>CAJQZJ010001750.1:7848673-7882502 GCA_907164525.1 Lophiomys imhausi | reverse complement strand
CACACACACACACACACACACACACACACACACACACACACACACACTTTTATAATTGCAGCCCTGGAGGTGCAGAAATCAGAACTCTGAAAGGAGAGTTGCTTGCCAAAGTTAGCACAGCTGAGACACCATTGAGTTGGCATTCAAACTCAGATTTGGAAATGTAATCAGTCCTTACTAAGCACACATCTACTGAATACCAGAAGGGAAGATATTAACACTTCTAATGACACCATCCAGCAAAACCCTGTTAGTGTCTGGGCACAGGCTCTTCCACTCTCTGTTTATAAAGTGATATTCTCCAATAAAGTGCACACGCTCCTTAATTTGCTTGACAGGTCCTAACAGATTTGCAGTCAAGCCACAGCTTAAGTGTGGATCCATCTTCCCACACTGCTGGGTAAATCAGATTTCAGGGGAAGCAGTGGGAGTAGGCATTGGGCAGCTTCAGGAAACAGGGACAGTGCTACCAGATCCATGGTCTTCCTGGATCAAGGCAAGTCTGTTTGTCCTCAGGACAGTCTCCATACAAGATTGATGGATGGCTCCCTGTGGCAAGACAGAGATGTCACTTTGTGAGGGTCACAGCTGGGAGATGATCTCAAATGGTCTGTGCTCCCATCCACCGATCACAACCAGATGCCTGAAACTGAACATGGAAGTGAGCAGGAAGTCTGGGGTGAGGCACAGCAGGTCTCCACTGTGGGCTAGAGCTAGAGGGTCTCCAAAATGGTAGCCAAGACTAAGTAAAGAGAATGCCCTCAAATCCAAAGGTAAGAGCTCCCAGAGTGCACAGAAACCAGGGGAAGATCTAGAGTGAACAAGAAGAGGAAGTACTGCCAGGGCATGGAGGTTAGACCCAGCATGCTCCCTGTGCCATCTGAGACTGCCGGAGCATCCTCTGAATATCAGTACCTATAAGCTGAGCCCAACACAGGAGATGCTCAGGCCCACAGCGCCCCCCACAGGGATGAACTGACATAACCTGAACTCAGGGCGAGGAAGAGTAGACCTCAACCAAGGACACGGTCCAGAAAAGGACAGAAAAGTCCTTGGGCTGGAGGAAGGGACTGCATACACCACACCGGGGTCTTTGGCTTCTCCTTCCCTCTGAGTGGTCATGACTGCTGGGGCCTTCTCCTCAGCAGTTCTGCCTCTGCCCTACTTACGTCGGCACCATGATGCCAGCCTCATGCAGATTAATGAGGCCAGGCTGAGGCTCCACGTTGGGGGACTGGCCTTGTTTCCAGGTGACCAGATACTTAAGCCTAAATTAACTCAGACTACCCTTTGTGTTCTCCTCCTCCAGAAGGCAGGAGGAGAGAAACGGGGGAGGAGGGCAAGAGGAACAGAAGAGGAAGAAGAAGGGAGGAACTGAAAGGAGGGAGGAAGGAGAAGAGGCTTCTTTAAGCAGTGCTTCCTCACTCCCTGTCAGGAAACTCCCCTTTGGGGGGAACCTTTGTAAGGTGGCCTCTCTCTCTTGCAGGAGGAAAACATGAAGGTCAAGGAACATTCCTGCGCATGCGCTTCTTTAGCCCCCACCCTGCCAAAGCAGCGCCAAGCACCTGGCATTACTGAACACAGCCAGGCTCCCAGAGCCAGTGACTTTTTAGCAGGACAAGGAACAGGGAGGGCTGGAACCCTGTAATAGTACACAATGATGAAATCCTATTCATCCCTCAAAACCCTACTGTGTGTGTATTTGTAACTTACACAACAGTGGGTGTCCAGATTTTTTTTCAAACATCCTTAGTTATACCTTCCCACTCCCTCCTCTGCCCTATCTTCTCATCCCCCTTCTCACGTCAATCTCCCTCCTCAGTATTCCTCTTTCCTTCATATCACCTGTGGTCCTGTCTCCTTGGGGCATAGTGTTGGTGGGGCCAACAGACAGGAAGAGACATAGGATAAATGAATGCCAAAGTACCGTAAGAGCCAAAGGGATGAGCAGGAAAGGACAGAAGATTTGCAGTGTGCAGTTCTCACATACAGGACAGGGGACCTCTTCAAGGTGGAATCGCTCAAGCTAGCAAAGGACAGGCAGAAGCTCTGAATGTGACAGGGAAGCTCACCTCAGGAGAAGGCCCGAGCCACACTGCATGAGGCATGTGGCAAGGAGTGTGGGTCACCTTCAAGCATCCTCCTCCAAAGGGGGCCTGCAGACTGAGGACTGCTTGGAAGAGGAGAAGGCGGCAAGGAAGAGGAGAGAGCCCATGCCTGTGTGTCCTCCCAAACTCCCACCTCCATTCAGCCCGGTTGCTGGGCTCAGCTCTGCTCACAGTGTGCCTCGCCTACCTTGGCACTGAGGACACCGTGTGAGCAGCCCTGCCTCTCAGAGCTTAGGCAAAGCCATGAAAACAGTACCCAGACCGTCCACCCTGGGTTCTGCCATGTGCTAAGGAGTGCCCAGCATGTGCAGTGTGGACTTGTCCTGGCATGAGACAAGAGTAAGCAAGACAGATCACAGGAGGCCTCTCTGTGGGGAAAGAAAAGCCACTGGTCTGAGAGAGGTCATTATGGTGCAGAAGAGTTGTGAGTCCTGTTGAGGGCTCCAGTCTCATTCTAAGAACAATGGTGAGTTATAGATGGTACCAGTTGGGGAGGGGTAGGGGCAACACAATGATATTTTCAGAATCTGCAGGTGGGAAAGACTTGCATGAGGTGAGGGGTGGGACTGAGGTGTATGGAGAAGGCAACACCACAGGAAGCTGGAGTGAGCAGGAAGGCATCAGCAGAGACCCTGTGGGCTTCCAGCCTGGACTCCAGGCACCTAAGGGGGCCACCTCTGGAGACTCTGTGTCTTTGAGATATCCCAATGGAGAAGTGGGTAAGCGGTGGGAGCTGTGGTCTAGTGGAGAGAAGAGGTATCCAAGTGGCCATCCCCAGCTTCCTTGCCGTCAAAGGTAGCCTGAAAGAGCTCTCTGCAGGGGAAGAACAAAGGAGACTTGAGAGGTGATGGCTTAAAAGAAAGGCTAGCAGAAGGAAGAGGATCCAAGGGGCTTGTTTCTCTCAGTAGCTGCCTCCACCATCTGACTACCCTAGGCCTCCATTCTACTGGACGCTGGGCCAAGCCTCTGCTGGGGCCAAGCTCCAGTCCAGAGCAGGAGAGGGACTTCCAAGGGCTCATGGTTGAGTGTTTAGATGGTAAAAAGGGCACACTTTAGCTGCCGAACAGAAGTGCAGTTCCAGGAACAGGAACCAGGCAATGGATTTTTGAGGTCAGGGAGGGTTTCTCCAGCCCAGTTGGAGACTGGATATTGCTTTCCTGACAGAAGACTTTGCCCCTCAGCTTTCCCCACCTTGACTGTCTCTGCTACTCTTGCTACCGAGGTCTGGTGTCTTGCCACTCTACTCTCCTGGCCTCTCAGAGATGGCTAGGGGCCAACAGGCCAGAGGGCTCTTCTGAGAAAGAAACACAAGTGAAGCCTGGGGCAGTTCTGGGCCTTGGATGCCCGCAGGAAGCATGTGGCGTTTACTGAGTAAGGAACGGGGAGTCACAGAAGGGGGTTGTGTGGAAGCAGCAGCAACAGCAGCTTTGAGTGGTGTGTGGAGGCCTAAAGAGAACTAAAGCCAGAGGCAGGACAACAGACAAAGGACAGGTGGACCCCCCTGAAAACTAGAAGAGTGTGTACCCGTACATGAAGCACGGAGACCCATGAGTGTATGTCTGTGCACAGAGTGACAAACGGAAGTACAGTCAGCCCAGAGAGACATCCAGGTACAGACGCACAAGCTCACGCAGAGCGGAGGGGCCCTTTGACCCACAAGTGGAAGTATAAAATATACCAGCACCTGCAGGTGTGGACAGAAGGACACGTCTATGTGTATCCACATGGGCATATAGGCCTGCAGATGCCTCAGCCTGTTCCTTCCAGGGCAGGCGGGAAGCCCCAGCCAGCTCTTCCCTGGGTGTTAGTGCCCCGGGTCTTGCCAGGCTGGATAGTAACAGATGCTTGACCCACCTGAGCCCCAGCTCTAAGCAACACTAACACCCCCTAAAAGCAGAGTAACAAGATGTCCAGAGTGGGCCTCCAGCTCACCCATTTGCTGAGGTACAGGACTATGCCAACTGGCTAGCTAGCTGCTTCCCCCTCTTAAAACAGCAGCCACGAACAGATGGCTAATAGTGGGGCCCTGTGGGTGCTATCGTCAACACTGTCAGCAGGGCAGGAAGGAACAGGCGATGGGACTCTCCAATCCCAGGTGCACATGTGGGCACGGCGGACAAGCCCACGGACATACAGACAGATGCAGAGTCTGACAGACAGCATCAGTGTGCACACAGTTCCAAGACCACTGAGAAGCACATGTACTAAATCGCCCAACAGAGCCTGGGCACAGGATGCACGCTCTCACACTGACAGCATCCCGGGGTGCGCGCACGCACACACACACACCAGAGGGGCTTGAATACACACAGCCTCAGGCAGCACATGGCTTGCTCATATGTACGGCATGACAGCAGACGGCTGGTAAACACCCTGACGCGTGCTTGCATGGGCACAGATGCCGTGTGCACTTAGGCACACTCGCACACGTGTGCACAGACACCCAAAGTGTCTGCCGGCCTTCGGATCACAGTCAACCCCACCAGGGTTAGTGTTCCCTCACCACCTCCCCTCCCGCTGCTAGCCACCAAGACCTGGGCTGTATTCTGCCTGGTAGACCGCAAGGGGTTGATGTGGCCTGCATCCAAGGTCTTCCGTGGCAGGATCAGCAAGCAGCACCTGGACGTGGACTCTCGGAACTGGGAATTGATAATAAGGGACAGAACTGAGCATCTGTCTCAGTGACACCTCCTCCTTCAGACCTCCGGGCTTCCTCAGCATCCAGGCTGTGAATAGCTGAGCCCTGGAAGCAAGAGGGGCAGAGGCACTGACGTGCGCTGGGGCGGGAGCTTCAGCTACAGGCTTGAAGGGGCTGAGGTGCTGCGTAAGCAGAAGCCGAGAAGAGGAAAGTTCCTTCACAAGATTGAATCAGTCAATGTAATGTCTCCCCTCAGCCATTTAAATGACTCAAAGCCTCGACAATGCAACTGACAACCGTTTATCCGAACGGTGGCACAGAGGCAGCATTCCAAACATACCCCAGATGGGGATAACCTGCTAAGCCCTTCCTTGGTACACGCAGACACTCGGGCTTCCTGGATCCCAGGGTAGGACCACACAGGTGACCATATACTGCCCTCGGTGGCTTTTTCCTTCCTATGCCCAGCAAGCTCTGAAAGGGCCTGGGCCAACCCTGCTAGAAACCTCAGGAGAGGCCCAGAACAGAGTCTCCAAGACAAAGGACACATGGTCCTGGTGAAGAGACAAACACTGCTGTCCCCAAACAGTCAGTGGTGGCCCTGGGGGTGGACATGGTTCTATAAGATCTAGTTTGCCATGTTGTTCTTTGCATTTTTGAAGTAACTTTTGAAGCTTTGCACCCTCTCTCTGGAGATGGTACCCTATTCATAGTTTGTGTATAGCTTCATCCTCATCCTTGCTTCCTCCAGACAGTTCTCAGAGAGCTCACTGTCTGAAGGAGGCAGCCTTAGACCCTCCCAGTCAGTATCACTGGGACTCCATGACCAAGCCTGGGTCCTGGAATCATGCTCTTCATACTTGGCAAGCTCCTGGACCCAAAGCTGCCCTTTGGGTTCTGCCTGGCTAGCTCTGGTGCCTGCACAACACCCTTCCTCTCTCATCCTTTGACAGCCAGCCGTGCCCAGGAAGTGAGCACTCCAGATCCTTTCTACACCTGGACCATCTGGGAAGCTGCTCTGGGGGCAGAATACAGTCCTGTAAGGTAAAGATGCTGATGTGACCCCTTTCATGGAACCACAGCGCCCATGTCAGCAACAATGCAGCGCGGTTGGGTGTCAACGGTCCCTCCAGAGCTGGAGCTGCTACAGGGAGAAGCCCTGTCCTTCCCAGTGACATCTCAGGGACAGCAGCTCACTTGTCATCTCCTCCACACTCCACTGATTTTAGCAGACGTTTGGTGCTGCGGTGTGTCACACCTGAGCACATGTGTCCACTTACACACACACACACACACACACACACACACACTTCCTCCCACCTGCCCTCAAGGCCCCATCATCCCTCCCAGAAAAGACCTGTCTGGATCAGTCTCTGGGACAGGGTTAAGGGGCATTCAGAGGCTAGCAGAAAAAGGGCCTCGTCCTGAATTCTAAAGTCTGAAATAGCCCACCACAAATTATCTTTGTTCTGACAGGCTGATTAGCATAATTATCCCATCAGAGGAGAAGGGGGAAAAAAACAGGACAAGGAAGTGGCAGAGAGACAGCCAGAGGCAGAGGCAAAGAAGGCAAGAGGCACTAACAGACTAAAATCTCCAAGGAGGCTGCTGTAGCAGTATAAGCAGGGACATCCAGGGACCCAGGGAGCAAGAAGCCCCTTCCTTCCAGCCACTGAGGATCCTGTGTGAGCCTCAGGGTCAATCTGAACAACAAAAGGCTGACAGAGGGAGGTCCTGCTGGTTCTACCATGAAGGTCTGAAGACGGAAGACCTGGGAGGTGCTGGATGCCAAGGAGGTGGCCCCCTCAAGCTGCTCCTGTTGTCCCTCCGTAAGACAAGTCACATCATTCCCCCTTCCCTTTAGTGACAGGACCTGTGCATCCTTCCTCTGTGCCAGGCACTGTGTAAAGGCTCTTGTAGACACAGCAGCATCAAGAAGCCTGAAGTCCTTGCTTAGGGTGCACACAGCCTGGAGGAGGGCAGAGAAACCCAGCCAGGGGACTTCCCACACTACTAGTTGGTCTAAGCACCCAGGGTAAGGTGCTCTGGGAATGCAAGCAAGGGACAGTTGTTTTGTGGGAGAGAAGACATGGGAGTATCTCAAAGCAAGGAGGCCCAAGAAGGGACCTAGAAAAAGACAGCTCCCGGTGGGAGCAGGGGTCTGTATTTGGTGATGCTGGACACTATGGCAAGGTCACAAGATCCAGCACATGGCACTCTCCTCTCCTGTTGGGCACCACCCTGGGTACAGAGGCAGCTTAACATATCCTCACAGAACACATGATACGGGGGCTCAGGTTCTCTCCTGCCTTTATTTCTCCTCCAGAGGGTTCGATGTATGTGCAGCCAGAGGTCAGTTCTAACCCATCCCCTTTTAAGGATGATGCTTCTAGAGTCGGGAGAAAGGGCAAGAAAAGGACACCAAGTAGCAGGGCCTGGCTGGGAGAAGATCAGGAGCTGGGGGTGGGAAGGGGCAGTATCAAGGACAGAAAGGATGAGGGACAGAGCCAGAGGGTGTCACAGAAAAATACAGAATTTGGGAAGGAAAGAAATAGAAGGGGCCATGTTGGCTGGGGCCAAGCCAGCCTTGGGTCAGGGCCCTGGGTGGGAAGCCTGGGATGAGGAGAGGGTGCATGCCCAGTGTCCCCCTCACCCATCTGTCTGTCCACAGGAACTAACCTCAGACTTCCACTCCATCAGGCTGGCAGGTCTCTTGCCCTCACCTCCTGCCCATTTGGCTCTTTCTGTGTGTCTGGAGGAGGTGGCAGGAGGCAGGCAGCAGAGAAAACAGCTCCAGGAATAAACATAGCCTCTGCTCAGCCTTCTGAGACCAGGACACTCAGGACACCAGGTGGATCACTGCAGTCAAACCTGTCACGCTTCCTGATGGCTCCCTGTGTGCCTGGAAGAAGGCTTTAGTAGTTGAGTTACTGGAGTATCCAGGCGGTCAAGGACAACTTCCTACCCAGCTCCGTGCTGGGCTCTTTTAAGCATTATCTTATTGAGTCTCTGAGCTGGGCACCAGTATTCAACTCCCTTTGAACATCTAAGGCCCAGAGAGGCTTGGGAACTCACCCAAGGCTGCAAAGCTGGGAAGTGGTGGAAACCAGGTTTGATTCCATGCTTTTATCTTCAAGTCTTTGTGATCTATACAGAAGGGTGAGGAGGTGCCAGCCTCGCTGTGGGAGCTCCCCACCTCTGAAGGCCCAGGCCCTTTAGAACCATCCCCAGGGGAATGGCCTCTTGCATGCTGTCCAGGTTGCTATGCCCCCACCTATACCTCTGCATGAATGGCTGAATGTAGTGGGGGAGGCCTGGCAAGAATGGAGCTGCTGTACCTCAGCTATCTGCACGGAACCGACCATCTCCCCTGCGGCTCTACCCTACGCCTTCGTCGGGCACATCTGAGGGTTCAGGATTTGTGAGCATACCCGTGAGCCCTGGCCTGGCAGCCACATCTACATGACTAATGAAGACACATAGCAGAGAGAACCAGCTCCAATGACTCCAAGTGACCCGAGGTAATCTCAGCATACTTACCTCTCTGTTTCCTTCTTCACCCACACTCAGGGACAAGCCCCAATGCTTACATCACTCAGCTAACATCGCTGGCCTTCTGTTACAATCAGCCTGGACGGAGTCAGGACTAGCTACATGACAAGCTGACTTAAATATTTTCTCATGTGGCATCACGGAAAACACTCGATGTCAACCTCTGCCCCCCCCCACCCCCACACACAAAGGAAAGAAACAAAGAGAAGAGGAATTCTCAAAAGACAGGAGGAGTCCTCTGTAGAATCCACAGGAAGGCTCATGGCTTCGGGGGGGGGGGGGCATCTCCACCAATCTCATTAAATGAGTCAGTTTCCAAGAGAAGGGTCTGAAGTGGTGCTGATTCTTTCAGTCATAAAACAAATGCCGGTTGCTCTCGTTATGGTTTATCACACAGCAGAACTGCAGAAGGGGCAGCTGAGTGGAGGGCCCTACAGTGTGTAGTCAAGAGCGTGCGGAACCTGGGATGGGAGCCCCAGGCTCATCCTAGAGCTACCCTTGCTCAGAGAATGACCTTGGGCAAGTCACTTACCTATCCCAGACTTCTATTTCCTGGTCTGGCAAATGAAGGAGTTGAATTATACGGTCCCCAAGGTCCCCAGTAGGCTGAACCTTCTAGGAGCCTGTGATTGATTCGTGATTCAATTAAAGTTTAGCAGACTGACTATCAGCAAATTTAATGACTCTTCAAAGTTGACCACGTCAGGCAAAAAAAAAAAAAAAAAAAAAGATTATGAATGTAATTTTATCAAAATAGGAAAAGATAAGAAAAAGCAAGCAAATAGCATTTTAGTGCAGAGGCCATGTTTACCAGCTTATAGTGAGTCACTGCCCTTGTGTGGAAAAAAAGGAGTGAAATTGGATTCTCTAGAGAGCGTGTGTGTGTGTGTGTGTGTGTGTATGTGTGTGTGTGTGTGTGTGTGTGTGTGTGTTTGCCTGAACACATGTATGCATGTGTGTGTGTCTAGAGCCTGGGAGTGAGCAGGCCATAGCCAGGGGCAAAACAGGACTCTTGGGGTTAATTTGAAATGAGGGGGAGGGAGGAGGGAAGTCCCAGAAGAAAGTGATTTAAACCTACCTAAAAGAGGAACCTATGACAGATGCAGTCAATTCTTCTCCATTTGACCCAAAGGCCTCCAAATCTCCCAGAATATGGCCCGGGAGACTCTGAAATTGGGTATTTCAACCCCAGGAAGGTCAAAGGGTCTCTATGCACCCTCAATTCCCCCCCAAGAAACACTACAAAGAGGGTGATTTAAGGAAAAATACTATTTGTTTCCCAATTTACAAGCAATTACACATGATTTACAGCCCAGCCTGCCTCTTGCACAAGCAGCCCTGTAATTTACAAGACCATAAAGTCCGGGTGCTCCCTTGCTCCCGACACTGTAAATCTGGCCTGAATGGTGACTCAGGGTGGAAATGATTAATCTGTCCTTCCAGGGATGATCCCGCACAGTGCTACATTAGCAAGGGAAGCATCATGCTGAGGCGGCACTTCTCTACCCCACCCATGACACCTGTTTTGCCATGGAAGAGAAAGATGGTCCAGGTCCCACGAGACCAAACCAATGAAGGGTGCCAGCCCCCAGGTTGCAAGCCCAGTCACTTAAACACTGGTGTGCCTGCATCTTGTCTGTTATCCCGAAATAAGCCCTTAACCCCCTCTCCACAGTCTGAGTTCCTCAACAGCTGTGACAGCCTGGAGCAGATTTGTGACATCTCAAGCAGGAGATGGAATAGACAGGCAGCAGCCAAGCATCTGACACATAGACCATGGTTTGGCCTGGACAGAGGTTAAAGACTCTGCCAAGCCAACAGGGGCCCTGGAAGGTTTAGCAAGCCAGCTTGGACTGGGTCAGCCTGCTTCAGAGATGTACCAGGACAAAGATGGGCAAGGAGGTCAGCACCAGGCACAGCTTCTAAAATGCCACATGGTCAGAGATGACCAGAGCTTTTGGACTGCCATAGACATCCAACCTACCTGAGTTGTGAAGGCTAGAGAAGCCCTGAGCTTGAAAGAAAGGCCAGAGGGTTGGCCCTCATCCATCCAAAATCCCTGTCCATCACCTTCTTTTTGAAACTGGGTGTCTTAAGACACCGCTGAATCCCTCACAGACTCACAGTTAAGGATCCTTCTTTCAGTCTGTCCCGACCCCAGCATTTTCTCTGCACCAACTTTGACCTTGAGTGGAACCCTTGCCTTGTGAATAGATGAATACAAATAAGTGGACGACAGCAGTCACTGATATTAGGTCTTAGGTTGGCCCCTCTGAAAAGAATGTCCCACTTGACTCTCTGGATTGAGGCTAAATTCTCTGCAAAACCAACAACCCTATGGGAGCTATCGGGATGACTCAGTTGGTAAAGCGCTTACCATGCAACGTGAGGGCCTGACTTCCGTCGCCAGCGTGTTCACAAAAGACCAGGTGTAGAAGGACAACGTGCCTGTAATATCAGAACTGGGGAAGCAAAGACAGGAGGATCCAGCCAGTCTATTCAGATGGATGAGCTCTAGGCTTAATGAGAGCCCTGGTCTCCAAAACTAAGGTAGAGGTAGAAAAAGATAGCCATCAACCTCTGGACTCCATGACACCTGCCCGTGCATATGCAAACACACACACACACACACACACACACACACACACACACACACACACACACACAGAGAGAGAGAGAGACAGACAGAGAGAGAGAGAGAGAGAGAGAGAGAGAGAGACCCCATGAAGCAGGTGGCGTAAGAATTTGGCCCTTGGCAGCAGAGGACACTAGTATGTGGCCCCAGACATCCAGATCCCAGAGCCTGCCTGCTTAACCAACCAGATGACGGCGACTCACATGAGCACTGGGACAGAAACAGGAGCCACCAGTACACAGATCAGCCTTTCAGGCCCGAGTTCACACCCCAGCTCCTGTCCTCCCTTTTCCATGGGCAGCTTCGGACACCGAAGCCCAGGACTACCCCCCGGTCCCAACAAAGCCCCGAGCATTCCCCACTCATTGTCCTCTAGTTTGGCCTGGTCTTCTGACCTCCGATCATGGCAGGGCCCAGCTGGAGTCTGGCAGGGGTCCCTATCTCTTGCAGCACAGGGCCCTGCTGGTGAGGAGAGAACAGAGAGCACAGGTCAGCTGGAGGGGGATGCAAGGCCACAGTCCCAAGCCTGGAAAGGTACAAAGTAGCAGCCCAAGAGGCAAAGAGGGCCTGGGATGGAGAATGACACTTGGCATACAGGAGGCAGGATGGAGGAGTGTAGACAAGGAATTGACAGGCAGAAAGGTCAAGAAGATGCCCCGGGGTGCATCTTAAGAAGCCTACCTTTGCCACTCGTGGGCAGGTTACCTAGACTTTCTTTTTTTTTTTTTGTTTTTTGGTTTTTTGAGACAGGGTTTCTCTGTGTAACAGCCCTGGCTGTCCTGGACTTGCTTTGTAGACCAGGCTGGCCTCGAACTCACAGAGATCCGCCTGTCTCTGCCTCCCAAGTGCTGGGATTAAAGGCGTGAGCCAATCAGCTTCCTCATCTGCATAGTAAAACTCAGGTCTAAAGGCTTCCTTGACAGAGTGCATTGAGATGGCAGATCTGGGAGCCACGCTGAGCTCTCAAGCAGATGTGATGGTTAACAGCGTGCTAATGATTTTCACTATCAAGGAGCCTGTCCTGAACCGCCTGGACCAAGAACCTGGAGCACAGACCAGATTCAGCCAGAGCTGCCTGAGAGGCTCAGCAGCTGTAGCAGTAGTTTGCATGATGGAGGTGACCCCACTGACAGACTGTCCCACATCTGAGCAGAGAACCCCTGCGAACTCCTACTGTGAGGGATGGAAGGTTCCTGTCTTTCCCTCTGTCTCCTGTTTCCTCTCCTTCTTTTCATCCCTGTATCTGTCTCCTTTTTCTTCTCTATGACTGTGTTCAAACAAACTCTTGTGCTTGCCTTTTGTCCCTCTCCCTTTCATTCCCTGCCCCACCATCACCCACAGGACAGAATACCTGACTGCTATGGGGTTGGTGCATGTTACTATGAGACAAGTCAGGACCATCTTGCTAAGGGTTTGGCTGGGTAGCCTCATCCCAGGTTAAGACATCCCTCATTCTCTGAGTAGGAAGCATTTTAACCTTTTTCTATGGTCACTTCTGGACAGCTCAAATAAAATTATCCCCTGGCCTTCCAAAGGCTCAACTTATAAGTTCCCCCGTCAGCATCTTCGTGGTTCCAGTAGTCACGTGCTTCTTACAACCTAAACAAATCCCACTTCCTATCCGCCGCCCCAGCTCCATTTGAAACCATGATCTCACAAGGTCCTTGCCAAGACTTCCAGGCCACTAACCGGAAATCTGCATGGCCCATTTCTCTAACACCAGGTGCCCCAGGGACAGATGTGCCACTGGGCAACACTGAAACCTCCATCTGAAACACAATTCTACTGCTCTTGACAGTCCACAATATGAGTAAATAGAATGACTCATCTCAGAGACAAAACCCAGGCAGAGAGCCTTTCCTGTCTCCCAGGGGAACAAGCAGGGCCCACTGCCAAGCCAGCTCCCAAGCCCTGATCTTTCAGCTTTCCTAGGGAGATCAGAATCATGGACTGACAGCAAAGGCCACCTCCTTTTGCCCAAAATGACTATGACTCCAAAGACCTTAATGGAAAACGCCCTAATTCAACCACCTGGTCCACACAGGAAGTCCAGGGGTCTTCTTCTTGGGGGCTAAGAAGGAGTCAGCCAAGGCAGCCGAAGGGAAGAGGAAGAAACAGACACAGACAACTCAGGGGACTACCATGCCCCTGAAAAACTACCAGAGAGCAGTGGTGAAGATGCTATTCCACACTCTGAGCCCAGCTCCAGGTTGCACGGGGGCTGGGCGTGTGTGTGTGTGTGTGTGTGTGTGTGTGTGTGTGTGTGTGAAGTCTGCTACTGGAAACAGAACTGATGTCTTTTGCTTTTGGTTACAGAATTCTGATACCGACAAACCAATCTCTCCCACATAAAGTCTCTCTAATTTTTATTTATTTGTGTGTGTGTGTGTGTGTGTGTGTGTGTGTGTGTGTGTGTGTGTTTGTGTGTGTAGGTTTTTGTGCACATACATGGGAGTATATGCAAGTGCTAGTACATGTGTGAGCGCAGAGGCCAGGGGTCATCACACAGCGTCTTTACCTTATAGTTTGAGACAGGGTCTATCGCTGAACTTAAGAGCTCACCGATTTGGCTGGATTGGCTGACTAAGAGGCCCAAGGGACCACCGTCCCCAGCTCTCCTTCTGCAGCACTGGGACACATACTCCCACATGCAGCAGTGCTGGGGCACAGGTACTCATGGTGTACAGTAGGCAGTTTACCAACTGACCTGTCTCCTCAGGCTGCTACGTGTAATCCCTGGTAGACCCGTTCAATGATCATTCATTCACCCAACCACCATTTTTTGATATCAGCCACACTGGTTGCTAAGTATGCAAGGTGTGCTACTAAGCCTTACTAGTACACAAATGAAACCCCTCAAACTGGGGAAGTAGAGAGTGAGGGGTGTGTTAGGCGACCTCTGTGTGGGGAGTGGAGGTGGGTGGGGAGCCTCACTGTTTCCTGAGGACGTCAGGAAGGGCTTCGTTGCAGAGGAGACAGCCGGATGAACACTCAGACCTACAGACTTCTCAAGAAGCCTCAGTGTCCATGAAGTCTTGGGTCCCAGTTTCAATCTTCTCAGCACACATTTAGAGTGTGGTACCTTCACCCAAACTCACAAAGCCATCCACAGAAACCCTGAAAATGTGGATATAACTCTATCGTGTAAGCCATAAACCATTTAGATGAGACAAACCATGATCGAGAGGTAACATGTAATGGAGCCTTGTCCGTCCCCCCAGTGACAGTGTAAAGGGTGAGAGTGACAAGGTACACAGAGGCACTTCACGTGGAAGACCAAGCCATCACTGGCCACGTCAGCTGCTATTGCTTGCTAGGGACCAGTGTTTTCGGCAACCGAAGGTGCAGTAAGGTGTGTCTTCACAGGGGCAGAGGTGACTGTATGGATTAGCAGCTAGCTGTAGAGTGTCTGCATGTCGAAGATCCCTTAGAACTACAGAGGATGACTTTGCTCCTGACTCCCTTGTCTGACCTAGGAACACCGTTCTAGTTTCATTTGTCAGTCACTGTGATAAAAATCCTGACAACCCAGCACTCGGGAGGCAGAGGCAGGCAGATCTCTGTGAGTTCAAGGCAAGCCTGGACTACAAAGTGAGTCCAGGACAGCCAGGGGCTACACGGAGGAACCCTGTCTCGAAAAAAAAAAAAAAATCCTGACAAAGAGCAATGTAGGGGAGAAAAGAGTTTGTCTCATCGGTTCAGTTTTCAGGTCACCATAGCAGGGAAGTAACAACAGCAGGAGCTGGGAGAAGCTGGTCACATCACATCTTGCCATGAGCAGAGAGAAATAACAGCATGCCTGCTGCTTGCTTGCTGAGTTTCTTTCCTCTTACACAGTTTAGGGCACTATGTCGCCGCCCATAGTAGGCTCGGTCTTCCTCATCAGATAACAACCATGACAATCCCTCCTAGACAGGCTCATGGGCTAATATGATCCGGACTATCCCTCAATTAAAACTCTTTCCAGAAAAGTCTAGGTTGGGTCAAGTTCACAATCAAAAACAAACCATAAGGGCCCTCCCAGACCTCGCTGCTCTTTCAAGATCTTAAACACCTGAGTCTGGCAGTAAGGCTCCTGAAGCTGACCCAAACCATCTTTCTAGAGCTTGTCACTTAGCTAGCTCATACCAAGCATCATCAGCCTCCCAGGGTTTGTGGCCTGGCTTACCACGGTAAGCCCAATTCTTGGCACATAAATCACAGTCAATAAATGTTTTATAGGATGAAAGAAGGGTGAATGACAGATCTGGTGGGTGGGTAGGCAACTGAACTCAGCTGCACACCATCTACTCCTCTGGTGCCCCCTGGCCCAACCCATGTCATCTTTGCAAACTGGCTCCTGACACTTCTCCTCTGGGAGCCTTCCTCCTCAGGTCTACTGAACCACAACGATTACCCATGCCTCTTAGTTCCTGAGGAATGGGTCTGCCTGCTCACTGGAGACAAATTGGGCCTGATTCCAAACTGCCCTGTGGTGCCATTTATAAGGATCTTAGTTTTGCAACTGAATTTTCATCATTTCTAACCTCGAGTAGTCTACAACTGCCCTAAGAAAGACACTGTTCTTTCCTCCAGGGTGGTCCTGGAACACTGGCCAGGCCACAGGAAGAACTCACGGAAAGGTGAGGTGGTTACATCAAGGGAGAAGTTCCAAGGCACAATAAAAACAAAATCAAACCAGTGTCTTGGTAAAATTTAACTTGGCTTCCTCAGTATGCTGCGGGCTCTCTTGGGTGACTTATTCCTGAACCTCCAGGACATGCTCAGTCTGGCTTTTCCGCAGCCCTTCCACGTGATACCAATGGAGCAGTCAATCATGGTGCACTTTCTCCAAGCCATGGGAATGGGTAAGTGTCCAAGCTGGCAAGCCAACAGTCATCTTCTGTGCCCAGACTCCTGGATGGGTATGGACATGTGACCAAACCCAGGCCAGTTTGGAGAGTGTTACCTGAGGCTTGGCAGAGGGAAAGTCTTCCCCATAAATGGAAGAAAGCCCGTGCTATAGAAAGGGCAGAGGAAAGCCACATCTCACAGAAATAAAGTCAAGTATGTTATGATCTAATTCCCTAGCTCTAACTATTCCTGAAGCAGTCTGCACCTATATTGTCCAATGGCAGCATCCTAATTCCTTTAGCTTAAGCTATTTTGATTTGGGATTCTAAAATCAACAAAGGTCATGTCCTACTTGTACCAAGAGGAACGATGAGAAATAAGCAAGTGTCTCTGCTTTCACTGGGTGGGCTGTTAACACTTGGAGCTCAAGAACCTGGCCTCAACTCTAGGAAGGCTCCTGGGTGGCCCTCAGCAGCTCCATTCCAGATTTCCAGGTAGGTAGTAGAGCAAGGGGACGGTGGTGCCATGCCATGTCATCTCTGACAGCGTCACCAGCATCCTCTTGCCCCCTCCTTTTCTTCTGTTCATTATGCAAATGGAGCTGGGAGTCACAGAGATTTAAGACACTGTTGGGGGTCGTAGGGAAATGTCTCTAATGTACCTCTCCCCTCCAAAGGCCTGGCACCATTGTAGTCAGAAACCTCATTCACTAATGATAAAACTTCTCTAAACAGAAACGAATCAGGGATCCAGGCAGGGGAGGGCTTGAGGAAGCATGGACAGTTTACTTAGTTTCGGTAAGCATCTCAACCACTCCACACACAAGAGCTCCTGATCCACCTTCCATTAGCTTGGTGTTCAACAAGGCTATTGCAGAAGAAACTACCAGACCTAAGAGTCCCAAGAATGGCCTCACCGAGTCCCATGGCAGCTGGAATGCTCTGGAGCCTGTGAGGACCCCCACCTTCCCTAGGCTCCTAGATCCAGGCAAGGCTGGATGCAGGCAGGTGCATCCTACGTCCATTAGCTCCTACATGAAGAACAGTACGGTACTCAGTGGCCTTGCCTGGCAATCGTACAGCAGAGGAGAGGGCCAGGGGAGGAACAGCCACTGGAGAAGTGAATCTTATCCCAATAAGGCTCCTACCACCTCCCAGGGATTCCAACAACTCTGGGGACAGCCGGAGACCTCCCTGCAGGACCTGTCCTCCATCGGGGCACAGGCTTGCTATGTCTGTCCTCAGGGTCTGTGCTTGAGATGCTCTTTCCCCACACAGTCAGGCCAGCCCCTGCTCTGTCTTCAGCCAAACACCTATCACTTTAAGGAGCAACCTTCTCCAAGTCTGGGATGAGGTGCCGAAATGTTTTTAGACAGCACAGCAGGTGTTCACGATGCGGTGAGCAGCATCCTAGACTCACCTGATTTCAGCACAGCTGTAGTGGACAGCTTCCTGTGCTGGGTTCTTCTGTTTTTCTCAGTTTGGGAAGGAGGAGGTGCAGTAGCGGGGCTGGGGACTGCAGATATGTGTCAGCCTCCTGTTCTCCAGTGGGATGAATCTGAGGTGTGTCTACTCAGTTCTTCAAACCTTATTAAGACTGAGCCCCAATTGCCCACAGCAATAACCAGCTCACTATGCTACTGGCTTTGATCCCTTTCCTGTCACACGATCTCCACTCCTCCACCTCCTGTTTCTTCCCAAATAAGCTACCTGCATTCATGTCCTCGTCTGAACTGCTTTCAGAAGAAATGATCACAGTCACCTACGAAGGACTCCAACAGTTAAAATACAAACTGTCTACATCATAGCCCAGACGTCCCTTTCTGACCAACGGATAAACAATGTGGTCCAGACACACAGAGGAATGCTATTAAGCCTGCAAAAAGAATGGCATGCTCTATCCACTATCACACAGATAAACCTCAAAGACATCTTAAGTGAATAAAGCCAGACACTTATGGGAAATACGTAGTATAGACTCATAGAGAGACAGGGAGACTACTTATGGGAAGTAAGAGACAGACAACTTATGGGAAGTAACTAGCATAGAGACTCATAGAGCAGAGGTTACCAGAGGCTGAGTGGTGGGAAGGAGTGGGGATAGGAGGATGGATAGAAGAGTGGATGGTTCTATTTGAGACGGTGGGAAAGTTCTAGAAATGGGTAGTGGTGGCTCTTGTACAACACCATGAATGTACTCAGTGCTGCTAAACTTTGTACTTCAAAAATGGTAAATTCACCAGGAGTGGTGGTGCACGCCTTTAATCCCAGCACTCAGGAGGCAGAGGCAGGCGGATCTCTGTGAGTTCAAGGTCAACCTGGCCTACAAAGTGAGTCCAGGAAAGCCAAGGAAACACAGAGAAACCCTGTATTGAAAAAAAAATGAGGTAAATTCATGTTATGTGTATTTTACCATAATGAACAACTTTAAGTTTCTGTTTAAAAATTGTAAAACAAGGCCCACTATTTCACAGGCGTTGCTTAGGGCAAGCACAGCAAATCAACCAATTTTAAGCTTATTTAAAGGCAAACAACAGGAAGTAAACAATATAGATGGCATGCTGATGTGAGCAGAACCAAGGAGGTGGGATCCCAGTGAACATCAGAGAACCCTTCTCCTGGATCACCATGGGCTCACAGACAAGCTCTCCTGCTTTTCCTCATATTTTCATATCAGTGACATGGGATGCTTCCCTGACTGCTTCTCGCTGAGAGCAGCAACCTGCAAGTCAGTTCCTCCCTGTGTCCCAGGCTTCTGCAAGTACAGTGTGTCTGGTAAATACAAACACCCAGTTGAAGGGAAGGAAAGGAGGGGTAAGCATGGAGGTCTCTTGGACAGGTAGGCAAGAGCTGTCTTAGCTATGCAGGACCACAGTGTCTCAGACCAGACACAAGGCAGGATGCTCTATGCTGCTGCATCCCAGGGGCTCTCCCATGTGGCTAGAACAGGGGCAGGTATGGGGAATGGAAACATGTGTGGTGAGGTGGTCAGGGAGGATGCTAGATGGAGATGAACCCTTGCTGACCCACCCAAGGGTTCTTTCTGGGTGAGCCTCTGTAAACTAACAGAAGGCTTTCTCCCTTTTCTCCTTTGCCAGGGTCTCAGTCCAAGAGGGCATTCAGGGCCACGTGCCTAGGCATTCACAACCCTCTGAGTTACACAGAACCTACTCTATGAAAGACAGAGAATCTCTGGCTGGGGTGAGGTGAAACCAAGTGGACAGGGCACCCATCAAACTCTCCCTTCTTCCAGGGACCTGGGATCTTGGCAAGAGAGGGTTGAGGATCCCACCCACCAAGTTCAGTCACTCTCCAGGTCCCATGACCCCCCCCCCCCACACACACACACACGAGGACTCGGTGACTCAGAAAGCATGAAACCGCCCATGTCACATGACTGGAACAACAGGGGCTGAGCTCATCCCTAGCCATGGTCCTCAGATCTCCCAGTTCCTCCTTCCCTCACTCCTGGAGTGTGAATCATTACCTGTGTCTGAGCCTTGAGCGGCCCGTCACCCCTTCCATTCCATACCAGCCCAGTCCTAAAGTACTGGGATTTTTTTATGAATTTTCCTAAGAGCCCTTGTTCCTGGACACCATAGACTGACCCATCCCTTCTCCATCTAAGCCTCCTGTGAGCCTCACCCCCCACCCCGTCCGCAGTCTCCCCCATCTGCAGAGTAGGCTCCCTCACCAACCGAGTGCGAAGTGTCCGAGGTCATATGGTCAGCAGTGTCCACCATTGTTCCCATCTGTTTTTCCCATTAAGCTGGCTGTGGGTCTCGTTTCTCCTAAGAAGCCTGCTTGCCATTGAAGTCAAGTAGATAAGGAATCAGATCCCATGGGGACCACGGGTCTGCTCCATGCAAATTACAGCCACGTGTGCCCCCATTTCCTTAGCTCTGAAATGGGGGTAAGAACCCTTCACTTGTTCAGTTTTTACCAAGTCTCAAATGCTATCGCAGCCGCCCCTCCCACACCAGGCTCAGCTGTTTTCAAGCTCTGAAGCCCTTCTGCCTCTGTCTTGGAGATCTGTAAGTGGCTATTATGCTAAGGGCTCTGACAAGTTATGCATAGAATGAAGCCAGTGCTAGACCTTGGACTCAACCCAGCTGCCCCGTCCTGGGCACAGCTGGCTGAGGAGCCGAGCTGCTGTGTACAAAAATAGCTCAGTGCCTGGCAGGCCAATAGATGCTCAATTAACAGACTCCCCCCTGGCACTCCCCCACAAAGAGCCAGATATGCAGAACATGTTGAAAATTGAGGCAATAAAGCCATTCCCTGTGAGGCTTCTTGTGACAGCTCTGATGACACTTTCAGGGAAGGGGGCTGGAGAGATGGAGGTCCCACAGCACAGTTCTCTGGACCAGCTGGCTGATTCTGGGGAGGCTGTCCTGCCTTGCTGAAGGGGGCGTATGAATCCTGCCAGATTTGAATGCTTCCTAATTCTCCTGAGGGCTTCTCTGCTGACAGCCAAGACCCACCCACCCATTAGCAGGACTTGGTGGCCAGAGCAGCGGGAAGAGAAAAATCAGTGAAAAGGAAACAAGCCAATAAACAGAGTCCACCCACCAAGTGAGCCCCAGAGCCCCATCTGGAGCTGAGTCGGAGGGCGGGACCCACAGGGCAGCACCTCCCCTGCCTGGCCAAGAGACCCAATAGGGCTGCCCTTCGCAGCTCCCAGACCCCTCTCCATGCTGCCTCCGTCATGTCCGCCGATTATGGCAGCGTTCCCTACTACAGCATAAACGAATGCATTATGTCTTTGTTATGCTAATGTCATAGCACGACGCAATTTAAATAGCACTTCCAGAGAAATTAAGTATGTTCATTGACACAGTGAAATGTTTTCACCCTCGATGTAACCTTCACAGATTCTGTACAAAATCCATCAGTCAGTGAGCTATTCATTTGCGAATGCTTAGCAATTATTATGCTAATGCCTCACAATGCATTACAGCAAATTCTCTGTAAGTGGCAGGAAGTGCAGCTGCCTGGCAAGCTCTGCACCCAGATTACAGGGCATCTATCAATATACCAAGTCATCCTTGCATCTTGGGTCCAAACGCATCTTCAGTCCTGCCTTCCAAAACAGACCACCCTGGTTTCAGGGACTGAGCAAGTGTCAATGCATCCTCTGAGGCCTTCCCGGTGGGGAGGTGTATCAGTTAGCTACTGCCGCATAACAGTCTACGACTCAGCGGCTTACAGCAATGTAAGCATGCATTATTGTTCACTATCTAGGCCAGACTAGATAGACCTAGGCAGAGTGTGATTGCTAATCTTGATTATCAACTTCATTGGATCAAGAATCATCTAAAGGGCAAGTCGCTAGGTACATCTGTGAGGAATATTCTTGGTCTAGTTTAACTAAAGTGTGAGGACCCCCCCACTCCATGTAAATGTGGGTAGCACCTTCTGTTGCAGCCTAGATAAAGGAGGTCTGAGAAGAAAAACAAAAACAAAAAATCAAACAAACAAAAAACCTTGTTCTTTGGGCCTGCTTGCCTTTGTGTCTTCTTGGTATGTTCATCTATTCTATTGCCAGTGTTTGCATTCACTGATCTCAGAATCCAACTTCTTTGGGTTTCCAATGTGGACCAAAGACTAGTGGCTCTCCAGGGACCCTCCCAGTCTTCAGCATCAGAAGGGGGCTGCTGAAGCATGTGGATGAAGCAACCGTCAGGCTCGGCCTCTCTAGCGTGCAGCCACTGTTGGACCACCCGATTGGATCATGTTCTATCGGTTCTGTTCCTCAAGAGAACCTTCTTCAATGCCCTGGTTGCTAGAGTGTCTGTGGACTGAAGGAACCACCACAATGTTTAGGATGGCCTCATTTAGTGCCCAACCATGGCCAGGTTATCAATCCAGGTATGGCGGTGGCTCGATCTCTTGTCTCCTATCATCTAACATACCTTATTGGCTTGTGTGGCAATGGTAGGGTTCCAAAAGAGTGCATGTGCATGGAGGAATTCTTTGTTTTATTTTTTAAGATTGATTTGTTGGTGGTCAGAAGAAGGCATCAGATCCACTGGAACTGGCGTTACAGATGGTTGTAAGTCACCACGTGGGTGCTGGGAATCGAACCCAGTTCTTTGCAAAAGCAGCAGGTGCTCTTAACCCCTGAGCCATTTCTCCAGCCCCTCATGCAGGAATTCTTAAAGTCTAGCTTTAGAAGCGGCACAATATCCCTTCTGTTATGTGCTGTTGACCAAATCCGTCAGTGGTGACTAGACATCTGCATCAGAGGAGAGAGAAACAGGTCCCTCCCCTTGATGGTTGGCACTGACAACCTAAAGATCATGGCCTGGAGAGGAATAAAGATCTTCGTCTTTTGCTATAATCCCCCTGCTGCAGACATGTGAGCACGCTTAACCAAAGCTCCAACGTGGCTGGTGCTAACCAGTTTCCGCCGATACCTTACTCAGCTGGAGCAGCAGGGAGAGATGAGTTACCAATGCTTCACATTGTGGCATACAGTTCTGCCATTGGGATGAACTGGAGATTCCAGATCCCCTGCCCTTATGACAACAGAGGCCCAGCTTCGCAGTAGGCCCTCGGAGAATCATTCACTCTCTTGTTAAGACCAATGGCATGGTCAGTGAGCCCACAGACTGGGGTTAGGACTATGATAGGGGATCATGACCCGGTTCTGATCCACTTGAAGCTCAAAGGCTGGTTTAGGTCTTGTGGAAGAAGTGAGTAGGCCATTAGATGTAGAAGAAAAACCAGAGCTCAGGGCTCTAGTTCAGAAATGTTCCTGGCCTGCATGAGCTAATGATGGGCCTGCCTCATGTGCACTCTTTCCAAGGGAACTTACTGTTATGGAGGCCACACTCAGCAGCCCATGTTCCCTTGACTCAGCTGATGAATAAAGAGGTCAGGCACTTGACCTGAAGACAGATGCCCTATGAGCTGGCTCCTAAAGAATGGTTGAGTCAGTCAGTTCATCTCCTGGGAATATGAACTCAGAAACAGAAGGGAGCTGTTGACCAGTGGCGGCTGGAGCTGCTGCTGAATGATCGCCAGGCAATGCCAGGCCAGAGAGAGCAAGATGGATCACCTGTGTATAGACCAGAGTGGTAGACTGTACAGGATAGGGAGGCCATACAATTGGTTCCTGAAACTACAGTGCTCAAAGATGGGAGGAGGGATGGAGGTGAGAAAGAAATGGAGGAAGACTCTATTCTCCAGAGCTCCTGGATTCCAGAGGCTTTGTAGTTACAGCATGGCTCAGCACACATCTTGAGAGGAAGGCCTCTTGAGCCGGCACTCGGCAAGTCCAACACAACTCTCCACACATTCACGTGCCCAGCCTGTCTTCACTAGCTTCCCAGAGGAGCTCCCTTCAAGGGTCTGACTTTATTATTGCTGCAGGACTCACAGGAAGGACCAAGCCACAGCCTCCCACACCCCAGCCTTTTCTCCACTCAGAAACCAGAGGGATGCTTAGAAGAAAAAAGCAGGGGGGTGGGGAGAGATGATTCAGGCAAATCAGGACGTGCACCCAGGCCTAGAAACCTAGACCCAGACTGGTTCCAAGCTCCATCTGTCTCCGTGGCTTCCTGTCTGACAACTTTGACTG
Organism: Lophiomys imhausi; assembly: GCA_907164525.1. Classification (NCBI taxonomy): domain Eukaryota; kingdom Metazoa; phylum Chordata; class Mammalia; order Rodentia; family Muridae; genus Lophiomys; species Lophiomys imhausi. The sequence goes on along the minus strand of CAJQZJ010001750.1, from coordinate 7,859,152 downwards.
GTTATGCTGCCACATGAGAGACGTGGATGGGGAGAGTCATGCCTTATGCTCACTGTGTGGCCACTAGGTGCCAAGCTGTCTCAGGCTCAGAGGATACCACGCAGAACGAAGTTCCTTCTGGAGAACAGATACCAGTTCGGAGAATGGGCAACAGCCAGGAAAACAGCAGGATGTACTTTAAACAAAGCATCACAATAGCCAAGCTCTGCTCTCCAGACTTCCATTTCCACCCCACTCTGGCCTAGTTCCTCAGTCCTATCCTTGGTGTCATTAGCTCCTTCAAACCAGTGAGGACAGGTGCCAGGACCCCAAAGCCATGACTCCTATACATGCTCCCATCTGATTATCTGGGCTGGTGGTCAAGGGTTGGACCAGATGTGCTGGGTACCATCCTCCAGGTCCCACCCAGTCTCACACTCCACCTGCCCCTATGGCTTCCATGGAAACAGGACTCAGCCCACCATCCAGACAGGAAGGGATGCAGTCCTTGAGAAAGGTCACTGAGTCCCCAGGGACAAGCCTTGGGTACTTCTTCTAAGTGTGCACCTGGGGTCTTGCTAGATATTCAGACAGATCACTCTCTGGGATCAAGTTGGAGAAGTGCCCTGAAGCCATTTATCTGAGGTACTTCTGGGGATGTACAGAAATTACATGGTGCTCTGCTCCCAGTCCAGGCAGTTTCTGAGGGATAGTCACTAGTCTTTCTAAGCCAGTCACTGCTCAGGCATGGTGAAGGGCAGACCAGAGCCCCAGTAAGCAATGTAGAAGGCAGACAGGAAAGGAAATCTGGGGGAGCCAGATCTGAGGCTGGGTAGGAGGAGGAGAGTAGGGAATGAAAGATGGTTGAGAAGAAGCAGCTGCTGGCCAACAAGTGGAGCAAGGGTCACCGGTGCTCTCCCAGGTCTATGGACAACCAAGTGCCTGCCCTCTCCAGGACCTGCCATTCCCATTAGTTTTACAGGCCACTGTCTACAAAGAGGATCTAGCAGCCCCTGGTCCACATGCTTCTGTGGCTGGACCTGCTCCAGCCCTACATGTGGCACATGCCTGTCCTTGTCCATAGCTGCGCACAGCCACAGCCACACGTTCACTGCAATCCTCAGGTATTCATACATAGCCTTCTTGTCACAGGCCCTGCCATCACCTATGGAAGGACTCTACCTGTCTTGGGCATGGCGCTCATGACGGCACGCATGCATGCAACCCTTCCCCACAAACATGACCTTCTCGTCCTGCCCTACATATGCATATGTCCATACAAACTCTACTATAGGGTACATGGAAGTGTCTCCTGGCACCTTACTCTGCCCCACTTTCCCTCATGCTTCTTCTCGGCTCTCCCAGCACCAGGCACGGGAAAGCAATAACTTCAGGGAGCACTCGGTGAGAGTTTCCCATGTCACAGGCTCTGTTCTAAGGACTTTCCAGGTCTTCTGTGATCTGGAAGAGGATACCACAGCCATTCTCGTCCCACACATCTGGAGGCACAAAGACATGGCGGCATTTTCTCAAAGTCACACAGCTACCAAACACCAGAGCTGGGCCTTCAGTCCAAGCTCTTGGCCACTTTTCTCTACTGTTTAATTGTGTGATGTTCACACCATGCAACCCTCACAATAGAGGCCTTTCTTGGCCCTCTGATGCACGGTCTCAGATCACCTCTGCCCTTCGGCCCGGACATCTGATGGTGCCAGGCACTGCCAGACACTAGGATGCTATAACCAGGTGTCTGGCTCTCCCACTGCTGCCCACTATGGGGGTAAGGATTCTGATTTTGACATGATTTAGCACACAAAAGAATCTGGAGTTCAGGATAATGAATGGACGGACTGCACAGCCACACTGTAATAGTCTTACCTCTGTACATAGCAGCACACAAGTGATGAGTCTTGGCTCCCCAAACTCCAACCCTGTCCCTAAGTCACATGCCATCTCATTCTCTACCTTCTCATTGGAAGACTGTCACATGAGCAAGCACAAGTGTGCACACACACAGAGGGGGAGAATCTAACAGACCCTCATATGCTTGCACACTCCCACATTCTCTCATGACCCTCATATTTCCACACACATGCGTGCGCACGCGGGCGCATGTGCACACACACACATACAGCTGCTGTAACTCTCAGCCCACTCACATTTAAACAGCCACTGAACACACCCATGCACACTCTCACACTACATTCACACTTGTGGCACAAGCAAAGGGTGGGGGGTGGGGACGGAAGGGAAGAGGGCACCTACAAACACCTACAAACCCCTTCATGACCTGAACAGAAGGAAGGAGGTGGTGGCAAGCTACGGTTGAGGGACAGTCTGAGCCCTTACCTCCAGGTCCCCTCCTCTATCAGACGAAGGAGCACCTTCACACCAGCATTGTCCGACCTGACGGCCTAAGAGCATGGAGCTCTGCCAGGCGGGCCGTCATGAACAAGCAGAGCACAGGACTGAGGGTTAATCAGGACATGCCATGCCTTGGGGACAGTTTGGGAGAAGCCTGGCATATGCAGAATGAGGTACAGGGGGAACCAGCTGGCAGAGCTCTGCATGTCAGTGGCAAGAAGAGAAGGGACACTCCTAGCCAGGTGTGGTAGTGCACGCCTTTAATCCTGGTACTCCAGAGGAAGAGGCAGGTGAATCTCTGAAAGTTCAAGGCCAACCTGGTCTCTAAATCAAGTTCCAGGCCATTCAGGACTACACAGAGAGACCTTGTCTTAAAAAAAAAAAAAAAAAAAAGGAGGAGGAGGAAAGAAATGAAAAGAACATCCCTGACACTCAGCATGCCTTGGAAGAGAGTTACCCCACATTGGGGACACAGGACACAACTGAGATGGCAGAGCAGAACCTTTGTTTTCAGAGCTTTCAAGGAGAAACTGAGGCAGATTGCATGCAGGTAGGCTGCTGTGATTCTGCTTATCTTGTCCCCTCCCCAGGCCCCAGAGCAGTCTGTCTGTCCCTATAATACTGCCAGAAGCCCAGGAAACCTGGTGTTCCCTAGCAGCTGGACCGCCTCCTGTCAGCCAGCCCACAATAACGTCAAGTCCCCCCTTCCCCATGTAGCCATTCTCAGAACATCGGTCTCAAAATGAGTCTTCCTGGGACTGCCTTGATTTCTGGATGGGGGTCTGCAAAGGCAGGCACCTGGAGTTCCTATGGGTGAGGAAGGTCCTGTGGCTTAGGGAATATGCATGCATCAAGCCTTTGCTCCTTTTCCCTGCTGGTTCCTTCCCCATGTGTCCCTAAGCCGTATCAGATGCAGCATGAGCTTTCCTTGAGGGACAAGGGGCAAGTCTGCGGCAGGCATCCTGACTTACAAACTACAACCGATGAAGGGCAGAAGCTTTTCAGAGGCTGGGGAGTGGGGGCTGTTTTAAACCTCAAAGGCCCTGGTGCTTCCTGTCCCTCTGGGATGTAGGTGGCCTCTGCCACTTCTCAGGCCTCTGCTGCAAAGCCAGAACTGGGTTTGAGCTCCTCCCATCTGTGCCCATGTCACACTTGGGGCCCTTCTCTATCTGATCTCTTACAGAGTAGCCCCCAGCCATGAAGGGCGTGCACTCACCCTTTCCTCCTCACTGTACTGTCTTTGTAAGAGTGTGGGGCCCTGAGATGGCAAAGAATGCTGGTTCCTTCAGGCTAAAGGACCTTTTGCCCAGGGTCCTATATCCAGAGACCCAGACTTCCTGCTTCCTCATCTCTAACATTCCCTGGAGAATGCTAAGGCATCCACTGCCCAGGAAGAGAGTCATTAGAGGAATGTGGTGTTTCGGGGTTCTGAGGGTTGACATGAGCACATAACATCCATATGACAGTCTGCCTTCATCCACACACCCGTTGGTCACCCACCACTCTGTCTGTTTATCATCCACCCATTTGTCTGTCTACACATTCACCGGCTCATCCATCTGTCCAGCTGTCCATTCACATACCCATCCACCTGGTATGGTTAGTTTTAATTGTCAACTTGACACAACACAAAATTGCCTAGAAACAGTCTCAGTGGGGGACTGTCTGCCATGGGGTGGCCTGTAGCTATGCCTGTGCAGGATTGTCTTAATTAAATCAGCTGATGTGGGAAAACCCAGTTCACTGTGGGTGGCACCCTTCCCTAGGCAGGGGATGTGAACCGAATAAGAGTATAAGCAAGAACGCATACACCTTTCTCTCTCTCTCAGATTTAGACTAGGGGTGTGATATGTGACCAGCTGACTCAAGCTCCTGCCATTGTGACTCTACAGGGATGCACTGTACACTGTAACCTGGGATTGGGAGATAAGATAAACCTTTTATTGCATAAGGCACTTTTTGTCAGATGTGAAACAAAACCACCACCTGTCTATCGATCTGTAAATATATCCATCTATCCCTCTCATTTTGCTCATCTGGTCATCTACCCATCTATCTGTCTATCTATCTATCTATCCATCTATCTATCTATCTATCTATCTATCTATCTATCTATCTATCTATCTATCTACTTATCTATTTATCTATCTGTCATCTATTTATTGTCTACTTATCTATTTATCTATCATCTATCTATTTATCTATCTGTCATCAATTTATCTATCATCTCTCTACCTGTCATCTATCTATTTATCTATTTATCCATCCATCTGTTCATCTATTGGCTCACCCATACCTTATCTGCGAATTCAGGACATGTTCTGAGTTGGGGTGGTGCCAGGCACTAGGGCTCTGAAGACGAATAAGATGAATCAAAACTTTTCCTGCCCTCAAGGAGCTCCCAGCCTGTTCAGGAAGAAGGCATGGACACAGATAAATGACAAGACAGTGTGGTAAGTCCAATTACCAAGCTACGAACAAAGAGCTGTGAAAACACTTCAGCCCAAGCCTGAAGGAGCACTTAAGAAAGGCTTGACAGAGGAGGTGACATTTAAGCTGAGTCCTGAAGAATGGGTGGCAGTGTAGAAACCAGCGATAGGAGAGAGCTCATTCCAACGTACCTCAGAGGTGTCCTCTGACAGTCTTACTTCCACAACTAATAACTTTGGGGTTCAAACTAAATCCACTCCAGACACTAAGTTCAAACCTCAGACAGTCATTTCAGACCTTGGACTGGAAACAGAGCCTCATAGAAAATAATCACTCAAACTTCTCAAAAACATACCCTTCCCCTAGAAGTCTAGAATGTTCATACAGGGGGGGCTGTGCTTAACTCAAGCTGGCTGGACACTCCTTTGTCCTGTCAAAGAAAGTCTGACAAAGGCTGAACACAGTCCAACACAGCGGACACATCACTTCCCAAGTCAAGCCAGTGTGTTAAGGAGACAGAGTTCAACATCCTAGCTCTAAAGTCATCAGATAGGTTCATTGTAGTTGAGTCTTATTGCCTCGTTATTCTATGTGTGAAGAATCTTGGCGTTTCCTGTGATTAAACTCCAAGGCCACTAGACAAAGAATCCCCTAGAATAACAGTTCTCAACTTGTGGGTCACAGCCTTTTTAGGGTTGAAAGATCTTCTCATGGGGGTCAGCTAAGACCACTGGAAAACACAGATATTTACATTACAATTCATAACAGTAGTAAAAACTGCAGTGATGACGTAGCAACAAAAATAATTTTACGGTTGGGGGTCAACAGAACACGAAGAGCTGTACTAAAGGGTCTCAGCTTCTAGAACCACTGCTCTAGAAGCGTAGCTTAGACGGGGTTTGTGGCCAAGTCACTTACTTGAGAGCCATTCCAGAAAATACAGATGAAGAAGAAAAGGGAGGTGAGTCAGAGAAAGACACTACAAAGAGACAAGTACAGCTGAACAGATCATCACTAAGGATAAGATGGGCTTGGTCCTGTAGGGAAACCTTGGAGACATACTGACCATACTTTGAGCTCATCCTGCCAGAAGTGAAGGAACAGGGCATTTGTCTTCCTGTCCCTGTACATCATTGGCTGAGGACCACCCTCTAACAGCTTCAAGGATCCAGCGCCTGTTGCCTGGAGAGGCCCTCAGTTAAGTGCCTGCAGCAAAATCCTGCTGAGATGTTAAGTGCCACCAGGCTATAGATACAGAGCTCAGGCCAGGGTCACCAGAACCCCAACTTGAAGGGACAGTAGCAGGAAGGCAGGGACTATCTTCTGGGATAAGGAAAGTCTTCCAGTTGGGGAAACCTGGTTGATCAGGAAGGGCCAACCCTGAACAATGACTGAGAAGATAACCCAAGTGTATAACCAAGACCTGCCCCAATGATGGAGCAAGGGATGACAAAAAGGTGGACCTAAGAGCCAAAAGGCTGAAATGAAATAAAAAGCCTGACCTGGGTGCTGTCCTCTCGGGGTCCTAGCACCTCATGGCAGGGGGCATCAGGTAGAGGGACCTTATGGGGCAGGAGAAAGGAACTTGGACAGACCTATGGTGTACCTAATGACCCTGACCCAGGGCAAGGAAAGCAGCCATGGCCTGTGCCCAGATGGACATCGGTCCAGAGCCTCTCTGTGGGTGGCCTGGAGAACGGTGCCAGGCTCAGCGGGGCAGAGGAACTTTCCTCCAGAGCGTTGCAAAGTAAAACTCCACAAAGTGCCGAGTCACAGGAAACGCCAAGATTCTTCACACATAGAATAATGAGGCAATAAAACTCAACTATAAAGTTAAATAATTTACCATAAATATCTAAAGCTCTCAAATTATTCTCTACATTAACTGCCTATGTTTAAAATGATCTTTGCATTCACTATGTCACAGATGGCGAAAGCAGACAAGAGAGTCCTTGACAACTCTAACTGCAATTAGCCCTTCCCAGCTGCGGTGATTTAAAGGCCTTTTCAGTTAAGCTGAATGAAACACCCGCGCTTTATAAATAAAGGCTTTACCAGGGCCGACAATGAAGTATTTGAAACGTACAGGCTCGAGCCACTGGGGAGGGGTTGGCAGGGGAGGGCTGTTACCACATCCCCAAACCTGCCTCCCCACACCCCCGGCCAGGGCCCTCCCACTTCACCCATTTGAGCTGTCAGGCTCTTCACCCTACACGCACTGCCACCCCCTCCCCAAGTTCAGTCCACACCTCCTACTTCCACACAGGCACGCCTGCATCTCCATTCACACTCCTGTTGCGTCCATGTCCTCTATTGTCCTGTACCCTCGCACATGTACCCACCCTCACCCCCCCACACACACACACACCACAGCTCAGGACGTTGCACATCTCCAAGGGAGCAAAACGTGCAGGACCATGACAAATTCTTTACTGTGTAAAGGCCAAATAAGGTCAGCTGCGGCTGTGGCCCTGTCAGGGGACCCTGGCCTCTGCTCCAACTGGCCCAGAAGGAGGAGTTCTCTGTGCGGGGTGGAGCGCCCTTCAACAGCACTTGAGCGCCTTGGAGGCCGGCTGTGCCTCACAAAGGAGGTCAAGGTTACCCTGATTGCCGCCAAACGTCCCTCCCCCGGGGCCTGGCTGGTTAATTGCTTGGAGTCTGGTGAGGCAGAGGAAGCTGTCAGCAAAATGGCCCTATGAATCACACGCTTGGATCTCCGGGATTCTCAGGTTGATAAGGCTGGGCCCCTCCCACTGCCAGCCAGCCACACCCCTAGCACAGGGGGTGCCGGCGGCCTAAGCCCAGCCTGGCTAGGCTCAGCAACCCAGGGACTGCAAGGTATCTTCTTCCTGCATGGGATGCAGGGACCAGAGTCACCATGGCTCAGCCAGAAGGAGTACTCCAAGTCTTCCTCATTCAGACATATACAGGCAGCAATAACCATACCCTCTTTATTGAGCAATTACTTCACATGGCATCCCCGCACCATGCCTGAGGCCCTTGCAGACATAATCAATGCCCCTGGGGCCTCACTAAGAACTATGAGCAGATGCTGAGATCTTTCTGCCATTTGCAGATGAGGGAAGTCAAGTAACTTGTCAAGGTGTGTGTGTTGGGGTGGGGGTGGGGATAGGTGCCAATGCTGTTTATGATGCACCCTCAGATCCTTACACCTGTCTAATGAGTCCTTAAGACTTCTCCCAGCCCTTCACCCCACCTCCCTTAGAATCCTGCTTCTGAAGCTTGGGAGGCCTGGACTGTCAAGATGCCCTATCTACCCTCCCTTTACATCATCCTGCTGGATCCTCCCGAGTGAGGCTTTCCCTGCACCAACTGTACACCACTCCTGGGCTACCCCCAGGGTCCTCCATCATAAGATCACCCCTTGCCTCCCTTCCACCCTGGAAGGGCTAGTGCCTCTGCATCAGAGCCAGCAATGTGCCCAAATCTCAGAGGCCAGGAGGATTCCTGAGAGAATCCAGATCCACAGCGGCTCAAGCATCCAGACTCCCAGGGCTGTACTCCAGGCGAGCTCTCATGAATGTGCTGTTTATCATACTTGAGTTCCAAGTACACGCCTGGGCTGGGACCCAACTCACAAAGGAAGAAAACAAAATTCCTTCCATCTCTGATGGAAATGAAGGCATTTATGGGATCTGGAGGTTGTGGAGGGGGGTTGGAGACATGGGCAAATCAAAAGTACTGATCTGATGTCCTGGGCAACTAGGCAGCTGTGGCACTGAGTCAGAGGCATGGGGGTGGCAGCAGAGTTGCAGGGAGGGTGGTCCCAGAGAAGTAAAGGCACTTTGCTGCAGACCCAAGGCCAGGGAAAGGGACCACAGGCCTGGAGAGGAGCAGGCTACCTTTTACTCTCTTGCTGAGTTTGGGGAACTAAGGACTTTGAAGTTGAAAGAGCATCAGTTAGAAGAGTGGAGGGAGAAGCCAGGGCTTCAGTGAGGCTAGGCCTGAGACAAGAGTGAGGTAAAGGTCCAGTGGTAGGAGAGGGTCTCTAGCATCTATGTGGACAAGCTTGGCTTCCTCCTGAGGGCCACAAGGAAATGCTTATGGTACCACCCAACCCTGTGAACCAGGTGACAGAGGATGGGCAGACTAGCCTCCTAGGAAACAGAGAAAGATGGGGACATCGCTGAGCTGGTGGTGATGGGGGGGGGGAGGCTGAGGGTTGAACAGTCAGGGCACAGGAAAGTGAAGTGTAGACACTAGTCCCATGTCCCATGAGAGGCATAGGATGAGGGAGTACCTGCCAACTGCTCTCGCCTGGAACTTTTAAAACCACTTGGCAATAATCAGGCCTGTCCTCAGCACTTTGTGTGTGTGTGTGTGTGTGTGTGTGTGTCTGTACATGCACTCACAAACATGCAGATGTGGATTCACGGGCTCATGTGTGTGGGATAGGTAAATCAACGGTCAAATGGGATAGACAGGCCATTATTATCCCCATTTTACAGCTGAGAAAGCTGAGGCATGAGAGGCTAAATATCTTCTAAAGCCACAGCCAGAGCGCAGTAAGCCAGCATTAGGATCAGGACCTTTACCTCCTGCAACACTAGGATTGGATAAGCCAGTGCTAGAAATGGAGTCTGAAGTGATCCTGGGACATCAGGGCGGGAGAGCTGGGAGAAAAGAGACATTCTTTTAGAAGCATCTTCACAGACATGGGAGATGAAGCCCTGGGTCTAGTGAGGCACTAGGGAAGAGGAACGTTCTGTGGCTCAACCACCAGGCAAGGTGATCAAGCAGTGTAACCAGGTGTCACCTGCCTAGGGGACTCTGGGACTTGCTGTGAACTGCAAGCAGCCAGGTCAGGAGCTGGGTATGAAAGTTCACACGTGGTGTTTTACTAGATGTGTGTCCTTGAACTAGTCTTTGAAATCTACACCTCTCTCCCACAAAGCGGGACATTAGTGACAGGCCCATAGGGCCCTGGGAGCAGGGGATGAAACAAGAACTCAATGCCTGCTGTTCATGGCAGCTCCTGGGTGCCCTTGCAGTGTGGAATATGATGCATCTGGGCAAGGCGTGAGAGAAGGACAAGGCTGAGACAGCCAGGGGCATGGTGGGCACCATGGTGGCCTGAGATCACCCTCAATGCTGTGGGCTAGCCTTTACTATCTTGGGGTTCCTCCAGGTGACACTCCTTCCACAGGAGACCAATCAGCCCAGCAGACTTTGGCCTGGCCCACCTACCCCAGTACAACTGAGATCCTCTCTTCCTCAACTTTATTTTCTATAAAACAGTATCCGCTCCATAGGGTTGATGTGATATGACACTCAGAACAGTGTCTTGAACACAGATTTCCGTAAATGTCAGCCATGACCTTCAGAGCTCTCCTTTCATCAGGTGGTACCAAGACTAATGTAATGCCCTTGGCTTCCTATGTAGAGCAGTGGGGGTACCATTAGCTTCCCAGTTTTAGATCGGTTATTTCCAATAATGATAGAAATTTGGAGAATAATTCTTATCAGTTGTCACATCATACTGATCATTCTAATCTTCCTGGCAAAAAACTAAACACGGCCGGGCGGTGGTGGCGCACGCCTTTAATCCCAGCACTTGGGAGGCAGAGGCAGGCGGATCTTTGCGAGTTCGAGGCCAGCCTGGTCTACAAAGTGAGTCCAGGACAGCCAGAGCTGTTAAACAGAGAAACCCTGTCTCGAAAAACCAAAAAAAAAAAAAAAAAAAAA
>CAJQZJ010001750.1:7821635-7841645 GCA_907164525.1 Lophiomys imhausi | reverse complement strand
CACACACACACACACACACACACACACACACACACACACACACACACTGCCAAGATAGACAAGAAAACAGTTATTTTATTAGCCCTGTTGCATACATGAGGAAATAACCATGCTACCTATACTGGCTTTTATTGAGCACTTACTGTATGGTTTCTCATACTTAATCTAATTAACTGATGTTTCCCAATCACCCTAGAAGGTGAAGGCTATTAACCCAATTTGCCAAATGGAGAAAAATGAAGTTCAGAGAAATAAAATAACATATCCAAGCTCACACAGCCCTGGTGGCCCTGACACCATGCTGGGTGTTTTATGTGAGCTTCATCATGAGTGCCTGTAACTGTTTTATTATCAGACAATAATTCCAGTTTACAGAAAAAGAAACTGTAGTCCAAAGACACATGGCTGTTCAAAGACTAGCATGAAGCAGAGCCAAGAACCCACCCTCCTCTATCCAAATCCAAATCCAGTCACCTCCTTATGCTCACTGGTCACCCAGAGCCCATCAGAAGTGACATTTAAGGGCCTGAGGTCACAGTGGGGTAAAGGTAAGCCTTGAAAATGTGGCGAGCTAAATTGCTTTCATGGTGTGAAAGGCTATGAGGGTTTCCCTACTTTGAAATGCACATTTGAGGGACAGCAACTGCATTGCATGGGCATCCAACTCATTTAACAGGAGAAAAAGCAGAACCCATACAGGTGGGGGTGATATGCAGAGGTGGCCTGACAATTCCCATGTCAATTCTTGCCAGTTACTTCTCCACAGTGCTTCTTAGATAGCCAGCCAGCAATCTGTATGCAATAGCCCAAAGAATTAAATGCCATCCTATGCAATCAGAGTGAGAAATGTGTATTTATGTAAGTGTGCACATGAGTGTGTCTGTGTGCATATGTGTGCTTTGGAGTATCTATGCCTGTGTATGCATGTATGTATGCATGCATGCATGCACATACATATGCATGTTTATGTCTACACAGGTGTGTGTACATGTTTCCACGTGTGTGTATGCATGGGTATGTATAGGCATGTAATGTATGTGTATATATAGGATGCACATGTGTGTGCACTGTGCACCTGTATGTGTGTGTACTTATGCATGTATGCATTTATATATGTGTCCATGTATGTTTATGTGTCTATGTATGTATGTATGTACATATGTGAATTATGCCTGTGTGGATATATGGTGTGTCTGTTATACATACATGTGAATTGCATCTGTGTGTCTATGTGTAGTTTATGTATGTGCCTATGTATGTGTCTGCATGTACATGTTTGTGCATGAATGTATTTCTCAGTATGTGTATGAACCTACATATATGTTTGTATGCCATTGCCCCCATGACTCTGAAAGACAAGCTTCTGAGCCAATTGCTCCATTTTATTGTCACGACCCAAGAATGGCTGCAATAGACAAGTGGCCCTTCATCTGCCTATTGTCAGAAAAAATTGGCTGGAGTCAATTGTCCTAAAGCAAAAATCGATTGCATTTGGCAGTTGTCCTTGCAAATTTAATGAGCTTACATTCAAAGCTCCCTTCAGCTTAGAACTTAACTCAGTTACTCCCAGGGCACTCCACAGAGGTCTGCAGGTGGGAAGCCGCCCGGCTCCAGCCTCAGCCTTCTTGGAGTTTCTCCTTGATCCTCGTGAGGGCCCAGAATGTTTCATAAGTAAATCTTCCAAGCTAGAGTCACCACACAGCACACATCTGCCCACTCTCAGTGGAGCAAAGAGACATGGTTTGCAAGGGGAAGAAAAGCTGATTCCTCTTTTGCCAGTCACAGGAAGAAGTCCTTACTGGATTTCTTGATTTCCTCAAAGGAGATCCACCTTTGCTGGGCTTCCCCAACTCAGAGGCTGAGAGGACTGTGGCTCACTCCGGAGGTGACTTCAGGATGCATGGGTGAGGAAAGAGGAAGTAAGGTGGATACAGGAGGGCAGGCAGGAGTAGGTGCATTTTCTGGGGCCCTCCAGGGGCCCTCACAAAGGCTAAGTCCCAGCATGCCAGTGGATGAGGCTTTAACCCTCTTCCAACATGATGCTCATGAATGACAGCCTGTACTCAGCCACTAGTGGGAGGATCTAAAAGGCTCCAAAGAGGCTGGACACAGCTGAGTACCAGTCACATTCACCTGGGCTGATGGATGCTTTTTTGAGACAGCCCAGGCTGGCTTCAAACTCAAGCTTCTCCTTCTTCAGGCTCCCCAGTGTTGAGATTACAGGTGTGAGCCACAACACCTGGCTCTGAGTATCAGTATTTTCACTGATTTAAGTACCCACCAATATTAATTACAGCATGCAATTTGTAAGGTATGTAGATTAACCTGGATGTATTGGTACATAACCTATAAAGAATGTCATATTTACTGGGATGAATGTTAAGCCAGCCCTCATAGAGAATGTCATCAAGAAAACCTAACCGTCACTGCTAGTGACTGAGTGGGAATGGCCCTACAGCCACATGATGTCAAGGCCTGCCAGAGTTGGCTTCAACCATCAACTGGACTGTATCAATCAGAGGTCTGAAGAAAAGAAATGGCATTGCGGGACAGGCTGACCCCTTCCCCAGATATTTTAAACTCTCCCCAGATGGAACTGTGGCCCTGAACGGCACGGCTTGAGTATGCTCACAACTTCATTCTCACCTAGGTGACACCTTCAGGACCAGACTATGACTTAGAAAATCTAGCCATGTGTTGGAAGGATGTTGCTTATCTGAGTCTTCCATGTAAAAACAAAACAAAACACCAGAATGAATGTTCCTTTTAAAATGAGGGGTTAATGGGAAAACTAACAAGATTCCTTTTTTCCATCTGAGATAAAATTTAAGTAACTGTATTTCCCTTGTTCCTGTTACTCAATGATAGTATCTTCATGTCACCATGACTAAAACATGACATTTCACTTTATTCCCACGAAGTAATTTTTTTTTTAAGTTTTCCTGACAGTGACTCCTCACACAGGTCCACCTAGCTCTTGAGCTGGGATTCTTGTGAAAACTCCACATTACTTTTGTAGAGTGAGATGGAATGCTTATCAACTCGTTAGCCTGCGACCAAGCTCAGTCAGTATCCAAGTCACAAACAGGAAATGGCACAGATGCCCTTCTGGATCAGCGTCACCAGCCAGTTCCTGGAGGAGGCATGTGACCTAATCTGCCTTAGCTTTCCTAGACACTCCCTCGGGGAAACCGCAGTGTCCTGTCCAGAGGAAGTGCCTTCCCCTCTTCACTTGTTCCCTTGAAGCAGTTTCTAGGGCCTGAGAGAGACAGTTCAGTCGTGGTGAAGTGCCTGCTGTGTAACCACCAGGACCTGACTTCTAACCCCAGAACTTACCTAAGAGCCAGGTGTGTTGGCACGTGCACTCCGAGGTGAAGACAGGAGGGTCCTTGAGGTTCACTGGCCAGCCAGCCTCGCCTACTTGGCCAGTTCCAGGCCCAATGAGAGATCCTGCCTCAAAATATAATGGAAGGCTTCCTTGAGGAGTAACATCTGAGCTCATCCTCTGCTCTACACACACACACACACACACACACACACACACACACACACACACACACCATACATGGGACACACCCACACCCACCATACACACACACACACACACACACACACACACACACACACATACAACTTATACACACACTGAAGTACATACACGCACACCTACACATATACCACACCACACACTATTTTGAGACTTCCTTAGCAATTCCCAGTCCTTCCTCTTAGACTCTTCCTAACTTTCTCCTGGAAACCCCCCAAAAAACTACCTAGAAACTACCATAGCGGTCACTCCTCTCCCTGCCTCCCCTGCCTCCCCCACAGGCTCCCTGGATCCTGCTCTTCTGCCCCATACTGCCTCCGCAGAGGAAGAGGGAGGAATTGAGTGGCATCTGCCACCTGCCAGAACCCCAAAGCCAATGTGAGGGACAGCAATGGGAAAGGAGTGTATATGGCCCACTCTGCCTTCTCCTTGCTCCCACCCACTGCTCTGGAAACTTCAGGACATCTTGGCCAGATGAAAATTCTACATACCAGAGTAGAGGAGAGCCAGCTGCTCTAGACTAATCCTCATCCCCAGGGCTCTCTCTGACAAGCCATAGGACCTTCTCCAGCCGTTTCCTTATCTAGAAAGCAGAGTCGATAATCCTCTATGATCTGGATATCACAGGGGTGCACAGAGAGAAAAGCGCACAAAGGGCTTGGGGAGGGATGAGGGGCACATACAGCATTGTTACTGCAACTGTCCCTTCTGGGAGCCAAGTGACCCCAGAGAATGTGGATGCTGGAGTGGGGTCCCCACCACGAGGCTCTCAGTCCTCCCTCCTGTGCCTCAACTTGGCAAGTGCCAAGTCTGAAAGAAGAGGTCTCCAGGCCTATGAAGGGGTGAAGGGGTCCTTGGTCCTCTCTCTCTCTCTCTCTCTCTCTCTCTCTCTCTCTCTCTCTCTTTGTGTGTGTGTGTGTGTGTGTGTGTGTGTGTGTGTGTGTGTGTGTGTGCGCGCACACACACACACACATCCTCTAATACCTTCCAGTGGGGGACATGGTGTACATGACTCAGACATGGTGACAGCAGTGGGGACAGCCATTGTCTGAATGGCTGCAGACCATACTTTTAGCATCTCCAGTCCACCGTCAACCCCAGCCTGCTGAGTCTCCAAGTACAGTGCAGCTGAACTGGGGGGGGGGGGGGCTCTGATCAGTCGTCTCCAGAATGGCAGAGAGCAGTTATCACCAGAAAGTCTCTGATGGCCAGCTGAGGCCTCACCTTAGCCCTGGGTGTGGCACAGAGTTCCTGCCTTGTTTCCTACCCAAGACCCCTGCCTAGCAGCTGCTCCCACACCCCAGGACAGCTTCTGTGCTTGTGCTGACAGAAGCCCAGCTCTGGCCAGCGACATTCACCTGCTGTCTGGATGCCTGGTCCCCTCCCTCTCCCACAGTTCCTGCTCAGAGCTCGACCACCTTTGGGTGCCATGCTGTTCTTTTCTGGGGTCCGACTTACATGGGCCCACCCAGATGATACCAGCTGCCAGCCCCTCTGAGCCCCTCAATCTGTCCTGAACTGTCCGCTACCTAGGGAGGCATCTCTTCCCCTCTGCTCCACCTGGGCTAGTTCTGCCCCATCCTCCATAAGCCACAGAGGAACTCTCAGGGGTTGAAGGTCACAGGCTCAGGCATCTTCTTCCCACAGACCTCAAGGAGTGTCAGCCATGCATAGAAGCAGCTGTGCCTCCAGCAAGGAGGATACCGGACTGAGCCACCACAGAGGACCAGGTAAGGTCAAGGTCAAGTGTACACAGGGGTGGAAAGCTGCAAATGACCACGTGATACTTCACTCTTTAGTCATTAGGTCAGCAGGTATTAACAGATAACCTAGTGTTCTATTTACCCTGCGAGGCATCCTGTGGTCAGTGAAAACAGACAAAACCCACATCCCTGTGAAGGTCTACTCTCAGAGGGGCTTAGGGCTGCTACTGAAGATAGAGAAGTAGGTTGGATCAGGTCATAGAAGGCCTTGAATGAGAGGCTAAGGTTAGGCTTCATTTGTAGGTAACAGGGAGTCCTTGAGGGTTATAGAGTGAGGGTAAGAGGGCATACAGAGGGCAATGTCAGAACTGCTGGCAAGAAAGTCCAAGGGTGCTGCACTGAAGGAGCAATTGGGGTGGACTTAAGCCTATGGGGGTGACCTGGGGACACAGAAGGCCCAAGACTGGCAATTCCCTCTCTCTTATGGAAGGTTGTCTGTGTTGTCAGGGTCTGTGGTCTTGCCCTTTCTCTCCTGTCCCCCTCAGAGCCATCGGTAGAGGAGGCCCAGACCTTGGAGGGGACCCTCTAATGTTCATTGGGACAGTGGCTTTGCCTCAGCCCTCCAGGCTCAGTTCTGTAGCAGGACCAGTCACCTTAATAATGACTGGAGGGACAGAAGGACTCAAAGGCCTGATGAGACCTACATATAGCACCAGGCCACGTGCAGTTGAAATCACTCAGGAGCAGAGACTGGCGGATCCCACAGGGACTGAAGCCTCCAGTATCACAGCAGCCAGGCCAGAAAGGGCCACGGATCTTTCTCTACATTTTGGAAACACGAAACACTTTCCTGCAAAGCCACACTGTGAAATGTGAATGGAGGAGGGAGCTTGGCCAGGGAAGGAGGAATTTCTCAGGGCCAGGTCTGCCCTGGTCAAAGGCTCAAGGGCCTCCAGGTGCCCTTGGAGCAAGGCCAAGTCTACCCATGGACAAGAGGAGCCCACCAGACAGACATTGTGGAGGTATGGATGCTGGGCCCTTCCCTGAGTCCCTGGCTGTGGGAGGCTGGTTGCCTTTGTCCTCGGTGAACCACTCAGCCTGTGGATATGGGTTACACTACAGCCTATTCTGAACATCTTATCTGGGGGCCATTGGTGTGTCCCCTCCACAGATGGGAAAACTGAGTCATGGGCTGGCTAAGGAACATTATCCGAAGTGTCACCACCAAGATTTGATCTAAGGCCTCTGCAACCCCAGGAGTATTTGGAGTCGAGCCACTGTCCATGGTTCTGAATTACAGGCACTGCTGCCCTGTCCTGCAGGTATGTTTCTTCAAGAAGTCCTGGGAGGCTCCAAGATAGATTGTCAAAGGCAACAGGCCCACACCCATCTCTAAGGCCTTTCTAGGGAAAGAGGGAGGAGGCAAAGAAGATGCAAGCAGGGAGTGTCATCTCTGAGAGTGTCACATGCCAATACTTCAATGAGCAGGCCAATGCTTCAGTCCCCAGTGAAGGAGTACAAGATCACACCTGATTGGCTTAGGAGGCAACTGAGGCACGGAGCAAACAGGGAGCTGACTCAGGTTAGACAGTAGGTAACAGATGCACCCAGATGTTGGCCTTGGCCTGAGGTTCCACAGCTAACCTCTGAGTTCTGTGGAGGGGGGAAGGAGTGGCTTGTAAAACCTCATGGAACAGAAGCCTGCCCTTGACCACTGTGGTGGCTTGAATAGGAATGGCCCCCATAGATTCATGTGTGTGAAGGCTTGGCCATAGTAAGTGGCACCATTAGGAGGTGTGGCCTTGTTGGAGTAGGTGTGTCACTGTAGAGGCAGGTTTTGAGGTATAATATGTGCTCAAGCCATGCCCAATGCGATACACATTGTGACACACAGTCTCCTGGTGCTGCCTGCGGATCAAGAACTCTCAGCTCCTTCTCCAGCACCATGCCTGCCTGTACGCTGGCATCCTTTCTGCCAGGATGATAATGGACCGAACCTCTGGAACTGTAAGCCAGCCCCCAATTAAATGTTTTCCTTTATAAGACTCACTGTGGTCACGGTGTCTCCTCACAGCAACAAAACCCCAACTGAGACAACCACAGAAGGAAGAAAAGATCAGACTCAAAGACACTTGGACAGCTGAATGCATAGTAGCATTTGACAGCCATGGAGCCTGGGACAGAGTTTTGTTATAAAATTCTAGAAGATAACACACAGACAGCAGCCACACAACCCACCTACTGTGCTACAGGCTCTGGTGAAGCCCCCCCCCCGTCACTCCTGTCTTCCTGTCTTTATTGCACATAATGTTTGCCTGTGTGTGTGCAGGTGTGTTTACCTATGTGCATGCATGTGGAAGCCAGGTCAATCTCAGGCATGTCTTTATTAGTCTCCATCATATTTCTAAGACAGGGTCTCTTAGAGAAGCCAGAGCTTGCTGTTTCAGCTAGGCTGGTGGGCCAGGGCGGAGCTGGGGTCAGCCTGTCTCAATTTCCCCTTCAGCAATCAGGTGGGTCACAGGCATACACACCTGCCACGCTCAGATTTTACCCTGGTGCTGGGGATCCAAACTCAGGTCTTCACGTGTGAATCGCAAGCACTTTGCCCACTGAGCCGTGTCCTGGCCCCGCAGGCGAAGCATCTTGAGGTGCTTTGTCAGCATTGTAACCACCTAGGGTTGATTCAGTTCACAGCAAAAAGAAAGACCAACCTAGGAGCAGGGGGAAGACTTGGTCCTGGGTGGCTGAACACAAAGGGAGTGGGGAAGACTTGGAGGGCTCACTAGGAATGTTACCTAGGCCAGGCCTTCTCTGTGACAACAGCTATGGTGAACTGGGGGAAACCCCAGAGCCTGGGCTGAGGCATCCCCTTTCTCCCAAGCTATACATCTTGGCCAGCCCAGGGTACTATAAGCACCCAGCACCCAGCACTCAGAGAGCTCTGTGTCTATACTGTCCAGGGGACTCAGTGTCCTGCAGTGACAGCAGAACAGGAGAGTGAGAAAAAGCAAGCCTTTGAGGGTACAGAGTCCTGGGGCCACTCCTGGCCCTAGCTCTTGTGCAGTCTCATCTGCTGAACAAATCCCTTCACTCAACTGTGCCTCAACTTGCTCCTCTGTACAATGGGAGCAAAAAGCCATGCTGCTCTGAGCCTGTGTAAGGACTGGAGTATCAGTGTGGAGTCTCTGGGACAGGGCTGGAGCACAGAACAGGAGCAGACTGGATGCCCGGGACGTGCACTGCAGATTCCTGTCACTTTTCTGTGTCATAACCTGTGTCTTGTCTTGTTGTAGTTGAGGGTTGGGAGTAATGAACAATCTGTTTCCTCTCTTCCATAGAGGCCCAGATGAAGCTCCCACCCGGCTACATCTTCCTGCCTGGTCCACATGAAGAATCTGAAGGCTGAGATAGGCAGGCAGCATGGAGCACAGGCAGGCAGTCAGGCAGTGGGTTGAGCCCTCTCTCTGGGAGCAGGTTATTTCCTGTGCCTCACCCAGGGGTCTGTCCAGTTCACTAGGCCCCACCCAAGCTCTGTTACCCCAGGATGCTTGGGTCTGAAGAAGCTGACCCTGAGACTGGTTGACTGCTGAGACACAGTAGGGAGATGAATGGCAGTCACACATTGGCCTGCATCCGAGGACAGTGAAGTCATCATCTTGGGATCAGAGCATTACAGATAAAGCAGCTCCAGCCGTTTATCCCAAGTCCTTCCTTTCAAAAGGAAGGGGCAAACTGTGGCCTAGTTATGGCTCAGGTTCTGAAGCAGTGTAGAGTCAAACCCAGCCTCCACCAATACTGAGTGGCCCTGAGAAAGAACTTACAACCTTGGACCTCAGTCTTTCCATCTGTAAAATGGGCATGTAACAAACAATGCTGAACTCAAACTCTTGTGAGAATTAAGGTGCCGGATTAACATGTGGCAGTCACCCAACAAACATTAGCCTATTAGGTTTGACTTGAGTAGGCAAAAAGTTTAAAAGTAATTCAATCCATAGTTCTTAGGTGCAAATGAACTAAGGATATGAGTATGGTGTGGGCTACAACTGCTATCTTCTTCCTATTTGTAGGAGGAGAGAAAACTGAGGCTCCTGGCACATTTTCTTGGGAGAAAAATATTTTTCCCTTTTTATTTAAGAAAAGAACTAAAGAGTTAGAGATGAAGTAGCAATATATATCTATAGCTAGACAAGGTGAGTGTGTGTGTGTGTGTGTGTGTGTGTGTGTGTGTGTGGTCCATTCGTGCACAGCCAGAGTTCGGGGAAATGTCAGATTCTTGGAGAAGGAGATTTTAATTAGGTTAGAGTTGCCTCCAAAAAGTACTAAAATTAAATATGAATCCATAATGCATGGCATCATAGTTAATGGTATGCAAATGGGGCCGGGCCTGGCCAGCTGCAGTAGGAACTTAGATGATCGAGGTAATTGGGAAAAATGTCCCTTGGCCCAAAGCCACAGTCCTGAGAATGTTGCGGGAGAGAGCAGGGCATGGGTGTTGGACCTGGTGGGGTAGCTAATGTCCCTTTAATGGGAGGAAGGCGGCTAATGTGGGGGCTGCAGTGGAGGGGAAGCTGCCATGCCGCAGAAGAAGGGGCTGGAGACAAGACCAGGCCAACTCTGCTGCAGATACCAGCTGCCTGGGGAGGCTGGGGCTTGGGCTTCCCATGGGGCTTTGACATGGAAGACAGTCGTCGTGCAGGAGAAAAACACCCACAGCTGGCAGTCTGAGCCTTGCCTAGGCCACTGCCAGCTGTGTAACTTTGAATGAGTCCCCCACACTGAGCTCTGTTACAGGGGAAGAGAGCTAAATCCACCGTTTAGTCCCCCAATGTTATTTGGGGTCAGACTGGGCGAGAAATATATTTAGAGCCGGGAAAGTGGACAATTACTGTTTTCATTTGAGCTGGAGGGTAAATAAAGCTGAATGTGCTGATGGACGCCTGTAATCCCAGCTTGCTGGAGACTGAGGTAGGAGGATGGCTGTGAGTTCAAGGTTAGCCTAGGCTATGTGGCAAGACTCTGCCTAAAATAAATAAATAAAATGTAGATAGGTAAATAAGTAAAAGCAGACAGTGATTATTTCTACACAGTCCTATATACTTGGATCATATCCCCTGGACCCTTGCTATAGACCTAGTAGGAAAACTGAGGCAAAGTCAAGAAGTGAGGGGTTCAGGATTCCAATCTAGCGATTCTGATTCAAGAACCCATTCTCTTAACAGCTATGCCACAGCAGAGTTAAAGATGCTGCTAGCTGGCGTGGTGGTGCACATCTATAATGAAGCCACAGTGCTTGGAATAGTGAGGAAGATTGAGACAGCAAGGCCAGTGTGGGCTGATTAAAGAGGAACCAGTCTCGGGGATGGGGGGAAATGTTCTGGAATGGAGGGAGCTCCCACATCTACCTGGGGCAACAGGGAAAACAGTCCTCCATCCAGATGTGCCCACTGCATTGTGAGTCCTGGAAACGACTGCACATTCTCAGGAGTCGGTTGGCTCCCTGGGAGTCAGTTTGGATAGGGCACCGCATTCCAGCCGTTGACCCAGCCTCCTCCAGCTCCTTTCCAGCTCCAAAGAGCTATGACTGGCCCAGCACATGAATGGAGGTCAAGGCAGCCCTGTGAAACCTGGGACATTCACTTAGCCTCACAGAGCCTCAGTTTTCCCATCTGCATAGTGGGGAGCCTAGCAATGCGTCCTTGTAGCAGTGTGACAGTTACATGAGCAGGTGGTGCTGGCTTCCATGTACCAGCTCTAGGGAACACACATTGGTTTGTGAACTATACGCATTTGTTCATTTTATCCTAACTGGCCAATGCAACTCCCATGGGGCTTCCCCATAGGACCCCAATCCCCTCCACGCCCTCTAGACTCTCTCTAGTCCTCCTCACAGATGGACAAACTGAAAGGGTTAAGAACCTGAGGAAGGTTGTGAGGTAAGCTGTGAGTCAGGATTGTACCCACCATACTCTTTGGTCCCCTCCAACCCACGGAGCTTCCCACCTCATATGCACACCAGGAAGGTTGTTGTGTCCAAAGGGTAGAAGATCCATCTCCAATATCAAATTCAGCAATGTGCATAGAAAGTTCCAGAAAGGATGAGGGTCTCAAAAGATGTACAAGAATGAATGAGAAGGTAACATTAGAGACAGCTTATGGATCCATTCTGACTTGGGGGCTCTTCCAGGCAGGAAGGTGGTAGAGTATCCGCTGATCCCAGCAGGACGTGGGTCTCACAATGCCTCAACACAGCAGTGGCAGTACATACACCCAATGTGGAAGAAAGCAAAAACAGTTCTTTGGGGGCCTGGCAGGTGGATTAGCTCTCACCCCATCAAGCCTCCATGCTTCTAGGTCAGAAGATTACCTGCCTGTGTGACCCCCAAACTATCAGTCCTATCTGAGCAGGTACTAGACCAGGCAGCAGCCCCTGGGAGTGGCACACCAAAGAGAAAATATGGGTCTGGAAACAGCTGCAAGGTTTTTTGAGATGGAAAGGCACACAGGCCCTTCCTTTGTGAGGGAATGAGTGCCAGGGTCCTTTGCCTATTGAGTTTCCATCAAAGTAATTTATTGATCAATACAAAGAACATGGCTAGTTCAGCGATTTTGTAAAAAATCACCATGTGTTGAATACGAGGAACACTTTGCTGGATTGTGGCAGGCAAGGCCCGGCAGGATCACCCGTGTTTTATGGTCTTCTGGGAACTGGGCCCTGGCAAGTTACATCTCTGTGGTTTTATCTTCTTGACACCAAAACATTTGAATGGAGGAAAAAGATGGGTCAATCTTCCAGATGTTTTGTCTACCTGGCAACAAATATCAAGACGTTTCTCGAACAGGGTCACGGCAAACCTGGAGCACAGGAGGCTGGGAAGACGAGTGGGTGGAAGAAAATACATTACTGCTTCCCCACTCCCCAAGGCCAAGGGCAGAGAAGAAGAGGGGAGTCACATTTACTAAGCACCTCCTTATCAAGTCCCCCACACCCACCACATGCAGAGACACCCTGACACTCTGACACCTGGAGCTTTTTCTGCATTTTCAGATGAGGCTGGTTTTGTGCTCCCAGAGTGACAAAGCAACTAAGAGTGAAGGAATGGTGCCCACTAGTTTGACTTGATCTCACAAGACCTCAGCTTCCTTTTGGGCACATTTAGGGAACACACTGGAAAATGCTAAAACGGTGCTAGTGTGTAATAAACACTCAGCAGTCATGACTGGTCCCAGTAGACAAGGCTGGCTTCAGTCCAGTTCTTCTGCTTCATTGTTTGGTTTGGGTGCTTGTCTGGGGCCTGGGTTGGGCCAATAAGGGTAGGTGGTTCTGTCACCATGGGTGGAAGACAAATATGCTACAGTAGAGACCCATAGGGTCACCCTCTTTGGGCAGGCTCCTCTCCCCTCAAAACATGGAGGGGCCCAAGGAAAGGGACTTGGTGCTTCTTGTTACAGCGGCTGCTGCAGCAACAGGAAGTGGTAGGCCCCAAGGAAGGCATATGGGAGATGGAAACCATACAGATTGATTGCCTGTTGGGTGGGTAAGTGACCCCAGCCTGACCCGCAGACACTGGGAACAATGAGGGGCACTAAGACAGATGTTCCCAGGAGCTGAACCTCTGCTCTGATCATTTTGGTCACTGTCACCTCCCTGGAATCAGGACCTCTCCCTTCCCATGGTGGGTTGTGGGGTCTGAACATAATCCAAGGACATAGGGCTTGGACAGCATGCAGAAGGTCCCCTAGTAGATGGTGTCAGGACCAGGACGCTCACTCCGTATCTCTGACGTGACATCCAACACCATCAGTCGAAGACACTCTGTCCCCAGAGTGGGACTTGTTTCCAGGCCAGCAGGACCAGATGTCTAGAATCCCAGACTGGAACAGTTGGAGGTTCAGGATCCCCAAGTTTGAATATGGGGGATAATTTGCATATCCAACCTGTATCCCAGCAGGCAGAAAAGCAAAGCCAGGCCTGAACGCCAAGAGAGCAAGAGTCCCTATTTGATCCAGAACTTAATCCACTTGCACAGGGCCCTGGAGCTGGGCAAAGAAAACACTGCCCATTCTCACGTGAAGCTTCCCATGCCGCCTGATCTGAGGGGCCAGTGGGATGATATAACGGCAGGACCAGGCAGCATCCACAGACGCTTGCACGTGGAGAGCCAGGCATCCGCTGCTGAGAGTCTTTCTAGCAGCTGCCTTCTGACATTGTCGACAGAGGCAAGCTTGACAACAGACAGCCTCCACTCCTGTTCTAGCAAATCCATTGGGTGGTGTGAGGTACCCGGCAGCCTGTGCCTGCCTGGAGCAGGAGACCATCTGCCTCCTAGCCACAATTCCCTCCAGTTCCTGCCCAAGCAGAAGGTTTGGCTTTGGAAAACTACTCTACAGTCCAGAAGGAGGGTGGAAAGGGTGCATACACAGCCTACTATCTGGGCCCAATTAGTCGTTGAGACCATGCTAGAGTGAGGAGCCTGCAGCCACCTCGAGGACTGGGGAGACTTGACAAGGACAGAGGTTGTTAAGATGCTTCTGCTCAGCTTGGTGTCCTCCTGCCTCAAAGACATCGTAGTGCTTGGGGCGGGGGGGACTCTCAGCATATCTCCGCTCGGCACATGTTCACTTCACTTGAGGCCCACCGCTGCAGAAAGGTACAGCAGTCCCAGGTGAAGGAAGGTAGAACTGGAAACACCAGACACATGCTGCTTGCTCCCCACTTCAGGCAGGGGCTGGGTCCTATCCGGTCCATCTCACCTGGGACTACCACTCAGCCCGACTTACTAGGACTGAATAATCACCCACCTGGAGCAGCTTGTGCAGCCATTGGGAGCAAGGAAAAGAGTTACAATGCATCCAAGCAGGTAATCATATCTTGGGAACACCCAGCCTGGGCATCCCACTCACTGGCTGTCTTCATCTGAGGCTCCTGTTCCTTACCCAGAAGGCAGGGACAATTCCAGTCATCTGAGGAGACTGTAAAAGTTAGGAGAGATTGATAAAAAAAAAAAACCCTCGGTGTCCCATAGCTGCAAAAAGGACAACAGACTGAGAGTCTGAATCCCGCCCTGCCTTAGAGTAGTTCCTCTCCATGCGGGAGGTCAAGGGTCAGCCAAATGGAAGCATGGCAAATCAGAGAGGGAAAGCAAGAAGAACAGTCCTGTCTCTGTCCTTTGCTACCTCCTCAAAGTAAAAACACAAGTCCACGAAACATTCCCTTCCTCTCTGACCTTGACTAAAAGCCAGTTTGAAGCAGGACAGGGGGCATCCTGACAGGGGGGATGATCAGAAAGCAGGGTCTTCGGTGCTAGAGAATGTCCAGAAAGAAGGTGAGCACTCAAACTGTATGGACACAGTCCTAGTGTCTGAAGGCTAGCTGACTAGAAGAAAAAAAACAAAAAACTTAATGCGACTTAAAAATAAATCGATGAGAGGGGCACAGATTAAAAAAAAATAGGTTCACAAAAAGAAAATTAGGTTCACAAAAAGAATTGCTTGAACAACCCCACAAACTGTGGGCATGCAGCTTTGTTTTGACCAAAAAGATCTTTTTTAAAGAGTCTAAAAGGGAAATGGCCCGAGGCAAGCACAAGAGGCCCACAAGACTTGAGAATCCTGAGATCCAGGACCTCCAGCAGGACCAAAGGGACAGAAGAGAATTTCGGCAGCCATGGGTGCTCCTAAAACAGTTGGGGGATGTCTCCAGACGGACTTTGGGGTTGGGGCTGCAATGTGCATCCCGGACCAACTCCCAGAGCAGGTAGGGCTTCTGCTAGGCGTTAAGTATGAGGAAGAGAATATCTGTGATAGACTGTCATGGTAGCTAACGAAGTGACATGTTTGCATGACTAGGAGTTTGTTTTACTTAACTATCCTAGACCGTTTTAGACGGTTGGTATCAGGAGGCCATTTTATTTTTAAGTATCTCTAGGTATGATACCATTAGGAAGCGTTACCTTTAATTTTGTATCAGTATACAAAGATCTATTCAATTGTGGTTAAATATACTCTTAATTATGTATCAATATACAAAGATCAATGCCTATGTAGCCCAATACAATCTTAATATTACGTCCATATACAAGGGTCAATACCATTGTGGCCAACTATAATCTTAATTTTGTATCAATATACAAAGATCAATACCGATGTAATCCAATATAATCTTATTTTTGCACAATAAACAATGGTCAATACCACTTTAGCCGAATATACTACTAATTTTGTATCAATATACAAAGGTATAAGGGCATATTCAATAATCTGCCCCTTCTTCTTGGACCTTCCTGTGCTATGTCTATGTCTCATTTTTCTCAAGCCTATGCACTCCTACATAGGAGAGGAAGAAGGATACAGAAAAGGAAAAGTAGGAAGTCCCTGGGGCTAACCTCCAAAACCCATTAAACAGGACCATTTATCAGCTTGTAATCTCTTCCTGCTGATTTGGGTCATAGTAAACTTGTTTGGGGCCCAAACCCAAATGGAAAAAATGGTTAAAAATGTTAGTACAATCCTTTTATGTTCAGTCCTTCTGTTCTCAGCTGTTTAGATGACCTAAGGAGTTTGTAGGCAGAAGCTGATCTTGCAGGCTTCACTCAAGTTGTTAAGAGACAAGCAACATTTGCTTATCTAAATACAAGAGATGGATAGGGCATCTTCAAAAACCCCAAGAGATCTGCAGAATATGGCATTCAAAGATGTTATCTTAAATTAAGATTTTCTTTTTTTTTTTGATATCGAGACATATCAGCTCCTGACAGCACCCCCTATTCTACTCCAAGTAGAAGATAAGCATCGAAGAATCTCCAGTGTGACATGGTTGAATTAGTGGCAAGCCTATCTCTTGGCATGAAAAAACCCCCTTGCTCCAACTGCAGACAGACTGCTGTCCAAAAAGGACAAAACTTGGTAACAGGGAAGTCGACAGCCTAACTCTGCCAAGACAGGGTAGGTAAGTCCTTCATAATCCCTGCTCTACAACAAATGTCTGTCAGAGAAACAGGACCCAAAGGCTGAAGACTGATGCAGGAATGTATGGAGAGAAAATGGGGACTGTCCAGGCAGTCACTGGTATGTCATTTCTTAGTTTTGGAAGCTGCAGGCCCTGCACTTCCTATATAAGCAGATATAGTTATCCCTCTCAGGTCTCTGAGGTGGTTGAAGAATAGACAGCTGGAGTCTCATAGTTAAATTTTGAGTTGTTTAGGAATCAAGAGGGTGTTATAGATCTAAGAAGATACTCTTAAAAGTGTGTTGCAAGTTAGTATGAATGTTGAGTCAGATATAGACCTTTAAACTCATGGAGATGGTTAGATAGTAGAATGTTAAAGTCAGGGGCCAAATATGTATAAACTGGACATTGGGAAGGTATACTGGGCCATTTAACTCTCATAAATGTGGCATATTTATATCTGTTGTTTTGTATAGTATTTACTGTTATAAGAGAAGGAACCATCTGTTGGACTGAAAGGGGAAACTTCTGGGGGGAAGAGGGTGGAAGGGTGGGATAGGAAGGGGGAATAGGGAAGGGTTTGTGACTGAGATGTAACTTGAAGAAAAAAAAATAAAGTATTTAATAAAAAAAAAAGTATGAGGAAGAAGCGATTCCACAGGAGGCAGAAGAGAGCCCGGTACTTCAAGTGGGGAGTCCAAAATACACACAGTGTCAGAGCTAGAGACCCTGCAGCCCAGTCAAGCCACCCACACTGTAAATGAAATGGTCCATGGAAGGTCTTAGCAATGTTTCCTGTGGCTGAGGGGGTCTGGGCCGGGCAACTGCAGTACAAAATGCAGAAGGATCAGGAAGGATCCAGGGAGGGCAGTATCTGCCCTCCAAGGGTCAGTCCCTGTGACTGGGACAGATGCCAGGGTGAAGTACCCTGTAGGTCCAGAGAGACCTGCTAAGGGGGCCAGGCTGGACCAGGAGAAAGGGATGGGGAGGAGGAAGAGGAGCAGGAGCTTCTGGGAGTGTTGAGAGAGTTAAGAAGAGCTCTTTCTCCAGCTTGTGCTGAACTGGCCCACTCAGTCAGCTTCTTGCTAAGGAAACAGATAGGCCCATGTGCAAACACACGCCAAGCCCCACTGACAAGCAGGGGAGGGCAGGGCAGTAAGTTTTCCACAGCTAGTGGAGGTAACAATAGCAACAATGTGTCAAAACATTGCACCGTGTCCCCACCTGCGCAGTACAGACAGCTACAATTTCTCATCAGAACTTAAAAACAACGTTTAAACAAGGAAATAAGTAAAAGAGTTTTGCCTCAAAAAAACAAAACAAACAAACAACCCTAAGTTTCTGCCCAGCGGTGGTAAGGCAAGCATCCATGTATGCTGAATGAACAGCCCCTCTCTACATGAATCAGCCCAGGTCTTCAGGCTCCTCATTATGAGGCAGGGCTGCATTGCCACCTCTTAAAGGTGCTGTGTCTATGACATGACTCTGGAATATTCTCAGCACAGTGCCTGGCATGTGCTAAGTACAACATGGGTCGCTCCTGTCACTGGGTCACTGTTGTCTGCATTCATCACATGGCACTGTATTCACAGAGCCACTTGGAAATTAATAGTGGAAGGAAAGAAAGCCCAGGCCAGCCAGATCTCACGGAGAGCTGGTGCTCCTGCCCCAGCAGTCCTCAGTAGTGGCCCACACTTGCCTGTGGACTATGCTCTCCCTCCTCCGCTCCATCTGCCAAAGGGAAGTGAGATTGCTCCCTGCCCAGCACACTGAAGGACTCCTCATCCTCCCCAAGCTCCATACCCAAAGAAGGCCCTGAGGGCCAAGCCACACAATGACCCTGCCACAGGCTTCCCTGTCATGTCATTGGAAGGTTCTGGGACTCACTGCAGGCCCAGCTGGTAGCCAGACATATCAGGCCCTGCCCGATCACCAGGGAAAGCTGAGAAGGGCAGCCTGCCCTCTGAGCAGGGTTTGTTCCTTGGGCAGCAGGGGGGCAGAACTTGTGGATTTTCAATTCAGAGTAGGGAGCTGTGAATGGGACTGAAGGCCAGGCTGCACCTGATGCCATCCATGATGTACAAGGTATGGAGGATTCCTGGAGACATGGGTATAGGGCTCTCAGGGGCGCCAGGGTCCTCATACATACTCAGCCTGCATCCACTACTTAGGCCTAAGACAAAGGAACAGTCAGGCCTATGGGAAGAGCTCAAGACAGTGACTCAGGATGTATGCTGTCTAAAACAGTCCTCCATCCACCCACAGACAGCATTTCCTTTCTCACCTGGACCTCTGAAAACAGCATGCCATGGGACTGCCTGCAGCTTCCACTGAAGCCGTGTCTCACAGGCACCAGGATGACTCTTCGGAGATATGGGTTTGGTTCTTTTCCTCTTCTTCACAACGTCTTCAGTGGCTCCCCAGTGTCCTCAGGATCTGGCCTGGCCTCATTATTGTCACTCAAACGTCCTTCAGGAGAGTCACCTGGACCACTTTCCCACACCACCGTTGCTCACACTTGAACTCCCTTGAGGTTTTCAACGTCCCTTTGAAGCGTGAAACTTGCTAGTATTTGATTGTGCCTACCTGCAAAGCTGGCGGGCTCACATAAGTCTGGCTTATGCCACTGCTGGCCCCTTGGGCATCTGAGCACTTTACATCTGCTGGGAACTCTTCCCTCATTCTCCCCCTCCCCCTTCACCTAACTCTCCTTTCTTGCTGCTCTGAGTCTCAATCTGGATGTCATTTTCTTAATCTTGAACTTTACTCCTGGAACATGCTTTGATATCTGCCTCTGCTGCCAGACTGTGAGCTTCCGAAGGACGCGGGTCCCGCCTGCCTTGCTCACCTTGGCCTCTGGCACAAGACTGACCTCACAGTGAGTACAAAGGAAAGCCACCTGTTGTGAGCCATCACCCAGTGGTGAATGAAGCTCCGACTGTGAGTTTGCTGCCTGACCTTGGATCTTCTTCTTCAGATACCAGCCTCTGTCCCTGCAGAAGGAAGCCCTATGCATCGGAGATGGGAGCCTAGCACGCTGAGGTCTGCAGTGTGCTTGCTGTGACATCTAGGCTTCCAGCTGGCTCCAGCGAACAGTAGTTCCCTCACTGACCCGAGGTATCTATCACCCAGATGAGTGGTAGAGGCAATAGAGTGTGAGCTCTGAGTGTTCTCAGCAGGCAACCACCACCTGTGGTTTGGCCTCAGTGGGGCTTGTGTGAACTGGAGCTGGCATGGCCCTGGCCTTTTCAGGGAACTCAGGGAAACCTGGGTGTCCCAGCAGCAGCCTTAGTCATACAGCTGGGCACACTGGGAATTTCACAGGGAGAGAACCCCGGGCTCCTCTGTGACATCAGCAGCCAAGCTGTGTGTGTCTCCATGACAGGAAGCCCACTTACCCCCATGAGACAGTTTACTGAATCTTCAAATAGCACTGAAGAATGAGACAGCTGGTATTGGCCAGCACTTACTGGTTTCAATCCTGTAGGGACCTTTCAGGGTGAGTTTGCCCCCCAACTTGCTATAGACCTCAAAGGTTTTTTTATTACATTTTAATTTATCTACTAGAGGGGGTGCACATGTGGAGATCAGAAGACAACTTGTGGGTGTCAGTTCTCTCCTTCTACCATGTGGGTCCAGGGGCTTGAACTCAGGTAGGTTCCATGGCAAATCCCTTTACTGGCTGAGCCATCTTACCAGCCTGAATTTAGAGATTTCTAAACAGTCACTCTTGCCTTCATGTCTTTAAGTTCCTGACCTTTTCATCTCTCTCTCTCTCTCTCTCTCTCTCTCTCTCTCTCTCTCTCTCTCTCTCT
>CAJQZJ010001750.1:7801494-7821625 GCA_907164525.1 Lophiomys imhausi | reverse complement strand
TCTCTCTCTCTCTCTCTCTCTCTCTCTCTCTCTCTCTCTCTCTCTCTGTGTGTGTGTGTGTGTGTACACAGATGTCAGAGAACAACAGTTTCAGATGCCATCCTTAGGAATGCATCCATTTCCTTTGAGACGGTTTATCTCCAAGGTGTCTCACTGTCCCAGAACTCTGTAAGTAGAATAGGCTGGCTGGCCAGTGAGCTCGGAGACTCTCCTCTCTCCAGCTCCTCAGCACTGGAATCACATGCGTGCACCACCACACCTGGCACCTCCATATGGGTTCTGGGAATCAAGCTCAGGTCCTCACGCTCACAAGGCAAGCATTTTATCAGCTGAGCCATCCACTCCCTCAGCATGATTCGGGGACTCAGTCTCCAAAGCTGTGAAATGGGGACAGCGGTGTCCACTGCGCCTATTGACCTTGGGTGGCAGAGACTGATGAGGAGAGGGCACCATCTCTTATGGAAGAAGAGTTTACATAAGGAGGCTTAGGCCATCCTCCCAAGGCTCTCTGTCCACTCTCAGCAGCAAAACAGCTCTCTCAAGAAAACCTGCCCTTTGCCTGATGAGCCAGGCTGTTAGACCATCTGCCCTCCCCAGCCCCAGGGAGATTGATGCCTGAACTGGCGGATCACTCCAATGTATTAGGTAGATAAAGAAATTGATTATTCCATAAATCATTGTCTCCATGAAAAAAGGCCCAATACTTTAAAAAAGAAAATATTATAAATCTGTCCAAACCCCTGTGAGGGAAAGTGTGTAGCCATTTCAATTTAATTGTCTGAGAGCTTCTTTGCTGTAGCTCCAAAAAAAAGAAAAGAAAAGAAAAGAAAAAAGAAAAAAAGAATGAGTCTCGAGCTAGAGGTTCCTATGCCCTAAGGAAAGGCCAAGTTAGCCGGGCGGTGGTGGCGCACGCCTTTAATCCCAGCACTTGGGAGGCAGAGGCAGGCGGATCTTTGCGAGTTCGAGGCCAGCCTGGTCTACAAAGCGAGTCCAGGACAGCCAGAGCTGTTAAACAGAGAAACCCTGTCTCGAAAACCCAAAAAAAAAAAAAAAAAAAGGAAAGGCCAAGTCATGCCCTGGACCAGAGAGCTTTACGCTGCACTAAGAAGAATCTGGATTAGCTAGAAATAAAGGAGAATCACATCCCTCAAACTCAAAACGTGGATGCTGTGGGCTCGGTGGGTAAAGTGTTCACTCGCATAAGCATGGAGACCTGAGTTCAGATGCCCAGCACCTATGTGAAAGCCAGGCATGGCTGTGAACACCTGGAACTCCAGTCCTGGAGGGTGAAGACAAGCTGACCCCGGGGTCTTGCTGGCCAGCCAGCCTAGCGAAAATGGTACAGTCCAGGTTCGATAGGGAACACTATCCCAAAAGTTAAGGTGGAGAAGTAATTAGGAAGATATCCAAGCACTCTTGTAGAGGTTAGCGCATGCGTATGCACACATGTGAGTGCGTGCACACACACACACACACACACACACACACACAAACACGATGCTAATCTTTTCCCTTCTGGAAGAGTTAGATGGAATTCCGTCTAGGACAAGGAGAAAAATGAACCCTGGACGGGGCTAGAGGAGAGGTCATGGTAGTTCCTGGCAGAAAACAAACTGGAAAAATTATCTGGAAGGAGTAAGAGAAACTAGGAGGGCAGAAACAACGAGAAGCTGGAAAAGATGAGTTTCCATCCTGTGTCTGCTATGTGGCATGCAGCTCAGCTCTGAGCCTCTCTGAGCTTCATTACTTCTCCCCAGGGTGCATAAAAACAAAGAAGTTCCAAGCACAAGGGGGCTTTGATGTAGGCTGCACACACCTCAGTGTGGGGAACCACGGGTGCTATCACTGCCTGCTTCTACCCTGAGGACCTGGGGATGCTTGCTCCCTGGCTTAGGATGCTGAGGACCTGGGGATGCTTGCTCCCTGGCTTAGGATGCTGAGGACCTGGGGATGCTTGCTCCCTGGCTTAGGATGCTGAGGACCTGGGGATACTCCCTGTCCTCTGTACTCTTCAGCACAGAGTGGGCGCTCCGCTAATGTTTGGTGAATCAATGAGTCAGCCCAGAGTTTATGTGAAAAAGACAGGAAATAAACACAAAATTACAAACAGCATAAAAATAGCCACATTTCCAAAGCAGTTTTTTTTGTCTTCTCCTTTCTTAAGGGAAGCAACAGCAACAACAACAAAAAATCCCCAATCCCTTGACGCTAACATTTCTCGATCCAGGGCCCCCAAAGCAGCCCTAATTGCAGCTGCCGTAGCCCACTCTCCCACTGCATGTTCTAGATCTTTCTATCTCCTGTAGGCTTCTGAGGCCATCTTACCTCTCAAGTCCTAAGAGCCCAAATGGCAATTCCTCTGTTATTCTGACATGTGTGGCCTTCTTGTCTCTTTGGGTTCTAATGCAAGTGCTCCCAGTCCACTCTCAGTTCCCTGGTGATGGACAAAGGCTCCCTCATCCTCCATCCTCTGTGCGGCCCTCTCTCATATCTTCCATGTTGAGGACAGGCCCCTGTCACACCCACCGCCGTCACCAGGCTTCTCTGACACATCCAGGTGATGATGCACCTGGAGCTGGGGTTCTTTCAGGGAACACTGCAAAGCTGTGACACATTGGTTTCCCATCACCTGAATGAATAGTAATTTTATTTATTAGCAGAAAATAAGGTTCCATTACAGGTGTGCAGGGCTCCATAGCTCAGGAAACAATAACACAGGAAACATGTTTAAGAAATCACATTTAGCAGGATAAAACTACATTACAGAAGCCCACTTACCGAATGCAATGTGAAAGATGACGCCGGCAGGCCAAGCAGAGACTCGTGGTATCAGATGTGATAGCTAACAGCGGATGTTCATGCGTTTTGTCATCTGCTACTGCTCCCTAGCAGACAAGACGTACATGGCACCAAAGATTTAAGAACAGTTTATATGGAAGGGAAAAAAAGAAAGAAATTCTACCCACAGGCTTCATCTTCCTTAACAGCGCATTACTGGGCTGTAACAAAATTCCTGGTGTTTCCTCACCAGCTGTGGGATTCTTAAAGACACCTGTCCTGTATGTGACTAGCAAAGTCCTAGGGGACCTGCACTGGAAGACAGAAACACCTGTTTAGTGTGACCTTAGCCACACCAGGACTAGAAAGGAGCCATGAACCAACACAGAGCTGCATGTCCTAATGCAGAAACAAGCTGCTCTCCGTGGTGCTGTATGTAGTAAGTTCAGGGAGCCCTCCTAGCAGGGCTATTATCTGCTATTAACACATAAGGCCCAGTCTGTATTCCCTGTCTGTGGAAAGACATTTTGTAGGTGCTTTTTCCACACTGGAAAATTCTAGTCTATACAGAGCCCGGACGACTGCATGTCTAGTCAAGTGAAGTGACGTATGTCGGTCGCCCAAGCTACTCAGAGAGCTGATGCAGGGGAATCACTTGAGCTCAGGTGTTCAAGGCCAATGAGCCTGGGAAACAAAGTTAGATCCTGTCTCCAGAATAAATAAGCCTATGAAGCTAAAATTATGAAGTGATATGTGTGCATACATGTGTTAAGAGTTCAAGACCAGGGGTCGATGCTTCGGCCTTGTTTTTCCCACAGCTCACCAGGAAGCATAGAAAAGATCACTTCTCTTGTGTCCTCAGAGTCCTTATCTGTGGTAGTCCCAACACCGGCCAGGCCTTCTGGTTGTCTGGTTCTTCCATGGACCCGGACAACATCAAACACTATGACCCGGTCTCCTCCCACATGAAAGAGGACTTCCCGGATTGAGTTGGAAGACCCAGGCTCTACTTCTCTTAGAATAAGCCAGGGACTCAGATTTCCTGTTGAAAGCTCCCCCAGCCCTCATTCCCTGGGGATCCGCTGTAATTCAGTTTAACCTGAGAGTTCCCCCTTATTTTATTTACTGATTCGATGTTACGAGACCAAGCAAAATAGACGGCTGTCACCTCTATTAAACTGGAGGGAAAATAATGGCCTTGTCAGCAACAGGCTCTTGCTGCTCGTGAAGTGTCACCTGTTTCCCTACGGAAGGACATTAGAAAATGGGAGGGTCTGACTCCAGCAAGGGGCTGTTCCCCTCTGCTATGTCCGTGAAGGGCACAGGGAGGGCTGCGTCATGAACTCATGGCTCTCGGCTATAACGTGGTGGTGGACAGGTCATCTAGACACTCAGATAGTGAGACCATCACCAAAGTCCTGGTTCCCTACCGATCCAAAGGAAAAGGCTGCTGTCACTCATTGGGCTTTGGACAAAGAACAGCTGTGAAGCCTCCACTTGGTAAGCTGGCTCCACAGAAGCAAACCCCTTTGGGACATCTCTGGCAAGCACACAGTACATGCACACACACACACACACACACACACTTCAACCACGTAGAGGGGGTGACGCAGGTTAAACAGCTCGGGCTGACTGTGCACCTTGAGTCACCAGGATGACGGCAAACCTCCACGTTACACCTCGGCTGTCATGTCAGTCTGCTGCCGACACGTCCCAACAGGACCCAGAGATGTGGTGAAGAGAGAAAGGAGGGAGAGCTGACCTATGACAGGCAGGGGTGCAAGTGGTACACAGCCATAACTCTGCCTGACAGCCATTAAGTGGTCACCCTGAGTTACCAGTCTGTTAAGGACCATGGGGCACAAGTTCATATCCTCTGACCAGTTCCCAAGAGAGTAGCAAAGATGCTGAGAAGCAAGTGAGAAGGAGAGAGGTGAGGTCAGAAAGGCCGAGCAGTCGTGACTGCTCACTGTCTTCTGGAAGTAGACAGCTGTGTCCCTCTCAAGGGGGCAGTCATCATGATGTGAATCAGACAGTGGGTGGAATCTCTAATCCTGGGCTTGGAAAGAAAGAGCTCACTGCCCCCAGTCACGCTGGTGTGGCCCAGTTTACTAGATGGAGAGGGTCTTGGCACAGAAGAGGCCAAGCTGAGTGTTGGGAGAATACCACAGCTTGAGCTTGACTTCTGGGAAGCATGCAGGTTGTTCATGAAATCCTTGTGGCTAAAACAGAAAAGGTGCCGAACTGAATGACAAGGCAGTTAGGTAGCCTTCTGTCCACGTGACCATAGCCATAGATGTCTTCATTTGCTCAACAAATGTTTACTCATCATCTATGATGAGCCAAGCATGAACTATGCTGGATACAGAGTACAGTAGAGAGCAAGCAGGACATGCACCATGCCTGCCCTGTGCTTCCCTCTATAGCGACTGAGAACAATGCAAGGGAAGCATTATACCCAGGGCAGTGAAGGGGCTGTGGGGATTTGCAGACACCAATGGAGGTCAAGAAAGGCTTCCTGGAGGAAGAGACGCTTGCTGACAGGTGAGTATGAGTAAAAAGAAGTTGGTCAGAGAGAAAAGCAGGGCAGAAGTCAGGGCTGAGAGTACAGAAGCAGAGCCTCCTGGGAGGCCTCAGGCATTTGGTAGAGAGGAACAGAGGATGGGTCGTGCCTGAGTCCAGAGACTGTGGCCACCGCCATGGAGACCAAGGCCTAAAGGTGTAAAGAAAACTGGTGCTTGCTTATTTGCGGTTGGCTATGGTGACATAGGATGGGGGAATCCAGGCCACACGATGAATCCAGTAGGCATGGAAGTCAGCCATGTCCTGTAGCAAAACAGGCAATGCTGAAGTAAGGGAAGACCTGCCTATCCCAGGCTCTGCTGGCATTGGGCATGCTACACAACATGACAGGCAGTCCCCAAAGCTTTGCTGCTCTGCATAAGGGTCCCTAACTGCAGCCGACAGGCACAAGAAGGAAGCCACAGAGGAAGGGGATGGTGACATTCATACTCACTTTCTGAGCTGGAGCTCTAGGAACAGTCCTAAGTGGTCAAACCAACAGTGAATAAGAAAAAAAAAAAAACTACATGAAGACTCAATGACAGCACTCCTTGGAGATAAGTGGCAGGCCCTTCCTTGAAGCTTAGAAGATCAACTGTCACCAAAAGGATGAGAGAAGGTATAGCCTGGCAGTGAATCTTGTAAGATCTCATGAGCTGGGTGTGGTGGTGCACCCCTTTAATCCCAGCAGAGGCAGGTGGATCTCTGTGGGCTCAAGGCCAGCCTGGTCTACAGAGTAAGCTGTAGGACAGCCAGGGCTATATGGTGAGACCCTGTATCAAATGGGAAAAAAAAGGCCTCATGAACTCAGGAGACCACCAGCGTGGTACAGCAGCCCAATAAAAGGAAACAGCTGCTTGAATGTCTGAAATAACCGGGAGTTGCATTATTAGAGGCCAAGGTTAAGACCTAGGGGAGTGATGACCTTACTGGTTTCAATAAATAACCAATATAATAGCAGGAAGACATTCCTTTATAGGATGGGGAGCCCATCTCAACCAGTGCCAAGGTGATCTAACAGCAAGAGCATTGGGAGCAGCTACTGAGTGCCTCCATGGGGGATTCTAAGCACTTCCTGTGCATTAACTCACCCAGTTCTTACCAAATGCTGCCGGTAGACAGGTATGATCATTTTGAGTAGTATTTTGAGATATGTAACCATTTGCCCATGATCACACAAGTAGGAAGTCACAAACACAGGCTTTAGAGTTAACCTGCTGGATTCCAGAACCTGTAAACTTATCCACATGCTCAATAAAAGAAGTTTTTGCTGTTGTTGTTTTGGGGTGCATGTGTGCATGTGTGTGTGTGTGTGTGTGTGTACCAGGTTAGCTGGCTCTCACAAAATCCTATGAGGGGAAGCTCCAATTTCAAAGGTGAGGGAATCTAGACTGTGAGACGTGATTCATCCAGATTCATACAATGGGGAAGGAATGGATTTCAAACCTACATAAATGAATGCTAGAATTCACGTTCCCAAGATAGGAGTCCCATTGCCTCCTCAGAGCTGTAGGAAGATGTGTATTTTGGCCTCTGGGGCAGGGAGATATCTGCAGCCAGCGCTGCATTGAAGAATAGGTGGAACTAAAAGCAGCAAGCTCCCCCAAACTGGTGCTATTTAGCTAGAGATGAGTTACAGGGAAATCCTCTACCATGTTGTGACACTGGTCTCTCAAAGGGTGGCACCTAAGGTGGGCATCATAGTTCTCCATCAACCCAGCACTCCAGATGCTAAGGCAAAAAGCTAGCAGAGAATTTGAGGCCAGTCTTGGCTACATAAGTTCCAGGCCAGCCTGGACTATAAAGTAAGACACTGACTCAAAGCAAGGAAGCAAGCAAACAAGCAAAGGGGATGGGGAGAGAGAGAGGGGAAAGAAGAGGGGGAGGGAGGGAATGGAGGAGGGAGGGAGAGAGGGAGGGAGGGAATAGGCCTCAGGTCTGCAGCACTCACTTTAACAAATCCATAGGCCTCACCCCAGACCAGCTGAGTGGCAGCCCTCTGGGGCTGGGGTCCTGGCAGTCAGTGTTTGAAGGAGTTCTCCATGGTTCTGATGAATGCTAATATTGAAGAACCAGAAGCCCAGAATGACCCCCGAAGTTCTCTGCAGCCTGAGTTTTGTGATTCTTCACTGTAGACAGAAAATGGGATTCTTGGAGCCCTGGGAAGTCCTTGGCTTTTCCGCTCCTGCTTTTCCGCCCAATTGGGCAGCTCTTAGGAATAGCGCATTCAGTTCTGCAAAGCAGAGGCAGGGAGGCTTTGCAGAGAGGTCCCTGGCATTGCCATATTTAAAGAGCTCGTTCCTGCAGTTTTTCTGAGAACTCTATAAAGTCCCTTCAACCAGCAGCCTGTCTGTAACGTCTCTTGAATAGCACGGCACTTAATTGTCTCCTATGGACTGGAACCCTCTTGACACAAACAGGAATCTCAGCGCGTCCTCCTTTCTCCCTCTGCCGTCCTTAACCACCATTCAGCACAACACTGAAGGATCTGGAGTAGAGGTCTGACACTCCCCCCATTTCTCACTGGGTCCCTTATCTCCAATCCTTCCATCACCATGGGTTCTCCCCTCCCCTGCTTTTGCCGTGATTACCTGGTGTCTCCCCAAAAAGCCAGCAACATCTGTCATCTGACCGAGCCACAGACCATCTCCCATCCCCATTGACAAACATTGAACACCCTATTTAAGAAGAGTTTGCTGATCAGAATTCTCCAGACTAATCCCTGAAGAGCATCCCACTCCCATCACCTGGGTCTTCCCAGCTCCCGCTCTGAACACATGCTTTAAAAAAAAAAAAAAAAGCATTTGAATTAAATTGCTGCAAATGCAAACGCAGTGCCCCAGGGTGCAGGTCTGTGATAAATAATGGTCCAGGCGTGTCCTAGGAAGGGCTCCTCTCTTGTTCTTGCAATTGGCACAGCGGCTGGACTTGCCTATTCCACATTAGGACACACTGGTATGTGCGCAATGAGCAAATGCCACATAGAGAGCTGTGTGCAGCCTGAGTGCCATGGTGAACAAAAAGCACAGAACACGAGCGTCAGAGCTACCTCTGACGGCAGACACGGCCTCCACCCTGGGGAACCTTTCTTCTCCTTCTCAGTTATTAAACGTTAGGCTCTGTACAAAGGGCTTCACACACTTTATCTCCTTTAATCCCCAAGGCAGCCCTGTGAAGGCGGTACTATAAGGCTCAACCATACACAATGTTTGTAGGTCAAAAACAACAGACTAAGTGTTGCTACTCTTACCAAAGCCAAAGAGGATATGGAGGTCCAGGGGGGAAATGAGTCAGTCGAGGTCATGCACCAAGCACACATGAGTAGATTCACACAAAAATGCCAGTCAGCCACATCTCATCAAACCCAGACGCATCACGAGTTCAAGTTGCTAAGAAGAAATTTCCGTAAGGAAACTCAGACATGGCATATGAGGCCCATGCTAGCTTCTATGTGAAAACATAAAGAAAAACACTAGCTTAGCATCCATAAAATATATTGTAACGAAGCATCCATTTTGGCAGTGATGTGGGAGAGATGGCTGTGGGCAACCTTGGGCAGACCCTTCTCTAAAGCGGGTGGCAGGGTCACAAGCGTCTGGAAAAAGCCCAAATCTGCCCCAGGCCTAACCACTAGCAAACAAGTATATGAAGGTCAAGACAAGCAGAGATAGGAACTGATACTGTAGCTGAGCTTCGAAGAGAACAAAACGCCAGCAGGAGGGGAGGCAGGGCTCTGGAGGTAATTCCAAAGAAATAAAACAAAGTCAGTTTGGGGAGGGTGGCACCGAGGGCTTTGAGCCCTTGCTGCTGTAAAATATGTTAAAAGGGGAAGACAAACATAACCAAACAGTCTGCCGCCCTCAACTCCAATTCCCTGGCCCCTCCTCCAGTTTCACCTGTCCAAGCCCCATTGGTTAAGGTTGTGGCTCACAGCTTGGCACCTCTAAATCCAAGAACCACACAACCCGGAGCTCACCCAGAAGAAGGGCAGAGCCCGGATTTAAGGAGGCGCTCACAGTTGCATCAGCAAGGCAAGCTCAGAGTCCTCATCTTTTGGGAGCCTCCTTAAATCCTGCGCCGCCCCCCCCCCCCACCCCCCCCCCCCCCCCCCCCCCCCCGCAAGCTTCACTCCTGTCCAGGCTCGGATCTGGTCTCTGACTACAAGAACAACAGCTAAGAGGTAGTGTTGATCCTTGGAGTGACTTAAGCTTTGTTTTTTGGACCGACATCGCAACTATCAGACTCTGAGAGACAGGCATTATACATTTCCCCCTGCTTTGCAGACAGGGAAACTGGACAAACACAATATGACAAACCCTCTGTCCCAGCACATCCTAAATGTGTCACCACTGCAGTGAGTGGGTGATGCAGTTCCATTTACCAGCAGAGTGGCAGATGCTGACAGTAGCCACCATGCCTTGAACGTTGCCCACCAGTCTCGACTCCAAACCAGAGAGGCTCCGTTTAGAAGATGGGCATGTGACTCTCGCTTAAAAATAGAACAACATAAAAACTATCCATAGCCTGGAAAGGATGATGGAGAGTAGAGGGGATGCGACCAGGGTAGGAAAAGGGAGGCGAAGACAGGGAAAAAAGAACAAAGAGAGCCCATCTACCTACTGCATATATATATATATATATGTATATATATATATATATATATATATCTTCCTTTGCCAGCTCAAGGGTGATGGAGGTGGAGGCAGGAGATAAGATACACACAGAACCCTTGGTCCTCAAAGCTCTGACAGCGTCTTTGAGATTATCCTGGGAAACCCCAAGCAGAGGGATTTCTGTGAGTAGACTGGCCTCACCCCCAGAAGAAGCCAAAGCCAGGTGGGATGTATATAAGAGTGTGTTTCTGCCTGGACATCCATTCCTTCTCACAGAAGGAAGCAGTCTACCAGATGGCTCATCAGCAAGGCCTGACCCTATATTTGAGCACTGAGGGGACTAAGCGTGGCACAGAAGCCATCCTGGGCCAGCGAAGGTCCCAGAACCACCTAGCAAGACCTTGCTCAGCTTCCAGAACCATGGGCATGAGAACTGCATTTAGTCCCTTTACAAGTTGTTGCAGTCTTCAAACTACACAGCCAGCTCCAAGGACCAGATCTGCAGTCTACTTGACTGCAGTTCAAGTCCTGTGTCCACCCAGTACTAGCCACATGCTCCTGGGCAAGTGAGTTCACCTAGCTTAGTTTCTTTGTCTGCAAGACGCAGAGCCAGCAGCGGCAGCATTAGCACTGTAGAGGCTCAATCAGATAATGGAGAAAATGCTGCAGCTACATTTACTGAGCACTTACTATCTCTCTGCTACTTGTCATTGTTTGGGAAGCTCTCTAAACAGCCTGGCAGCTATTAAGTGCTCAATAAACTATGGCCATGGTATTGTTGCTGTTTTATTATTTTGATTATGCTCCAGACTCAGTGGGGGTCCCAGGCAGGTGACTTGGTGACCATCTGAGCACAGACACAGTGCCCTCTGGTGCTGTTGCTGAGGAATCGGCAGCTGGAAGAAAAGCACTCCAGGTAGCAAGGCCAAGGCAAAGGCACCAGCTTCCTCTGGCCCTCTGGGGCATTGGATTCTACCAGTACCCTACTGCTCTAGCCTCTGGAGAATGCACCAGGATCTTCTGGCTGCAGGCTCCAGAGAAGGGCCTTATTTTTGCTTGCCAGTCCTCTCTGCTGCCAGGCAGGTCCTGGGAACTCCATCCCCTACCCACTTTTTTTTTTTTTTTTTTGGTTTTTCGAGACAGGGTTTCTCTGTATAACAGCTCTGGCTGTCCTAGACTCACTTTGTAGACCAGGCTGGCCTCGAACTCACAGAGATCCGCCTACCTCTGCCTCCCAAGTGCTGGGATTAAAGGCGTGTGCCCAGTGAAGAAGTACTCAGTAGCCTCTAGAAGGCCCTGAGCAAGGACGACAGGGCTCAGGTTGTAGCTGTAAGAGAGACAGAAGGGTGGCTGACCAGGAGAGGTTAGGGAGGCTGTCTCCATGCATGAAGGACAGCTCTAGCTACAAAGCCTAAATCTGTCCCTCCAAGATGACCACCCCAGGCCTGCAGCTTCCCTTCCTTAAGCCTTCCCCCTCAGGAGGGGTGGTTCTAATGCCTACAGGTTTACCTGAGCCTACTTTCCAATGCTGGAACACCGTGCCTGTGGGAATATGGGGACTTGAGGAGGCTCACAGTGGGGGGGGGGGTCACAAAGGATGTTAAAGGGAGTCAAACACTCCTGCATTTCTGTAGGGGTGAGGAACAGAGAGGGACCTCTCGAAAACCCCTTTAAAACAGAACGATGGGCTAGACTTCTAAACTCAACCCATCATGCACAGCCACAGGGGGAGAATGCCCATGACCTTGGAAGAGTTTAGCCCTGGCCTGCCTCACCCCACGCACAGACCATCCTAAAAATCCCAGGTCATCCTGACGCCAAAAGACTGTGAGCACCTAGGAGAAATCACACTCCAGCTGGAGGAGGAGAGAAGCCTGAGCTGACAGGGGCAGCTGGGCTGAAAGTGAGGCAGAAATTCCTCAAGTTAATGCTTTCTACGGCCCCTCAGGCCACTCCCAGGTTTTGTCTGAA
Source organism: Lophiomys imhausi (assembly GCA_907164525.1). Classification (NCBI taxonomy): domain Eukaryota; kingdom Metazoa; phylum Chordata; class Mammalia; order Rodentia; family Muridae; genus Lophiomys; species Lophiomys imhausi. The sequence continues at coordinate 7,809,701 of CAJQZJ010001750.1, read as the reverse complement.
GCTATTTACTTCTAGGGGAGGAAAACCCTATTGATCTTCATTCAGAGGCTGTCTGTTCCTACAAGGCGCAATGTCTCCGCACACCGCCAGCCACGAGAATTCCTCATTGTTTTTACATGCAGTAACTCTCAAACTCAAGAGACGAGTGTTCGGGACAATTTGGATGATCTGATCAGAGAAGTGGCACATGGGAGGGGGGGTTTCATTCCCCTGAGAAGGGCTGCTGGACCCTGGCTCATTCAGAAACTGCTCAGCTCTGCCCTGGCTGTGGATGCTCCAGGAATGAAGAGCCTGGCGCGCCCTTCCCTCCCACCCCCTTACACCTGCTTTATGTCTCTGCAGTCATTTGGCTTTGGATTTCCCCACTGCCTGGCCAGAGATCACTACCAGCCACTATGCTCCTCATCACAGGGAAGACACGCCAGACTTCCCCAGCTGTTGCCACCACTGCATGGTTCCTTTTTCAGATTCCAAGCAGCCCTCCTTCCTATAGTAGGTCTGTAATCCTAGGGAAGATATAACCAAGAAACCTAGGATGACAATAACGTGTCCTGCCTGCATGCTCTAAAAGGAACTTGACACCATGGTTTATGTCAACTGAATTGTGTACATAAGGGGAAACTGAGCATCAAAGTGGAAAAAGGAATAGAATTTTGTCAAAGTGATCCAGTTCGCTAAGAGCAGAAAGAACAGGAAATCCAAGCCTCTGGCCTCTACGTCCATCACTCCTCCTCCTCTTCAGCTTCTAGATTATGAACCTATAAATCCAAGTTCCCATGGAGGGTCACTAAAGCTCATTTGGTTGAGAAGACCCTGCATCTAATTGCATATCCTAAGTTAAGACCGGGGTCCATCCAAACAACAACAACAATGATGACAACAGTAATAACAAAATGCGGAACAATATGTCTCACAAGCCTTTCAATGGCAGCCCTTGATAATCACACACAGAATACATCTTCCACATATTCATATAAAATAATCAATGATCATTTTTTTCTGCAGACTACAATCCAATTACTCTCTCTCCCTTGCTCTCCTTTGTTACTTGCAAACCATCCAAGCAATCAATGCCTTGACCTCTCCCTCTGATAGACACAATTACAAAAAGACAGAGCAACGCAATTCGTCTATTCAAGACAGATTGTTTGAACACTCTGTCACACTGCTGAGCTATCCATCTCCTTGCCTAAGAGGGAATTTCAGCCCCCAAAAGAGGCACAAAGAGAAGGGGCGGGTACCACACTCCCCAGGCCAGGGAGCCCATCTTGCACCTGCAGGTAAACCCTCTCTGGTCTGGTGCTCAGCGAGGACGCCTGGCTGCTGGAGAAAGGATTCTGGCTCCAAGCTCACACAGCTCCAGCAGAAGCACCCAGCATGCTTCAGAGGAGCCCGGTTTCCAGGTCCTCTATCCTTGTAGCCCCAGCCAAGAGGCCTCAGATTCCAGACCACCACCGGCATCTGGTCTAGCCAAGGCAGTATCTCTGGGCTGCAGCATGATGTCCTCCTCCCCTCCTTCCTGTCTCTATGCTTTCTGCTTCACCGTGCCCCGACTCCAGCTGAGGTTCAACCTCAAGCTCTAGAAGGACAGGAGGACAGAAGCTCAGCGTCTCGGGGGGCAGCTCCAAAGAAGCTCAGCAGCCTCAGATCCTTCCCATCCTCCACCCAAGCTGGCCTTGCTCCAGTAGTCACGTTTGGCACCCGTACAGCACCCCAGTCCTCAGGCTGGGACTCAAACAGGCCAGGGCTCTTGGATATAAATGGCCTGGGCTGACACGCTAATTAATCCTGGGGCTTAATATGTAGAAGATTAGAAGAGAGGGGACTCTTCCATCCTTAATTGTGATATTATACTGTGGCTCAAGAAAGGGCTGCAGGTTTGGAATGTGTTCCCCCTCTAGGCAATGAGGAAACACCAGTACAGCTCTATGCACAGTGACAAGGGCAAGTGAGGGCCAGTTACCCGGCCCACTCACAGCCCGTACCTCCGAGGAGGCTGTGCTTAACCTGCTCTTGTCTCTCTAGGCCTCCAAAGATTTCCATTCCTGAAACTGGGCTGGAAACACAGCCCCTGTGGTGGGAAGACCAAGGTAGACAGACCTGCAAAAAATTGGGGGAGGGGGGTAGGGAGCACACAGCACCACAGTGAGATAGATAAGGTTTCCTTATCTATTTCAAGGACTCTCTTCCGTGAAGCTTCCCTAAAATCACAAGAACTGAGAAAGGAAATAAAGGGGGCAGTGGTCCACTGCTAGGCGGCTAGCTAGAATGGCAACCAGGCCAGTACTGGGGCAGGAATATTTTTGGCTAGTTGGAGAAATCTGGACTTCAAAGGGTTAAACTTGACTGTAAAGGAGGTGTCCCAGGGTCCCCCCCCCTCAGGTGCCTGTCCTTCTCTGCCTGGGGTGCATGCGTCCTGGTCCTGGGTCCTAAGCATCCACTGGAAGACTTCAACATCTGCAGAACTGAGGATTGTTTTCTGCCCCCATTCAGAAGCTGAGTTCGAGAGGATGTGGCTCCAGTGAGAGTAAATAAGAGGACTGCTTCCTAGGAAAAAACCTCAAGTACAGATAACCAAGCCTGGCCCGAGTTCCCTGCATTCTCATCACACCTCTGGCCACTCAAAGTCTGTTCTTGTAGGAGCAAAGTCTGCTTCTGAAGGGGAGCCCCAGAGGAGGAAGGTGGCCCTGGCTGGATAGAGCTCGGCTGACTGCGCACCAGATGTTGGTGCCTTGGGAACTCGAACTGCCCAGGTCTCCGGCCTGGCGGTAACGGAGGCTCCTGGGTAGCCCAGCCTGGCCCAGCCCTGCGGATCAGTTGGCCAGGGACCCGCACCGGCTCCCGCCTAGCCCTGAGCGCGGCCGCGCAGGGTGCCTCAGGCGGTCACAACAAAGTTAAAGCCCAGAGTAAGAAATCTGAGGCGGTGAGAGAAGCTGAGAAGCCAGAGCCCCAGAAAATCGCGCGCAGACCGCCAGCCGCCGCCAGCTGCGGAGGGATTTCGGCTAACTTTAAAAGCCACTCTCATCCCCCGGCCGCCTTCCCTGGCTGCGCTGGGCTGCGATCCTTTTTCCCAGCCTCGGTCACCTCTGGTCGAAAGAGGCCTGGGCCTGGGGGATCGGCTGAAGCGACACGCAGGGACTGTCCCTCTCCTGCCCCGCGCCTCGGCCAGTCAGGGGCAGAGATCCGCTGCCCTTGTCCGGCGAATCCATCTCCTGCACCCACTGCCCGTGCCTGTCCCCGAGCTCCGGAGAGGTGTCCGTGGGGGACGACATGGGGAGAGAAGTTGGCGCCTTCCCCAGGGCTCCCACTCTGCGCAGAAGCCAGTTCCACAACTCAGTCTGCGGCCATCCGTGCTAACAGTCGCGGCGAAATTCCCCCAAGGCGCTGGCTTGGGGCTGGAACCTTCGCCACACTCCACCGCGTCGCCTTCCCCGGAGCGTGCCCAGGTTCCCTTCCCACCGCGGCCCAGTTGCCTCCTCCCTGTAAGTAAGGCCCCGCGACCCGGGCTTTGGAACTTTGTCCTCCCCGACAAGAGGTCCTAGCAGACACCCGAGCCCTGCAGTCCAGAGGGGGGTGGAAACAATCTCTCGGATCACGTTCAGAGCACCACCACCCCAATTCCCATTCCCACCCGAGCACGCAGAGACCACCCCCCCAACTCTCGGCTCGAGGGGGGCCCTTACCGATCCGGATGACGTGGGGCATCCCGCGCGAGTCTGGGATCCAGAAGGCGCACACGAGGAGCCCGGCCCAGTACTCCCAAACCAGACTCCGGAGGCGCCGCCAGGGAGCGGTCATCGTTGGGCGCCACCGAGCGTGCCCGGGGCGCGGCCGTGGCGGGCTCCCTGGGGCGGCAGCTCTAGGCGCGGGCGCGCTGCAGCCCCCGAGGCGCCGCCTGGCCCAGCCGCCCGGCTCCCGAGCGCCTCTGCGAGTGGGGGGCGCCCCGCGGCGCTGCGCACATCTTACTGGGGGGCCGCCCCGCCGGCGCCCGCCCCGCCTCGGCTGCTGCCCACGGGCCGCCCGCGAGCGAGGGCTGCTGGGCTCCGCCCGGGCTCCGCTCCGACTCGGCTGCGGCGCCCCCCGGTTCGTGTCGGCTCGGCTCCCGCGCGGGCTTCCCACCTGCCCGGGCTGCCGGGCGGGCTTGCACGCGTCTCCGGCCGCTCCTCCTCCAGCCGCCGACGATGCTATCGCCCGGGCTCGCACAAAGCCCCGGAGTGGAGTTGCACGCGCGCACACACACTCCCTCCCAGCCCCCTCCCCCGCGCCCTGCCTCCCGCCGCCCGCGCCGCCCGCGCTCCCTCCGCGTACTCCCCCCCGCGCGCGCGCACACACACACACACACACACACACACACACACACACACACACACGCTTTCCCACTCACACTCGCCCGGGCGCACACCCGCGTGCTCACACCTGCGCAGGGGGTTGGGGAAGGGGACCCTGGACCGGGTTTGGGAGAGGGGGACGCCCGGAGGACGGAGACTCTGCTCCGCAGCTCAGACGTCCCCGTCTGCCCTGCCGCCCCCCAGGGCAAGGCAGGGAGCCCGGGAGCCAAGCGTGGAGCGGTAGAGCTGGCACCGCGAGCCGGGAAACGGCGGCAGCCCGGCGGCCCCACCAACTGGAGGAGACGCGCGCCTGCTGGGAGCCGCTGGACCCGGAGCCCACCGTCTGCAAGCCTCGCCTCTCAGCTCTCACCCGGCCGGCGCTGGCTGGACGGCGACGGCAGGGGACTGACCTGGAGATGGTTTTCTCTCCTGATCTCCAGCCCATGTGAAAGCGGGGTTGGCCCTGGGCTTGGGGGAGGCGGGGGCATGTAAAATTCAGGGAACTGTCGGTGTTGGGCTGAGGGGTGCGGAGCTTCAGGAACTAACGATGAGGGAGAGACCCTCTGCGTGGAAGGTAGGACTTGACCGCGCACCAACGCACCATCAGTAGGAGGGCTGCGGAGAAAAGACCGCCAAAGCCTTCACTTCCGAGGGCCGCTGGAGTTGGAGTCCGCTGGTTTCTCAGTCCTCTTCTGCAACTATGCGAGAAGAACTGGAGCCCCCTCCCGATTCCTCCTGAGAAACAATACAAAGAAACTGATTTTTCTATGGGACAGAGTAGAACTCGCAGGGGAGCAAGCCGAAAGGTTTAAAAAGAAATGTTTATTGCCAATAATATTTTTTTTTCAAGTGGAGCTGGGTGTCGAGGGAAGAGAAGGGCTGTGGAGCGAGGCAGGAGCAGGAGGCTGCGAATTACGCAGCTAGGCGAGTTTAATGACCTTTTTGACAGAGACAAAGCGGTACCGATACAGTAGATAAATAAACGGATCTGTCACCGGGCAGCGGCTAGGCTGTGTGCGAATTTATTTTTCTCATTTAAATAATTTGATCTATTCAATCATTTCCAATCTCTCCCATTTGCCAGCTGTTTGGTAAGAGCATGGCCCCCTACATCTGAAGAGCAAATCTTTAATTTTCCTACAAATAGATAATGTGTTGTGCTCCAAACCCGCCTGTTAATTTTGCCGTCTTTTCTTTCCCACCCTATCTGGGCGCAAGATTACGAGGCATTGTGTGGGGTTGTTAATACAGAAGAGCCTATTGACAATTAGGAAGGGACTCCTCATCTGAATTTGCACCGGTGGCCTTGGGAGCAAAGAGTTCCTAGGCTGTGCCCAAGAAAAGAAAGGAGTGTGTACTTTGTCCCCGGACATCCTAGGTGATCAGCTGTTACACCGAGGTCTCCGAATTTGCCATACTTGGGTCTTCCCCGGTCCCAATCGGCCTCTGACAAGTATTACCAGAAGAAACAGGCAAAGACACAAAGATCACAGCTGCCAGCTCTCCACGCAGTGTAGAGATCTTAGAGGATATACCCCCAAGAACCCAGCAAGGCAGCGTTCAGGAGAGGGGAGCAGAGGACCCCCAGGACACAGCTGAGAGCCTCTTTATTGGAGACTACACCCCAGTCAGCCCATTGCTGCCCACACTCGGATTCCACAGTTGGTTTGGTTGGTTCCTGGAACCCAAAGGACCTGGCCGTTTTCCTAAGGAAGATAATCAATCCTGTGCCCTGCTGTAGAAAGGGAAAGGGCAGAGAGGAGTGCAAGGACTCTGGCCCAAGGCTGACTAATTCTACAAGCTGTCTGTGGCAGGCAGAAACTCCTTGACTTGAGTGGGCTGGGTGCAGGGGACAAGTGGCCAGGCAGGAAACCAGAGAAGCAGAAAGGTAGAGGTGTGGCCAGAGGGAGGGACGCTTCTGAGGCCAGCTGGAGGGAGAGCTGAGCAGGCTCCCTAAAAGCTAGCTGAGGTGGCACCAGAGCGCAAATGGGTGAAGAAGGAAATCTGAGCTCAATGGTGACAGTGTGGTTCTGTCGCCAGAGTCCCCTCCCTTTCCCCAGGAAGCAAGCAGCCCCAGCCGGTGGGTTACCCTAGCTAAGGATACAGGCTTGTCTCTGGGCTTCGTGTAGGTTGCAATGGGAACAAGCCTCCTGGCTGCAGAGGCTGAGGCCCAGTCAGGTCTTGACAGCCCCTCTTGGAACTCGGGTAGATTTGAGTAGAAGTTGCTATCTCCAGCCCAGGGCCTGACCTTTGTTCTTGACCCAAGTGCTAGTCATTGTATTACAGGGGCATCTCCAAACCGACTGCGGTTTCATCCCATCCAGCCCATGGTGGGAGGGTGGAATGGGCTGCACAACAAAAAACAGCCTTGATGACAACCCGGACCCTCCTGTTTATTGCATGTTTCCTGAGTTCTAGGAAAGGTACTCACAGCCTTGCCTCTCCTCCCCCACCCCACCCTGACACACCAAGGTAGTCTTTGTTATTTTCCCACTTCACAGATGAAGAACTCAAGCTCGGAGGGCTTAAGCCATCCAAAAGACACACACACAGCTGGCTCCCTTCCTCCTTCTCTCCCTTCCTCCTTCTCTCCCTTCCTCCTTCTCTCCCTTCCTTCCTTTTCTTGAGTCCACCCTTTCACTAACATTGGGTGTTACTGTTGGCAAGGCTGGGTTTGCACACAGACCCAGCAGGCTGTTAAGCTGACAATATTGCCCCTGTGGTGTCCCACGCCACCTGGGCTGAGCAGAAACAGCTCTGCTGAGAGCCTCTTGGCCTCCGCAGAAGCCCCTGTAGCTGGTGGCTGCCTGAGAGAGCAGGCGGAAAGCAGAATGGGGCGGGGCTCCTAACTGGAGTGAACTGGAGAACTCAGCCCCCACCCCTTCCCCCAAATCTTAAGAGAGCTCTGCAGTCCTCTCTCACCCATGCCTCTTCAGACCACTCCCAAAGCCAGGAGGTAACAGGGTTGGCAAGCTCTCAAGCCTCATCTCTGGAGATTGGGAACCGCCAATCGTGGCTTTTGGAACTGTTGGTAAACAAGTCTACCCACCAGCCAGGACTCAGCTCCCCCCACCACCACTTCCCCAGGAGGCAGCCAGCGCTGGATTTATGAGGCCTCCAAACCTCATTCAGGCTAATGCAGCTTTTCATTCCCAAATAAAAGGGGCCGCTGTCTGAAAGGACAAGTGCTCCTGAATTTCATTAACATCCCCTAAAACGGCTGAGCTGGTCCAAGCCGCTGCCAGCTAGATTCATGCCTCCCACTGGCTCACAGGTGGGGGTGTGGATGAGGCTTGGAAGAAGGGGTGATATTGCTAGAACCCCCAAGTCCCCCCCAGCCCAGCCCTCTGCTCCCTACTTCTGTGGTTAAGCAGGGAAGCCCCCAGGGGTGGCCAAGCTAGCTCCTTTGGATGAGTCCCCTGTGTGTGTGTTTTGTTTAGACTGATCCACTCGGCTCTCAGTCCCTCCACTCACTGTGAGTGATTAGGCCCTGGGCTCGAGTTACTGAGATTCATGACTCCGCTTCCCTGGGAAGCCACTGAGCAGAGCGCGCTGTTCCTGAGTGCAGATTCCTAGGACTTGAGTGCCCTCTGCTGAAGCCTACTTATTGTCAACTCCTTTGCAGGCAGGTGCTGATGGGCTGGACAACATAGCCCAGCCTGCCCTGCGGGGCTCCCGTCCCTTCCCTCCGTGTCTCAGAAAAGGGCCTCTCTTCTGATGCTTCTGTGAGAATGAGAGAGGGAAACCTCTCCCCTAGGGCCACAGGGGTTCAGGTTTAGAAAAAGACAGCTACTGATGCTGCTGCCGCCCGCCACCGCCACCAACACACACACACACACACACACACACACACACACACACACACACACACACACACAC
>CAJQZJ010001750.1:7739091-7789810 GCA_907164525.1 Lophiomys imhausi | reverse complement strand
CCCATCCTGAGAGAATCTACATACAGCCTCCTGATGATCATTCCCCATCCTGAGAGAATCTACATGGGGCTTCCTCTGTGATCTCTGACTCAGGGACATGTAACAAAATATTTTTATTTATAAACACTTATATTTATTAATATTTAGGAAACATCTATAGAATACTTAAATCTTATAAACTAAAACCTATAATTTAAAATTTATAATCTATCTAAAAATACCTTAATACCTAAAAACACTCTAATACCTATCTAAAAACACTTGACACACTATTTTAACTTTCTTAACCACTGAGCCATCTCTCCAGCCCCTTAGTTTAACTTTCTTAAGAGGATATTAATACTCTTAGCGTAGATCTGTGCAGGATGTCTTGGTTTACTGCAGTCCCTTTCAAAGATTGGTGTTCATTGGGCCTTATTTTGCCAGTTCCTAAGGTCAGTCTATTTCCATCACCAAATGGTGGCCAGTTTAAAAATCAGTCTGTTCCAACCTCCAACTGAGGGCGGCTTTTTCAATCAGCTAAGACTTGCTTCCACGGACTCTTTGGCCAGGGCGAGTCTCAAGGCCGAAAGCCTCTCCAAGCGGCTTCTGAACTCCGCTTGTCTCGCTCACTTTTCTGACGCTCTGGGGCCCCAAGACAGACAGACACCTTCAAGGAACTCTCAGCAGTTTTTAGGCCAGGCCTTTGCCTTGGAATATAACAATCTAAATTCTGTTAATGGAATACCTTGCTGTGCTCTTCAGTCAGTGAGGACAGGAGGAAGAGAGAGACTGTGTGGAATTCTCTGGCTTGTATAGCACATTATCTCGAGAAACTTGGCAGTTTCGAGGGTCCATGAGATTTCTCGTGATATCCAACAGTCTCGTTGCTTCTCATGATAACCGATGTCATCTGCGTGGCTTGCACGGTTTCTTAGCCATGCCCCTTCAACAGGGCATATTGTCTGACCACAACCTGGCTTTGTCCATCCCAGCAGGCAAAGGGATGCCAAGTTTTTCCCCACGCACTGCCAGATGCAAACCCAAACTGCCCACCAATTTCACCAAAGAGACCCAACTTCTACCACAGGGACAAGCACAGTGAATGTGTTGGCTTAGGCCTTGGGGGAGGTAACTTGGAGCAAAGCCAACCAGACAAATGGTGACTGAGTGGAGGCACTCAGTCTATAAGGCACTGCTTACCTCTTAGCTGTACTTGACTCTTGATCTCTTGGCCTTGCTTCACTGCTGTTACTTGAAGTACTGGGAACCGAACCCAGAGCCTTGTGCATGCAAGGCAAGTGCTCTACCACTGAGCTAGCCTGTTGACTTAGCTCTCTCTCATCCTGTGGTATGACCTGCATCTGGCAGATGACTGGGAATCTTCAGCTGTATTTGGTGCTGCTTTGCCGTGTAAGCAGGAAGACACGAACAGATGTGTGTCTGTGGCCCTGTCCGGCCATTGTCAATCTGCACTCTTTTCACTAATGGAAAGCCACTGAGTGGCCCAAGAAGAGGGCTGTGAGGTCATGCTGAGTCTTTAGGCCAGAGATGTGGTGCTTTCTAATATTAGCTAACGCCAGCCATGTGAGCACTGCACAGACAGGCCACTTGGGCTAGAACATACCTGGTTTTCACTGGGAGAGCAGTTTCCCGCCCAGGAATCCTGGGAAGTGGCTTCTTTCCTGGCCTATTTCCCTCTGCTCTGCTGCCTCTCACAGTGCTCACAGAGTCTTTGGGAGCTGTGGGGTCCTGGGGTAGGGACTATTTAAAAGGAGGCTATAAAAAATCTCCCAGCTGTGCGCCCTCCCTCTACTAGCTCCTGGTAACTACTGGGAGGGGCCTGGGTTGTCTGCTGGCCGATCTGGTTTAGCTGCCTGCTGTGGGTCCACCTCTGCTTCCCCTGGCAGCTGTCACATCTCTGAAAGGCAGGCAATCAGGACTGCTGGGCAGGCTGGCTAGGAGAGAGGAGGAAAAAGGCTGAGAGCCAAGAGAGGGCTCCGAGATGCTCTCCAATACCCGACATTGAGATCTCAGTCTTGTTCTGTAATTTGGAGTAAGTATTAGGGGTGGAGACAAAAAAAAAAAAGGTCAAGAGACCCCCAAACCTGCCCCATAGGACATCAGCCAGGGCCCAATACCTTCTTACCCAGAGGCCTTCCCTCCGAACATCAGAAAGGGCTTCCGTGCATGGGCTGGGGCTGTCTCCTCAGCTCTGCATCACTCCTCCGACTTAAATTTTTTTTATTGTTGGTCATTAAAATGCCCCACCCAGAAACAGAGAGCCCACTGCACTTTCCCTCCCTTTAACTACCCCTTTGAGCTCCTGTAAGGGGCGATCCATAGCAAATTGTTACTTTCTCTTTCCTGTGTGTCCTAGTTAGCTTAATAATCAACTGGACACAGCCTAGAATCATGTGAGAAGAGAACATCAACTGAAGAAACAATTAGATCAGGTTATCTTGTGGCATGTCTGTGGTAGATTTTCTTGAATGTTAATTGATACAGGATAGCCCAGTCCACCATTCCCTGAGCAGGGGTAAGCACAAGCCTGGTGTGAGAACCAGCAAACAGCGTTCCTCCATGATTTTTGCTTCAAGTTCCTGCCCTGAATTCTCTCAGGGGTAGACTTTAATTTATAAGCTGAAATAAACCCATTCCTTCATAAGTTGCCTTTGCTCTGAATGTTTTATAGCAGGAAGGAACAGGAACAGAGATGAAGATAGAATATCTGTAACCTCTCCATCCATCCATCCTTCCACCTATTCATTCACTGAACATATTTATGGAGAACCCACCTCATGACAAGCTCATGGATAGGAGCTGAAAATCAGAGGTGAAATGAGCCGGCCTGCTGATCCCCAGACCATGCACTACTCAGGTAAGGAAGCTAGGCAAAAACAAATGGGTAAGTACAAATGGTGAGGAGTATTCTCATTTTATCAATGCAGCACAAAGATATCCCATGACTCAAAGCTGGTTCCCATCATTATTATTCATGTTAACAATGATGCTAATGTTTATTAATCACTTACGGTACGCTATGCAAATGGATTACATTCCCTGTGGATTATCTTGCAATTCTGTATGGTGAATGCAATTCGCATCCACATTACAGAAAGAAAATGTAGTTTTGGAGCATGAAGGGAGGTTTCTCAGGGTAGCACAGCTTCCAGCTGATAAAACCCAACTGAAAGTTACCAGATTCCAAATCCCTTAGCTGACACCATGATCCCAGCTTCCACAGCTCCCCTAAGATCATGCACAGAGCTTGGAGTACCCAAAAAAACTCTTGAGGGAGATGCTGGGCTGATATCAGTTTTCCAAACATTGTGTAAGACCCCCAAAAGGCAGTTGAGGCCCAATTGTTCAGTTAGTCCTGAGGCTCAGCCAGACTGCTTGTTTAGTCCCACTTCGGGGGTTGGGGGCCATGGTTAAGTGTTCTGTATTTTACCAGCAGATTTCCTGGCTCAGGTTGACAGACAGACACAGAGACAGAGAGACAGAGAGAGAGAAGATGCTACACACCCCGTGGTGACTGTACAGAGTTCAGAGGACAACCTCGGGGGTCTCTCTTCACAGTCTGCCTTGTCTGAGGCCAGTCTCTTGCTGTTTGCAGCTGCAAAGCCTCGCGGGCTGACCAGCTTCCAGGGATCCTCTTCTCTTCCATCCAGCCATAGGATTACACACACTCCTATGCCTGTTCTTTACATGGGTTCTGGGGATCCAAACTCATGCTTGCATGACAAGTTCGATACCCACTGAACCATCTCCCCAATCCCTGACTGTTTTTTATCCTCTCAGTTCCACTATGTCACGCCCTGTCACCTTCCCACAGTCTCACTGGTAGCCAGGGACACCTGGTTTTTGGAGCTCTTGCAGGCCCTAACCCAGAGTCCCAGCCTCTTGTAACTTCCAAAGGGAGAGAGACAGATGGTTTCATCAATATAAACCTTCACCCTGGCTAATGGGTCTGAAAACTCGAGAAGCCGGGACTCCGCACTGGAGCATTCATAACTTCTACATCCCAGTGGCTCCATTGATCGGAGGAACTCTGTTCACTTCTGAGAGATCCTTGGTGAGGGGGCAGGAGCCAGTCCCTCCATAGGGCTGCCCCCACCTCGGTAATAGCTCATGATTGCCGATCAGGCAGCCGGCGAGGAGCCTACAAGAAAACTGATTGTTCATAATTGTCAACCAAATTGCATCCATCGTATTGAGCTTAAAGAACAGAACAGAAAAGGAGTATCTCTTATTGATCCCTTCGGGTTACAAACAAGATGCGACAGCTCCTTAGAGCGGGAGACGGGGTTCACATCGATTTTTATTCTTTTTCTCCTTTGAATAACCTACAGTGGAATCCGAGAGCTGATTTTTAACCTGAAATTTCTTAAGGTCTTACCTTTCTGGAGGTTGTGGGAGAAAGGTTGTCTGGCATGGATGTGGATTTGAGACTTGGCTGAGGAACTAACTTTCTAGCCAGAAGGTAGCAAGGGTGGGCCACCTCCTCTGACCTCCACTGTGGTCACCTCCCTCTGCCTTCACACTGCTCCACCCCCGCACCAGAACAGAGGCTTCTCTGTCAAGTGTGAACTCCTCCACAGATCCCAAACTCAAAGGACTGATGAGCTGTCAGGAAGTGGCCTGCTACCGGGTTGGTACATAGTCTCTGTCTCTTGGCTAAACATCTGATAACACACATAATTAGCCTTTGTCCCATCCGCAAACATGGTCATAACAATACTTGGGTGGCAGTCATATCTTAAGCACATGATTTTATTTTGTACTCATACAAATAGATGCCCTCAGTGTTCCCATTTCACAGATGAGCTGTGGTATCTGAAGCCATGTGAGCAAACAAGAGCAAGATCCAAAGTGGCAGGTAACCAACCACTGTCACAAGGCAGTTAGTTCTTGGCATGAATCCCCCACCTTACCAATAAGGCAGATGAGCCTCCCCAAATGAGGCAGAGTTGAGACCTGAGCTCACCAAGCCCCTGCCTTCTACATGATCTTCCCTGTGCAGTATGTTCCATCCCTGTCCACCCATGTGGTCCTTGGACCTGGCAAACCAAACACCAGGCCCTGTCCTTTGTGATGAGCAGGTGGAAACTCAGAAAGACATACCTCGTCCAAGGTTGCACAGGCAATAAGTGGCAAGCTTTGATTTCAACTCTAGTCCTAATATGTACTAAGAGATGCAGACTTTCCTCAACAGTCAGAGGTAGCAACTTCCAGGATAAACACTAATGATGCTAAAATTCTGTAACATGGAAGCAGACCTGTCATGGCCTGGGTTGGTTGCCCTTTTCCAGGGGACAGTGGCCATTGTCCCATTTCACAGGCATGGAGACTGAGATGTGCCAGAATCTGGAAGTGCTTTTCTTGGTTTGGTGAGGGACTCTTTCTCAGGCTGTCATATTTGGGGAAAACTTTGCCAGCAGGCAGGACTGGGGAGCTGGCTGAGAGTTAGAACTGGCAGGCTGTCATGATGGGCTGGCGGTAGGATAGGTCCTGCAGGGTCCTGCTGACAGAGCTCAGTGTGGTCTCAGATGGGAGTGGGGGAAATTCTGAGATCCCGTGGAAGGGCTTGGGAGAATTTTGAAAGCCTGCGGTGGCCTTGGGTTAATGAGGATGCAGCCTGGCAAGGCAGCCGTGAGTGAGGAGCTAGGTGTCCAAGCCCTCACAGCAGGCCGGCCAGCTGGGAGGCAAGTGGCCAGCCTGCCCTCTTGATCCTATCTCCTCAGTTCCTGAGCCCTCTGGCCTCCCCTGGTGGGTCGGCCTGGACAACAGCTATCTCGTTAATAAATATCTCAGCTGTGAGCGCCAAGCTAGCAAAACTCTGCACTCACAGAAATGCTTGGAGACATGGAACTTTCCAGGATGACTTTGGGCCTGAACTGTCCCGGCACATGATTTGCAGTTCTTCAGCCCTATTCCTGCTGGTCAGGAAATACAGCACTTCCTTAAGTCTAACCTAAATCTCAACTTTTAAATATCCCATCGATTACATTTGTGCTTGTTTTGATTGGGTTTCGATACCTGCTTTATTTTAAAACCTCTTTTGGATCTTCACAGATATGAATAGATGAGAACGCTTAGTTCACCTTGTGTTTGATGGCCCAAACCTGGCAACAAGTTTGACCACACCAAGTCTAGGAGATTGGCTGTGAAGAACACAGAACATCTAAGATGTAGTCATCTAAAGGGCTCATTAAGACCTAGCTTCCTGGACTCCATCTTCAGAATCTCAGATGCAAGAAGGATCGGGGCGGGGGGGCAGGGCTGAGGACTTGCATTCCAACAAGTTCCCAGATGATGCTGAGAGAAGCTTACCAGCCACTTGTCTAGACTGCAGAATCCTATGCAGACATTCAAAATAGTGCTCTAGAAGAATGTATGTTGATTTGAGCCAACGCACACAGGAGACGTCGCAAAGTAAAGCAGAGCTCGGGTGCTCAGCAGCCCGATGATGCCGTCAGCATAAGTATAAATATCAGTGCACACACTTGCAAAGAGAGGCAGGAGGCATGGACCAGACCCGGGCAGGAAGCAAAATGGGGCTTCAAGGAGCTCAGAACCAGGCTGGCTTCTGTGTGCCACTGGCTTGGCCTCTGCCCACCTACAGCAAATGACCCTGAATGAACTAGAGTGTGGCCTGAACCTTCTCTTTTTATGAGAACTCTATAAGGAAGTTCTGTTGATAGTCTCATTTCACAGATGAGAGATCTTCCTCCCAAGGTCTCACCTGTCCACTGACTCTGCTTGTTCCTTTTGGGTTGCTGTGACCATAATACTCGACCAAAACAATTGAAGTTTTGGGTTTTCATCATGGTGAAAAAGGCGTGGGAGAGCCTGTCATGGCAGCTGGAGTGTGTGGAGACTAGTCACATCATCATAGACCAGGAAGCATGGGACGAAACAGGAACCATGTCCTAGGTGTGGCCTTCAAAGCCTGTCCAATGACTTGTGTCTCCCCCAGACAGGCTTCTATCTCCTAAGGATTCCATGAGCTCCCAAACTAATGAGACTAGCAGTAGAAACCATTGCTCTCTGGGAGACAGTTCATATCCAAACCATAGCATGTTTGGTTATATTTTTTTCTAGTAAGAGTTCACACACACACATTCTTACACACACACACACACACACACACTCACACACACACACACACACACACACACAATACACATGAATACTTTTAACAGTGGGAATCTGTGCTGAGTGGGTCTTTTTCAGTTTCTCAATTTGCTTTTATTCTGGGTTTTACAAGGTTCCAGGTTGAACATATGCTACTTTTATAATTAAGCAAAAGCCAATAAATATTACATGTGTACTAATTACCTCCCCAATTCCCCCAAGTTATTTTGTTCACGTTTCTTTCTACACATTTAATCAAAAACATCAAACATTTAGAATTGGTGAGAATGAGATTTAAATGCTGACTAAGGGCCTGCAAGATGGCTCAGAGATAAAGGTGCTTTCCACCAAAATTGATGACCTGAGTTCACTCCCTAGGACCAAGATGGTAGAAGGAAAGAATGGAATTTATAGGTTGTGATCTGACCATCACATGTGGCCCTATGGCATGGGTATACACACACACACACAAATAAATGTGATTGTGATTGTAAAATTAAAGGCAGACTGAAAGCTTGGGACCTTGAAGAACCTACACACATGGACCCCGTTCTCAGTCTTGTCGCCCTTTGATGCTAACCTTAGCAGCAGCTTACCTCCCCTCCCCTCCTCCTGCCTCTGCTCCCTTGAAGGCTCTACCCAGAAGGTTCTAGAGCAGCTGGGCTCCACAGGAGACACCCTGGTGAGGATGGGGCTCTTCTTTCTTTAATTCAGGCTCCAGAGCTGAGGTTCCTCCTAAGACAGAGAAAAAGCCATCACTGAGCCCCAGAATGCCCCTGCTTCCACCTCCCTCCTGGGAGTCACCAACCAGCAGCCCAACCATGATATCACAACCTGTTGAGCAGGCAGGCACAGACATGGGACCAGAGGTCCCCCAACCATGATGGCAGGTAGGGAGCCTGAATATGTCCTGCTCCACTTACCTCCCCAACACTCGCTTTGCCTCTCACCAGCTGGACTCTTCCTGTCCCCAAACCTCAGCTCTACTGTGGCATTCCCATCTGGGTCTCCATGCCCATTTCACAATATAGTGCAATGGTAACTTCTGCTAAAGTCTTCTGGGTGTTGTCTTGCTTAATACCTTCACAAGGTAAAGCTGATCTCTCCTTTATAGATGAGGATATTGCATCCTAGAGGGGCTATAGACCCAGCCTGAGGCCCAATGAGCCAGATAATGACATAGAAAGATGGGAACCAACAGGTGTGCTTGTATCCAGATGTGGCCAGATGATTTAGAACCATTTTTATATCACTTCCTTAGGCATGAGTCAATGTTCCTGACCTTACTGATGGACCAGCTCCTTGCTCTTTATATTCCACAGCTTCCAAGTCTCAATCCACCTCTGTCTGCCACTTCTGTCTGCTGGGTCCATGCAGTCTCATGTGATCTGACCATTCCTTTCTTTCCAAGCCCAACTCCTACCACAATTCTCCTAATTGTTTCTGTACTGGTTAGATTGGACTAAAGTCCACGTATGCAAATCAGTCCCTTCTGCCACAGGACCTTTGCACATGCTATTTTCTCTACTTGTCTTACTCAATTTCCTTTTTAGGTAATTAACCAAACCTTAGATGCCAGCCCCAAATGTCATCCTTAAGGAAGCCTTTCCTAGTTTCTCAGATTCATCTCAACACCTCTGTTGGCAACCTCACAACATCCTATTCCTATCCATCATAGTGCCTGTCAGTTATCATTAAACATAGGGTTACATGCTCATTTGCTTCATATTTTGCTAACTGGTCTGTAAGCCCAGGAGGCAGGAGGCAGATCTATCTCCTTCTATCATGGTCTTGGCTCCTTGCTCAGTACCAGGAGATGGAAGACTTGAAGTAAGTGAACATGTGAAAATGGATTACTTTCTTCCTTCTGTTCCTTCAGCAACAGACATCTGGTCCCAGATCCCCGAAGACCTCCTCACTCTGTGTTCCTTGGAGTTCCTTTCTTGCCAACTCTCTTTGTACTCTTTAATGGGCTGCTTGGGCTCCTCCCTGGAGCACTACCAAGTAGGTGTCCTAGAACAGTAAACAGTGGGTGGCCAAGGAGTAGGTGGCATCTTCCAAAAACTGCCTGAGCTCCCTCCTGGACCCAGGTTTCCTTGCCAAAGTACAAGTGGTTTTTGTTTGTGGCCCATGAGTATTCTGGGACCCACAGGGAGGATTCTGAGCTTGAAATCAAGGCCATCGGTTCTTGATGCAGGTCTAAGTCAGAGATCAGCTTACCATGGACTATGGACGCCTTCCCAAATGACTCCTTTGGCCACGTGACAAATGTCTTTGTGTTTGAAGATGGTGCTGGGAACAGAACAGTCACACAACAGGGTAGTGGGGATTTCTTGCTCTTTCCTGGACTCTCTGCCTGAGAAGTTTCTGATGAAAATGGATTGAGTTGGGCTGGAGAGATGGCTCAGAGGTTAAGAGCACTGGTTGCTCTTCCAGAGGTCATGACTTCAATTCCCAGCAACCACATGGTGGCTAAAAACCATCTATAATGAGATTTGATGCCCTCTTCTGGAGTATAGGCATACATGCAGGCAGAATACTGTATACATAATAAATAAATCTTAAAAAAAAAAAGGATTGAGTCAAACAAGGTATAGTCCAGGCTGGGGTTAGAACATCATCTCTGCCTTTGCAGAGACATTTGACTACAACTTCTGACTGGGGAAGCTTGGGGACCCTGGGGGACCCTGGAGCATAGTAAGAGAAGTCTAGAGGACACCTGTGGACTGTCTTTTGCTTCAACAATAACAATATTTGGGGGAGAATCCTGGGGTGACCCTTCTAAGGTAGGATGGCCCACAAAAAAAAACAGCACAGCCATGCCTCAAGGTTCACTGACACTGAAGGTTTTCCTTTTGGTGTCATTGCTTTTGTTTTTGGTGGCAGGGTCCCCGCTGTGGATTCCAGGCTAGCCTCAATATTACAGTGATCCTCTGTCTCAGCCTCCTGAAATTACAGGTGGGCACCACCATGCAAAAACAATTTTCTATGTTTAAAAGAAACATTTTTGAAATGAAAAGAGATGGAAGAATCAAGCCAAATCAGTCTGACCACTAACTAGATTTGATCCACCCCACTTAAAGCCTTATAAGTTTCAATGTGTGATCATTGTGAACATGTGCATGAGATCATTTCGCACACCATTTTGCACAATCAATTATTGGAACCTGGCACGAATTTATACCCACCACTCATCTCAGGGTGGGCTGGCCTCATTTTGAATGCTTGGGTGCACTGGGTGGGTGACTTCTGTGTGGACAGCAAGGAACTTCCTTGACAATGAGCTTTACCTCCCAAATTCAACAGCGGCACCTCCAGGATCCTCCTGAGGCTGTGCCGGTTCATGAGACTCAGCTCTGCATCCCTCCCTCATGTCTACTTGTTTGTAGACACCGAGGTCAATATCTACCCTCCAATTCTGATCACTAACTGGCTTCTTGTGTGAAACCTTGCAGGGCCCACGCACAGCTGTCCTGGGAGGCTGTGTAGTCCGGCCTATGAAGAGTCCTTGCTTTCTCCCTCCATCCCAAGCTTATACTAGCTTCCACCTCCCCCAGCTTAGTCCCCTGCGGCACCCTCGCCAAGGACCTGAAGGTCATCCTTCCCAAGTCACCTCTCTCTTATCCCTACTTCCAGTGACTTGTAAAAACCATGCCTGGTCCTGTTGTGTGAGGTTCCACCATGGTTACCCCATTCAGGGCCGCCGTCTCCCTCCTGTGTTGTCATAGCTTGCCCAGCTGACAGCCTGCATCCCTTCTCCATACATAACAGCAGCAATTTGACAGCACCAGCCCCATACTTCTCTCCTGTGCTTCAGCCCCGCCTTGAACCAAGCATAAACTCCAAACTCCTTAGTGAGGGTGTTAGTCGCAGCCACCGGCCCTCTGCCCGTCTTGCTCCGTGCCTCCACCTTCCTTCCTTTCTGCCTTTCCTTTCTCTCCAACCACATGCAGCTCCTTCAGGCTCCTGGGATGCTCTGTGTTTGCTCCTGCCTCTGGGCTTTGAATGTTCTGGACTCCTACAGTTGTTTCTCTACACCCCACCCTGCCTTCATACCTCTGTGACAATGTGATCTCTCTGGAGACCCTCTTCTCACTCCTTATAAGCCACCCCTCCGCTCATTCTTAGCTATGAACTTATCATCTTATCTCCTCTTCCTTCTTCTTTTCTTTTTCCTTTATTGTTATTATTATTATTATTACTGTTACTATTTGATACAAGAGCTCATGTAGCCCAGGCTAAGCCTCAAACCCTTGAACCCAGGGTCCTGAACATGCTAGGCAAGCGCTCTACCAACTGAGAGACATGCTGGCCCTTATCGTCCCATTTCATATCCTTCAGCCCTTTCTATGCCTGCCTGGCATTTACTTGTCTGTTTTCTAGGTGATTTTCTTTCTTTGTTTCTGCCTGCACAGAGGTAAGTTCCCTGAGCATTGGGGCTCTCCGCTTTCACGAAGCCCAGTGCTGGATAGCTGCCACCAACAGCCGCTGAGAGAGTGAAATTTTGAGCCCTCCCTACTTCATCACTTCAACTCTGAGCAAGTCACTCGGTCACTGGGATGGAGAAATGACCACAGCGAGACCACTAGTCCACACTTGCTACAGTGGCAGCCCCTGAGACCTCGTAGCTTATGGTAACAAACCTTTCTCCCTTTGCTCTTGTGACACGAGGGCTATAGCTCGCCTGCACTTGGCTGGATCTCACACATCTTTTCATGCCAGGTTTAGGCATGAAAAAAGCCACCATTGCTTAGCACACAGTGCTTTTCTGATAGAGGACAGAGGGACAGAACCAGCAGAAGATGCTCTTGGAAGGTCTCTTCCATCCCACTCACCCATATTCCATAGCGGAAATAAGTCACAGGGCCAAAACCAAGGTCAACCAGGTGAGGTCACATAGCCCTCTGGCAAAGAGAGGAGTTGGAGAGTGAGGACAGCTATCCAGGCCGAAGCAAGGACTAACACTTGTGTACTGCTCACTCTGTTCTGGGTGCTGCTCCAGGAATTTTGGTAGATTCTCTTACTGTGCTATACAGACAGGGAGACAAGAGGGAGGCTAGTCAAAGAGCATGGCACATGGCCAAGGTCACAAGCCAGCACCTATTTCCTGCGTATGTCCCGGCCCTGCAGCGGGGCCTGTGCTCTACCTCTTGGTGGTCAGTGGTTGTGGTGGACACCATTGCCTGAAACCCACTGAGCCCACTGGTCTCCTTGCTGGCATTCTATGGGTGGCTCTTCCCAGAATTTTCCTCCTTCCTATCTAGAGGTTTGCTCTAAATCTACCCACATGACCTGGATCACATGATATCAGACACTCACCAGAAGCTAGGACAGGTATGGAGGGGACACAGGGGTGTGATGGGCCTCTGAGGATACTGGTGCTCCCTGGAGGTTTGCAGTCTCAGTGCTCATGTGTCCCCTCAGAGGAAGGGCAGATAGTTCCTGGAGCCTAAAGATGGCCTTGTACAGTCTCAAAGCCTATGGTTCCCCTGTCCTAAAGATTCACCCTCTGTAATGGACACAAGGACCAATGTTAAACCAGTGCCATCCGGTCAGGTCCCCACAGTCCCTGCAAACCCATGATGCATATGCGTGCCATCTTATAAATGAAGAAACTGAGGCTCAAAGGAGCAAATCAGGGACGCAAACCAAGAACTGACAATGGCAGGAGCCAAACCCACCTATATGGTCCACATTCCAAAGCTGGGACTCTGCAGATGGAGGAGATCTTGTCACTAAGGATGAGCAAACATGACAGCCCTTTGCAGTGCAACGTCCCACTGAGACTTCTTCCACACAATTGCACATTTGTCAGCCTCACTTCCGATGACAGTACAAATGCTATGTCCTCAGGCACAGGCTCAGGGCTCACTTTCAGGTCTCACTCATTTGGTGGCTCTTCCATTTATTCTCAGGTTCCCTGATTCACAGTCTTTCTGTTTATGGAGTTATTTGAGTTCATTCAGCAGCTCCCACCCAGATGACATCACCTCCCTTGGGGGGTCCTCAATTCTGCTCAGGAGATCTGTGTGTCATACAAATTAAAGGCTTGTCACAGATAAACCAGTCCCAGTGGACGTGGGTGTCCACAGCGTACAAGAGGAGATCTGAGGATGGGGCGATCTGAGAAAGCAGTCCAGACCCAGCGGAGGTGGAATCCAGAGCAGGGAGCCCTGAACACTCCTCCCATGAAACCTGAGAATTTGTAAACCTGGGGCTCTAGACATTGAATGGAACATGTGGGTGGCTTCTTCCTCAGAGAGACAGAGGAAGCAAGAAGGAACAGACGAATGCTAGCTACCATTAACCACAGCGTGGAAAGCTACTGTCTTCTGCCCCTGGATGGCAGCCCAGGGTCCCCTCATCAAGGCCTGCTTGATCTCTTAACCAGAGCTTAATGAAGGACCTGAAGAGGCTTGGAGAAGGAAAAAACTGGAAAAGATTACATCTGAATTCATATCTATATGAAAATTTGACACAGCCATGCACAGCTATAATCCCGGCACTCAAGAGGCTGAGGTAGGAGAGTGAAGAGAGGCCAGCCAGGGCTACAAGGTAAAACACAGTCTCAACCATTCAGTCTAACATTCAGTTAAGACATCTTCAAAAGCAATGTCATCTCAAAGATCAGATGTGCATTTGTACATGTCCCATCACCTATGGGTCCAGGGTCATCTGTGTGACCTGCTGAACTTTCCTTCCTGGCCAGATGTTGGATGTCAAAGAGACCCAGCCAGAGGCAGAGAGAGCAAGAGGGAGCCAAAGAACAGAAGGGTGAGTGGAGGGAAGAGGAGATGCTTGCCAAATGATTAAAAAATTAAAGGGATTTTTATGCAGAGAAAAATATTTAGCTTGGCATTGTCTTCTCAACCAAACGTTGGCTTCCAAGAGAAAACACTGGTGTTGGCAGCGAGTGTTTGCTGAACGGAAACAATTGTCGCCTTCCCAGCAGCAAATGCCTTTGTTTTTACTGGTGGTACCAGGGCCAAAAAAAGAAAAAACAAAAAACAAAAAACAAAAAAACACCCAGAACTATATCTTTAGAAGCTGTCCCAATTTCTGAGAGGCCTCAGGAAGCAGGTCTTGCCTCAAGTCCATTGTCCCCCAAGCACCTGCTAGTCTCATAAGTGATTCTGAACAGAATGGCCATGAACCTCTCTCAGGGTCCAGGGGTGGGAGGCAGGGGAAGCAGGTGAGAGGCAGAGAGAGAAAAGGAGAGAGGGAGAGGAGGAGGGGCTGAGTGATGAGAGGTGTGTGCACAGCTGTGGGGTAAGTGTTTGAGCAGAGTGTGGTGGCAGAGCTGAGTGGAAACCTGCAACAATGGAGCTCTCAGGGTGGTGGTGACCCCCCCCCCCGCTCCTGTGTCCAAACCTAGCTGAGCCTCAGGAACACATACCTGCCAAAGCCTATGACAGTCACAGCAGTGATCAGCCATGGCTTTTCAGGCTTTGTCTATCTAGCCTAGCTGCTTGGTCTTCTATACTAGAATCCTTTCAACTCCTATTTTTGCAGGAGAGGGAAACTGAGGTCCAGTGAAGGACAGTGCCTGGGCCCAGCTATGGTCCAAAGGATGATACAGGGTTAGAAATAGGAGGCTAAAGGCTCACCTCAGAAAACAAGCCCACAGGTTGAAGACCCTGAGCTGGAGGCTAAAATTGACATTGGTGGGTTTTTAAAGAAATTTTTATGATATTTTATTTATTTGGGGGGTGTGTGTGTGCATATATGTGTGTGTGCATGTGTGTATATGTGAGTCTTGGTGTGTGCATGTGTACATTTGTGCCACAGCACACATGTAGTAGTCAGAGGACAACTTTGTGAGAGTCAGCTTTCTCTTTCTAACACATGGGCCCTGGGTATCAGGAGAAAATAAAGTCATCACCCCTGGTGTGACAGTTTTGAGAAGTGGGACCCCTCTAGGAGGTCAATAGGTGGGTGGAGTTCATGTTGTTATCAAGGTGGGTTTGTACACACTCTCTTGCTCTCGTTCTCTCTCTCTCTCTCTCTCTTTCTCTCTCTCTCTCTCTCTCTCTCTCTCTCTCTCTCTCTCTCTCTCTCTGTGATGTGCACCCTCACCCTCTTCCTTCCTCCATGGTACAGTGGAGCAAGAAGCCCTTTGGCATAGGAGGGCTTGATGCCAAGCCTGAGGAAATGAGTTTGATCCTTGGTACCCACTTCCCCAACACACCCTGTGACTCCTGAGTCACTTAGAGTCAAAGCCACAGGCCTTATGAACCTTGTCTGATGTGTCTTCCTCCCCTGAATCTCCTTTGCCTGGTTCTTGCTGTTCTCTGAACCCCAGGATCTGCCACAGTGCCCAGCACTGATGTCTCTCTGCCTGGATGCTTTTTCCTGTGGCCTTCATGTTCACTCTCACCTTCCCCAGCTCCTTACCAGGATACTCCCTCAAGCAGGATTCATCTTGATGCCTCCCTGCTTAACCCTGCTTTGACCCTGGGGCTGGTTTTCTTCACACCCCCACCCCTTTCTTGCACAACACGTCACAGGCTACACTGGAGTTGGTCAGGTTAATCTTGTTTCTTGTCTCTCTCTCTTCCCCACCAAGGGCAAGGGTGCCCTTCTCTTTGCCAGGTGCTGGGCCACTGCCAGGCACAGGCAGCTCTTTAGCTCCTTAGCCAACACGCTTGACAGAGTGGAGATCCCAAGGAACTTTAGATACAGCCAGGAAAGATAGTAGAGGCTGGGACATGATTTCTGAGCCTCTGAATGTTAGTTTCCTGTGTGCAGAAAGTTGTCTCAAGGAGGGACTGAGATTCCAGGTGCAGAGACCAAATGCAGATGTGGGACAGCCCACCCACTGGCATTCTGACTAAGTAGCTGGAGTGGCTGAGATTGACATTGATGAGCTTTAAAAGAAAATTTTATGATATTTTACTTATTTGGTGTGTGTGCGTGTGTGTGCATATATGTATGTGTGCATGTATGTATATGTGTGTCTTGGTGTGTGCATGTGTACATTTGTGCCACAGCACACATGTAGTGGTCAGAGGACAACTTTGCGAGAGTCAGCTTCTCTCACAAAGATCCAAGCTCCATCCCAACAACACATAATTCACTGTGTAGTGGCACATGCCTGTCATTCCATCACCTGGGAGGTGGAAACAGGAGGATCAGAAGTTGAGTTTGAGGTCATTCTAAGCTGTATGCAACCGTGTCTCAAACAAAAACAAACATGAGAAGAAAGGTCCTGAGCAGAGGAACTACCACCACCTCATTCATGGCTTCAACCTTATCCCCAGGCTCCAGCCCAAGGCATGGAGCTGACACTGGCTGAGATTGGATGCAGAGAGACCCCATCACCCGTTCACTCTCACCTTCCCCAGCTCCTTACCAGGATATCCCCTCGAGCAGGTTTCATCAATGTGCACTATCTTCCTCAGAGTCCCTGAGGAAGATAGTGCACATTTCTGAGGGCCTTGGATCAATGGAGGACTTGAAACCTCCTCCATTGAAAATAAACCTCCTGGCCGGGCGTGGTGGCTCACGCCTTTAATCCCAGCACTTGGGAGGCAGAGGCAGGCGGATCTCTGTGAGTTCGAGGCCAGCCTGGTCTGCAAAGCGAGTCCAGGACAGCCAGGGCTGTTACATAGAGAAACCCTGTCTCGAAAAACCAAAAAAAAAAAAAAAAAAAAAACCAAAAAAGAAAATAAACCTCCTGGGATGTGAGGCCCAGCATCTGGCAAAGGGAAGGGCACCCTTGCCCTTGGTGGGGAAGAGAGAGACAAGAAACAAGATTAACCTGACCAACCCCAGTGTAGCCTGTGAAGTGTTGCGCAAGAAAGGGGTGGGGTTCAATGCAATTCTTATCAAAATACCAACATAATTCTTTATAGACCTGGAAAGAGCTATTTTTTTTTTTTTTTTGGATTTTTGAGACAGGGTTTCTCTGTTTAACAGCTCTGGCTGTCCTGGACTCGCTTTGTAGACCAGGCTGGCCTCGAACTCGCAAAGATCCGCCTGCCTCTGCCTCCCAAGTGCTGGGATTAAAGGCGTGCGCCACCACCGCCCGGCTTTTTTTTTTTTTTTTTTAAACATTTATTTATTTATTATGTATACAGTATTTGCTCTACATATATGCCCGGGCACCAGATCTCAATGTAGATGGTTGTGAGCCACCATGTGGTTGCTGGGAATTGAACTCAGGACTTTTGGAAGAACAGCCAGTGCTCTTAACCTCTGAGCCATCTCTCCAGCCCCCGAAAGAGCTATTCTTAATTTCATATGGAACAACAAAAAACCCAGAATAG
The DNA here is from genome assembly GCA_907164525.1 of Lophiomys imhausi. Classification (NCBI taxonomy): domain Eukaryota; kingdom Metazoa; phylum Chordata; class Mammalia; order Rodentia; family Muridae; genus Lophiomys; species Lophiomys imhausi. Next base: position 7,772,423 of record CAJQZJ010001750.1, on the reverse strand, counting down.
CTAAATCAATCCTGTACAATAAAAAAAAAATCTGGAGATATCACCATCCCAGATTTCAAGCTGTACTACAGAGCAATAGTAGTAAAAACAGCATGGTATTGGTATAGAAACAGACCAGTAAATCAATGGAATCGAATTGAAGACCCAGAAATGGACCCACACACCTATGGCCACCTAATTTTTGACAAAGAGGCCAAAACTGCACAATGGAAGAAGGACAGCATCTTCAACAAATGGTGCTGGTCCAACTGGATGTCCACTTGCAAAAGAATGAAATTAGACCCATACTTATCACCTTGTACAAAACTTAAATCCAAGTGGATCAAAGACCTTAAAATAAGGCCGGTCACACTAAATCTACTAGAAGAAAAAGTGGGAAAAACCCTTGAACTCACTGGCACAGGTGACAACTTCCTGAACAGAACACCAACAGCTCAGGACCTGAGATCAACAATCAATAAATGGGACCTCATGAAACTGAAAAGCTTCTGTAAGGCAAAAGACACTGTCATTCGAACAAAACGGCAGCCTACAGACTGGGAGAAAATCTTCACCAACCCCACATCTGACAGAGGGCTAATATTCAAAATCTACAAAGAACTCAAGAAACCAAATAATCCAATCAAAAAATGGGGGACAGAGCTAAATAGAGAATTCACAAAGGAGGAATCCCTAATGGCCGAGAGACACCTGAAGAAATGCTCAGCATCCTTAATCATCAGAGAAATGCAACTCAAGACGACTCTGAGATTCCATCTCACACCTGTCAGAATGGCTAAGATCAAAAGCTCAAATGACAGCACATGCCGGCAAGGGTGTGGAGAAAGGGGAACCTTCCTCCATTGCTGGTGGGAGTGCAGGCTTGTGCAACCACTATGGAGATCAGTCTGGCGATATCTTAGAAATCTTGGAATAGCTTTGCCTCAGGACCCAGCCATAACACTTCTGGGTATACATCCAAATGACTCCTCACGGAATCATAAGGAAGTTTCCTCATCTATGTTCATAGCAGCCTTATTTGTAATACCTAGAAACTGGAAACAACCCAGATGTCCCTCAACCAAAGAATGGGTTAAAAAACTGTGGTACATCTACACAATGGAATATTACTCAGCTATCAGAAACAATGAAATTATGCAATTTGCAGCCAAATGGATGAAACTAGAGAAGCTCATCCTGAGTGAGCTAACCCAGACTCAGAAGGATGCACATGGCATCTATTCACTTATAGTAGGATTTTAGCTTTATAGCACAGGATATCTGTACTACAACCAACACACCGAAGGGAACATGGACATAGACTTTTTAATTTTTTAATTTTTTTTTGTTGTTTGTTTGTTTGTTGGTCTGTTTTTTAGTTTTCCCTCCCTAGCAATGAGACACTTTTCACTGGTGGTACTGCCTTGTTGGCCCCCAGTGTATGAAGAGGCTCTTGGCCCTCATATGACTTCTGAACTGGGGCGAGGGACTGTTATGTAGAGACACTCCACTGTAGAGTAGCAGGATGGAAGGGTTAGGGGGTAGAAGATGGGAGGGCGGGACTGGGAAGAGGGGAAAGAGGACAATATGATGGAGATGTAACCTGAAGCAACAAATAAATAAATTTATTAAAAAAAAAAAAGAAAGAAAGGGGTGGGGGTGGGGAGAAAACCTGCCCAGGGGTCAAAGCAGGGTTAAGCAGGGAGGCACCAAGATGAATCCTGCCAGTTAGAACATAGCCATCTATCTCCCTTGTTCCCTGGGGCTCTGCTCCAATCCTGTACTGTCATAGTTCCCGCCCCCCATCACTGTGGGTAGAGCTTCCCTTGATTTCTTACTTCCCTCCTCCTGCTCCTTTCTCTCTCCCCTGCCCTCCCTCCTCCCTTCTCTCTCCTCTCTTTCCTCTCGTCTTCCTTTTTCTCCCTTTCCTCCTTACCATGATCATACTCGCCCATCTCTAAATTGTACTTATTTTGGTCATAGTCTTTGGAGACTTCCCTTTCCGCTCAGTCCTATTTCTGGGATTTATGAAGGTTATTGTGTTTGGTCTCAGTGCCTCCATTTTTCATTGCTCTATGTGATTCTATTGTAGGAGCTTCGCCACAATTCACCCAGCCATTCCTTCAGCGTTAGATGTTTGGGCTCTTTCCAGATGCCAGTGTTTTTATGTTCAAGAACAGACTTTCTGAAGAGCAGGTGTGTTTACCCTGACTGTGAGGAACACGACTGCTCTGTGCCCCTGAGCATGTGTCTCCTAGGGCACAGGTGATGGGGTCTCTCTGCATCCATATCTGGGAGAGGAGCTCCAAGGGCACAGGACATTTGGGTTGCTTGGTTTCACAAGACAGTAAAGAACTGTGTTTTGGGAGAATGCTACCAATTTGTAGTCCCCTCACCCCCGCTCTCTACCTTTCACGGGTATCATTATGTTTCTTTATTGTTATCGGTTGAATAAACAAAAACAGGACCATACTGTGATGTTCCCCTGATGTCTTCACGGTTTTCTGCCCCCTCACATTTTAGATTTATTTTCCTAACATTTCAACAGTGACTACCTAGCTTGGCCTGGGATTCTTGACTGGAACCAGCCCAGACCCTACACCCCAGGACAGGCTGCCCTGAAAAGGCACCTCCTCTAAGGCTTTTTCTATCCCTCTACCCCCTATTCCCTGGCCACCACCACACTTTCCTAAGCCCAAATGAATGTTGCCATGACAACCAGCCAGAGCCTAAACCAGTGGGGAATATGCCTGGCCCCTGGGCTTTCTAAAGGGTGTCCTGGGGGAGGTCAGCGTCGCTCTGTGCTTTCTGTTTTGGCTGCATTTCTCTGTTTGGTTAGCCTGGCTTTCCCCTGACCCTTCTATTCACTTACCTGGCCTCTGGCTTCTGGCTCCTGGTTCCATAGTGAGGCTAGCCTCTGGGGCAGGAAGAAAGGATCACATCCCAGCCAGGTGCAAGTTCACTATCCAAGGTGCTGACTGCCCAGGCCTCAACCAGTGACTCCATGTTGCTTGTTGACCACCTCATCCTTGGCCCAATGTGCCTGGGAGATACTGACCCAGGCCCCCCATTGAATGCAAGCCCTGGCTTCGTTTAGAAACCTTGCAGGGCAAGGCTCCGTTCGGCCCCTCAACCTCTCCCTTCCCTTCAGTCCCCTTTGCCCAGCACCTTCAGCACACACACAGTCCCGCTCAGCTGGTCAGAGTGCAAAAGGCCTCCATCACTGTCTGCTGAGGTGGCTGGTGCCAGCCCTCAGGCACAGGCGGATCCACTAGGTTGGCAGGGAAGGCTCATTAGTCAGACTGTTGCTGACACTTCCAAGTTCATTTCCTACTTCCACCTTTGGCTCCTCTCCTGGTCCCCCACCTCCCTGTCAAGTCAAGGATGCTCCCTCCAGCTTCTCTTGATTAAGAGGAAATAAAAGCACTTGAACTTGGGGCCTCAAGTTCACATTCGGGGCTCTGTGCTTTGTCTTGACATCCACTTTCTAATCTAATTGCTGTGAAGAAAGTGTCCGCTGAAGGCCAGGCCCACTGACTCCTAGCAGGTTCCTAATAAATATCTGCTGGACAAAAGAAGAAATGAATTTTGCTCCCTTCCTTGGCCATGCAGGCTCTGGGAAGTTTGTCCTACGCAGTCCAGTGTGGTATGTCCACTCTATACCTCCCTCTCAGACCAACCAGTGTCTGCTCCTCCAGCTCTAATCTTGTTTGCTGACATTTCCTCTCAGTCCTTTATCTAAGAGCTCTCCCCCAGCTCGTCCTGGGTCACTGAGAGCCACAGAGCCCACATTAGGCTCAATGCACTCTCAGCACTCAGACAGGATAGCCCAGCCTGGCGCTGGGGAGCAGGGCTTTGTTCTCACACTGGCCTGTATAAGGCTGTGCACTGTGCCTGGATCCTCACACTGCATTCTCTTCCTGACATGCCTGCTTCCCTCTCCATCATTCTACCTGGAAACTGAGGGTAATTGCTCAATCTAATTTAATAGACATGCCGAATGGCTGCCAGTGGAGTGAACTCCATGAGGCCTCCCCAGGGGCAGAAGTGATAGGCATGTTTGGAGCCTCTTGTGCGCTATGTGGGTCCTCAGCAGCCAAGAGGTGCTGAGGCAGAGGGGCTGCAATAGGGGCCCCCACCGGGGTCAGAATGACCCCCAATGAAGCCTCTGCCCACTTTGGACAGGGAGCAGGTATGGACTGATCCCTGTGGGCTGTCTCATTCTGGTATCTGTCAGGGATGGGACAGGTATCTCCTAAGAAGCTCCCTTAGCCACAAAGTCAATATGACTAACCATCCCTTGTCAGTCCTCCTCAGCTCCAAGAAGACCCAAGGCCCAACCTCAGGAAATGCTCCTGTGTACCTTCCCACTGCACTCCCACCCCAGGCCTGGGATCTTACCATGTCATCATGATCCACCTCACCCTACTAGTTCTTAGGCAGGTCCTGCTTCTGGGTTCCTGCCAGTTCCTGGAGGTATCCTCTCCCCCTGCCAGGGGGCGGGGTGCTTGTAGACAACTTGTACCTGTCCCTCATGGCTCACTTCACTGCATGCTGCTGCTCTTGGTGATGCCCCCAAAGGCATCTTCAACCAAACAGCTCACACAAATTCAGCTTTATCGAAGTTTGCGAGGTGGGAGAGGCGTTGCCCTGTGGCTCCAGCACCAGGCTCTTTTGGAAACTGTAGTCTTGAGAGTTCCATTTCAGAGACTGGAGAGATGGCTCAGTGGGTAGGGGCATTTGCCACCAGGCCTGGTGACATGAGATTAATTCCCAGGTTCCACATGATAGAGGGAGAACTGATACCTGACAGTTATACTCTGACCTCTACACATGTGACACAGCACAATCACACCTACCCTACTCCCAATAAATAAACTATAGATTTCATATATTATAATACCTATCATATGTGGTATATATTACATTATACACACACACACACACACACACACACACACACACATACATATTTCCCCATTTCACTGAGGCACCTTTCACCCGGCCAGTCCCTTCTCTCTACTATTGGCACTGACTCTGAAATACCAAGCTATTCCACTTTCTTTTGCAAGAAATTCATTTTATTTTTCCCTTGGCCTTTCAGCTTCTTCTAACCATGCACAGAGCCAGAAGGACTGCAGTGGGTCTCAGCTTTCACCTCCAAGTCTTTAAGCCGCTTCCCTGGACAAAGGAACCCTTCTGGAAAGAGGAATTTCATTTCTGACTTTCAAAATAGGTGACCAGAGCTGGGCTTGCCAAGGGTATGTCTGCAATCCCAGCCACTGGGAAGACTGTGGTAGGAGAGTCAAAAGTCTGGGACCCCCTTGGGCTACAGAGTGAGTTCAAGGCCAGCCTGGACTGCTTAATGTCTCAAGATGAAGTGTAAAAGAATGTTAGTCATGAAGCTCAGTGGTACGGTGCTTGCCCAGCATGGGAGAGGGCATGGGTTCAGTCTCTGACACTGTGAACAAACAAGTTGTCATTTTGGAATGGACAGGTCCTCGCCTGATGGGCATGCTTCGTCAGCTCTGCTGCTCTGAGCTCTTCAGAAATACCTGGGGGAGATGGTTGGGATATGCTTCCAATCCTCACAGGGGCTCTAAACAGGGCAGGAGCAGCAGCAGGCACACTAGCAAAGAAGAGGGAGCAGTTTTACAGGGATATCAGAAAGAAGCCAGGACAGTTGGGGAAAAAATGTCCTGCAACCCAAAGCTGATCCAGGTGGACTCCAGGGAGGAGGCCATAGCTCCTGGTGGGGTATGGTAAGCCAGAAGCAAATTTTCTGCAAGTAAACATGGAGTGGACATTCCTTGGAAAGCAAAGGTGAGGACTCAAAAAAGAGTGGTGTGTTCTGCCAAGTTATTGGTGATGGGACCTTAAGGAATGAGAGGGCTAAGAGAGGAGGTAATAGTGGTGAGGCAGGTAGAAGGGGCTCAGAGAGGCCTCCATAGTCCTGGGAAGAAGCCAGAGGGCAGCTTTCTCATTTTCTTCCAAGCTGCCCATGGAAACTGGAGCTAGAGTCCCCTCAGGCCCATCTTACAGAAGGTAAAATGGAGACTTTGTGAGTGGCTTAGCTGATGCTCATTTGGATTCTATTTTAAAACCTTAAAATAGGTTGGGCCACATCTCCTTGGAGGGAGGAGTCCCCAGCCCCTCTTTGCCCACCCAGTGCAGATGCTGCCCAGACCTTCCAGAATCCCTCTCTGGCTGGGTTTAGCCCCTCAAGGCCTCAGACAGCTCAGGCAGGCTATAATGGCCAGCGGGGAACATGTCTAATCTCCAAAGAAAAGCAAAAGAAAACGGATTACAGAGCAAAGATCCCTCTACAGCCAGGAGATCTGCTGCTGCCCCAAGCCCAGGGGTGGAGAAGCTGCTGCCGAGGAAAGGCTTAGTGCTGGCAAGGACCCTAACAAGACTCCAATCTCCTGTCGCTTGTCCTCACCCTCTGGAATCCTTTCAAAGCCACCAGAAATGAAAGAGGCCAAGGATTATGCCCCTAAATGTTCAGAGACCTGAAAGAGGGATTAGCTACTTAACAGCCATTGACTTCAATACCCTCCAGCCCGGGAATCTTCAAGCTTCCAGAAGCTCGAGGTTTGCCTGCATGCATCATGTGTACACATGAATGAACACTTCCTGGGGGAAGGGGACAGATCTATGCAGATACAGAGTACACTATCTGTGTCAAAGAGGGAAAAGGGCATCTGTGTGTTTGGACACTAGTTTGTGTGTCTGGTCACCTGTACCACGTCAGGGTATTCTCCCAAGGCAAGTATTTGTCTTTGCTCTACCCATGCAGCTCTGTGTTGTCTGTTTACATGCATGCACTCGTGTATGTGCTTGCCCACACATATGCACTCTGAGACTCCGTGCCTCTGTGTGTGCTTGGCCTCCTGGCTTGTGTGTGTGTTGAGTCTCCACATAGCTAACCATGTAGGGGCTGTACTCCCTAGGAGAACTTGCTTCCTTCCATCTTTTAGTCCTTGAGTGTCTCACATGTGTTTTTCCCCTTGGGGCTTCTGTATGAGTGTGCCTCATGCTTAAATCCGCCCTGCTGTTTTCCTCTGCTTCTGACATTCAAGTACATACTCCCTGCTATTATTTCTCATAGAGTCCTGTTGGTTTCCTGCAATGCATCTTTTCCATTTGATGTTGTGTATTGTGTGGTGTGTGTGTGTGTGTGTGTGTGTGTGTGTGTGTGTGTGTGTGTGCTAAAATGTCTTCTCTTTGTCTTGTTAGCACCAATCTCCATGATTTAGGGACTTCATCTCTTTTCAGTCTCCCACCATCCCCATGTCTTGTGTCTATGAATTCATTCCATGTGTGTATGTGGTGGGATCGGGGGATTGTAGGACCTATTAGTGGGTAAATATGTTTTATTTTTGCAAGTCTGCCTACCTGTTTGCACAAGACCATGTGAAGGTGTGTGAAGTGGCCACCCATACATGTATGTGTATATGCACACATACATGTGGATTATAAATGGAAAGTTTTATTCTTTTTATTTCTGTCCCAGGTCCTGGATAGATGCCAGGGAAGAAAAACTAGCCTGGAAAAAGCATCATCGGTGACAGGAAAAGGGATTAGTGCTGTGTCTGTCTCTGGCTGTGTCACCAATGAGGAAGGGATATGGACCAGCTCTGGGCAGGCTGGGTTGGAGACCACATGGCCAAGAGATAGGACTGGGCAGGTGAGTGGTAAGAACTTGCAGGATCCTGTTCCTGTCTCAGGGGCACTCCTTCACAGACCCCACAGGGATCAAGATACCTCAAGATACCTCTGGGCTATGTCTTGACCTGGCTTCTGAGGTCTGGTGCTAGCAAAGTGCTCCCCTGGATAATGAGGACCCACACCTTTCTTACAGCTCAGAAAGCTAGGATTCCCCCACTGGACTCTGAGCTCCAGGAAGGCGGAGATACTGCTGCAACTGTATCTCCAGGATAAACTGAAGCTTGAAGAATCTTCATCCTTTATTCTTATTTGAGAATAAACAAGTATAGGAATGAATGAATGAATGAATGAATGCCCCTCCCATGTCCAAGGAAAGAATGGCTTCTTCTGGACTCTGAAAGCCCGGAGCAGTGCCAATTCCCTCTCAGCCCCACCTCCATCCCATTTCACCTCTGCAAGGCCCTGGAAACCTTTGAACACTAGCAGAGGCTTCGAAAGCAAAACAAAACCCAGCCAGGCAAAAGCATGGCTAATAATACAGAAGGCTGTGAATGCACACCTGGTCAGGTCAGCAAAGCCTAAATAAAGCCTGCTAATGAGATATTCTGGGAGCAAACAGATAACGTGGCTTAAAGAGCTGCTAATAGCTGAGGTGAGAGCCTGTGAGCCTGCAGAGTCCTTCCTTCCGGCTAGAATGGTTGAGGAGGCTCCTGTCAGCAGGTGCCCTGATATTGGGAAGGCGGGCCAGGGCCACCATGGGAGGCTTCAAGGTCACTCTGCCATGAGTGCAGCTTCCATACCAGCAAAAGGCAGATTAGGAAGCCCCCCCTCACGCACCCTCCTCATGTGCTGTAAAGGCAAAATGGCAGGGCTCCCCCAGAAGGTGAAGGGGTTTCCATTCATTTTGATTTCTTCTTTTCCTGTGGTTGGAGTCAGCTGAGGGACGGTTTGGCCTGTTCACCCCTGTGGTTTAGCAGACCCAAGTTAATGACATCAGTACTGAGCGTATAGTATGTGCCAGGCACCGGGATAGGCACTTCATGCAGTGCCTCCTTTACTACACAGGACAGGCCTCTTGGATCCTGTTTACTAGATGAAGAAGTGGACGCTTAGAGAGTTAAGTAGCTTCATCTCACAATTACACACAAGCAAGTTAATGAATGAAGATAGTTTGTAGGATCTACTCCCAAGCTCAGATCCAACAAAATGACTCAACACCTCAATCCAACCATCAGTCAATCACTTTGGAATGCCTAAGCCCCAAGTCACGGGGTTAGAAGAGGCCAGGGCTTCTAGAATTTTGTTAGTCATTCAACCCCTTTACTCCAACAGAAGCCCAACCTGTGAAATAGAGGTGGTGCTTCTTGGATTGACAGGTGAGTGAAGTCTCATACCTCTCTCTGCCCCTGATGTGGGCTCTGCCTTCCTGGGATTCCAAAGTTGTAGAGGAGGGTAGCTCTAGAAGCAGGAACGGAGGTAAAATTGTCATCACCCCTCACCCCTCATTTATAAATGGATAAATCTGACTAAGACCACCAGAATAAAGAGAAAAGGCTGCCTGGGAGAGTATTGCAAAAACCCCTGGCAGGAGTCAGCCCTGAGCTGAGGTCCTGCACTGGGGGCAGAGACAGAATCCCAACTCTGCATCCACTGCTTCCTGGCTTCCCCAGCCTCTCTCTTGGGAGTGACTAGGGAGGCCTTGGCCTGGATGGAGAGCCTTTGTTTGAAATTCTGATTTATGCAGCTTCTCCTGGAAAACTATGCATTAAGTTGCCAGGGAAGATTCAAAATTGTAAAATAATTGTGGTGGTGAAATTATTCACAAATCCATCTAGGCCCGGCATGTCAGGAAGGCGGTCAGATTTACGCTGAGCACGTGGTGACATAACTCAGGCTTACAGATAAGCTTGTTATGAACCTGACAGAAGCAATTCCCCAGAGACTGCTGGGGAATGCCAGGCCAATTACATAACCAGCCCAGGGATGGGAAAGGCTGCTTTCCACCATTGGTAACTTGCAGTGGCAAGAGGGGCAAGTCAGTCTTAACAGGGAGGGGTCTCAGTGACTCATAAGAATGCACAGAAGGCTAAGAGCTGGTGAGAAGGCCATGTGGGCAGACAGGGGCTCTGAGAGGAGAGTGAGGTCAGGTCCAGCTCTGAAGCCAGCCATTAGGTCAGTGAGTCAAAATAAGGGCCTTTTACAATGAGGGTATGGAGGAGGCTGCAGGGCCTTTCCAGTGCAGAAATGGACCATGAACCCTTCCTGGAAGCTGCATTCACTTAGGCAGATCAGGTGATGAGTGAGTCCTGAAGGTTTTAGTAAGATCTCTCCTGTCAGATTTTACCTCATATCATCATCACCACCATCATCTTCATCACATCATCAGCATCACCATCATCATCACCACCATTATTACCATCATCATCACAGCAGCAGCAGCATCACCACCATCATCATCACATCATCATAGCCATCACCATCACCATCATCATCATCATCATCACATCATCAGCATCACCATCATCATCAGCATCACCATATCATCACCATCACCATCATCATCATCACCATATTATCACCACCATCATCACCATCGTCAGCATCATTGTCATCATTAGCATCATCGTCATCACAACCATCATCATCATCATCATCACCATCAGCAGCAGCAGCAGCACCATCAGCATCACCATCATCACCATTTTACCAATAGAGTACTTTACTAAGAAAGTGAACATCTTTCCTCATCTTGAGAAGTAAACTGGTCACAGCAAAAGCTGACATCTTGCAAAGGTTCTACGGAAACTTTCAGAACATCTCCATGGAACCCTCCAATGAAGTGATAGGGTAGTTCTCAAGCTTTGTCATATACATGACCCCTTTTGAGGATTCTCAAAATCACAGACTGCTGAGCCATCCCCAGAGTTTGTTCTACATATCCAAGGTGGGGCCTGAGAATGAGTGTTCTAACCAATTCCTAGGAGGTATGGAGGTTCTGGTCTGCTAGCCCCTGAGAACACAACTGATACCATGAAGCTTAAGAGACAGCTGTGGGGGCTGGGGAGGCCTCAGCTTGTAAAGTGCCTACTTATAAAACGTACGAAGACCTGAATTCAGTGCCTAGAACCCAGGAACAGCAGCGTATACCTCTAATCCCAGTGCTGGGGAGGCAGACAGACAGATCCCCGGAGCTCTCTGGTCAGCCAGTCTATCCAAATCAGTAAACTCCGGGTTCAGTGAGAGACCTTGTCTCAAACAAACAAATAAATAAGGTGGAGACTACTGAGGAGGACACTGATTGCTGACCCAAGCCTCCACAAGCATGCATACACTCATGCACTCACCCCTCCGTGTACACTGCCAAACACAAAAAGGAAGTGAAGGCTTGTCCTATAGCCAGATGACCCATCTTCAAATCCTGAACTCCAATACTTCCTGTTGTGTGACCCTAGACTAGTCGCCTAGCTATTCTGTGCTGCAGTTTCATTGGCTGTAAAATGGATACAATAATAACAATGAGGTCATGCCAGGATCAAATACACTGGCACACACAAAGCTCTTGGAGGAGTTCCTGGCATATTGTTAACATGGATCGCTGAGACTGAATATGGTTAACTATTGCAGAAGTCTCATCCAGCCCCTGCCACCCTAACCTTGTACCATGCCACCAATTCATTGTGGGTCCCTGACTCTTGATATCTTATGATGCTGGGTCTGTGGACCCTGTGGCAAGGGACCTCAGCCAGGGCAGCCACATTTGAAGGTGGCCTGCAGGAGAGGCAGGGGCACTGGGTTTGATACCACTGCTGCTTCCTCCAGGTGATGCTGAGAACGCCAGTTTTTCCTTGTGAGACTGAGTTATCTTCCCCGAGAATAGGGCCTGCCCTCCCAGCAGGCAGCCAGGGTAGAGTGTGTGTTCAGAGCCTCGCCATCTATGAACTCAAGCTTTTTGTGCTGCTGTGCTTGGGAGGGAGGGCACACTCTGTGGTCACAGACTGCTTATGGTACTGTTCCAAGCAGGGTCAACATGAACGAGACCTCCTGAAAAATTAGGACTGCCTTATGCTATCACAGTACACCCGGAGGCAGTGCCATGGACAAGGGACCCTGTGGACGTGGCCGTCTGCACCAGTTAGATCTTTCGTCTTAGGAACCCAGCACCTATGGCACCTATGTATGGCCCAGAGCACACATCTGAACCAACACCAGTGTCACTCCCTCTCCAGTCTCTAGAGCAGTGGCCCTCAACCTTCCTATTGCTGCAACCCTTTAACACAGTTCCTCGTGTTGTGCTGACCCCCAACCATAAGATTATTTTTGTTGCTGCCTCATAACTGTAATTTTGCTGCTGTTAAGAATTGTAATGCAAATACCTGGGTTTTCCGATTATCCTGGGGGTGTCTCGACCCACAGGTTGAGAACCACTGCTCTAGAGCCTCCCAGGGAACCAGAGTGGGTCTGAGGCAGCATTGTTGGAGAGCTTAGCCAAGGTCCTGGCACACGGGCCTGATTCTCACTTTTTAATCACCTGGTAATCTGGTAACCATAAGTGGGTCTGGATAAGACCCTCGCTGCTGCTGCTGCTGCTGCTGCTGCTGCTGCTGCTGGTGGTGGTGGTGTTTGTGGTTCAAAAACTATACTCTGGGCAGCTTGGAAGGAGAAGAAACATGCTGGGACTAGCATTGCAGACACTCGGAGGAGAGGATTGAGCTCACTGGAAAGCAAAGCCCGAGTGGGAGCCACAGGCTCTGACTCTGGGCCCTGAAACTTCCGTTTCAAGCCACATGTATCACTGTCTCAATTCCACTCTCCTAAGGAAAGTCAGAGTGGCCTGTAGGTCACCCAGAGAAGTGAGACCAGGACAGTGGCCTTTTCAGGCAGGGCAATAAGGTGTCTTATGATAAGGATGCTGCTTCAGCTGCCCGCTGCTGACCCCCGGACTCTCTCATCTATGACTATTGCCCCTGAGATCCATCGCGTGATCTGTTGCCACCTCTCTCACACGGTCATGAACATAGAGACATAAAGTTACAAAGTCTGCTCTTTGCAAAGCTTCTAGGCCTGGTGTTTGGCTCTTGCAGGCTGAGTCACAGCCTTGGAACACTCTCTCCTGGGGGGACCAAGCTGGTGTGAGTCTTGAAGCCTTCAGGGAGGATCTATGGGGAGACAGCAATCTGTGATCTGAGAGGGAGTGAGCTAGAAATCAGAAACAGCCTCTGACACTTGTGACTCCAGACACTGATTTTTATCACAGACCTGAACCAAGTCCTGTTATCTTACCCATGAGAAATCATGACAATGCCAGTGGCTAGAACACAAAGCACACACACATCTTTAGGACGAAAAGGAGGAGGGGAGCTGGGAGGTTGGCTCAGTGGGTGACAGTACTGGTGGTACAAGCAGGAGGTTCCCAGCACCCACATAAAAGCTAGGCATGGATGTGCGATGTACCTGTAACCCCAGTGTTGGAGGCCAGAGCCAGGCAGATCCTGGGAGTTTGCTGGCCAGCCAGCCTAGCCAATATGGTAAGCTCCAGATTCACCAAGAGACCCTGTCTCAAGGGAATAAGTGGAGATTAGTAGAAAAAGACACCCAGTGTCCTCTTCCGGCTTCCCCATGTGTGCTTATGAGTGTGTTCACTTGCACATGTGCACACACGTACACATGCATGCACACGCATGTGCCCACACCCACCCACACACACATCATTTCAAAACCCTGAGTGCTTTGAGCCTCGCTCCCCATAGATGGCTTCTACAGTGTCAAATTTGTCCAGCATCTCCCTGCAACCTCAGGTTCAAATCCCCAAGCTCTGTCATCGTCACCGTGCCAACAGAGCGACAGACCACAGCCTTCATAGCTTGGATGTGCCCCCCCCCTTACAAAGTTCAAGCACACTGCAAACTTAACTCCTGCATCATATGCTAACAGCACTTCAGGAGGGGCCTCTGGGGGATATTTAGGACAAAATAAAGTTATGAGAGGGAGACCTTCATGATGGCATTAGTGGCCTGTCCTTCCTTCCTTCCTTCCTTCCTTCCTTCCTTCCTTCCTTCCTCCCTTCCTTCCTCCATTCTTTCATTCATTTCTTCCTTTCTTTCTATCTTCCTGTCTTCCTTTCTTGAGACAGGGTCTCATGTAGGCCAGGTTGGGCTTGAACATCTGCTCTTCCTTCCTCTGCCTTCTGAGTACTGGGATTACAGCTTCATCGCTGTGCCTTCCTTAGGCAGTGCTGGAGATTGAACCCGGGGCCTTAAGCAAGCAAGCATTCTACCAAATGTCCTACCTCTTGTATTCGGGGCTTCATACAATGAGGAAGAGAAATCTGGGTGGGTTTGCCTGCTCTACCCCTTTATATCCTCCATCCACTCTCCCATGCTGTGGTGCAGTAAGGAGGCCCTCACCTGATACCCAGAAGATGCTGGCATTCTGGAGCCAAGAACCAAGTCAATGTCAACTGGCCCAGGCTTTAGTGTTTTGTTATAGCCACAGCCACAGATACAGACAGGATTCAAACTCTTCTTACTTCTTGATCATCAGCTGTGAAGTGTCCAGGGCCAACAATACAAGCAGGTATTGCCAGGTCCCTGCTTCAGACAGGTCCCTTCAGAAGAAAGGAGACTGACATCTAGCTAAAAAAGTAGGCCCATCTTGGAGGAGAGGTGGAGATGTGGTGGAGGCTCCAGGGAAGAGGGATGAATTCTGCAGGAGGCCATGGGGGAAGCTGTTCACAGAGAAGATGTGACTGGTTCCTGGTCAAGTGAATGAACAGAAAAAGAGAAGGTAAAGTGTTGGGCATGGGAGGTAGGAGGAGGTGTGGCTGGATTGGGCTATCCTGGAGCTCATGGCTCAGCAGGGTATTCGTAAACTTACCTGCTCTCCACCAATGGCACTGACAGCTGCTAATTGTCTGTTTTGCACCAAGTCCCCAGGTATGGATGGATGCAAGAGGACCATGGTGGGGCCAGCAATCTCAGAGACTGCATTCCAGGAGCTTGAATGCCAGGCAGGTGGCCGTTTTCACCCCAGCAATGGAGTTAGGTTGTAAAGGATTCTGATAGTCTCACAGGAGAATGGGGATGAGGGGCCCTAGATCCAACATCTGGGCTGTTCAAATGCTTTTGTCAAATAGCCTCTGCTAGAGAGGGCAGCTGGCTGAAGTCAAGCAGTATCTCTGAAATCTTGTGTTCTCATCTCAAATACACACAGTCTTTGTATTCTACTCCCTATTATTTCCACACTGGTTTGTGCATAAAGATAATAATAGTCTTCCTCAATCATCTGAATTCATTTGTTCAAAACACAGAATAAAGCGGGCACCTGGGAGCTAAGGTCCACACTTGTCTTGGGTTTGTTCCGGATCCCCCAAGCAGGTGTGGGAACCCACATCATCATCTTCAGCCTAAGAGAAGCAGTTTATGTCTAAAGTTTTGCAGGGTCCAGCCACACTCTGTGTCTCCCAGCCCCATTCATTGGAGGGGTGGTGTTCGGACGACGTAGAAGTGGACTCTGTCTCTCTCATGCAGGGAACATGGCAGCGGCCCCGCTCTGCCCGTGGCTCCTGTTCATGGAGAGGTTTTACATCGAGTGCCTTTCATTCTGAATTGGAAGCTTTAATATGTTTTACAGGAAGCCCTTTTATGTGCCAATAAAAAAGGAGTGATGATAGCAGGTGATGAAAAGCAGCCAGTGCCTCGGAGACACCGTGTATTTAGAAGGAGTGGGTATGCTTCCCCCGAGAGTGACATGATTGGGCCTTTCTTGTTCATTCTAGAATCAGATGGAGAAGAGTTCCTATTAAAGATATGCAGAGCCTTTCACAATTGCTGTGTGTGAACATGTGTATGTGTGTGTGTGCAAGAGAGGTGGGGGGTTTTCTTTCTTCTCTGTGGAAGAGGAGGTGGACATGAGCCAGGGCAGGAAGCCATGGCCACTGGGGCAATTAACCCAGCATTTAATTGCCTTCTCTACAGACACCAAAATCCTTGCTTTTTCTAGAGCTGGCACCAGCCACAGTCTAAGAGTGTTGAGAGGTGTCCTCTCCCCCACTCCATGAGCACAAGTGAATCTCTCATGTCCTTAAGAGGTGGGCTGTGGTCCTTCCAATGTTCCCAGGACAGACTTAGCGGGTGAAGTCCCTTCCCATGTTCTAGGATGGGGTTGTGAGGAGCCAAGGCAGAAGCCGGGGTGGGGGTGGAAGTCAGCTGGTAAAGCTGTGCTCACTATACACACAAGATTGTTGTCTGAGTCTAGTCACAGCCAGAAAGTCCAGAGGCAAGTGGCCCTGTGCAGGTGAAAAAAAAGTCAGTGGCCTCCTCTGAGGGCCCAGCTCTGGTGTAAGTGACAGTCTGGGTGGACCTGAAGTGAACGAGGCTCATTTTTGGGCTTCACCGACAATGCAGGCTAAGGCAAGGGCTCATATAGATGGAGGAGGGCAGCTGGAAAGTTCTGGGCTCTCTCCTTGGCTTTGTCACTCATTGTGTACGACCTCCACTCAGTGGCTCGCAACTGAGGGGTGGCTTTGCTCTCTCCACCCTGGAGACATTAGGCAAGCTCTGGAGACCTTTTTGGGTGTCACGACTGAAGGTTGCAAAGGGATGTATCATGACAGGCACTGAATGACCGAAGCCAAAGCTGCTGCTGGACATTTAACTATGCAGGGAACAGTTCCACAACAGACTTGTCAGCCCACAGTGAGGTCTAGAAACTCTGCCTTAGGGTTCTCTGTGCCTCAGTTTCCTCATGTAGAATATAGAGGTGCCCATAGCAGTACCCTCCCTAAAAAGCTACTATGAAGTTTAAATGAACCAATATATGCTTTTAGAGCAGTGCCTAGCACAGAGAAAACATGACAAGGTTTGCTTTCTGCAGTTGTCATCCAAGTCAACAGAGGAAGTCAGGGGTCACTGGGAGAAGGGAGACAGTGCCCAACACAGGAGTCAGGCTGTTTTAGGTTGAGAGTTTATAACTGGTCAGACAAGATGAAGAGAGGGCTTAGAGCAGCGGGGTCTTGAACAGCTTCCACCAGCTCGGGATGGCATCTGAGGACTTCCAGCATGCAGGGCAGACAGCAGGGGAGCAGGCAATAGGAGAAGCCACCCCTCCACCCGCTGCTACAGTGGCTCACGCCCATGTTCTTTCTTCACCTACCCCATGGGGGTTCCCTAATGTCATATTGGCAGCTACTAGGTGCCTTAAACAGTGGCCATGCCCAAAACAGGGCAGAGAATGAAGACTGGAAACATCCCGGGATCTGAGTTGCAAGGGGCACAAAATTTGCATTGGAGGACGGAGTTTTGTCAGTCCTTAAAATAAATGTGGCTACGCCATCTGCAGGAAAATGAGCAAAACCAGGACAGGTTGATCATATCAAGTGAATTAAGTCAGTCTCAGAGAGAAAAATACCATTTATCTCCCTTTCACACATGGCTCCTAGATTTCACAGAGACACATGAAGTCTGTGCATATATATGACATGCAAGTAGACATGAAACTGTCTAGGGAAATAGAGGGTACCAATGCAGAACAGAAAGAGGAGAAAGGGACGGGTAAGAGGTGGGCTGGGATGTGCTCAACATACAATTATACTTGCATGAAAGGGTCTTTGTAACACCATATCACATACAAGAAAAACATTTCAAGTTGATCCTGCGATTGTTTAATCATGTTCCCCAAAGACGGATCCACCTAGAACATCAGAATGTGGCCTTATTTGGAATTAGAGTTTTTACAGAGGTCATGAACTGGAGATGGAGAGCCATCCTTGAGTGAAGCTGTCCAGCAGTGGGAAGGCTTAGAAGAGACAGAAGTAAAGACACAAAAAGAGAGGGCAAGGTAATAATAATAAAAATATTTTTAAAAACTGAGTCTGTGGTTGTAGCCTTTCATTAGCAAGGTACTGAGGCCTGGGGATGGCTGGCAGCCTCAGAGGCTGGAGACCATGGAAGAGGTCTTTCCTCAGATGCTCCCTAGAGTGGACCCCTTGAGTTTTCAGCCAGATTGGAAAGAATGGATTTTGGTTGTGGTCATTTGTATGACAGACTCCTACCTCCCAAGCCAATTCAGGTTGAGTATTTCTAATTTGAACACCCCAAACCTGATATAGTCCAGTATACCCTTTGAGAATCTTCCAGAAGCTAAACAACAAAAACAAACCCCTCCAAAATCTGAACTCTTCTGGTTATAAGCCTTTCTGATACAGTTTATAAGACAGAAAGCCCTAAAGGCCAAAAAGCATCATTGTGAGCAGCAGAACAGGTTCAGAGGCTGGCCCTGGCCCATGTCACCCTTGCTATGGGTCAAAGCTTTTGACATCTTGTCTTCAGACAACACCCCTGAGCAGGGACCTTTTCTTTCTTGCATCCAGAGCACTCCACAGTTGGCAAGATCAAAGTCTTTGGGCCAGTTAACAAGGTCACCGGATGGTTAGTTAGGCTAAGGCAACGTAAACAAACAAATGTACGGGAAGTAAAAGAAGAAAAGAGAAAACGGAAGAACAAGCAGAGCTTTGTTAATTGTCCAAGCTATTTAGTGGTAGGGGTTGAAAAGAAAGTGGTTGTCCATTGAAGGCAAGGAACGGAAAACCTGATCCTTCATTAATCTCGCTGTGTTGATGTCAAACAACCATTGTGAGGGTGGGCACAAAGCTGGCTCTGGTCTGCAGCAGAGAGGCAAGGGCCAGGCAAGTGGGAGTACACAGGCTGGGGAGAGAACAGTTCAATATGTAAAGTGTTTTCCTCACAGCCAGGGGCGCCCGTTTCCAACCCTTTTCAATTTGCACACTTCCCCTCCAATGACTCCTCGAGGGTAATTACGGCTCTTTTCACAAATGAAGTATGGAAGACGGGAGAGAGGCAGGGGCTGTCGATAGCCAGTTCTGCAGGAATGCACCGGTCTGTCTCCAGGAGACACAGAAAGCATCGATCTCTCTTCCTAGGGGAGGCAGAGCATGAATGGAAGGCGCTCTGGGGAGGAAGGCTGGCAGGCAGGGGGCACGTCACTCCCACCTCCAGAAGGGCTCCCTGTCCAAGGACTGAGCCCTCGAGAGGAACCAAATAGACAAGGTAGGGCTTGAAGATCTATGGGAGTGGTTTTTTTTTGGGGGGGTCTTTCTTTCTTTCTTTCTTTCTTTCTTTCTTTCTTTCTTTCTTTCTTTCTTTCTTTCTTTCTCTCTTTCTCTCTCTCTCTCTCTCTCTCTCTCTCTCTCTCTCTCTCTCTCTCTCTCTCTCTCTGCTTTGGATAAATGATGCCAGAGCTTCAGCCACAGACAATGAGAGATGTTCTGGTGGTTCAGGCGCCTGTATTTCTACCATAGACTCTAGGCAGCTGCTTGAGTTGTTCACAGGAAACAGCCACAGGAGGCTGCTACTGGGGATCTGGGATCAAACAGACTCCCTCAGGCTGAAGTGTGGACCAGGAGGCTGAAGTTTGCAAGATGAAACCTCCTAAGTAGAAATGTACAATTTTGGCATTGAGTCCCAACTCCAACTGCCAGCTTACAGCAGGCCATGTCCTACAGCTCTGGGCTATGCACTAACAGAGAACTCAGTGTCAGTATCAGCCAACACTCTGTCACCTGGGTGCCAATGTCCCAGATTGTTCTTCAGCCTTACACCTTATTCAGGGTTCTAGAGAACTCAGTGTCAGTATCAGCCAACACTCTGTCACCTGGGTGCCAATGTCCCAGATTGTTCTTCAGCCTTACACCTTATTCAGGGTTCTACCGTAATGCCCCATCAAATCCCCACAATGGCCTGAAGAGGCTGATGCTATTTTCCCTATTTGCTGATGAGGAAACTAATGCTGAGAGTAGTGAAGATTGGTGTTGAGGGGTGATGGGGTCAGGATCTGACGGACAGATGAACTGATGGAAAACTTACGCTCTTAGCCTCTCTCCAAGCTGCCAAAAACTATTGAAAAGTGGTGGCTCTAGCAGAGTAACTAAGGAAGGTGGCCATGCATTCTGCCTTTCTCAGGCATGGTGGGATGGAGAGGCTCCACAATGGCATGCGAAACTGAAGGCAAGAAGGGTAAAGGGATCAGCATGCACCATGTCCTTTTGATTGTACTTCAAGTCCCTGCCACTCTGGAATCACCCCTTGATGTGAAGAATCCATTTCAGTCCATAGCTACTCTCCAGTCCCAGCTGTCGCTTCCTTCCTTCTCTGCTCATTAGAGATGTAACCCCCCTCACAGTGGCCCTGTTCTTGCCAACACCCTCAACTTCTTTGTCTTTCTGCCCCCCACAACCTTATTTAGCTAAATGCCAAGTCTGGTTTAATCTAACTGATCCCTTCTTTATTTATTTTCCTGCTTAGGTATTGGCTTTCTGAGGGGGGCAGGATTAGAGAGTGTTAGATTGTCCACAGTTCAGCCTCCACCCTGGGTCAGACCTCAGCTCTGTCAGCATGACCTTCCATGACCTTCCCTGTGTCAACTCCATCTGCAGCTCTTCCAGTCCCACCCTCAATGGCCTTTTCAGTCCTCATTCTTCGGCACAGCCCTCATCCCTGCCACAGTGGTCAGGGAAGAGGCCAGAGGCAGGAGGCAGTCTGACACCTTATTGCCCAAATCTTTCTCCTTCTATTGCTGCATTATGAGTGCTTTGTTTACATGCAGTAAAGCCGGCTTGTCTGAAGTGTACAATTCAGTGCTTTTTAGTATATTGACAGAGTTGTACAACCATCACCACATTCAGTCGTGGAACATTCCCATGGTCTCAGAATGTCACTCACAATCACTCTTCCCCACTCGCAACCCAGGGCTGCCACTAATCTGCTTTCTGTCTCTCCAGATTTGTCTGTTCTGGACATTTCATATAAATGGAACGGTGTGATATGGGGCCTTTTTTGTCTGAATTCTTTTATTTAGCATAATGGCTTTGAAGTTCTTCCGAGGAGCACCTCTCAATAGTTAGTCCCCTTTTGTTGTGGTATTGTGTGGCTCTAACACAGGTGCTTAGGAATCCACCACAGAAGGATATTTGGGCTCTGTCTACACTTTGTCTGTAAAGAATAACACCACCACACCAGTACATAGCAGTTCACACATCTCCCTCTGTCTTGAATGGACAGCTAGGACGGTACCCAGATCTTGTAAGCTCATCTGCATCTTTCTATCCTCCATCCCCAGCACCACGGACTAAGGTGTCTCCTCTGGTTATAGAATTTTTTGTACTCCCTCACTCCCTGTTGCTTTTGGGAGTTTTATGCATACTTAGCTATTCTATTTCCCTGTCTCTCTGTCTCTCTGTCTCTCTCTCTCTCTCTCTCTCTCTCTCTCTCTGTCTGTCTGTCTCTCTCTCTCTCTCTCTCTCTCTCTCTCTCTGTTTCTCTCTCCCTCCCTTCCTCTGTCCCTCTCTCCCACAGCATGAAGTTATTCAGAAGACCCAGCTGTTGTTTTGCTGTGAGGACAAAGTGATAAATTTAGGGTGGACAGACTCTAAGGTGGCCTCATGACCCCCCTCTTTCTGCTATCCCATCCTTTGTGTAAGCCCTTTCCCTTGATTGAAGTTGGGATCTGTGACATGCTTCTAACAGAAGGAGGTGGAATGGGTGCAACTCTGATTTTTTTTTTTTTAACTTTACAGAAACTCCCATCTTAGTGACCCGGATAAAGACTACCAGCTTGATGAGGTAAGTGGTCTTGTTGGAGAGGCTGAAGTGACAAACATGGGTTCAGGTGGTCAGCAGGGGCTTTGAGTAGCCTCTGGAGGAACTATTGGTGGGTCTCTGGATATTTTACAGAACCTTTAACAGATAATTAATGAGCCAAGGCCCTCGGTGCTGTCCCTGCAGGAAACTTAGTTCCATCAATTCCTACAGTGAGTCCTTTCCCAGTTGAGTCTCCAGATAAGATGCGTCCAGCTCCATGTTCAGAGTCCATGAGACCCTAGTCAGGGGACCTGGTAGTCATAGTAGGACTTATGATGACTGTAAATAAAGAAGTGTGTGCTGTTGTCTGTGGTAATTCAGAGATATAAAATGAGCACAAATGAGGAGTTCACAGAGAATCTGGTCCAATCTGCAGTCCTTGAGTGCTGGTTGGTGCTGATGGCCACAGATCAACCCCTTTTCTTAGCTCGTATAAGCTGAGCCCACCTTAAGAAATGGGCAAAGAAAAGCAAATCCTCTTGACTCGCTGCCAGCCAGTGTCTTCCTGGGTTCCCATATTTGCTTCCTGACCTTCTGTTCACCCCACTTTGCTGAGGATTCACCCCTCCACAGAAGCTGTTCTCTTTAAGGCCACCATTGACCCTTAGTGGGCTGCATCCGATGAGTGGCTTGGGGTCTGCCTACGTTTGGCTTCTCTGTGACCTTCGATGTCTTTGACAAGAGTAGCTTAGAGCTTTGTCCAAAGGAGACATAGAATCCAGGCCCCTTTGCAAAGAGGATCTCCGCTGATCAGACCCACAGAATGGGTCCTCCATTCATTTATTTGCATCCATTCTTATCAATTCACTCATCCATCGATTTGTCCATACAGCCATACACACACTTGCATGCTTTTGGATGTTGCAGATGTGGTATTGAAACTTTTAGTAACAGAGGCACAGCCTTATTGTCAGTGGAGAGTCTATTCCAGGCACAGAGGGAGATAAGTTGATGCTTAAGGGAACAGTGAAATCTCAGAGCAGTGTGTGCTATGATGAAAGCCAGGATGAAGAGGTGGACACTGCGACTAGACAGGCCAGCTTAGACCATGGCCAGAGAAGGCTTCCTCTGCAGAGGTGGCCAGCCAACAGATGCCTGGGGCTGGTTGATTGTAAGTTGGGAAACTAGACACCACAAAGGCCATCATGTGGGGAAAATTCCAGAGTGTCCAAGGAACAGGCAGAAGGCCACAAACTGAAACAGAGTTGTGAGAGCAAGCAGGAGGAGAGCCATCAGCCCAGCTAGGTCACCCCAGGACAGGGGACAGGGAATATGATGGGGTTCCGAGGGCAATGGTGAAGCAGCAGAGTTGAAAGCAGAGAAGTCATTGACCTGATTTTTCTTCTGTAAAAAAAAAAAATCACTCTGGTGGCTGCATGATGAATAGATTATTTTGCAAGGGCAAAATCAGAAGATGAGCTGGACGGTGATTATAGTGGAGAGAGGTGTGAGGGAGAAATCAAGGCGGCTTTGACTAGGGCTGTGGGTCAGGTTTCCCAGGAGACGGACCCTGCAATCCAGGGTGTTTGTGCAAGTCATCTATTGGGGTGCGCCTGTGAGAATAACATCTTGGGAGGGGCTTGTGAGAACATTAGGGCTGAGAAGAGCTGGACATTAGACCACAGCAAAGTTGCAACAGAGACTCAACAGGAAGTCCTGAGCTGATTGAGCCCTGGGAGATGTCCTGCATCAGGAGAGAGAGAGTCAGGTTCCCATCCACCAGAGCAAACACATCCTGGGTGTGGGGTACAGGCTGCAGTTTAGCTGAAGGGACATACTAGAGAACTATCTAGCAGTTGTGGAGTGGGCTTAGGCACAGCATAGCACAGCATCCACTCAGGGCTGGCGTGGAGCTGGAGAGAACCAGCATTCAGAACATGAATCTTAATGCATCCCACAACTCTCCCAGTGGTAGGAGAAAACAAAGAGGGCTCAAAAATATAGCTAATTAGAGTGGCTTAGCCCTGGAGAGAACGGTGGCAGGGTAGGGCATTGCCTGAAAGGAGGCAGGTGCAAAGGGGCAGTTTTTGGAAGACACACAGTTCAGTTTTGACCATATGCTCCCTAAGTGGCCTGTGGGTACCCTTGGCATACTGGCAGTCTTGCAGGTGATTCTGGGGCAAGTAGAAGTCAAAAATAAAGACACAATTGGGGGGTCGCACTGGTCCCTCCAAGCAATAGAGGAGGAGTCTGCAAAGACACTGGAGAGTGGCCAAGAAGTAGAGGGAAAGCAGGAGAGGGGACGGCCAGATTCAGAGAGCAACTGCTTTGCAAAGAGGGAGCCGGCTGAGTGCCAGTGAGTACTACGACCGTCACATTTGGCAAAACAAGAATCACCAAAAATCTTTTTATTTTTAATTAACTAATTAATCTATTTATCCTGAGACAGAGACTCATGAAATTTAGCCTGGATTTATACTCACTGAGCATGGGCAAAGATGACCTTGAACTTCTGACCTTCCTGTCTTCGCACCTTGAATGCTTACAGGTATGCTTGAAGGATTACAGGTATGTGCCACCAAGACCAGTTTATGCAGTGCTAGGGATTAAGCCAAGGGCTTTGTGCATGCTAGGCAACCCATATACTGACTGAGCTGCAACTCCAGCTTTTAGAAAATATTTTCCTTATAAAGCACCACACTCTTTAACCCAGGCTGACCTCAAACTCACAGCAATCCCTCTGCCTTTACCTTTCTAGTACTGGGACCATAGGCCAGACATGGCCTACTGTGTCCAGCTATTGCAAAGTCTTCCCCTAAGGAATTGGGGAGTAGTGTTGGCAATGGAAACCCATGTGGAAAGAAAGGCCAAGGGGAGAGTCCAGCCTAGAATGTGGTCAGAGTTACTGTAGACTGTGTTTTGCTATAAGAGGAGGAGAACCAGATCTGCCCGGAGATGTCCACCCAATGGAGTTTAAAAGCTGAGCTTGTCCACAGCCTCCTCCTCTGCACATGAAGATGATGAAGGAGGAAGGAGAAAGTATTGGAGAGGGTGAGCTGGATGGGGTCCAGGCACAGATGGAGAGTTTGGACATGAATGCCACAGGGGACCTGCAGCCACATTGCCAGGAATCACCAAGCAAGCAGACTTGCTACGTGAGAATTTTCTTTTTCTGCTGAAGTACAACAGCAGAGCAGGGGTACATAGCGGATGTGATAAGCCGCTGAGATAGACATTGGTGTTCTTCATTCCCAGCATGCACTGGGAAAGGCTAGGGTAAAGACCTGGAATCTAAGAATCTTATTTCCACAGGGACTGGAAGGCTGCTTGGTGGGCAAACTGAGCTCAAAGGAGGCCAGCTGGACACATGTGACAGGTGGCCTCCTTAAGCTGTCACCTCCACTCCTCTTGCCTTGAGATGATGTTGGAACATAGAAGTAAAAAGCTTTATACATTAAGACCTTTCTATCTAACCTAAGAGTGGAATTTCCTGAGCCAAGGCTGCCTCTCTTCTAGACAGCCCTGGGACAGACCCTACGTATCTCTTCCTTAGAGATACCATCTGTTCTACCCTGAAACCAGCTCCTTTCCGACCCTCAAACCTGCAGTTCAGATTTACTAGATATTAACAAAAACAGTCATAGTTCAGTGATCCTGACTCCACCCGATCCTGGCTTCCATGTTCAGATGACCTAGCAGGATCTTCACGCCAATGTATCGATTCCCATTGGTTCTAATAAGTGGAGATGTATTGATCACTGTCATTTCCATGCTGTGTCCTGAGGACTAAGTCTCTACATCCAGCAGTCAGCTTCATTCAGGCTTTCTTCCTCATGTTCCTCCTCCCTTCCAGCCCCAGCCTCCTCAGCTGCCCCAGCTCTCCCCTGCCGTAGGCCCTCTTGCAGCCCTAGCCTTACATATAGAACCATGCTCCGCCATGTCTATTCATGTTGTCAAAGACCTCCAAGTCACTGTCATCCACTGCCCTGGTTATTTTTTTTTTTTTCAATTTGACAGAGGGTCCTTTCTCAACCTCAGTTGAGAAAAATACCTTTGTCTCATTGGCCTGCAGGCAGGTTTGTAAGACATTTTCCTAATGATGGATGGGGGAAGGCCAAGCCCACTGTGGACAATCCCAAGCAGGTGGTCCTGGGATGTATAAGAAAGGCAACTGAATGTGAGTCTGAGAAAAAAAAAAAAACATTAAACAGCCTTCCTCTGCATTTTCTGCCCCAGTTCCTATCTCTAGGTTCCTGCCTTAAGTTAGTCCCTTGATTTCTCTCAACGATGAGGTGTTACCCCAAGCTGAAATAAACCCTTTTCTCCATAAATTGTTTTTGGTTAGTGTTTTATCATAGCAACAGAGAAACAAATCAAGACCCACAGAGCTCTCTCCTAAGCTACAGGCCAAGTTCCAGTCTCTCCACTCAATCTCTGTCACAAGTCAAGGGTCACCCCCACAATGAAACCCTTCCTGACCACATGCCCAGGATCTGCATGAGCTCTTTGCTGCTTTGACAAAATACCCAAGAGAACCAACTTAAGGAGGAAGGTGTTGTTGTTGTTGTTGTTATTTTTGGCTTACGCTTTCAGAAGTATCAGTCTATGGCACTGGCTCCATCATCCCTGGGCCGTGGTGAGTCAGAGCATCATGGTGGAAGAGAGAGCCTCACTTTGTGGCAGTCAGGAGTAAGAGGGCAGGGGAAGGGACCAGGGGCCAAGGGCAAGATATTCATTTCAAAGACATTCCTCTTCAGTGACTCAGTCCCTCTCCCCAGGCCCCACCTAATATCCCCACTCAGTATGAGCTCCATGGATGAATGAACCCATTGATACAGTCGGCCCTTTCACAACACGCTTCCCTCGATAACACCACAAGCCGGAAACCAAGCTTCCAACACATGTTCTGCCTTGGGGGTTGTCTCATATGTGTCTGAGCCAAAGCCTTATCCTAGCCTCTGTACTGATTCCAATCTCATAATACTAATTGTAACAAGCTTTGTTTTTAATAGCAATTTCAGCCCCACTGCTAAATTGAGCATAAAGTGCAGAGAGTTTCCATCTGTCCCTGGCCCCTCTGCACACTATCAATGCCCTCTGTCCGAGTGGCATGTTTGCTGTGCTTGATGAACCCACACTGCCGTCATTGTTACTGACGGTCCGTAGTTCATGTTCTGTTTTGGTGTTGGGAGTTTTGTGGCACTTGACAAATAAATAATACCATGTACCCACCATGACTACATCGTATGACAGCATTTCAAACTCCTCTGCCTGCTCAGCGTTCTTTCCCCTTTTAGTTCTAGAAACCTTCGGTCTTTGTACCTTCTCTATAGTTTGCCTTTCCTACAAGGTCATGTAGCTGGAATCACATAAGAAATAACCTCTTCAGGTAGCTTTCTCTGGCTTAGTAATGTGGATTTTAGTTACTTCCATGTCTTCTCATGTCTGGTAGCTTATTTCTTTTACCACTTGAGTGATATTCCTCTGTATGGATATACCATAGTTTGTTTATCATCCGGGCACTTACTGAAGGACACACATGTATACTGACAGAACCATCAATTTATATCTGCTCCCTCCTCTAAAAATCAGATATGACCATGCCTGAGAAACTCAAGGACCAAGTAGAGTATCTCGTATGTAGTTGATTTTCAATAAAGGCTTGCCTGATCCTGGAGTGATGACTTAGTCACTAAAAGCACACACTGCTCTTGCAGAAGACCCAAGTTTGGTTCCCGACATCCATGTCAGGAAGCTCACAACCACCCATAACTCAATGAAGTCTTGTTAAACAAATGGCTGAACATTGAGTGAATAACAAATAACAATTGAGTGAATAGCATTCCAGTGGAGTATACCTCTTCACACATGCAGAGCTAAATGGGACTTTTGCCTGCTGGCCAGCTGCTGAATGACCCAGGCACTCCTTATAGATGTTCATCTGGGGCAAAATCTGCTAGTGTCTGTATTCTTCTCTCCTCTCTGTCACCTCCCACACCCAACTACTTTTTTTTTTTGGTTTTTCAAGACAGAGTTTCTCTGTTTAACAGCTCTGGCTGTCCTGGACTCGCTTTGTAGACCAGGCTGGCCTCGAACTCGCAAAGATCCGCCTGCCTCTGCCTCCCAAGTGCTGGGATTAAATGCGTGCGCCACCACCACCCGGCTACCCAACTACTTTTATAGTTTTCTCCTTGGGGTGTTTCACCAGCCCCTCCAGTCTGCCCTTTACCCACACTGAATTTCACCTGAGTTATTTCATCAGCACGCCAGACACATTACGATCCCTACCAGGCACTCTACACACCAGCCATCTGAGTGGTTTTCCCAAAATGTCCCTTGCCTCTGGCTTAAATTTCTGCAACAAACTCCACTCCCTTGGGATTACAGTGGACCACCTTATGGAGACATTTCAAAGATGCTCACAGGCTAGCCCCCAGGGTGACATTTGTGAAGCTCTGGGAAGGGTTCCTAAAACAAGGAAGAGTCCAATAAACACATGTAGTATGACCATTACTACCATACAACCTGGAGATGAGATTGTGAAGACATGAGAGTTGTCATCGAGTGTCTGATGACCAGGTACATGTCTTTTGATGCCGGTCCTTCTGTCTTGTGCCAGGAGACAGAATCTGGCCAAGGGGAGGAGGCCGCAGAGAGGTTTTGTTTCAATGGTAGAGTCGCTCCTAACAGGTGGGGCATTCAGCCACAGGAGAGCAGGAACCCCCTTGGGTGGAGGAGTCCAATCAGAAGTGGAGATGGTTTTGAGCCCTGGCTGAGAGTGACTAACTTGATCCCCAAATTGCAGCGAGCTTCCATGAGGCTCCAAGCATCACAACTCACGGCAGGGGTCTCCTCCCAAGCCATCAACCATAAGATGTCATGCTCAGGGAAAACTCCTCAGTCATCCTGTCTGTTGTCAAGTTGCTCAATTCCCAGCATCCCTTCTTTCCCACTGCCCTCACTCCTCTCCAGTCTCAGCTGTTGGGTAGCCCACCATTGGCTCTTGGAGCTGGTCCGTGCCATTCCTCTTCTCAGAAACTATCCATATCCTCAGTCCCCAAGTTACTACTCTACCACTAACCCCAACAATCCATACCAGTCATTTCTGGCTGCATAGTCCCCGGGTCACACAGACTCAGGTTTACATCTCTACGCTGCTGCTTGCATGTGACCAACATTCAGCAAACCACCTGTCCCCTCTGGATCTCAGTTCCCATGTTTGCGCCTTGGACACAATCACACTGGCCTTGACGCACAGTCACCAGTAGTGGTGTGAGGCCAGCACACGTGAGGCCAACAGCATCCTCGGCAAGATGCTGAGCCAGAGGTGGACTCAGAACAGAACATTTTGTGTCCACTCTCATTCCAGCTTGTTACTTTCCACACCACTCCTACATGCTGTTCCAGCCTGTCCTAAAACCCTTACTGGGCCCTTTCTTGCTGGATTTGAGCCCTATAAAATCCCTGTACATCATCTGGGACCATCATGGCACCCATGTCCTCATGAGCCTTCTCCCTTCTAGCCTGCATCATAATATCTGCCCATGGGACAAATGTTTGATGGGCTGGCAGCTTCTGTCTCATTGAGTTTGTTTTGGATCCAGTTCTCTTTGGGTCACAATCTCCCTGAGGACAGGAACAGCTCAGCCTACAGGAAGGCAAATGGGTTGGCCTAGAGAAAGTTTCAAACAGCTTGGGACTGCAAGATCATCCATAGATGTTAGTTATATAGCCAGATGGGTGGGAATGGAACAGTCACACAGGCTCAAGCTCTCAGTCTAGCAGTCTCGCCTTCTCTCTGCGTTCTCTGAAGCCCCAGGGATGGGGGTCTTCTGGAAGGGAACTCCGTAAGGACAGCCTGTACCTCTATCTCTAGACCGCCAGGCTCAGGCTCTCAGCCTAGCAGTCTCCCCTTCTCTCTGCGTTCTCTGAAGCCCCAGGGATGGGGGTCTTCTGGAAGGGAACTCTGTAAGGACAACCTGTACCTCCATCTCTAGACGCTTCCCCACAGAGCTCCCCTCTTGCCTCACATCTTCACACACACCCTTGAGAAGCCCCATTTCACTGAAGATACAACAGGATGAGCCCAGGACTGACCCTTCTCTGGTCAACATCGGCCCAGTGGGTAGAAGCCCCATTTAGTCTCTCCCGACTCTCTCTAGAACAACTCATCCTCTACATGCAGGTCCTGGGGAAGCTGAGAGTCCCTGTTGACTCCTGGAAAGAGTAATGACAGAAACACCAGGAGGTGGAAGCTGTAATAGTCAGGGCAAAGAGGGTGGCCAGACCCAGACTAGCCCAGTTGAGCCTGAAGTCACTTAATCCACACCAGAAGTCTCAGCTAGGGCAACAGGTACCAGATCACTGAGCCTGGCTTGGTTCGAGTGACCAAGGACCAAGACACTGACCATCCTACAAATGATGTAGAGTTCATAGTTTACATCAACACACATACACAAATGCTCATGTGTGCACACGCTCCCATAAACACCAGTGATGAGTTTGGCTCCTTGATCCCTCCTTCCACTGGGATGGGGTTGGAAGATATAGCTCAGTAGCCATTTCAGGTAAACCTCAGGCCTCTCAAATTCCCCTGTCTGGGTTGCAGGTGTGTCATGTGTCCAGGAAGCAGGCTGTGGCCCAGGCTACTGTTTATTCACGACTGGTCAAAGGGGTGGGAATTCGAAGCCCTTTACCACCCATTCCTACTCTCATTTTAATGAAATGGCGCCACCCCAACCCCAAATCTTCCTAAGGTAAGAGTGAAATTGATTTTCCCTTTTAACTCGAAAGCAAGATAAACACATGGCACCCTTAGGGGCGGAGGGGAAGCACTTAAAATAGCTCATCTCTGGGAGCAAGCTGCTGCATGCCGAGTTAGGCACAGACAAGGGCTGAATGTAAATGGTAGAGAGGCAGCTGGGCCCCTTATGCCCTAGGTGAACAGGTAAGAATATGCCCCCCACCCCACCCCCCATCCTCTGTATCAAGCTAGCCAGAGCATCAGGGCTGACCCTGTTCTCCAAAGGCTGGCCTGGGAAGCTTTCTCCCAAGCCATCTGCATACCTCAGCCACAGCCCTGCACGGTCAGGGGCTTATTGCCCCACCAGGTGCTCTGGCAATGCCCATATGTCTACCCTTATTGAGCCTATAGGTGTTCCAACAACCTTCCCTGCTGATGGAGATGCCCTCCATCTGTGCCTGACCAGACTCCACAAGGACCAGAACACCGAGTTTGTCATCTCAGCCATCTGACTCCTGAACCTTCTGTTACTCCTGAGAAAGCCCTGTCCCCACACCACCGTGGTACTTTCTACCCAGTGTCTTTTTCCCTGGGGTTGAAGAAGACTGCAAGTTCCCAGAAAGGGTGAACAGCTATGCCAGAGAGTTGAGTTCAAGTCACAGTCTGCTCATTATTGCCTGTGCCAAGTTCCCCACTTTGTTGACACAGTCTCAGAGCTAAAGATGGGATGGGAGCTGTGGCCATGAGTGGGGTTAACAGGGACTCTTAAGATGGCCCAGCTATGAGGAAATGTGCCCACTTCTTTCTCACGGGTGACTCTTTTCTAAACATGTGCTAAGGGCAGGAGGGTGGCTAAGGCCACAGCAGTGCCCCAGTGAGTCGGTAAGTCAGCTAGTCACTTTGCAAGCTCAGCCTGAGCCCCTCTGCTTGCCCAGCCATGGACCAGAGAAGGGGACACAAAGCTAGTCTCAACATTCCTCCTGCAGCAAAGGAGTCTAGAGGCTGGCAGGGAGGTAGAGCCTCCAGCACAGGCACCGTCCTTGTGAATGGAACTGTTGCTTGGGACTACTGAAGTGGCCTCCTCCAGTAGATGAAGTCTGTCCCTGCCCTCCTCCCCTCCTTTGACTTTGCAAGGCAACTAGCTTTGCTTGACAGATATGGGTAGAGGTTTCTGCACACAGTGCTAAGGAAGGCTCTAAGACCTGCCTGCTTCCACCATCATGTACTGGCATCTACCCACATCATGAGAGCAGCATGACTTGAGATCTGGAATGAAGACAAATCAACCTAGACACCAGGCTGAAGCCAATATCCCAGTTTTTATCCAAGATCAGACAAACCACAATCCAAAAGCAGACCCTTGAGAGTGCATCAGTAGACATTGGTGTGTAAGTCACCATCGTCTTGGGGCTGCTTGTTAGGCAGACGAAACATGACTGATACACTAGACATGGAGGACCAGAATAGACAGTGAGAGAGAGAGAGGGCTTTCAGATAGAAATAGCAGCAGGAGAAGGGAGAAAGGATTCAAGCGTAGGGGTGAAGGCCAAACCTATGTGTCCATAAAGACATAAAGACACAGGAGGGCACCAGCTGTCCACCCTCAGATCAATGACAACAAATAGCTGGAGTGCCACACCTGAGCACTGGCCATGGCATTACAATCAGTGAGCCCCAGGGTTCTGAGTGGGACCATTTGCTGAGCAGAGGAGGGCTAATGAGCAGTAAAGACTCACTCCATAAGTCAAGACCAGAAACTTGGGGGATGAAGAAGTGGCAAATGTGAGTCAGAAAGAGAAGCCAGAAGAGTGAAAGACCATTTGCCTGCAGGGCTTGGAGCAGATGAAAGACAAAGATCCCATCAAGGTCTGAGAGAGAGAGAGAGAGAGAGAGAGAGAGAGAGAGAGAGAGAGAGAGAGAGAGACTTGCCCTGCCTTGCTGAACACTTGCAAAGAAATCAGGAAGGCCAGGGCTAGAGAAAGGGCAACAACTTTCTGTGGAGTGAGTCAGGAACTCGGCCCTCTTCCACAGGGCTGTTCCCTGGAGCCTAAGGTTACTGGAGGCTACTGTGGGCAGATCTCTAATGGAATAAGAGTGTCCCTCTTATTCTGCGCCCCTGGCAGCTAGGGTGGTTGTGACCCAGGTCCCCAAACTGCGATCTGAGCATCACCAAATGCCCACCACTTCAAAGCCAAGTGGAGCTAACTCCTCTAGCATTTAAAACTTCTATTTGTGCACACGATCGGATATAGCACTGACGGTTAACACGCCGCCGCTGTTCTATATTTATTGACATGGAAAGATGTCCACAACATATTGTCGAAAAGAAAAAAAAAATTTTCTACAACAGCATGTGGGGTCTGCTAGTGCTCATTTAAGCCTGTGTGCATATGTGTTTACGACCAGACAGAGGTGCCCGCAGAATCTTCCCCAGAGTGGCAGGAGCGGCTGTTTCTGAAAGAGTTAAGGGATAGGATTCCTTATTTTCTTCTTGGTTCATTTCCGTGACTGATTTTTATAATAATGGGCCAAAAAAATACAAAACATTTTTTATAAAAATCCATTATGTTATTTAGGCAATTTTATAATGTAGGACACAGGCTGAAAGAGGATCTAGCTGTGTTCTCTGCCTCCCATTTCTCTCCTCCCCCACCTTTCTCAGGGTCTCCTCTAAATAGCGCTTTAGAAATGCAGCTCTGTGGCCCAAAGGCTGAATTAGCTATGCCGCGGAGAGATACCCAGAGGTCGCCACTCACACCTGGTGCTCAGTGGGTGATTGCTGTAGTTGTAGTCGGTGGGAACCTCATCTCAAACTGCATTCAAATGACAAGATGGAGGACACAGCTACCCCTCTGATCCAGGTTCATCAGTGTGGGAGGAAGGTGCGTTAGGGCCCTGGACAACTCAGAGCCCTGGTAACTTCAGTTAACACCATTTTAACTCATATGTTTACCTGCCTGTCTCCCCAGTAGTGGCCAGCCACACCCTCAGGGCCCTACCAACCATGTGTCCATGTGTCTGTTGATCTAAGAACAGGATGTTGGTCAACGCCTTTAATCCCAGCACTCATGAGGCAGAGGCAGGTGGAGCTCCGCGTGTTCAAGGCCAGCCTGATCTACAGAGTGAGTTCCAGGACAGCCACAGCTACATAGAGAAAAACCAACCTCCCCCCACAAAAAAAAAGAATAGTACGCCAGTTGAGATTTTTGTTTGTTTATTGATGCTTGTATTTAGAGATTTTATTGTTTTCCCATTATGATTAACACCCAAGAGAAACTTTTTAAAAATTTGTATTACATTTGTGTGTGTGTGTGTGTGTGTGTGTGTGTGTGTGTGTGTGTGTGTGT
>CAJQZJ010001750.1:7721517-7739081 GCA_907164525.1 Lophiomys imhausi | reverse complement strand
TGTGTGTGTGTGTGTGTGTGTGTGTGTGTGTGTGTGTGTGTGTGTGTGTACACATATGCCACAGTACATGTGTGGTGATCAGAGGACAGCTTTCACGAGCTGGTTCTTTTCTTCCCTCCAGTGTGTCCCAGGGATTGAACTCAGGTCATCAGTCTTGGTGACAAGTGCCAAGAAACCATCTCCTGGTCTAAGAGCAATAATTCAAATCAGGCAAGATTACTTTAGCTCTTAGTTCCAGAAGCTTCCCTGGTCAGCTGGCTCCTGCTTTGAACTTGGAGTAAGTCAGAATGTCACAGCAGGAGTGTGTGGAAGGGGAGGTACATGCCTAAGGCTGCCAGCAACAAGGTGTGTCTTTCTTGGACACACCTTCACTTCCTCCCAACAGGCCCCACCTCTGACTCTCTACCATTTCCTGGTAACACTGTCAGATCATGAACCCATCAAGGGATTGGTCCATCCATGCAGGCAGTGCTTGCTCCAGTAGCTGGGGACCAAGATTTCATCTCAGGAAAATTTGGGGGGAAGGGACACTTCACAGCTAAACCAAACCAAATATAAATATAAATAGAGAATGATGCCCCGGAAACCCAAAGCTGTTCTTAGCTCTTGGTTGGTACGTGGGTTGGTAGTGAGAGAAACTCCCCGTCAAGATTTCTTGGGAGGGGAGACATGGGTGTGGGTAAGACTCCTGGGGCAACTCCCTCCCAGAAGGTGGCCAGGAGCCAGAAAGCAGAAGGGAAGAGCTTGCCCCAGGACACTATTATCCCCTCTTTCAGAGGGGCACGTGGGACTCTAGGACTCTGGCATTTGTAGCACAGAACACAGGCATGGTGGCCCTAGGTCCTAGTTTTGTCTGCCAATTTGTCCCTGAGAAGGGCTGGGTGTGTTCAGTGAGGGTCTCTGGTTTCCCCTTGGAACATCAGTGACTTACCTCAGTCAAGTGGGGAGTCATGGCTGCCACTGGCTCATTGTTCAGCCCTGCTAATGAGGGCCCCGAGCCTTGTGCACAGTGATCAGAGGGAGGACCATGCCAGGAGGGTCAGGCACAATGCTAGGTCCCCAGTACACCACCTACTTCCAACTTCGTCCTGCCAATAATACCCAAGGCTGTGACCCCTTCTTGCATGAGCCTGCAGGAGCAACCCAGTCTGCAAATGGCGGGTTCTGGTTACCAGTACTTTCTAGTCCTAAAGTTCATTCACTTCCTGTTCCACGATGCTGCCTCTTGTAGCATGTGGTGGCTGTCTCTTGTCCCTCTCTGGGGCACCTTCTTCCACACTTGGAGCTACATCAGTAAGTGAGCTGCATGCCCAGCTTCTCCCAGCTCTGTCCCAGAGAATCTGAGCCAGTCAAGTGTAGCAGGATCCAGTCTGCCGAGACAGACTAATGAAGCAATTTAAAAAACAATTGTTTGGAACACACAGACATCTGGGTAATAACAGACTACACGACAACTGACCAGTGAATTTTCTCGAGGCCACTAACAGAGCAAGATCCACCTCAGCACACTCAGATGGCATGTGACTCACTGGGGCTGAAAGCGTCTCTGTGAGAGATTAAGACAGACTCACTGCACAGGTCAGACTCAGTCCTCCGTATGACTATGCAGCCCCCCCCCCCCCCCGTGTATGTGTGTGAAAAATAAAAAAAAGAGATACTACTAGACACATACAGAAACACAGACACATGCTTTTCTTAGCATTCTTGTTTCTCATCCACATACACAGTACACATATGAAAGGAATCTCTGCACTCACACACTAAGACATATCCACATACGTGCAGATTGTGGTAGAACATGGTCCCAGTTCTCCACCGCTCACTTTCTCATGGGGGAAGTAGAATCAATCTCCCTGCCCTTGACTTCTTCAGCTGTGTGTTTTGCTCTGACCAATACAATAGGGTCGGTGTGATGGAGAGACAGTTCCAAGGCAAGGTCTTAAGAAGCTTCTAAAACACAGAAGGAGTGTGCCTGTGCAGGCCACTGGTCTGGGTAGGCAGGTGGGACATTCATGGAAGAGAGCTGCTGGCTCCCAGAGGTCAGTCAGTACAGAAGTTGCATAGGCAGAGACAGATGGGGCCATCCTCTAGGCCAGCCCGTTAGCAACCAGACCCATGTGCCCAGAGACACACACATGAGCATGCATCCAACAGCCCCTGAATGTGCACACATAAACACCTGCATCAGGGGGCGTTGTCTTGTACATGCACATTCTCAGTACGGTGCCAGCTTCCATGCCCGGGTAAGGGCTGGCAGGAGACACAATGAGAGTCAAACCCTGTCTGGTTCTCGCCTTAACCCCCAATGCCTCTCTTTTACCCCGCTGCAGAGGCTGAAAGCAAGAAGCATTTGCTCCAAAGTGATTGTATGGCATTTCAGAGTAGCAGGGTTTTTCCAAAGCCTCCTTTGAGAGGCTCTCAAGGACCTAGAGTTCATTCCTGTCACAGCTTCCTCAAGAAGGAGGGACAGGCTGTCACCTGTGACTTACAGCAAGAACAAAGGGAACTGCAGAAGTGCCGTGGGTGGGGCAGGGTGGGGGTGTTCTGCTGTGGGGGCATCTTCAGGGCATGAGCAAGGTCTTGTCACTCCACAGGCTGGGCAGTTCCCCTGGGTAAGCAGGCGTTCAAGTTCCCAGTGAGGCTTGGTCTCAAGAGACCCCATCATAGGAGCTACCCTTGAGCTGGCCTGGGACAGTCACATGCCAAAGCCTTGTTTGCTTTCCCTTGGAGTAGGATGATACGCATTCTGGGCAAATGTCACAGCTTCCTTAACTTCAGCAGCTGAGAGCAAAATGGGCCCATCTAAGAGGATGTAGGTTAACTGGATGTGTAGGGTGGGAATAGAGTCCTCAGATTCCTAAACCAAACAGCCTGGATCCTTATCCTATGGCCACCATTCATAGCAGATATAGATCTCAATGCATATATCTACAGAATAGAGATGAAAGCCACAGCTTCTTCATAGGGCTAGAGTAGGTATGAAGTACTATGACCAGTATCAAAGGCCCTCCCTTAGAGCCTGGCCAGCCACCAGCATTAAATGGCAATCACTGCTATGGCCACTCCAGACAATTAGTTCCTAGGGGCTAGAGCTTGACCTCAGCTTGTCCCAGGGCCTGGCGCAGTGTGCTCCCCAGAAAAGTGCTGAATGAACAAACTAATGAGTGAGAATGTGAGGATACGGACACAGAAGGACAGTGAGAATGAAAGGCCTCCAGGCTCTGTGGTCACGTGGTTCAGGGTTGAATTACAAGAGAGTCTCAGGTGACAATGGTGTGTGGCAACTTTATTTACAGCCCCTTCACGGAAGTGACTTCTACACCTTTCCAAGCATATCCGCCTCTGAGAGTGACTGACTCTGCTAAGATCTCTTCTTGTTCTTGGTTCCTGTCTTCTTAAAGGAAAAAAAATTCAGCCAAAAGACAAGTTTGAGGCAAGGTTCATTTAGCAAAGCTAAGCAAAGCCGACACTCCATACAGAGAAAGGAGTGGATGGACTCCAGCGGGAGGCGCTCAGTGGGCTGCACATTGTAGATTATAAATAAGTTTTAAGAGTATTTATGAGTGATTCATACATGGTACAAGCTCACCCTTTCCCTTCCCAAACCATGGTAATTAGGACCTCCCTTTAGGGGGTTTCTCCTAAAAATCCTCTAGAAAAGTTCACGAAGCAGGGGCCAGGTGGCCAAAACCACCATGCAGATGATATTATGACAGTGACGCCAGGCTTTTCCGGGTGCAGACCCTCGTTACCGTGAACGTGCGAGACACTGCCCTGGTTTACTCATTTCTGTTCCAGTGGGGACAGCATCACCGCAACTTCAAGGATGTTCAGCCACAAAGGAGCCCTCTGACCAAGATACAGCTACCAAGATGCAGCTGTTTTCCTTGGTTACCTCATACCTAAGTCTTTGTCCACCTGGTACCAAATCCTCCTCACTTCCCATTTCAGACACAGGGAAACTGAGGTTAGCGGTGGACGACCTGCTCCTTGGAGTCTGACTCCTGGTCAGTCTCTATCCTTTCTAGAGCTTTCCTCTCTGTGAACACATTTGAGACCATTAGCTCTCCTTCTTTACTTGAAGATGGAGTGGAGAAGAGTGGCCACTTGGAGGCCACACAGCGGGGAAGACCTGCCCGCACTGAGCCCAAGCCCAAGGGTTGTGGACACGCTGAAGCATGGACACTGTGTAACGATTATCAGTATATTGTCATGTGCTGTTTGAACTCACTGAGGAGATGGCTCCTGAAGTGGGGTTGGCCCTTCTATGCATTTCAGACTTTGGCATTTTTGTCTCAAACTGTGCTGGGGAATGGACTGGCCTCCATAACTCTGGGGCAAGGAAGGAAGGGATCACAAAATAGGCCAAGAGTGAAAACAATGTGACCTTAAGAGCAGCTAGAAGGTAAAACCACTTCTAACAGAGGTTACGATCATTTACCCCGTGGTATTAAAACTGCCTGCAGTATAAGGGAAAACCTGAGCTTCCTCCACGAAGTTCAGTGGAGAGAACCCTTGCAATCAAGACCTCCAGTGGACTGCTTCCCTGGTGGATTTCTACTGGACATGTGTAACCTTCGGCTTGATGATGTCACCTTACTGCTGTTATCTGCTCTTTCACCCGGCAGCCCCAGCGGGAGGACCTTCTGTTCTGCCTGGACTTCCACTATAAGGACTGCACTGACTGCTGAGCGACTCAACAGGGGTTCCTCTGCCGGCGATATTCTACTCTCTGCCTCTATCTATCACCCACTTGCTATTCATTCTTTGACTTCCACTTGCTATATACGCAATAAACTCACTCATTAGAAAATGAAAGTATGGCTCCATTGTGGATCATTCTCTGGACGGTAAAGAGCACCCGTCTGAAGGCTGATGATTCTGACAGCTGAAGAGGTCCAATGCTCAAGCCTCAAGCACGGCAAGAAACCATCCATGCGCATGTAAACTTGAAACACTTGGGCGAAAAAGAAGACGTCTATCCATCCAAACAGCACAAGCATGCATCAAGCATCCAGTGAGAGCTAGTCTCTTGTGCTAATAGCTAGGATCACAAAGATGGGGTCATACCTCTTATCTCATAAACAGCTCCTACCTCCCGGTCCTGGCAGATCAGAGGATCAAGAGCTCCAGCCTGGAGCAGGGTGGTCTACAACCCTCAAGGACCTATCACCAGTGACCTGCCTCTTCCGGCCATGCCTCCTGCTACAAAGGCCTCACAGTGTCCCCCGAAAGCACCATCAGTAGTAGGCTATGTCCGAAGACATGACCCTGTAGGGGACCTTTTGGACCTAAACCAGAACAGGAAGGAAAGATTTATTCTGCTCGTGGTTTTAGAGGTTCTGTCTCCCATGGCAAGGAGGGTGAGGCAGAACAGTTCAGCATCATGGTTGACAGGAAGCAGATGGAGCAGCAACCAGAAGGGGCCAGGGCAAGACACAGCCCACAAAGACGACCCCAGCAACCCATTTCCTCTAGCTAGGTCCCATCTTTCATAGTTTTGGCACCTCCCAATACAGATTCTGACTCCTTAAATGGCTTAAATCTCCCTGAGGTCAGAGCCCCCTTGTGACGGCTGAAAACACTTTCAAAAACAGCCCCCAAGGTGTGCATCAGGAATCTTCCGAGCATGTGTCCATCCAGCTCATCTGGCAATCAAAATCATCTATCACGGGCTGAGAACTGACATGGGGACCAAAGGGACTGGTTGACTCCCAGACCCCGGGCTTCCTTGATAAGTAGAAGTCGGGAGATTATTATAAATCTGCAGAAGAGACTGGGGACAGCTGGAGGAGGGGATCAGGAAGGTGGGTACAGCCACTCCTTGCTGCCCCTGAGGCTGGAGGGCTGACTGACAGGTTTGGCATCCATGTGGGTGGAGAGCGACACAGACCTTCTCTTGGGGTGACTGAGCAGGGAGAACATCAAAGCCTGTTGGCCAAGGTTTGAAAAGGAAGTGGGAGAAAGGGGCTACGGCAGTCTCAAATAATGAGTACTGTCTATCTCCCTCTCCTCTCAGAGTTTTGCTGCAAAGGGAAGCAGAGAAACAAACTGGGCTTGGGCAAGTGAGGGCCAAAGATGGGCTATGTAATTAACTGTGTTTGTGGTGGAATGAGCGACCCTGTCATGACGGAGGAGATAGAAGGACATTTCACTCTGTGAGCACAGAGATGGGAGGGCTGGGTGTGGGATGGGGTAGGGAAACTCACTTCTGAGAGCTTTGGTATTTAGGGAAATAAAGACCAAGGTCATCAACTGACCTGAGAGCCACCAAGGAGGGCTATGGGTCATTCATCCTGGGTTCAGGCATAGCTGTGTGCGTCCTTCCTACTTATTGGGGGCATCTGGAGCACTCCCACAGCAGTGTACCCTGCTTAGCTCTTTCCTGGAAAGGTTTTCCAGAGTCAAATTCTGAAAGTCCAGAGACCTGGCCAGCCTGACAGCAGCTGCAGGATCCTGCAGAAGTCTTCTGGAGGCAATGCCTGCAGCCAGCCCTGCTCACAGCTAGGGACAAATCCTGTACCCAGGGTCACTTTGTTGTTCCTGATAAACTGTATGATTATACTTGTCAGTCCCCTCAGAGCAAGAAAGCCTGTCTTCTGGTGCCTCCAGGTGCCTGTACTATGGGAAAGAAAAAGCAGCTGTTAGCTCAGGCCCTTGTCCCCTCTCAGAACCTGGCTTCAAAGTATAGCTTCCTACAGCCAATGGCAGTGAGATGGGAGAACACAGAGGAATACTCCAAGCTCCGCAACTGCAGTCTGTGTTTAGGAAGCTGCCTGTGCCTCTTGCTCCCCCTGCGCACTCGCTCATGGAATCCTAAAAACAGCCCCGCAAGCTGGCTTTGATATTGTTTGCGTTTTTTATAATGACAGCTGGCCCTGTGGCTCAGAAAAGTGAAGTGGTTCAAAGTCACCCAGCTGGGAAGGGGCGGAGCAAGCTAGAAGCCAGCGCCATCTGCTCATCAAACCTGCATCTTAGACCTTGGCGGACCTTCCTCCTATGAAGCTAACGTCCTTATTTACAAACTACCTAGAACCTCAGAGGGAGGTCGCAAGGAATATGTTCCCCAGTTTTCTCCCTGGGAGGGTCTTTCAGAAGCAGATCAGCCCTTCCTCCCCACCCCCACCCTGTCCCCTAGTCAGTCTGGCCAAGCTCAGACTGCCTGGGTTGGAATCGCAACTCAGCTGTTTACTGCCGTCATGAGCTTGGTGGACCTTATACACAAACCTTCCTTTAGTCTATTTCTATAAGATGGGCCTGTGACATCACATCTCTCCCAAAGTGAATGCCCTTGTCATTCTGAGGTGTACCCTTACCCTCCCCTCATTCCCCAACAAGGGCAAGGCCGGGGCCAGCCATCTCCTCCTTTGTCCCAGACACAAGACTATAACCGATGCTGTTTCCCCAGGTGTAAACTATTCTTGGTTCACCTCTGTCTCCAAATCTGTGTAACACAAATATCAAGAAGCTAACTAACAGAGTGAGGTACAAAGCCTTCCCACCACCCCCGGCCCCTGCTTGTGTAGCAGCATGCACCTGTTCCGGCTGGAAGCCACAAGAGCTCTGTGCTGATGAGGTTGGAGTAAATGCAAATTGGGAGTGGGTGGAGACTGGCTGCCAGGAAGCACAGAAGGGGAGAGGATTGAGGCCTAGGGTGGGAAGCCCCCAGTGAGGTTAGGAGAGTAGGTGGTGCAGGGCCAGAAGCCAAGCTTGAGGCCAGGCCTAGAGAAAATAGGTGAGAAGTCCCCAAAGACAGAGGAAGCAAGGAGCCACACTGAAATCCCAATGCTTAGGAGGTGGAGACAGGAGGATCAGGAATTCAAGGCCAGCCTTAGCTACAATGAAAATTGAAGTCATCCTGGGCTAAGTTAAGTCCCTGTCTCAAAGGGGGAAAAAATTCTGTAGCAGGAAGGACCAGAGGAAATGTGGAAGCCTGACAAGTTAGAATCAGGGTGGAGGCTGAATGGTCAGAAAGAGCCACAAGCTCCTCAAAGACCAAACAACAGAATGTGCTTGGAGCAAAGTTCACTTGGGAGGCCAAGTCTCTGATGCTGCCTCGACATGGAAGATGAAAATGTCACTTGGCTCTGTACCCAGAAAACCATTTGCCTGGGCTTCTTGCAAATTTCTAGTGTTGAAAATGTCAGAGCTATAAGGGCTCTATAGCTAGTGTGCAGCAGGCCTGGGCCCTCACATAGATGAGCCTGAGTGACAGCCATGACATGAAGACTCTGAGACCTTCCAACAGGCCTCTAGAACCAAGCTTCCTATAAAATGTTCCCAGCACCACAGCGTGGCCTCCCCATGCCTCCTGCCCCAGAGGTCAGCTCAGAATACTGGGGGCTGAAGGTGGGAATAAATGTCTGTGGTCTGGCCACCCAGAGGTAAGAGAAGTGGCTGGAATGAAACAGAGAGACAGTTGGGGGGGGAGGGGGAAGGACAGAGAGAGAGATATTAAAATCTCATAGGCATCCTGGAGCGGACTGTCCTACAGGACCCAAGAAGAGGCCAGTTCTTCTATCCAAGACCAGAAAATTGTGAGGTCCCCTGAATACAGAAATCTTGGCTCCCCCAGAAGATGGAGAAGAGAACAAGTGGAGATAGCTCCGAGAAGATGATCCCAGCACACACACCAATCACAGTCTGTGGCAGACATCACTAATCAATCATGGCATGCCTTTCTTGACAAGGTTTGATGATAGTTTTATACAATACATACTCTGACGAAGGTCTTGTGACCCCAGTAGATGCAACTGCTAGCAACAGGAGATTGTAGAGGCCCTTAGAAGCCCAATCTGAACTTGACCCTGGAGGTTAAGCACAAATTCTGTCTTAAAATCACTGTCCCTGCTCGTTGGCTCAGGAACCTATTAGGTCACCTGGTGCGTTTGAGATCAGGTTTCCTAGCTTCCTTTCTCCTGGCTCTGATTACAAGTAGCCAGGGTTGGAGACAGGATCCCATACGGGACAGGGCAGACAGAGATGACATCTGTGCATCTTGTCTTCACTCACCCTGGACCCGGCACAATGCCCTGCCACTCTGGTCCTGTGCCTTCCTGCCTGCTGGGACCATTCTATTCAATGACTTGGGAACTATCTGTAATCAGTAACAGGGAAGCCGGTACCAGGTTTCTGTTTTAACAGCTATGCTGCCAACCAGGGGCTAATAAAAATAACTGCAATTTTTCTAGAACATTCAGAGCCAGTAACCTGACAAGAACCTCTGTCACTGTGGTGAACAAGGGCAGCAGGGATGATGATCATCTGCTAGGGACATCGTCAAGCCCTGAGCTGGCACTGAGAACCACTCCGGCTCAGTATCATTCACAAGACAGCAGGTCCTGTGGCAATGTGGTCAGCATATGATTGGCTGGCTTTACATCGTGAGGAGCCACGTGCACATCTGAAGCTGCAATTGGGCCTGAGAAGCACCCAGGAGTGTAGGGTGGCTTGAGAAGACGAATCCTGAAAAAGGAACTGTGGCCAGTTAGGTACTCAGAGACTGGCCTGAGAGGGCAAAGGTTAACAACGAGCCCCCCCCCCCCCGCCGCCAAATGCTTCTCAGATTTGGCATATATTTGGAGCTCCAGCCTTCTCTCTTCTATCAGAAAGAATTTTTATGTGCAGTGGCAGGCACA
Organism: Lophiomys imhausi; assembly: GCA_907164525.1. NCBI lineage: Eukaryota > Metazoa > Chordata > Mammalia > Rodentia > Muridae > Lophiomys > Lophiomys imhausi. The sequence goes on along the minus strand of CAJQZJ010001750.1, from coordinate 7,729,443 downwards.
GTGTAGCACCTCCCAGCCTCTGCCTGTGACAGACATCATTAATGGATCACAGCAGTCATTGTTCAGGCTACAACAGAGAGCTCCAGCCAGTCACCCCCAACTGAATATAAAAGACAAATCTGTTACCAGTTTTACTTGAAAAACATCTTCATGGGCTGAGGAGAAGGCACAGTGGGTAGGAGCACTTGCTGTACAAGCCTGAGGACTTGGGTTTGAATCCATACAACCCATGTAAACAGCTGTATGCAGCTGTGTGTGCCTGTGACCCTAGAATTGGAGAGAGGAGACAAGGATCCTGAAAGCTGGCTGGTCAGGCAGCCTGGCCAAAATGGTGAGCTTCTGGCACAGTGAGAGACCCTGTCTCAAAGCAACAAGGGAGGGAGTGACAGAGGAAGAGACCCTATGCTCTTCTCTGGCCTCTGTTACTCTGTTTCTTAATAAGCCTTGAAGAAGGCACACACATCTATACAGATATGTGCATAACACACACACTACATATAAAATACAGTTAATAAATAAAGTCATCTTTATAAGGGTTGAGGGTACAGCTCAGTGCTATTGCTTGCCCAGAGTGAGAAAGTCCCTGGGTTTTGTTCCCAGAGTGAGACAAGGAATGGAGGGTAAAGAAGAGAAGAGGAATCTCATTTTCAAAGGAGGCTGGACCCAGTGGGGTTCTTGCATCCAGCGACTGGCCATGCAGGAATACCATGGCATTTGCTGTGTGTATTTTTCTGTGCTGCTGTAGGTTGGCCCTGAAGAGGTTCCAAACAGCATGTTTGAGGCCAGAAGGCCAGACACACATGCCCCCCACAGGACCCTGCTGAACACAGTGGCCGTGGATGCTGACCAGAGTCTGCCGGCTCCCACCTGTATTCTGAGAACAACTTGGCTTTCTTTTTCAGAGTTCTTCTCCTTCCAGACACATAGCTCTAATTAAAGTGCCTGCCTCGTGGCACTTCAGATTGGCTTCAGCATATACTCTTCTCAGACCAGAGCTCTGACCCCTTGGAGGTTAAACTACAGGCACAATGAGTGGAAAAAAAACCAGTGGGCATTCCTAAGCACTTATCCCAAGGAAGTGTTTCTAGGGCATAGCATTGACACAAAGGTGAACAAAATGGAGTCAGAAAGGGCAAGAAAGATAAAGACAGAGAAGGGGGGGTAGGGAAGAGGAGAGGAGAGAGAGAGAAAGCACATCCCTTCAACTGACATGAGTTTTCTATTAAAATCTCTTTGGTTTTATTTTGAAGCTTGTTTCTGTCACTTTTAACCAAGAACCCAGACAGATACCAGTGCCCAGCAAAAACCCCCCACTCCCGTGAGAGGAAGGTGCACCTATGGGTAGGTTCTGAAGGCCAGCATGGGAAGGTCCCTGGAGAAATAGTGTCTACCATGAGACACTAGAAGTCATGAGTCAGGTGGGAGGTGGGGCTAACATGGCAGGGAGCTGCATGAGGAGCCAAAGGACAAACCTGTGTCAAAGGACAACTCGTGACAGTCAGTTCTCTCCTTCTACTACATGGGCCAGAGGATCAAACTCATGTCATCAGGCTTAGCAAGGGGAAATTTACCTCTTGAGCCATCTTGCTAGCCCAATCCATGTAATCTTCTTACTATGGGCTGATCCTAGGAGGCCACAATGCCTTGAACCCTAGTCCCTTTCTGCACGTGAGATCTAAGGTTCTGCAAGGCTAGCTGTACATTCTCTACTTGGCAGCAGGCTTGGGGCTGGATTCTGGATCCAGTGAGGAATAAACTCACCCATTGGAAGAAGAACCACATCTTGGAACAGTCCTCCAGCCCAGACCGAGCCCTCTCTATGCCATGCCTCCTGCAAGACACCCTCTCTGAAGAGACTCACAATCTGTTGCTCCATTCTGGGTGCCTCCAAGCCTGATAAAAACCATATCAGGGGCAGAAAGGATATTCTCAGAGGTAGAAGTAAAGAGTTCTAGAAAACTGTGACATCACAGTGGACATCCCCAAGGAAGTGAGCCAGTGAGCAGAGTGAGGTGTTCCCCAGGCTCGGCAGGTGTCACGCTGCCACCCTTCCGCTGTACCTTTCAGAATGAGAGAGACTACAAAGCTAAGAGCTACATTGTCATGACACCTCTGCAGGGAGAGTCTTGCATGTGATGTGATTTCATGGAGGTAGAAGGTGGAAGGAAGTCATGGGAGGAGTTAGCTAGGGCTCTCCTAGACACACTTGGCCGAAGCCAGAAGTCTGGCATGAGCTGAGTACTGTACAGCCTGTAGTCAAGACACTGGTGTGCTTGCTGGTAGGACAGTTCAGTTTGGGGTTGGAATTTTGTTTTCTGGGCAGCGTCCTGATCCTCCCAGCAGTTCTAGGAGCAACCTGATCCTGTAATAAATTATGTCCCACTTAAGCCAACTGGAATGGGGTTTCTCTGTGATGGGCAGCTCCAAGTTTGGCTTTGGCTTTCTTCCCTCTTCTCTCTGACAGTATGGTGCCTTGGCTAGCAGTATTAATGCTGGTTAGAAAGGCATAGTGTTAAATCCATGCTGCATCATAGCTTGCCTCTGAGTCCCAGGGACTGGGACTGAAGGGGGCTTTTCCACCTGCATATGTGACTGGGGTCTGGCCTTGGGTATCACTCTGAAGCTCAGTGGAGGTCCTGTATGCAAAGTGCAGTACACCAGACAGCCAGTGCTCCATGAGAACAGGGATTACAATGCTCCCTGCTCCAAACCAGGCTTCTCGCTGTCTGTGAAAAGTCAATTTAGGAGCAGACAAAAGAACGTTCAAGGCAAAAAAAAAAAAAGGGGGACCTTGGCAGTCTTGAAGGTGAACCACACAAGATGAAATAAAACAGGAGCTAATGCAAGGTCTCAATCTTCAGTAAGGAGACTCTGAACAAAGACAGGGAGGCTGAGACACAGGTCTTGATTGTAATGTATATAAGGCAGACGTGTGGGCTTTAGAGAACTGATCAATGTATATCACTAGTGTATGTGTCACAGAGCGGCTAATAGATACCAGGTACATAAAAAGAGGAAGGTGTAAGAATGGTTCTAATTTGCATTGGTCAACTCACATCACCAATACTGAGTTTGGTTCTAGGAAGCCTTGCCATGATGGCATGTAGGCATAGCAGCCTGGTTTACAGAAGTCAGCAAGTTGGGAAGACCAAGATGACAACTAACATTCATGGCTCTCTTTTTACACACCAGAAGACCTATTCTTCACTCTTTAGCGTGTATAAATGGGATTGACTGTAGAGGACTGGGTTTGAGGACAAGCTCTGGAGGGCCATGCAAATGAGAGTCCTCCAAATAAAGGATATGATGGTTTAACTCCAGGGCATTCATACCAGTACCAGCCTCTCCCATGCTGTGCCAGACATCACCACTTGATTACAGAGTTTATTCACCAAGGTCAGAAAACTCTCTTCAATAGACATACTGATCAGTCTAAAGGAACCCCAAAATCCAGTCTAGCTCCAGTTGGACAAGATGGGGACAGAGTAGCCACGTGTGAATAATGAAAAACCCCACCTACCTCCCAAAAAGGAGTAGAGCCTTTTTCTAAATGAACTGAGAGACCTAAGTGTGACCAGCAAAGCCTCCAAGAGACAGACACAACCCAGCCACTCATCTTTACCCTAAATGTGCAGGGACCTGTGTGCCAGAATGGATCCACCTCCATGACAGAAAGCAAGCTAGTTGCTTCCCGGATCTCATATCAATTTGTTCTTCCTGAACAGAAGACTACACTTCCCAGGGTCCCTTGCAGTCAGATTGGGATCATATGGCCAATGGGTAGTGAGCAGAATGGAAAACTATCCTTTCTGAGGCCAGCTGTTAAACTACTGGGGAGTGAGTATCCCTGGGCTTTCCTCTCCTTTTTCAGTGACTTAGGAGACTTGAGTTAGGGATGCTGAGATTCCCAAACAGCCTGGATCTCTGAGTCACCAGTAGCAGGGAAAGCAACATGCCCAGCCTCCATCAGACACTAGCCTTTGAAGCTAGGAGTGCCGAGGAAACACACTGTAAATTGGAGGCTAGCCTGATCTGCACAGTGAGTTTCAGGCCAGCCAGCGCTACATAGCTATACCCTGTCTCAGAGAAACAAAATAAATCTAAGCTTCGTGGTGCTGAGGGAGACAGATGTTCAGGCACAGCAGACCCTCACCCAGCCTGACTGTTTCCTCAGTGCGGGTCTGGAGGAATCCAAGTTGGAATTGCCTGAAAAGTGGGTTAGGGCTCCCTCTTCTCAGGGCCATCTCGGAGACCTGGAATCACAGACCTAGGGGAGGCCCAGGAACTGCAGCCTCAGCAAGTCATCTAGTGCCTCCCATTCTCCCTAACACACCACAGGTCAGTGCATGGCCTCCATCCCGGGAGCCAATGTATCACTTAGAGTGAGAAATAGATCTTCCAGACAGAGTAGAGCTGGGTCAGCTGGCCACGCATCACCTCCAGCAGATGCGTAGATGCAAAATGCAAATGACAAGATTCTGAATTTCCATCCAAAGGTCCTTTGTGGCCTGGAATCTTCCCCAGAGGGTTAAAAGGGGCATTTTAAAAGAGTCTCTTCTTAGTCTTTAATCCCAGCAGAGGCAGTTGAATCTCTGTAAGTTTGAGGCCTACCTGGTCTAGTCTACAGAACTAGTTCTAGGGCAGCCAGGGCAATACAGAGAAACCCTGTCTTGGATGGGGGGAAAAAGAGTCTTTTCATTAGCTTTAGAGGGCACCTTCTTCCTCAGATGGTAGTGGAAGCTTCTAGACCATGTTTTATTCCTAGTTCTCTCTGCCCTCCAAGACACCTTCCCATGTTGGTACCAATGTAATGGATCAGGTGATTTCCCAGTAGCCACCAATGGAATGTCTGGAGTGTGGATTAATACCTGGCTTCCTCCTACTATCCATCTCTAGTGTGGGGCCGGTGGAGGAGGGGCACATGCAAGCACCCACTGTGCCTGTGGACTTTCTCTTGTGTTCTGTCTCTTCCCAGAATCCTGACCAAGGCACAGCTCAGCCACTTAATGAGAGGGTAAGTCAGTGCTAACCATGCCAACCTCTCTAATGTTCAGTTTCTCCACTACTAGTACTAAGGGAGGTAGGGGTAGAGATGGGGGGGGTCAGGTACAGGCTGTGTCTCCAGGCTGTTAACTCAGTGGCAACCTTGAGATGGACCTGTTTCTCCTCAGGGACCCTATGTGTCTCAGGGCCTCGGTGTAGAGAGCGAATGTGAGAGTGGTGTGACTCACACAAAGATTTGGGTTGGTTCTGCTTGACACCCCCCCCCCAACCGGGAGGCCTGAGTTCTAGGTCCTAGATTTGAACCCTGGCTGGCTCCTTCATGTAATGGGTACCTGTCTTTGGGCAAGGAAACCTCACTGACTCAGTTTCCCCATTCTGAAAATGCAGATAAGAAATAGTCCTTTGTTTCATCTTCCCAGGGGTAACTATGCTAATACAGGCTGAGTGTTCAAAGCAAAAACTGATGGAAGGCCCCAGTGAGCCCTAGCTGTGGTACCTGTGACAGTCAGAGATTAAGTATCCTAGGTCTATGCGTTCTCCTTGACTTCCACTGCCACCTGCTGTGGGTCTGTCCTGGTCTGGTCTGATGTCACTGTGTTTTTACGACACACCCGGAGACAGGATGAAGTTGTAGAGAGCAAGGCCATGGCGCCTGTGCTTTATGTCTGTTGCACTCTGTGACTGTCCTGTGGATGTGAGCCTTCCAGAAACCATGACACTGAGCCCCCAAGGCACAGTGGGAATGTTCACTGCAGTGTGACCTCGACCTTACCCAGGATTCACAGCAGGGATTACACCACCCTGCTGAACGGATCAGCCCTGGAAATGAGTCCTCTACAGCTACACAGAAGCAACCCTCCAAACCAAATAGGGGGAAAGTTGCAAAACAAACACCTGGTTTTTTTTGTTTTAACACACACACAATTCATAGACTTTATGTTTTAAAAGAAAGTGAGTCAGTGACAAATTTAATTCTGGGATGGAGTCCCTGGTGCTGGAGTAAGAGTTGGAATGAGGAGGAGCCCCCACTATGGTTTCCACGCCTGGGGAATGTTCTAGGTTTCAGACCAGGGTGAGAATATTGGCGTTCACTTTATTATCCTCATAACATATATGTCTTATATATTATGCATGTGTGCTTTTATAAGAATCAGATGAAATGAACAGGGGAAGCCAGCACCTTCCTCCTGCACAGTGTCCTACAAGCAATTTCACATCTCAGCCACAACCCCGACTTAATCCCTGACTGTCACAGGTACCACAGCTAGGGCTCACTGGGGCCTTCTATCAGTTTTTGCTTTGAACACTCAGCCTATATTAGCATAGTAACCCCCTGGGAAGATGAAACAAAGGACTATTTCTTATCTGCATTTTCAGAATGGGGAAACTGAGTCAGTGAGGTTTCCTTGCCCAAAGACAGGTACCCACTACATGAAGGAGCCAGCCAGGGTTCAAATCCAGCATGCCTGACTCCTAAAATTGTATCCCTAAGCACTGGGTAGCATATTCCCTCAGCCTGACTTCTCTTCCTGTCTCCTGGTAGACGATGATTTCCATCTTCCAGATGAAGAACCAAGGTTGAGGTGCAACCACAGACCCACTCTGTACAGCCGAGCTTCAGACCACCTAGAGCATATTCAGCAATGTCTCCCCCACCCAAGCTCTGGCAGATCCATCCAGCCAACTGCCAGGGTCCATGTTCAGCCTACTGCCTAGAAAGTGCCATTTGGCATCCTTAGTGTTGTGTGATCTCAAGTCCTCAAATGCAACCTCAGGGCCTGAGAGTTCAGCCAACCCTCCTCTCATCTTCCTCTCTGGCTCGTCTTCAGCGGATGGGGCTCCAGCCACACACCGCTCCATTTGGGAAACAAATCAACACCACCCTTAACCAAGTCTCTGATGTCCAGTGCCTCAGTCTCCCCAAAATGAGCTCCACAGAACGCTGCATGAGCAAAGTTAGACCCTGCATGACAGAAGCTGTTATTTGTGCTCTCTACTCCCCTCAGACACGAAGCCAGCTAAAGACCAGGTCCCTCCAGGGCCTCACTTCTGGAGAAAGGAGACGTAGGGGTCCTGCCAGCCTCCCCCACCCCCATGAGCCCTCTGTTCCATTCCAAGCAGCTGTGACGGCACCACATTGCAATAGATATTAATTGCTACATTAAATTCTATGATATTGCTTAAGAGAATGTTCATTTAATTTCCCTGCAACTGTGGTCAACCTGATCTTTAATCGAAACTGACAGGCACAATTTAAATCAGGTAGCAAGCTCCCCCCTCTTTAAAAGAGCTAAGAATGGCATGAATATTAAATGGGTCAGGACAGTTAGCAACACTAATACAGCTTAAGTCGGAACAAGTCTGGCTGTAGCTTTTAATTATTCATGCTCCCCTGGTAAGTCGGGCCCTGACAGCAGTGTCACACAGAGTTCAGGAAACTTCCTCGATGTGACATGAAAGGCAAGGGGGGGCTGAGGGTGGGGGCAGCATGGCCCAGGGTCCTGAGTTAGGCCCTGGGTGTCTAGGAGCAATTTGGCTTGGAGAACATGCTCTAGGGTTGTCCCTACAGTCAGACGTTGGCATCACTTAATGCTGATGCTAAGTAGGAGAGGGTTGGAGACAGAAGAGCTGGGGTGGGGGAGGCGTGTGTAGGTACAGACCAACCTCAGAGAGCTGGAAGTGCAAAACGATAGAATAGAAAGAGACATACAGAGACAGACTTACCTGGAAACAACATATGGAGATAGAGCCAGATTCCCATAGCAGACACTGAGGGACAGATAGATAGTCAGCCCAGTACTGGGGCCTGTCTGTGGCCCATGAAGACTGAGGTAGAGGATGGGTACTGGGGTGTAGTACACGCTAAACTGTCGTGTGTGTGTGTGTGTGTGTGTGTGTGTGTGTGTGTGTGTGTGTGTGTGT
>CAJQZJ010001750.1:7691609-7717318 GCA_907164525.1 Lophiomys imhausi | reverse complement strand
ACACAGACACACACACACAGACACACACAGACATGCACACACACACAGACACACACACACACACACACACACACAGACACACACACATGCACAACAAAGCAGCTGCCAAAAAGTAAAGAAAAAAAAATCCTCAATCTGGAGACCAGGGACCTCCTCCATGCTTACTCTATGGCTTTGGTAAGTCTCTTTGCTCCCCTGTGCCTTGTAAGTTAATAAGAATATTGTTTTTATGTTTTCTCATTTTTGATGAAAACAATAACTAGCTAATATTTATTGCATACTTCATACAAGTGCTGGGGAGCATGCAAAACATTTTCTGGATGTTTATATCAAGACTACCATGAGCATCCCACCTCTAAAGGAGAGATCTGAGTCACAGAATGGTTGAGTAGCTTGCCTGAGGACACACAGCTTGGAAGTGGTGGAGTTGAACCTCAGTAGGACCTTGGGCTTGAAGCAACAAATTTGGACCCGAGGTGTTTTAGCAGAAGCTGGTCATTGCAAAGGTGGCAAGTGACTGGAGAACCCTGCTTGAGGGTGCGTCTCTGAAACCATAGCACAGAGACAGGCTCATGAGGGAGTCACTTCTGAGGCCTCCACCACCAAGTATTAGCTGTGTGTGCATAATGGCCAGCTGTGCCCTTGTCAACATTCTAGGACAGCAAACATCCTTCTGTGGGAAGCTTTACCCCACTCTCTTCCATCGAGAGTCCAAACAGGGTGTGAGCTGGAAGAATAGGCAGTAAAGTTGGTTTGAAGGGGAAAGCTTTGTTCGTCCCTTGGGGTCATGGTACCACACTGGAAGCTGCACAGAAGGAAATAGCTCAGAAAGTCTCTGAAGCAAAGTGACGCAGTTCCCCAGGGAAGATGGCCAGCAGCCAGACCTGAACTTCAACAGAGCCAGAGGAGCCCATGCTGAGAAAGAGCGCTGGACTTAGGGTGGTGTCTGAAGGAGACTGGGCTGGGGAGATAGGTCAACTGGTAAGGTGCTTGGCTCACAGACATGAGGATCTGAGTTTGATTCCCCAGAACCCACAGAAAAAAACCTGAGTTTAAATCCCTGGAGTCCATGTAAAAGTGGAAATGGAAAACTAATTCTCAAAAGTTGTTCCCTGACCTTCACCCTCACACATGCACTGTGACACATCCCTCCCCACATCATACAATAGTAATAAAGTTGGAAAAAATAACAATAAAACAAAGTGTCATGAGGAATGATGCTCAAGGTTTACTGTGGCTTACACATACATATACACATGTACATACACATAGAGACACATACATACATATACAAACACAGAAACACACAGACATGCACACAGAGACACACACATACACACACAGAGACACATACACAAACACAGAGACACACACACAGAGACATAAACATGTACACACACATATACACACACATCACACACATAGACACACACACCACACCCACACTTACACACACATACATGCACACACACCACATATGAGTGCATGGACAAGAACACATACCCATAAGAGACTCTCTTAGCTTCCAGTGCAGAGTGAGCCTCTCAGTGGGGCTGAGACTGAAGGGACACAGGGCCAAAACACAGAGCTGGTAAGTATTCACAGGCTCCTGCCAGAATTTACCAGGGTGGAGAGAGGGTCCCTGCCCTAAGTGTGTACCTCCCTGCTACAATGTAAGCCATTCCCAGAAAGATCGAGAAACCCTCCTCCAAGAGAACAAGGTGACGCAAAGGAATGCCCATCCTGAAAAGGACACATCTGGAACCATCCATGCAGATAGAGGAGTCACAGGGGCAAGATGTACTGGGATGCTGAAGGAATTTCATGCTACAGTATCAGGGTGGCAGCTGGGGACTCCAAACCAGAAAAGGAGTGGCCAACCAAGTGGTTCACACCAGCAGTACGTCCAGGGCCCTGGTTCCCTACTGATGGCTCCTTCCTGGTATCACTTCCTCATTTCAGCCTTGGCACACTTCCCAAAGAAGAGCATCGACCAAGTTTGCCATCTGACAGGTGAGAACCAGAGAGGAAAAGAACATCTCCAAAGTCACATAGTAAAAACAGAAAGCCCAAACATTTGCCCCTGGCTCTGTCCTCGGTATCCATGTGCCTACCCAGTCTGCTGTGTTCTCTCTCCCACTGAGAGAGCCTTAGGATGTTCCTGGCAGGACTGGTGACGAGTTCCCATGACTCTGCAGCTGATACCTCAAAGGGTAAGGAAAAGACAAGACCCATGTGGGCTGCTGCTGGGAGTGGGAGCCCTTTCTGATCGTGGTGGGAAGCTGAAAATGGGAAGATCCCTGAACCAGGTGGCATGGATCACAGTCATGGAATTGAGGAAGGTGACTGGTGCTGTATACTGACTGGGTGCTGGCTGCATGATGTCCCAAGGACATCACAGAGCAGGGATGGGGATGAGGGCTATCTAGGGCTGGGAAAGGCACGTGTCAGTCAAGGGTGCAAAGACAGTCAGATGTGGGAAAGCCTGCCCAGCCGGACCACAGTCGGCTTTCCTGCCGTAGATCAGCTGTGTGGTTTTCAACAACTGGCTTAGGTTCTCTGGCCATCTGGGGAATGGGAGGATGACCTGAACTGAAGCTGGGATGACTCAGAGCAAGCCTAGAAGTCTGTGTGGTACATATCATCAACAAGGCCTACAGATCCCTGATGCTGGATCTCCCCCTCCTCCACATCCCTACTGTCCTGCTCTGGGTTATGGCTCTCCTTGGGGGCCATTGCCAGTGTTGACAGAACACATCATCTCAAGTCAGAAATAGGAAAATAAGTGAATCCATGAGCTCTCAACCTGCACCTTGCGTTTTTGTTCAGACTCTGGCTCTGGCCATTGACCTGTTTTTCCCTCAACTGCAGTCTCTTCCCGGTCAATCCCCAGCTGTAACCTAATGGCTGAGCCTAGACCCCAGACTTCCTGGTAAGATACCCAGGCAGCCCAGTGAAGTGTCCACAGACCTCTTGTGCATGCCTTACTGCCTGGGATCTCTGCTTCTGTTCCATGAATCCTCCAAGCTGGGCATAGGCAACAGAGAACAACACAAGAACAGGAACACTTTAAAGCTGCTTCCAACGCAGACAAACTAGAGGACAGCTGAAGACAGGGATGGAATCTGGGAAGATCTTCTGCCTGCAGAGTGGCTGGAGATGTCTCTAAAGACAATCGTGTCTTACGTGTGAGTCAATGCCTCTACTTCTTTGGGACCAGTTAACTAATGTTGGACATCAGCTGTTGCTACACAAGCATTGTGATACCAGACACCTTAAAATGGCATGGGTAGCATTCATTCATTGACAAATGCTGATTGTGGACCTACTGTGTGCAAGATACCTTGCTGGCCTTCAGAACACATGTGATCATAGCTGCCTTCAGCAGAGGGTCTGTGAGACAAGTCAGTGATACCAATATGGTTCCAGATAAAAAGCGAGTGCCAAGGACAAGAAGAAGGATGTGAAAATTCCTTCAGAAGGACCTCCATTGGCCTTGGGGTGAACAGGAATTCCTTGATGAGGTGACTCTGCTTAAAGGTTGAAATTGAAAGAAGGTAAAAAGGTGGCCAGGGAAGGACAAAGGGGAAAAGAATGCAGGAAGAGGGAACAGCACCTGTGTGGGCTCTGAGGTGAGGAAGAAAGTCTGAGACTGTAGGAGTAGGGGACAATCACTGAGTGTGGGGGGGTTCTGATGAACAGCTCCTTCCCTCAGATAGATCCCTATGGCAAACAGAAAAGACGTGTGTGTGTGTGTGTGTGTGTGTGTGTGTGTGTGTGTGTGCGTTTGTGTGTGTGTGTTTGTGTGTGTATGTGTGTGTGTGTGTGTGTTGGGGGGGATTCAAGAAGCCACATCTCTGCTTAATCACTATAAACAACTCATTTAATCCATTCAATAGCACCAGGTGTGGTGGTGCCAGTTCTTAGGAGGCTGAGGCAGGGGATCACAAATTGCAAGTCATGTAATGAGTTGCAAACCAGCCTGGGCTGATGAGTCCCTATCTCAAAATTATGTTATACTCAATGAACACTGCCTCCATGCTACCCAGTCCAGAAGCCAGCATCTCCACAGTCTTCTCTCTTCTGCCCTCCCTGTTTCTGCTCCACCTCTGATAGCCATTCCTCACACCTGTTCTTTTCAGCCCACACTCTTCCTCCCTAACCATGGTTATCCTAGGCATTGCTTTGGATCCTCCAATGGTCTCCCTGCCCTCTGCCCTAATTCCAATCCAATGGAATGCTGGGACTAGAGATGACCCTTCATACCACTCTGCAGTGTGGAAGTGAGCAGGTTTATCTCCCACAGGTGTCCATCCATTGAGTCCTACCTCTGCCTTTCACCTGAGGTGACCTCCACTTTGACACTGTTCACATAGGCTCAACACCCTCAAGTCCCACCTGTGATCAGTATGAAGAGAGTAGGCTGTGCCCTGCCTTGGGCTCCTGTGGGCAACCCATATACCTTTTCATGCCAACCTGGCCCTACCAGCAGCCTTCACAAGCCCTAAGCCACGTTCTCTGTCCCCTGTTCTCATCTATACCCTGGACCAGAGTTTACACTTCCCTCCTCATGTGACCAAGGCCTGCCTTCTTCTTTGTCATAACCAGCTGGGAACAGAGACACCAGCTTCTGTCCCCAACTCTACATCTGCCCATAGCATCTTGCCTTGGACGTGGGTGGGCCAGTGCCAAACTGGCAGCTATGGCTATCTTCTCCCAAGACTACCTTCTGCCCCTAATTCCAGCCTTTGCTCCGGAATGCAGAGCTGTCACAAGTAGGAGGGGCATTGTATGATGCCATAGCCTGGAACCAACCTCCAAGTCAGCACTGGCCTTAGTAGCCACGTGACTTTGAGGAGCACATTTTTTCCTTACAAGAGGATGATGGGAGAATTAGATGATCCGACATACATGGTGCTTGCCACTGAGCCTCATTTGTGGGACCCTACTTGTCGCTGACTGACATGTCTGCTGTGCTGGGCATCTTGCTCACCACCAACCTCAGATTCTGTAAGTAAAGAGGCCGAGGAGTGGGTGCACTGTTTTCCTCATCACAGACAGGGTTCCTGACAGAAGTAACTGAAAATAGAAGAGCATTATTTGGGCTCATGGGCCAGAGGGAATGTGACTGGAAGGCATCGAGGTGAGACTGAGTTCTGGTGGCACTGATGGGAACATGAGGGGACATGGCACATCAGTCAATGGGCCATCAGCAAAGAGTCAGATGATCAAGGCCAGCCTCGGACCTGGGGGCCTAGTCTTTGACCTAGAAGGTCTAGACTTTATCCCTGAACCCCAGCCTCTGACCCCAAAGGCCTAGCCTCTGACCCTGAACCCCAACCTCTGACCCTAAGGCCTACTTCTATGACTCAGCATCTACCTGCTAAGCTCCATATTCAGAAGGTTTTACAACCTCCCCAAACAGCCCCGCCATCTTGGGAACAAGTGTTCAAGAGCATAGTCTCCAGGATCCATCCCACAGCCAAACCACAACACAGATGGGCTGGTGTCCCATCTTTTGTCTCTTGTGTGGTCCTAGGAATGGAGCGCAGGTCCTTGAGCATGCTGGGGAAACACTCCGCCACTGAACTATGGCCCCAGCCTAGCATGGTAGCTTAACTGTGGTGTCATTGAGTGCCCTTGCTCACAGATGAAATCAGTAGAGGATGTCTATGTGTACGCTCAGATGCGGTTCAGGGTGGCTGCCTGGGTGTGGGAGCCAGTCTTACCATCTGGGCCATTGCTGGGTTCAGCCAGTGACAGGCAAGCCTCCTGTGCCACACTGTAGCTGGCTATGCAATGGCATGTAGTATGTACGTGCACCTGAGTGTCTGAGCACTGAGCTTGTGAATGTGCACCTGTGAACACATTAGACAAGCATTAGACATCGTTTGAACCATGACTGTTTGTCAAGTTTCTGGGCTGATCCACCCCTACCGAGGTCTTGCATCCACAGGGAAGAGGAAGCATAGGGCGGCTGCCTTGCGCACCTCCTGTATCTGGGTGCAGATGCTGCAAGCAATGGGGAGTGGCGAGCCAGCCAGAGGCCGAGGAGGGAATGTCAGTCATAGAAAGACATTGCTGCCAAGTCCTGTCATCTCCAACAGGGAGGGGGGCGTGCAGAGAACCTGTGAATTTCAGAGGTTGTGCCGGGGACAGGTGGTCTCCTGTGCAACAGTGTAGCTGTGTGTGTGTGTGTGACAGAATATGGATGCACATGCGCTTGCGCCTGCGTGTTTGAGCAGTGGGCTTGTGAGTGTGCATCTGGGACCATGTTAGACCATCACCGTGACAGTCCCACCCAGAACAAACAGCACAAACAAGGTTGAACTCAAAATTGACCCTTCTAAGACTCTGTGATCCTAGAGTCCATGCCTAGACCCATGGCAGAGGCGGAGAGAGGAAAGAGGACGGCTAAGCACAAGTTGGCTGCTTTCCACACCTTTCATGCCAAGTTCCCTGAAAGCTGTCCCACCCCGCCCAACCGAATAACAATCCCTTCACAGTCCTCAATGCTGAAGCTAGCCCTGCCTCGGGACTCAAGGCCAATTCCCAGTCCCAGGCACTGATATTTTATTGATTATATAACAGTCTGTGGATGATGGGGCATCAAAAAAGCATTTTCCTCCCTTTTGCTTTTCCTTTCAGATCTTCCCATGGAGTCCAGACCACCCTGTGTGGGGTGGCCAGCGTCTTCTCATGTCATGCCACAGCCCAGCAAGTGTCCCTGTGCTCAGAACTCAGTCTGACACAGTGCCAAGTCCTGCTCCGAGGGGGACAGGATTGGAGGAAGAGACACATGGCTTAGTCACACTTCTCATCAGACCATGGAGCTGCCATGGCTCCTCTTGGCTTCTCTGTTTGCAGCAGGACTTGACAAGTGTGGGTGCTCCAGACATGGGAGGCCAGGATGGTAGCCAGGAGACTGCCATCTGGTTGGTTCTGAAGCCAAAAGGGCCAGGGTCAGTCTCAAGATGCCCCAGGGGCAGTTATCTGCAGGTGGCCTTCACTTATCTTGTCCATGCAGAGGACACGATATGCCTGGGGCTATTGGAGGGATTTCTCACCCAACTCACCCCTACCTATTGGAGTAGAGGAGGGACACCCACAGCCCAGTGGTTTGCAGTTGAAAGGGAAGGAGAGGCCAGGTGTGGGTGGAGGAAGGTGGTATGTGAGTTGGAGGGCAGCCTGGGCTGCCTAGAGAGCCTCTGCCTCAAAAACAACAACAAAAAGAAGTACAGAAAGCCCAGCCTGCCAGCAAGTAGACAATTACCAGTGCAGGATTCCACTTGAGTGAGCCGGGAAGTGCGAGGGAGGAGAGCAGGGGCTGCGCCTGGTGTGGAACAAGTGCTTGGTGAGCACCCACAAAAGACAGCTCTGAGAGAAAATAGCTGCCTGCTCAGAAAAGCAGGTATGGTGGGCCCAGGAGCCAGAGGAGCAAAAGCTAGTAAGCCAGGAAGCAGGGTGTGGTGTCTGTCACAAGGAATCCAGGAGTTGGGCAGAAAGTGGGGAAAGGACTCAGCATTGAGAACTACTGTCAGTCTCTAGCAGACCCCAGGGATAGGAGGGTGTGGCTTGTTCTCTGCCCAACTGAATAGGGAGTGGGTAAAGGGTACTGGGTTCTGGCCTTGAGGGTGGCTGGAAGGAATTTAAGTCAGATGCCTTGACTTAGGCTCAGAAGGCTCAGCCTGTGCCCTAAAGAAAATTTCCCCCCCTTTTTCCTCTTCTTATGCTTTTTCTTCTTCTGGTCTGCGTGAATGGGAGTGGTTCTAGAGCCTGGCCCTAGCCCTCAGCCTGAGCCCTGGATAGAACACTTCTGTGATACCTGCCCAGGGGATAGGGGGATCCAAGGCTTACAGCGGAGTCACACAGAGACAAGCATCATTCAGGAGGCAGGGGTCACATGGAGATAGCCTACACCACCACCTTTCTCTCACAGCACCCTAGGCTTTGATCCAGCCTCCTCCTGTGCTCCCTTCAGGGCACCTCACTCCCCAGGCACTGTGCCGGCTCCCACACTCTAAAGGTCATGCCCACTGTTCAGATGGGTACACTAGAGACTTGCCGGGAGAGCTCTCTGTCATGTACCTGGCATCTGTCAGAGCCTGAGCTCAGCCCCTAGACCTCGTGACTGCGCATTCTCTATGTACCCCAGTGGTCTCCCCTCCCTCCCTCAGTGAACCTTCACATCCAGTCCCTCCAGCTGTGACAAGACCCCAGGGTATACATACAGAATGTGTGAGTGAGCGAGCTAGCGATTGAGTTGAATGAGGAGGTTTGACCCCTCCAGGTCTCAATGACCCTTGGCTGTTTCAGGAAGTTGGTGAGACCCAGAATAAACCTCATTCCTCTTTCTCCTTCAGGCCAGGGAGGACACCATGGAGACAAAGTGGTAAGGGCTCAGGAGGTCCACAGTGGGGGGTGGGAGCTGGATTCAGGCCTTAGATTAGTGGCTGGGCTTCTCCCCTTTTCTTGCTACAAGGTTATGGAAGATACTGTGGAAGGCCAGCCCTGGCTGCTGTGAGATGGATCTGGGCGGCACCCAGGACTCATCCCCTGACTCAGGCAAACCTACTCAAAACAGACTGCAATCCTCGAGGTTCGGGAAGTCTCACTCCCCCAGGACTGCTGTTCTGCAGGAAGCCAGCCCTGACTCGGAAACCTGTTCTTTACAACACTAGTGATGGAAGTACTCCTTCTAAAGCATCTTAAAAATAAGATCATGTATGCATAACTTCATATATATATATATATTTTAGAGAGGGAATATGACAGATGGATGGGTACTCAGCAGAGTATTTTTAATCCTGGAGTCAGGATTATGTAAGGATGGGGAGAGAAACTAGAAGGCAGGTGGTGAGTCATGTGGGGCAGGCTGGGAAGCAAATCACACCTCCCTCCAGCTCCACCAATCTTGGCAGGTGCCAAGATTCCCAGGACCACAGCAAGGAGGCAGGAGAGGTACCCTGTCCCCCCTCCCACAAGGGTGGGGAGAAGAGCCTCCCACAGGTGGGCTGGCTTCCTGGGGGCAGCAGTGTGGGGTTGGCAGGCCTAGCAGGAGGAAGGGAGAGACAGGCAGGGGCCAGGCATCTCCTAGTCACAAAAATCTGAGTCCTGGAAACACTCATCAATTTCCAGGAAATTGGAAAAGGCCTTGGAGACATTTTCAAGTGAGTACTTGGCTCCGACACACAGATTCTCTGGCACCTTCCTCATCCTGTGGTTTGTTGAGGGGGTGGGGGTGGGGGGGAAATCCTGAATGAGCTGTCCAGAAAGCACATGCAGAAGAGCCACCCGGGGGGCCAGCAGCAGGAAGCTCTTTTCCAGGGTCACGAAGCTCTTGCTGAAGCCAACAGGCGTGTGTGAAGACAAGATGCTTTGGGGTGACATGCCAGGAAACACATCTTGCCTGGGAAGGAAAGGGAGCTAAAGATGGGTAAAGGGGGAAGCTGGGTGTGTCTGCCCCTAGAGAAGTTCTAGAAGAATGCCATCTGTCTGGGAGGTTTGCAGAGCCATGCCTGGGGCAGGAAATGGAAGCCAAAGCCAAAGAGCCATGGCCTGTTGCAATACTTTCCTTTGAATGGCTTCAAAGGATCAAAAGGCCCAAAGCCACCATTGTGGGCAACCGCACCCCTTCCTGGGCAGAAGAGCTCCTGTGCGTGTCCTCTGCCTCCCCAGGCTCATGCTGCCATTTGCTGAGTTTTGGTGGCTCAGGCATCATGCCTCCAGCGGATGATCATAATCCGCTCATCATCCTACTGCTCCCTTCTTATAGGCATGAACACAGAGGCTTAAGGTCAGTGGTAAACTGGCATTTGAATCCTGCCTGTGTGACTCCAAACCCCACTCTCTGATTTTGATAGTACAGATGCTCAAATGCCACAGGCACGACCCTCCAGGGCTGACCCATTCCCAGAGCTTGGACGCCTACAAGCTATTTGGTTAAAGCCAAGAAAGGCAATCGGAAGACATGGCTACTATCCAGGAGCAGCTTCATTTCCCTTCAACCCAACTATAAGCAGATCAAGAAAGTACACTCCACCCCTCAACCCAGCTAGGAGTGGGTCAGCTGCAGCTGCTGTCCAGGGTTGTTCCTTGCTGCCCTTGATCATTGGATGGGGAAGGGGAAGGGCCTGAGAAGCTCAGAGGTGGTCTCTCTTACCCAGGAGGTGATATTGTTTACTTCCAAACAAGCAAAGCTTTGTGGTTCCCATTGAAGAGAACTGAAAGAAGGCTCAAAGACACACAGGGCGTAGGGGAAAGTGTGGGCATGGTCTGGCCTCTGTGATGACCATGGCTGACCTCCAGCCCCAGATCACACTGAGACAGCCAGAGCACATGAGGAAGGGTGGTGGATGTGACGAAGAGAAAGAGACAATAGATGGACAGGAAGCCAGGGATGGACAGTAAACAGTAGCCACAAGAGAAGTGGAGGTGTGGAAATCCAGACAGTCAAAAGAACAACAGAGAAGAGATGCTAGAGACAGGCCATCCAGCCAAGCAGACACTAAGGACATAGAAATGAGCAGACAACCTTTGCCTCTTAAAGCTGCCTGTCTAATAGAGCAAAGGGCAGGAGGGATGAGAAGTCTTCAGAGATGGAAATCTTGGTAGCAGTGCAGTGTACCACAAGGTAATTATAATCAAACAAGATCTCTAACCCTGTTGACCTGGGAGAAGCTGAAAGCATCCCAGAGCCATCAGCAACCCAGGGAAGGAGGATGGGAGAAAGAAAGGAAGAGCATCAAAGAAATGACACAAGAGAAGCCAGGACACATCAAGGCCTCCAGAGAGATGCTGATGACTGGGAGCTCAAGAAACAGAAGCAGAATGGAAAAAAGAGATGAAGACCAAGGAAAGAGAAGGCACTGGATGAGGGAGGCCAGAGACCCGCATGGAACGAGAAAGGTCTGCAGAAAGGCACAAAGACATCCAGGAACAGACATAGCAAGATAGGACTGACAGTCACGCTATATGGAGTTGGACACTCGAAACATCCCCTAACTCCGTCAGCCTCACCCTCTTTAACTACTAAGTTAGTCTTACGAGCCTCCCCGATGGGCCCCAAGGTTTGAAAGATATTTGTCTACCAAACAATCTGCATTTCATAAGAAATAATTAATTTGCCTTCCCATATTTTATTCATCAAAGACGTCAATAGCTGGCAATCAGGGCTCCAGATCAGCATGAGAGCGGGCATGTTGTCGCACTGGGTTGCTGCAGTGCCAGCCCCGAGCAAAGGAACCTGCCACGGAGTCATCAGCCTCGCAGAGCCTGATCATAGGTAAGTGCACCGCTTGTGTTAAGTTCCAAGAGATGTCAGCAGTTCAAAGGACATGGAGAGATCCCCGCTGCCTTCACAGACCCCTGGTTCCAGGGTCCCATTTTTGGATGACAGTCCACAATGTCCTTCCAGGCTATGGATACACAGGCATGTTGAGTCTCCTTCCTAAGGAGGGCAAGGCCAGAGATGAAACGCACCTTCTGCCCAAACAGCAACCTGCAGTCATTAAAGCAAAGTAGTTCTCAACCAGGAGTCAAATGACCTTTTCACGGGGGTCACCTAAGACCGTTGGAAAACACAGATACTTACATTATGATTCATGACAGCAGCAAAATTGTTATGAAGTAGCAACAAAAATAATTTTATGGTTGGGGGGGGTCACCACAACATGAGAAACTGTATTAAAAGGTCACAGTATTAGGAAGATGGGGAAGCACTGTTTTAAAGCAACAGGAATCTCACTGGCATTTGGAAAGTTGGGGTAGGAAAGTGACAAGTTCCATACTAGCCTGGCATTTGTAGCAAGACACTGGCCCCCCAATCAGTCAGTCAATCACTCACTCACTCACTCACCAATCAATCAGTAAAAGACCACCTGATGCCTCAGCCATGATCCTGGTGCTTCTTCCTTCCCGCCCACCTCTCCAGCCAGGCTTCTCAGGCAACTAGGATTCTTTTCTCTTGACTTCCTGATCACTTGACTCATGATTCATTCATTCTTCTCAGACAAGTCTCTGGAATGCCCTCATTGTCTTGCAAACTGCCCAGAGCCATGACTTCTCCAAGCATAAGTCTCCAGTGTTGAGAAGGTGGCCATTGATTTGCCACAGCAGATATTTGGTGCTAACCTTAGGATCACAGGCTTCAAGGGGACCTGCAGCTTGTCTGTGTTTCTCTTGAGGCAGGCCCAGGCCTCCCAGATGCACCCACCCTGGGACCACTTCATCCCTTTGCCTCTTGGTAGCACCTATTACATTTGAGCCCAGGTGTCTCCTTTGTGTCCGTCTGGCCTGTTGCACCCTGGCCGTGCCTGGGCCTGGTCAGGGGGCCATGCAACCCTGCCTCCGTGCCTGTAGAAGAGCTCTCACTGAAGTTTGCAGCGGTTCTTCCTGGGCTCTGAGTTGGAGAAGTCCAGGTAAGGTTGGTTGATGTTTGATTCCTTGCTGAACCCCATGGCAACGTTCTCTCAAGGTCTCTGAAGCTCTCCTGTGGGCTCACACACACTTCTCCCAGAGGCTTCAGGGAGGTAGGCAGCAGAGCATCACCCTCTGCTCTCAGGGATACCTTCTGAGGAACTTTGGCCGGGATAGACAGACAGACACTCACTATGCATTCTGGCTCCATCTCCCACTCTTGTGTCTTTCCATTCTACCCCTCACTGAGGTATTTAGACTCATTCTTTACTATGTCCACAAACTTCCTTCACCTTTATAAGGCTCAGGACATCCATGGCAAGGAGCCAACAGGATAACAGGTAAAGGATCTCATTCCCCCAAAATGCCCATCAGTAGAGACAGTGTGGTAAGCTGAAAGCCTAGAGGACTTCCAGGAAACAACAAAGAGCAGACATTTTAGGAGGCACAGAGCCAGAAGAGAAGACAGAGCTGAAAAGGGAAGCTGGAGAGACCCTCTGGCAGACTGAAGTCAAGAACTGAGGGGGCTACAAAAGATGCTCTTCAACCTCGTGGTCAGGGCGAGGCTCCACAACATTCTCCTTGCAGTTCTCAGCAGTCCTGGTGTATGAGTGGCAACCTGGGCATCAGAAGCTCAGGGCAGGGATTTCCTGACTGCAGCCAGACCCTCCCACTTTCCTCCGCACCATGCTCAATTAAGGCCCCCTCCCCCCTTTCCTGGTTACCTTATTCTGTCAACTTGAAACAGTCCAGTTGTCTGAGGAAACCTCAATTGGGAGGTTGCCCAATCAGATTGACCCCTGTCAGTGTCTGTGGGGCAGGTTTTGTTACTAATTTATATAGGAGGGCCCAGCCCACTGTGGTACCATCCCTGGGCAGGTGGCCCAGGGTTGTATAAGAAAGGGCGCTGAGCATGAGCCAAAGGGAGCAAGCCAGTAAGTAATTTTCTTCTATGGTTTCTGGTTCTGCTCCTGCTTGAATTCCTGACCTAATGTCCCTCAATGATGGGTTTTCACCCGGACAAGCAAGATAAATAAACCCTTTTTCTCCCCAAGCTTTTGGTGTTCTCTCTCTCCCCCCCCCCGCCCAGTTTGACTTCTTCTCACTATTTGTACATGTGTGCTACTTCTCTTCTCTTGAAAGCATCCAATTTCACGAATATTGGTGACATTAACTCCCTGACTGAATATTAAAATTAGGGGAAAATTCTATTTGAAGAAAGACTTAAGCAAACGCATTGTCTGGGGAGCCATGTACTCCCCTCTCACTTTCAACCTTGTCTATAATTAATTTCTACTTGGAAATCTTGTTCATTTATTTATTAAACAAACATTTGCTGGCTGCCTATCCTATGTCAGGCACTGTATCACCAACCTGGTCACTATAAGAGCCAAAAGACAGTCCTTGCCTTATAGGAGCCTAAGACAAAAACAGGACAGGTGGTTAAAGGCCTGGAAGGAATGGTACCCACAACTAACAAAGAGTAGGATCTGAGAGCTGGTGGGGGGGGGGCACTAAGGCAACCAGCTGAGGATCTCAAAGAGACAGAGATCAGAGAGAGGAATTCCCTCAGAGGGGAACGATGTGCTCCAAGCCTGAAAGCCATGGGGCAGCTGGAAAAGGATTGAAGAGGAAAAGAAAATCTGCAGACAAAATGACTAACCTAAAAAAAAAAAAAAAAAGCCGAGCATTCAACAAATGTCAGAGGGTGGTGGGTTGTTCAGAATTTCTGAGAATGGGGGACATAGTGAAGGGGGACAAGAGAGAGGGGATAGGTGGCTCACCACTGGGAGGGGCTGGAAGGGGGTCCATAAAGAACCTGTACTCAACACTAGAGAATTTGTTTCTCACAATTTTGTCTCTGGCCCTTTGAAGAGGGTTTGACTGAACATGGCAGAGCTAGCCTGGAGTGTGGGGAAGACCCTTTGTGGAAGCTGCTGCAATAGGTCAGGTGAGACATGCAGAAGGCCTGGATGAGGGGATTACAGATGGAGAAGACGGGGGTTGAAATGGTAACAGGTAGAAAGCATTTTCAGGACTTAGACCAACAGGGCCAGGGGTTTCATCACCTGTGTCCTCATGCTAGCAGCCTGTTTGGGTTGGCTGTGCTGTAGTCCTGGGCTCTGGTTTTGGGAGTTGAGGGGTAGCAGTGGCCCTACCTCTGGTTGGTGGTTGCTCTAGGGACTCCTGGATGGGTTTTGTTAACAGTGTTCTTTGCTTGCTTCTGGATCCAACAGAACTGGGGTCCTTCCTACCTTTTATCCACTACAGCTCGACTTACACCAAGCTTCATAGGCCACAAGAAGAGCCTCTGCAATGTTCAAACCTATCCCTGTTCTCTTCTCTCTCCCTTTATTATGTCACTCCTTATAGATCCAAAATGCTACTGGTGCCAACCATGGCTGTTTGTATTCCATCCCATCCTTGATGAGTTTTACCCAATCAGGATGGAAGTTTACCTTGGTTGCCAAGGGGAACCATGCTCTTTAGTTATCTATTCACCCATCTTTGAAGCTCACCACCACTGTGAAAGTTACTTTGCATTAAATTCTAAAGGGGTGCTCATTAACTTGATTATGCTGGCAGAAAGAGTTCTAACCAAGCAACTTTGAAGAGAAACTTTTCCCCCTCTTGAATATTTTAGACATATTTTGTAGCATAGAATTGATTAATTTTTAAAAAAAGTTATAGTGTTTTTTCTCACAAGGCAAAACAGATTGAAGGGAAAGAGAGAACAAAGGAGACAAGGGAGGTTGGGAGGGAAGGAGGAAGGAAGGGAGAGGAGAGAGAGATTACCTGAGAACAGAGATAGAAATAGGTAAATAAGGGAACCACAAGGTTTGGTCAGAAATGGAGCCATCTCAGGTAACTTCCTATAAGAGAAACTCTTTGCTGACCGCTATAATTTTGGGGGAAAGTCTATGAAACGATCAAAGCCATGCTTTACACTTTATAAACTATGCCAGCAAGTGACACCAGCATCAGCTGTTGGTCCTCAGTCCTGGTTTCAGTGCTCACCGAGGCCACCAATACTTCATGTGCCCTTTCTCTGACCAATGTATGACAGCTCTTACTACTGATGACCAGGATCATGACTGTCCACTTTCTTTGCTCGTGGCCCGGAACTTGTTCTAATTCCCTCTCTTCCGTCGAATCCAGAAACCCCTGTGCTGCTATTATTTTTTTAGATCTCCCACTGATGAAGATCCTGTCGAACTTGGAGATATAAATGTAGTTAGATGGAGGAGTGGGATAGAGTAGGGAGGACACCAGCTAACATCTAACCAGAGAAATGGCCATGCATGTGCTGAGTGGTGGTCCAAGATCACAGACAGCAGCAGATGGGCCACCCCCATTCTCATGTTAAATACTGAGGTGAGCTTTACTTCAAACCCACAGTGGCCACAGTGAACTACAGAGGGGACTGGGGAAAGAGAGAGTTCAGTCATTGAAATGCCTGCTGTGTAAGCACAAGGGCTTGAGTTTGGATTCCCAGCTCTCCCCAGGGCTGCAGGCAGGGAGCCGAGATGGCTGGGTCCCTGGAACTGGATGGGTAGCCAGCCTGGTAGAATAGACGAGCTCCAAATTCAGAGAGAGACCCTGTCTCAAAACCTACCATGGAGGCCTGGCAAGACATTTCAGTGGGTGACGGCACTTGCCACTGAGGCTGACAGCCTGAGTTCAGTCTCTAGAGGGAGAGAAGGGGTCTAACAGATATTTTTCTGAACTCTACTCGACTACCATTGCACACATGCATGCATCCCCACAAAATAAATGAAAATGTGATTTTTTTAAAAAATTTTTATTTTTATGTATGTGTGTATGAGTGTTTTGCTTGCATGTATGTGTGTGCATCATTTGTGTGCCTGGTGCCTTTGTGGGCCAGAAGAGGGCATCAGATCCCCTGAGATTAGAATCACAGACAGTTGTGAGTAACCATGTGTGTGCTGGGAGATGAGTCCAGGTCCTTTGGAAGAGCAGCCAGTGCTCTTAATTGCACAGCCATCTCTCCAGCTCTGAAAGTGTGATTTAAAAGGAAAAACCCACAATTAAAAGAAAAAGCAGGAAGTGATTGAGGAAGATATCCAGCATCAATGACCTCAGCTTTCCATGTTTGTGTACACACACACAGATGCACACACATACACACATGCACACACATGCAGGCACACACATACACACAGTCACACATACATGCACACATGCCCACACACATGCACACACACATATTCATGCATACACACTAATGCGAACACACATGCACACACATAGATGTGCATATACTGTGTTGAGTTCGTTTATCTTCAATGTATGATTTCATTAATTATTGACTTCTTTTTAATTGGAGAACACATGTGTGCCATGGTGTATATGTGGTGGTCAGAGGATAAGTTGGGGGACTTGTTTCTCACCATGTAGGACCCAGAAATTGAACTCAAGTTATCAGGCAGCAAACATCTTTACCTGCTGTCTTAGCCTGGGTTTCTATTGCTGTTATGAAACACCATGACCAACGCAACTTGGGGAGAAAATGGTTTATTCGGCCTTCGCTTCCACATCATCATGAAAGGAAGTCAGGACAGGAACTCACACAGGACAGGAACCTGGAGGCAGGAGCTGATGTAGAGGCCATGGAGGGGTGCTGCTTACTGACTTGCTCCCCATGGCTTGCTCAACCTGCTTTCTCATAGAACTCAGGACTGCCATCCCAGGGATGATGCTACCCACAATGGGCTGGGCCCTCCCCATCCATAACTAATTGAGAAAATGCCCTAGAGGCTTGCATATAGCCTGATCTTAGGGAGGCCTTTTCTCAATTGAAGTTCTCTCCTCTCAGGTGACTTTATCTTTGGTCAAGTTGACATAACTCTATCCAGCACACTTACTGAGCCATCATGCTGGCCTCCAAATTCTACATTTTTTACAAAATGTTATATACTTGTTCTGGGCCAGGCCTAGGCTCAAACAGTTAGTATGAACAGGTCTGGAGCTCTGTCCAACTCTGACACAGTTGGAAACGTGTCTGGAGCCCCTTCACAGGAATGAATGAGCATCGTGGTCTAGGGATTCCCATCATGGACACTTCTCAGCTTCTGACCTCATCTGGTCTTATATATTCTGCAAGTTCTACACTAATCCTGAAACAGAGAGAGAGAGAGAAATAAAAGAAGCAAATCATTTTAAAAGAGAGAAAAAAAAAAGCCACACAGAGCTGCTGCACCCTGCCAAGCCATCTTTCACTCCTGCGAGTTATCTCATGGCCCTTGTTGACACACTGACATATTTTCCCTCGTCGCAATCAAAGCAATTGCAGCGTTTACATTGTGGTCCCACTTAGTGTCTTCTCATAAACCTTTCCCCAGTCGCTCTACAGTCTCCGTAATGATCATTTTTAATGTCTGTGTAATGTTCTAACAAATGGCTACACCGTGATTTACTAAACATCCCCCTAATTGTTGAACGTTTAGATTATTTCCACTTTTCCATTTCATAGATTCTGTCATGATGAGCATTTTTATGCAAAAGCTGCATGGGGTGGGTGATGGAAGAATGAGCTTTTCTGTCAAAGGGAACAGAGTTCAAAACCCACACTGCAACTTCCTCAGCTGTGTTGACACAGGGGTTTCCCTCAGGGAAAAGGGGAAAGTGGGTGATGACAGGGCAGAAGTGCAGCTTTAGAGGCTGAGGCAGGCGATGGAGGGCGGGATGCTGGGAGGAGAACTGGGCAGCTACTCGTTATAAACTTCTATGGCCCTTAAGGCTTCCTCCGGACCTGGCTGAGCAAACAGAAGTTTTCCGAAAGCCTGCTTCTCCTTTCTCTGAACCCAAGTCCTCTGTTAGATGATGAATAGGAGATGAGGTCCTGAGACGTTCTGTGAGCATGGGAGGCAGGGAAACATCCCATTGGCTTTAGATGAGCCTGGGAGGCGGGGAAACATCCCATTGGCTTTTGATGAGCCTGGGAGGCGGGGAAACATCCCATTGGCTTTTGATGAGCATGGGAGGCGGGGAAACATCCCATTGGCTTCCTCTGGGCTCTACAGCGTGAGGCTAAGAATCTTGAGCCACAACTTTGTGCCTATGGCTTTCTTTGAGCTTCTTCCCTTCTTACAAGCCAGAAGGTACATTTCTGCTTTCTCTCCCTTCAAGAATATCCTCAACTGGCCTTGAACTCAGTAAGTAGTTGAGGATGACCTTGAACTTCTGATCCCCCTGCCTCCACCTCCTGAGTGCTGGGATTATAAGCATGTGCCTCCATGCCTAGTTTATGAAGTGTTCAGGATCAAACCCCGAGTTTTGAGTATGCTAGATGAGCCCTCTACCAACAGCTACAGCTCCAGCCTCTCCCCTTTAGTCTTCTCTGCTCCTCCATTAAGATAGGCATAGGACTTACCAAATTTCTGGAATCTCCCAAAGTTTGTCACTATCCTTGCTTCTGAAAATCCATTATAGTGACTTTTATAGAGTGTGGGGGATTTCATCTGTTCTTGTCTCTTAAGGATCAAGGTGCCCCGTGCTCAGAGATGCATCTAGAAAATTCCAACAAATCCCTTCATGGCTTCCAAGCTCCAGAGGGTGATTCTGTTCTTAGGAGGCCATCAGGCCAAGTATCTCCTTCCAAAATGTGGCCCTTTTGCTCACCAAGACAGCAAAAGGAAGCCATGCCCCTACAACTCCCTGCAGATGCCCATGCTCAACCCTGTCTCAGAGAAGCCTCGGGGTAAGGGATAAGAAGAGAGCAGGAGCTTGGGACAGACCACCAGAGGCCTGCCAAGGTCTTTTCCTGCCCCACTTACCCCAAGAGGCAACCCATCCTGCCCTACCTCATAGGGGTCTCCATGCAAAGCCGGCCAGTAGAAGAATGGGCCAGCTGAGCCCTCACTGCCTGGGGAAAGTTGCTGACTGCCCCTTCTTAGCTGTCCTGTCAGGGCTAATCAACATCAGGGCGGTTAATGGGGAACACAAAACCTATTTAAAAGCTACATTTACCACTTGGCTGGTTCCATTACATTGTGTAATATCCAGGTGCCATGCTTCCTCTCCAAGTGTCTGTCCCGATGCTTCCTCAAGCTGCCGAGGTTAGAAAGTCACTGTCAAAAGCCACTCCAGCAGGACTTCTCTCCCCCCATTCCAACCCCCACCCTCATTGCAGCCTTTCTGCAGACTTGAGACAAGAGACTACTGAACCCACAAAGCCACCTGGGGAGGAAGATTCTAGAGCTGAGCACAATAGTGGACTCTGTCTCCTGCCTCTCTCTCTCTCTGGGCCAGGAAGATGTCACATTCTGGC
The DNA here is from genome assembly GCA_907164525.1 of Lophiomys imhausi. Taxonomy (NCBI): domain Eukaryota; kingdom Metazoa; phylum Chordata; class Mammalia; order Rodentia; family Muridae; genus Lophiomys; species Lophiomys imhausi. The sequence continues at coordinate 7,697,610 of CAJQZJ010001750.1, read as the reverse complement.
TCTGATGGCCAGGTGCTTCCAGTTGGCTGTGGTGCCAACTGTATACATAGCCATATACAAAACTGTGGGGGCCAGTGGACATGAACTACAGTGGAGACCTCACCTCTACATCTCTCTGGTCTTGGGTCTGGTATTTGAGAAAGGAGGACAGGTCACCATGTCTTCCCAGCACGGGCACCTCCTATTCCCACTCCAGAATCTCTCTCCCTGGAGACCTACTGGGTGACTAAAACCCTGGGAGTTCCATTCGGATGAAACCTGAACCCTTTGGTCCCACTGGCTCCCTCTGGGCTCTACAGCTTGAGGCTGAGTCTTGAGCCACTCCTTTGTGTCAATGGCTTTCTTTGTGCCTCCTCCCATCCTACAAGCCAGAAGGTACATTCTGCTTCCTCTCCCTTCAAGAATATCCTCTACTGGCCTTGAACTCAATAAGCAGTTGAGGTTGACCTTGAACTTCTGATCCTCCTGCCTCCCTCACAGCTCTATCAAGGGTACCATCCCACCCCGCATCCAGCATTCAAGCACTTCCTGTGCTTTAATCCAAAACTTGCCACCATTGGCTGAGGATGTGGTTCAGATGGTAGAGTGCTTGCCTGGCATACATGAAGCCTTGGGTTCCATTCCCAGCATGCAACGGCATGTGCCTGTTAATCCCAGCATTTGGGAGATGGAGGTGGCAGTATCACAAGTTCAAAGTCATCCTCTGCTACGCAGTGAGTTTGAGGCCAGCCTGGACTACACGAGTCCCTGTCTCAAAAAAAAAAAAAAATCAAAACAAAACAAAACAGAGGCTGTAGTCAGGGACATTCTCAGGGAGGCCCTTGAGGATGGTGCTTTGCCTACACTTTTGCTAGTGCTGGCATTAACTGCATGGGGTACACACAGCCTTCTAGAGACATACCACAAGGAGCCTTCCCATCACCACGCCACCCTTTCAGCCACCCTTAGCCTGCTGCTGTAGAACCTCAAGTTCTTTCTCCCACAAAAATAATGTCACCCTGGAAGGAAAATCCTTCTAGAGTGTTCCTAAATGGAACAGGCACCCTGCCAGCAAGCGCTGTGGAGGCAATGAAGGACCTGCCTGCCTCCTGCTCTGATGCTCTCAGACCAGGTTCTCTTGATATGTCTAGCTCTGTGGAGGAGAGGAGGTATCTTAGTTAGGGTTGCTATTACTGTGATCAAACACCATGACCAAAAGCAACCTGAGAAAGAAAGGATTTTTTTTTTAACCTTACACTTCCAGGTGACAGTCCACCACTGAAGGAAGTCAGGGCAGGAACTTGAATAGGACAGAACCCTGGAGGCAGGAGCTGGTACAGAGGGCATGGAGGAGTGCTGCTTACTGGATTGCTCTTTTTCATTATAGATTTTCATGAGAATATTCAGTAATAACCATGTGATGCCATCACTATTAGATTCTTTTGAAATATCCTCTGCTGATGATATTATTCTAAAACTCTTCTAGGGACAAGGGCAAAAAACAGCCACATTTCTTGGCCATAATATCACAAGAATGATCTCTAGCCCAGTTGTGAGGGCTATCAATAGATAATATTGTTCCCTTCTGAAATCTCTTGGGCTGGGCTTCCATAAACCACATAGGTCTCAGAACTACTGTCTTCTAAGCTCCTACTAGGATGACCCTTTAAGTTCTGTTTACAAACTGCTTTCCTAGTCCAAACTCCCAAAGATTTCCACATTCCTCCAAAAGACATCATGGTCAGGCCTGGCACAGCAATACCCCATTCCTGGTACCAATTTCCATCATGGATACTTTTTTGTTGCTGTGAAAAAAAACACCATGACCAAGACAACTTATAAAAAAAAAAAAAAAAACATTTAATTTGGAGCTCATGGTTCCAGAGGGCTAGACTCATGGTTATCATAGTGGGAAACATGGCAGTAGGCAGGCAGACATAGCCATAGATGGGTAGGTGAGAGATTACATCTGATCCACAAGCACAAGGAAGGGAGAGAGAGAGAGAGAGAAAACTAATTGGGAATGCTATGGGCTTTTGAAATCCCAGTGCCTGCCCCCCTAGTAACACACCTTCTCCAATAAGGGAACAACACCTCCTAATCCTTCCTAAACAGTTCCGCCAACTGGAGACCAAACATTCAGATATATGAGCCTATGTATCATTCTCATCCAAACCAAAGAGGTGTCAGACTCCTACTGTAGAAGGAGCTGGGTTCTAGCCAAGCTAGATTTCCTAGTAGTCAATGGTGCCCCCAGGACTTCTTCTAGGGAATTGCTCAGCTATTATCCTTCTTTGCAAACAGAAAACCTACTGTACTAGGAAACCATACACTTTTTAGTCAAGGTCTTGCTATGTAGCAGAGGCTGGCCTTGCCTTCCAGCCTTTGCCTCCCAAGTGCTAGAATTACAGGTAAATTAAATGGATCTTGATAGCATGAAGAGAGAAACTATCCCACTATTCCATATGGGAATTGGTGACTACACATCCAGTCACACCAGTGGCATCTTCCCCACTATCTGCCCACCAGTTCAATCTACATCTCTTCATCTGGTACATGGCTGGGCCAAGGCATAAGCAGAAGGCCTGACTTCTGCCTCTGCAGCAAGAAGGAGGCTGCCACAGCTCCACCCACATATGCACCTACCCCCAGGCAGGGTGGAGCAGCATGTGGGTCAGGAGCTGAGTCCAGCAATCCTAAGCTTATTATGTGACCTCAAAAAGATCTCTCTTTTCCAAGCTTCCTGTCTCCTTTCATGTACAATGCAGAGTTGGAGAGAGGAGTCAGTGGGTAAAGGCACTTTTTGCCAAGCCTGACAGCCCAGAAATCCCCAGGACCCACAAGGTAAAGGAGGGAACCAATTCCCACAACTTCTCCTCTGATTTCCACATGCGCGCGCGCGCGAGACACACACACACACACACACACACACACACACTAAATAAATAAATAAATAAATAAATAAATGTAACTATTAATTAATCTTTTAAAAGTCTGTGGCTTTCAGATGGTTTTCCATGAGATCAAATGTCCCCAAAATCAAAGAGAAGGCAGAGACAGGGGTGTCAACCAGGGTAGCGCCAATTGTATCTGCTTTACATAGACCCTCTGCAGCAAATGCCCCCTAGAAAACGGAGCTTATTACTAAAACAACTTTGGGAATCACTGCAGTGATGGTCACTAAGGCTTCCTCCAGCCCTGACGACCTGTGATCGGTGAGGGGATAAGATAATACAAAAGGGGCTTAGGCCAGGGTAAGGGGCCCAGCAAACCACCCCGTTACTGCTCCTGAGAGGGCCTGGGAAGTGCTCAGAAACCAGGTTGTAAATATTTTCCTTCCTCCTCTCCCTTCTCCTCTTCCTTCTCCCAGTCTTCTTTAAAAAATAAAAAAAAGCAAAGAACAACAAAAAAAAACAAACAAAGCAAACAAACAAACAGGATCTCACATATCCCAAGCTGACCTCTATCTTGCTGGGTAGCCAAGGATGACTTTGAACCTTTGATTCTCCTGCTTCTGCCTCCCAGGGCTGCAGTTAACACATGGGACTCACCACATCTGGTCTTCTCTACCTCTTCCTCCTCCTCCTCTTCTCCACCCCACCATGGCCTTGCTTTGTAACCCAGATTGGCCTCGAACTCATTGCAATCCTCTTGCCTCGGCCTCCTGAGTGCTGGGAAGTATGCTAACATACCCAGGAAACCCTGCATCTTCTTACCCTCAAATTGAAGAATGTCAGCCTAAGCTGCTCAGTAATTACTCAACCTAGAAATAAAAAAGAGAGAAGGGTGAATGGCAGGAAGGCCTAAGACCCTCAGATGCTCAGCTACCAAGAGGAAGAGGCATAGACCCCAGCCTGGCAGCCAGCTAGGCAGGCCTCCTAGTCTGGTTACCATGGAGACAGATTGCGTGGGCCCAAGGCTCTGGTCCCTCCTCTAGAGGCAGCACCAGCTCCTGTTGATTACTTGTATTGAAGGTGTGGAGGTGGGTACCTTTGCCCTCTCCTTGTTTTCTCTTCTGCCTCTGGTCCTCTGAACATTCCTCTGTTCACCCTGGGAGTTCCCAGACAGACAGAGGTCAGATCTCCTCTCAGACGAGGTAGTGGGCAGAGGGTGTAAAGGGCCTGGGTACCTCTGTCGGAGCTGAGAGTGGAGGAAGGGTGTGTGTGGTGGGTGGGAACCAGGAGCGGCAAATGTGTTGAGAGTTGGAAGAGGTAGGTGACCAGCTACTGCTGGGGAAAGCTGAGCAGGACCAGGGGCTGCAGGTGGGAGACCCAGCAGCGGCTGCCAGAGCCACTGGAGTGAGAGAAGGCCCTCAAGGAGACAATATGTTGGCAGGGGGCTAAAAGATTAAGCCTGGGGTCCTAATACCAAGATCTGGATTCATTCTTGCATCTAAAACTTTAGGGCCTCAGAGGTTCAGTTATCAAAATAAGCTGGTTCAGCCTATCCCAAGAGCTCCCTGCTCTAGAAAGCTGCTCCCAAAGACACCCAATCTAAGGGAAAAACACCCAAGATCAAGGTTGTGTATAGGTGCCCTGCCGTGGAGTGTCTGGAGACTCTCATGCTAAGTACCATGGCTGACCATCACAGAGGTCCTGCATCTTTACGTGGTCTGACTCAACCTTACACCACATAGGTCTTGCTATAAGCAGATTTCTATTTGAAGCTGGATCTTACTATGTAGCCCAGATCATCCTCAAACTCAAATGCCTCCTGCCTCAGCTCCCCAAGTGCTGGAATTAAAAGCACGCACCCCCACACTGAGCAAGAAACCTATTTGAACTTAATTTGTTCCAATGTTGCCTTTGAACTTTGACCTTGGAGCCTCTCCTCGGTCTAGCACCTTTTTGTACATCTCTTGCAGAGTGCTGTGTGGGGAGAAGAGGCAAGACCAAACAGAGACAGTCATCTCTGTGGTCTCCTAGGATTCCCCCCTCTGGGTCAGGCCTAAGCAGTGAGTGGTTAAACCAGACATACATGTATGTGCACATGAACACATCATGTGACTTAAAACAATAAAACCTGTCAAAGATCTGACATCTCAGCGTCGGGAAGACTGAGCACTGGTGGAATTTACTGGTAGTTGGAGAGCTGTTAGAATTATTATGTGGTTGTAGTAAATGCCTCCAGTTCCAATACACCAAAAAAAAAAAAAAACCTATTTCATCATTGCTTTGTAAAACATATGTACGGGTCAGATATGGTGACATTGACCTGTAGTCTCAGCTACTTGGGAGGCAGAGGCAGAAGGACAGAAAGGCCATGGGATGGAGAGATGGCTCCTCAGTTGAGAGCAGTTCTTTCAATAGACCCAGGTTTGGTTTCCAGCACCCAAAGGACAGCTCGCAGCAACCTATAACTCCAATTCCACAAGATCTGACCCCCTCTTCTGGCCTCTGCAGGCTCTTGCATGCATATAGTGAGCATAAATTCACAAAGGCTCAAACACACACACACACACACACACACACACACACGAGTGTGAATGTATATATATATATATATCCACACATATATATACATGTATATAACAGGTGGGTGCATGTACATGTTCATGTGTGTGTTTGTCTGAGGCCAGCCTGAGCTACACAGTAAGTTGAAGGTCAGCCTAGACAACTTAGTGAGACCCTGTCTCAAAATAAAAATGCAAATTATAAAGGGGGTGGGAATGTAACTCAGTTAAAGAGTACTTGCCTGGGGCAAGGTCCTGGGTTCATTACACAGTACTACAAAAATCAATACATACATACATACATACATACATACATACATACATACATAATTCATGCATGCATGCATACACCCATACATACATGTAGTATTTATAGGAGAGATAAAGATGTGGTAGAGGGACACAGAGCAGTTTGTTTGTTTTCTGGGAGGATTGGTGATGCAAGTAAAGTTTCCCTGGCTTATGAGTGTAAGTTATAGACAGAAATAAACAGCTTACTTTGAGTGAAATGGGGTCAGATAGTGCATCAGGCTTGAGTCTCTTCAGGTGGAGTCCATTCCCTGTAGACGT
>CAJQZJ010001750.1:7669958-7681029 GCA_907164525.1 Lophiomys imhausi | reverse complement strand
GTGTGTGTGTGTGTGTGTGTGTGTGTGTGTGTGTGTGTGTGTGTGTGCTGAATTTCACAACCAAACCACTGCAAAAGGTCCCTCTGGGGAGCTGACATCCAAGCATCCAAAGTAACATCTGAAGAACGAGAAAAACCCAGCCATGCAAAAAGAAAAAGAGGATCAATCCAAGCAGAAGAAATGGCACTGGGGTTTCCTATCATGGACAATGGGGTGAAAACATTTTCAAATTAATACTTGCTTATTGTTTTAGAGGCAGGAAAGCAGTTGCAGTCCCTCAGCTAATTGCCCTGCTCCTCTGAGCTGGCACCATTGATTAGTCTCTACGCTGTGCTCGCCTGTGTTTCCATGCCACTTGCTCAATGTGTGGCTGAGAAAGGACCCTTTAACGGTGCAGGGACACTGTTTCCCTTTTACCTCTGTTAGTAGATTTGTCACACACAGAGAGACTCTGTCTCTTTGCTGCTGTGTGATCTCAGGCAACACACTTTCTCTCTAACCTCAGTTTCCCCACTTGTATAATTGGTGATAATAAAAACATGACCCCAGATGGTGGTTGTGAGGTTTAACTAAAATTGTGTATGTGCAGAAGCTGCCCTGGTGGGGGACACGTTTTGTTCCACACCTGTGGCGTCATGATGACAGCAAGCTCCAGTCACACAAGTTAACTGCCTTGTTGATAGAAGGGCATGGGTAAGTTTGCTTCAAATTGATCTTTTCGTTCACACTGCAGCACAGAAGGGGGAAATGAGTTCTTGCCGTGATTCTCTGGGGAGCCCTTTGTCAGCTCCCCTAATCTCGCTTCATCTCTGTAAGTTATCCCTCCATTCCATTTCCTTCATTTCAATCATCTGAGATGCATTCCCCTTTTTTCAGGCACTGAATGATGCAATCAGTCACATTCTTCAGACTCGGGTCCAAAGGTCCCATGGTCAGTTGGGGGCTGGCCTTAGACTTACCTATCTGGCCTCCATATTGGTCCCCAAATCCAAAATCTCCCTACAATTCTGATCTGTGTGTCTTAGAGTTGTAAGTTCCTGCCCTGTCTCCACCACCTTGGCTAGTACTGGCCTTTTCCAGGACTGGTCTTTGCCTCCCAGTCACTGCCCAGCCTTGGCTTTGCCCTAGAAAGCAGCTTAGTAGGAAACCTCACCCTGTACTCTCTTCTCTACTCACATTGTTAGGAGCAGAGCTGGCCTTGTGTCCTCCACGGCTTGGCCCCCACCTTAGCCTTGGTCTAGGTGCCTCCCTGGGAGTGCTTCTTCCATTCATGTCTCAGGGCATCTCAAGGAAGTTATTCCTGCCAGGTGTGCTGACGCAGACTTACAATCTCAGCACTATGGATATAGGAGCAGGAGGATTTAGAGTTTAAGACCAGCATGGGCTAAAAGGCTAAGACCCTATCCCAGAGGAGGAAGAGAAAAGAAGGAGGAAGAGGAGGAGGAGGAAAATTCCTGATGCCTGCCTTGAGTCCTTACCCTTCCCACATTAGTTCTTGATGACCAGAGGTGCCTGAAAGCAGGCTTTTTGTTGTTTTGCTGTTCTCTCCAGCTCCCTCCAGACCAAGCCTTGGTGTCATTTCACTTATTCAACTGAGTCCCTGGGCATCTTCTGCCTCAGGACCATCAGACCAAGCTCCCGCTTGGGGGAAAGTCACAGCAAGGGCAGGAGGCCCTTGGACAGCCCTTTCTTCTGAAAGGCCAGCACTCCAAGGCACAACGGGGAAGTCCCGGAGGCACTGAGCTCTTCTTGCAAGTTTCCAGAGACCAAGACCTATGATGTCACTGTTGAGCCTTAAACATGCAGCAGATGCCAGTGACCCGGACTAGAGGGACAGTGGTGAACAGATAAGGCCAGGGAAGGCAACAGGGGTCACTACAGGACCTCGTGAAGCATGTACCACAAAGGGTGCCAGGTCAAGATAAACCATGGAGGAGGGAGAGGCCAGAGGGGAAGCAGGGGAATTCAGAGTTGGTACAGCGTGGAGCAAGGCTCTGTAGCCAGCTGTGGTCCTGTTCTCCCCTTCACTGGCTATATGGTCTTGGATGAGGTGAGTGTCATCTCAACCTGGCTTCCCACCATGAAGAATGGAAACAGTGGGAGGGAGCAGCGATCAGGATGTAACTCTAATCAATCAATCAATCAATCAATCAATTTTTAAAAAGAGAGAAAGGAAACAGTGCTGGTGCTTACCTCCTAGGGAAGTGCCATTTTAGGGCTCAGTAGACAAGACCATAGCTCTGTGTGGACACCCCTGTGTGTGCAGAGGCATTCAGGAAATGGCCTGGACTCAGACAGAACAAGACATCACTTGGTAAGTTTCTGGGAAGCGAGTGCTGAGCACTCAAAGACAGAACAGCACCCCAGAGGGTGGCCACAAGAGTCCTAAAGGGACAAAACCCTTGCTATTGCTTCAGTGTATATATTTGGGGAATGCAGACGTGGATGTTGGCCACCACCCCAAGGAAATAAACCACTGAGTGACAAGCTGAGGGATACATGAAAGAACTGGCAGGAAGTGGGAACAACCTGAATGAGGCCTAGTGTGAGGGACTAGGGGTCCCTGCTGTCCTCTGGTGCCAGGGTCAAGGGTAAATGGGCCCAGCACTGGACACAGCCATGGCCCTGTACTTGGCATCACAAACATGGGAATGCGATCATTAAGTGATTATGTTTTTAAGGGCCAAATTGTTTTATTTGTTTCCGTGCCAACTTTCATTGGGCCATCCGTCATTCGCCACACAGATAACATTTCTTATGTACATTGACAGAATAAATTACATGGTCCTCATCCAGCAAATCAACATTACAGGGGAACATTATCTTCCGCACAGCGATGCCTGGGCACATCATAAATCCTATCCAGGTTTATTACATCTGTCTTGTCATAGATTCATTTTATTGAGAAGTGGGGTTTTTTTCTCAGATTAATAATCACATTAATAGATGAGATTCTTTTTACAGGATTGTTTTCTTGGGGAAACGGAAGGAGAAACAGCATGGCTACCTGTGTCCCCTTGGAGGCTGTTGCCTTAAGGCTGTCCTTGTCCTCCTGACAGTGTCCTTCAGGACTGGGAACCAGAAACTCCTGACTCACTGGAAGAACTCTAGGCCAGCCATTAATTCTTCCCCTCCCATTTCCCAGTTCTCTCCAAATGCCAAATCCAGAAGCGTTCAGGGTGGTGTCAAAGATGGATCATTATATCGAACCAATCCAATGAACGCTTGATGAGTAACTATCATCCAAACCAATGAGTGAGCTAATCCACCGAACACTGACAGCAACTTTGGGTGGGATCTTGAGTCAGGCTTCTTGCCCGCCTGCCCTATAGGTGGCTTGCGAGCTCTGTCCTTTTTACTTCTTTTTGTGCTAAGTGAGCTGATTGGACCAGACCAAAGTTGGAAAACCCAGGTTGGCTTTCAAGCTAAGTCTAGCTATGGCCTGATTTATTAAGTGAGGCTGGAGCACAGCCCTGTCCATTTATGAAGCTGAGATGTGTAGCTATGATGAAAACTTCCCTGCAGAGCCTATGATATTTCATCCCCAGACCTCTGTAGCAAACATTTGCTGGCCTCTGGTCCAGATAAACTCTAGATGGCAAAGCTGTAAGATGACACGCAAGTGCACACTGTAATATTGATTGGAGGCCACTGTGCCAAATTCATTCCTGAAAACACCTTATCCCATTCTTCTTATTTCACAAGGTCTCAGTGGCAAGATTCCATCCTGTAGGTTCTAATGCTCATGCAGAGACAGAGACAAGGTGGGAACTTATGCCCTGTGTGGTACCAATTTCTTACATCTTTGTTCACTGTGCCCCATCAAGAGGCTAACTGGTGAGTGCCAGGGAAACAGGGAAATTTTTCAGGGGACCTCTTGTTTGGCATGTAAAAACACTGAAGAGTGGAGAGGGGAAACATGGAGAAGAGAAAAGGTTCCTTGTGTTTAACCTTGCTGGACCCGGTAAGAAGTGATCTCACTGTCTACTGCCCTGTTCCATAGTGGATATGTCCTCTCTTAAGTCTTGTAGCCAAACTCTACAGTTGGTCCCCACTCAGAAGATGGAGGAGCAAAGTCGAGAGAGGCAGGTGCCAAGGCACGTGATGGGTGAGTAAGCAGTGGTCCCTCTTTATGTGTGTCTGTGTTGAATTCTTTCAGCCACATCAGACTGTCTGCCCTGGGCTGAGAGAGAGGGATGGAGGGATGCTTCAGGGCTTGGAATCACCTCATCCATGGACTAGGATGTCAGAGTCAGAACCCTAAAAGAAGGCAAGCCTTGGGCAGGTGGGAGTGCCCAAGTTCCAGCCCTAGTTATCCAGGGTGGTCTCTCAGACCTCTGATCCAGTCAGCTTCCTACCTGAACAAAGCAGTCTTTTCAGCCAGAGAAAGAGCCGAGGAGGACCTGCACCCCAACACACACACACACACACACACACACACACACACACACACACATACACACGCATGCACGCACGCACGCACAGGCTCTCATTCCTCCCTCTCCCAGATCTGCCCTCTTGGCCCCTCCCACATGGCCCTCCTGACTTGTAGCCCCCCAGAGCCTAGTCTCCATCCTCACAGAGACATCTTATGGATCAGCACCCCCTGGCACCCCCTGCACAACCTGACTCCTCTTTCCTGGAAGCCTGCTCCTTAGACCAACAAAGGCAGCTCCATCCTCTCAGAAGCTTGGCACCCAACACTGAAGTCAGCCTGGACATCGTTCTCTTTCTTACTCAACATCTAATCTATTAGCTTTCAAACTAGTAACAGGATCCTGTCTCTTCTTCTCACTTCTGCTGCTACCAACCTGGCCCGAGGCCACTGTCAGCTCTGACTCCAGCTGGTCGGCCTGCCTGTCTCACTGCCGACACCAGGCAGAGGATCTGTGGGAAAGGCTGCTTGTTTGCTCAAAACGTGCCAAGCCCTCATTCCTACTCAGTTAGAACCAAAACTGCACAATGACCAAAAATGTCCCCATGCTTCTGCTACCATTGTCCTAGCCACACAGTCTCCTCTCTCCCCCATCACCCTGCTGGGGCTCAGGGCCCTTGTACCCCCCTGCTCAGAGCAACCTCCTGCTCAGCCCCAGAAGAAACACTGGCCCTTGCTGCCTTCCCTGATCACCTTGCCAACCAGGGTCTCTGGGCCTTTGTACCAGCTGTGATCTTCAGTAAGACATCCAGGGACCCTGTAGGGTTTGCTGCCAAAGCCACAACCTCAGTGAATCATGCCCTAAATTCCAACGTGCATTTCACGCCCTCCCTTCCCACTTCCCTTCCTGATTTTCCTCTGTACCATTGACTTCCATCTTGTTCACTGGTTCACTATCGGTTGACCCCTAGCTAAGATATAAGTTTTACAGAGGCAGCATTTCTCATCTGTTTAATTCGCTGTTTTATCTTCAGGACCCAGAATAATTCCTGACATATAGTATGCACTCAATATGAAATTGCTGTATAAAGGTATAAGAACTTATTTATTTATGTGCGTGTGTGTCCTTATGAGTAAGTATGTGGGTTGTGGGCACAGATGTACCTGCCTGTGCCCGCACATGGAGACCAGAAGAGGATGTCAGATGCCCTCTCTCATTATTCTCAGCTGCTCCTCTGAAGGCAAGGTCTGTTCTTGAACCTGAGGCTTATGTCTCAACCAAGCTAGAAGCTGGAAAGCCCCATGAGTCCTCCTGTCTAGCCCCTAGGTAAAGGTGCTTAATCAGTTTATTTTTGTTTTGTTTTTCAAGACAGGATTTCTCTGTGTAACAGCCCTGGCTGTCCTCGAACTCACTCTGTAGACCAGGCTGGCCTTAAACTCACAGAGATCCGCCTGCCTCTGCCTCCTGAGTGCTGGGATTAAAGGCATGTGCCACCATTGCCTGCCTGATTTAATCAATTTTTATGCTAGTCCACTGCATGGAAAGTGAGGCCCTTTCATCAAAATCTGTACATAATCTGCCACTCCTTCCTCATATGTGAAAGGCAGGCAAAGTTGGTACCCTACTCACAGGTGTTGTTAGGAATGACTGACAACCAGAACAAGGCTAAAGACATGGGGTGTGTTTGGCTTAGAGTCTAAAGATTGTCTTGCACAAGCTAAGTTCACTTGCATGTGAGACCAAGAGCAAGACAAAGAAGCTTCGCGTTACTACCTACTACTACTAATAATAACTAACAATAAAAAAGGATGCTTGGCCTGGGACCTGGGCCTTTTCAATGTGGGCAAAGTCAAGGCTAAAGATGAAACTTACCCAGGGGTACACCTGGTAAGGTGACACTAGCTCAGCATGGCCTTCTCTGCTCCCTGGCCTCTTGGTGGGGGGTAGGCTCCAGAGCAGCCCAGGCCTGAGCAGGTAATATGTAACAGTCTGTCTGTCTCTCTCTGGTTTTTTTTTCTCCTCTTTTTAGCATGAAAACCCACCCTAGCACCTTTCATTATTCACTTCATCAGTCTCAAACCGGCAGCTAATTGCACTCCCCAGCTGCCCCTCCCTCCTGCCTCTTCACTGAGCTCAATAATGCACAGCTGCCTCCCTATCTGGAGCTCCACTTGGGAGTTAATAACAAAATATAACCTACAGTACCATAATGCCTTCCCTGGCTCCTTTTCTCCACTGACCCCGTTTCTCTCTATCTCCCCACCCCCAGAGGCGTGGATGCAGGACAGCCCAGGAAGGAGGACCTTGAGTGCTGCACCGAGATGCAACATTTCATGGTTGACTGAAGACCTTGGGTTGGTAAGTCTGTAGCCCTTGCAAAAGAGAAACTCAGGAGGCTTGTTTGACCCTCCCCCCATTTTTCTGCAAGAGGTTACTTTCCAAAGCTCATTCTAGAATGCAACCAGTTGGACAACAGAGGTCTCACCAGAGAAGAAAACAGAGATTGGCTCTTGGGACAATTGGTGTGACTGATGCTTAGTGAGTGAGCTGAGGCTGGGCTGCTTCAAAGAGAGTGCCTGCTGTGAGAGCCAGGCCGCTGTGTCGGAGGTCACACATTTCTGGGAGATGGTAGAGTCATAGGAGAGGGGAGATCTTACTAAACAGCCAGCATTCAGCAGATATGCCAGGAGGGACCCTTCTTCACCCGCCTATAAAAGCCCAAACCAACCTACAACAGAACCAGGCTGACTCATTAATAAATTGCTGCCTACAGAACAAGGTCTTCTTCAAAATAAATCAACGGAAATCTAAATTCTAAGGCTGTATCCACAAGATCCAGCCTATAATTTTTGAATTTTTTAAAATACAAACCATGGCAGTGTTATGCTAAATCCCGACAGCCCCAGCACCCAGGAGGCTGAGGCAAGTACTTGAATTTGAAGCTAGCCTGAGCTACGTAGCAAGACCGCATCTCAAAAGGAAAATAGAGGCACAAAGCAGCACAATATAACTCATAAACCAAGAAAAAAGATCAAGAGAAAGGGACCTAGAGATGACACAGGTGTCAGACACAGAAGTAAAGGGACTTCAAAGCACCCATTGGAAATATGCCTGAAGATTTAAAGAAGAATATATATATGCAGTGAATGAGCCAATGGGGAAGCCCAAAAAGGAAGAAAATGGAAACTATAAAAAAGAATCAGATAGGAGTGATAAATGGAAACTCAATTCTAAAACAGAAAAAAAAAAAAAAAGTTAATGTTGAACAACAGAAAGCTAAAAAGAAAAGTTTGATGAGTTGGAAAACAGAGCCCTTGAAACCGTAACAACTGAAGAACCTGAGAGAAAGACCAACGCTTATAGTGCAAATAGAATTGAAACCCACAAAAGAGAGATGGGAGCAAAAAGCTTTCTTGAATAACTAATGGCTATCAAATGAATGGACAGCCAAGCCACAGACCAGGGCTCGATGTTTGCAAAAGACATATCTGATAAAGAAACATCGCTCGAAGTATGCAAAGAGCCTAAAAATTTATCAAGAAAAAGCTACCCAATTAAAAATCCAAAATTCTTCAGTGGTCACCTCAGCAGAGATAATACGCAGATGATATGTAGGTGGTATGCCATGGAATAATGTCATCCCCGAAAGATGTTTAACCTCACACAGTGGTAGGCAGCTACAACTTAAAATTCCATACATTCTAGAATGGCCAAAACGAGCTGATAGATGGCCTGAGCTTATTGAATGGACCAGTACATGATACATGAATGTACCAAAACATCACATAGCTCTGTCAAGATGTATTCATTTTTTAACTGTGAGTGAAAACATTTTTAAAGAGAATGGCCTGAATCCAAACACCTGACTATCCCAAATGAAAGCCGACAAGAATGCAGAGCAACAGTAAGTCTAACACATTGTGAATCTTCACACTGCTCAGTTGCTTGGGAAAACCGTGCTGTAGTTTCTTACAATATTAAATGTGCACTAATTAGCATAGTCTACTCATTGTATTTATTTAGTATTTGCCCAAATGAGTAAAAAGCTTGTGACCACCCAAACCTGTCCAGGAACATTCATTTAAACATAATCATCATCAGAGAGGCTTCATCCAGCTACTGGTAGAAGCAGAGGCAGAGACCCACAGCCAAACATTAGGCAGGGCTCAGGGAAACCCACAGAAGATGGGGAGAAAGGATTGTAGGAGCCAGAGGGATCAAGGACACCACAAGAATACAGTCCTCAGAATCAACTAGCCAGGGCTCGTAGGAGCTCACAGACACTGAAGTGAAAATCAAGAAGCCTCTGTGGGTCTGACCTAGACCCTCTGCATATATGATATGGTTGTGTAGCTTGATGTTCTTGTGGGACTCCTAACAATGGGAGCAGGGACTGTCTCTGACTCTTTTGCCTGCTCTTGGGACCCTTTTTCTCCTACTGGATTGCTCATCCAGCCTTGATATGAGTGTCTGTTGTAACTTGTTAGGCCATCTTTGATTGGCCTAACATCCCTGGCAGACCTACTCTTTTCTGAAGAGAAAAGGAGGATTGGATCTGGGAGAGACCAGAGGTGGGAGGCAGGAACTGAGAGGAGAGGAGGGAGGGGAAACTGCAGTCGGGAGAGAGGAATAAGTATAATAAACAAACAACTTGATTCATAATCAACAAACCTTGGATATGAACAAGATGACCCTTAACAGGTAAATTAAGTAAACACTGTGACACATCCACTCAATGAAATGTTATTCAGAACTGAACAAAAATGAGCAATCAAGACGTGAGATAACATGGAAAAGCCTGAAAGGCATATTATTGAATGAAAGAAATAAGTCTGGGAAAATGACATTCTTTATCATTCTAATAATGCATCATTCTAGGAAAAACAAAACTATGGAGTTTGTGAAAATATCAGAGGACAGAAGACAGACACAGCTGGAAGGGTTCTTGGACCAGGAAAGACTACTCTGTATTCCTGTGGTGGTTGATATGGGTCACCACACATTTGTCAAATTCACAGGTTGTATAGCACCAAGATGCACCTCAAAATAAGATGTGCACTTTGGTGATAACAAGGTGTCAATATTAGTTTGTCAGTTGTAATAAATGTACCACATGGATGCAGGATGCTGATGGTGGGGAAGTCTACATGTGAAAGGGGATGAACTATATAGGAATTCTACATTTTTCACATGATTTTTGTGTATGTGTGTGAACATAAAACTTCCCTTTACAAAAGTGAATGTCTTTAATTTTTAAGACAAATGTTTAAAATGTGGTAACAGTGTCAACTCAAAAAAAAAAAACTTAATGAAACCCAAGCAATATAAATATAAACAGTCCCCCTCCAAACACATGTATAATGGTCTCCTCCACAGCACATAATAACCAAATTTCTGGAGGAAAAAAAAAGAAAGCAAGGATAAAGGGAAAGCCCTAAAGGAAGAAACAATGCACACAGATGGGACATGGGCACCAGAGGGTAGAATGTCGTCACCTGATTTCCATGACACAGTGGTGGCCACAAGGCAGTGAGGGACTTAGACTAAAGGAAATCAGCTCATCACTCTGAAGAATATCTGTGCTCAAAAATAAGTTAAAAGTGAAGGCAAATGAGGAAACTTAAAAATAAAAGCAATGGAATTGGTTATCCACAGTTACCAACTGTAAGATGTTATAGGAAACTCTTCAAGCTATGGAAGCAGCATTAGATGAAGCAGAGGTCCCTGTCAAGAAGAAAAACACCCGGAATTAGGGGGCCTCAAAGGGGCGGAAACCTAGTGCAGGGGAAACTTCCCGAAATCTATGAGGGTGTCCCTAGTGAGGACTCCTACTAATGGAGAATATCGAGTCTGAACTGGCCATCTTTTGTAGCCAGGCAAGGCTTCCAGGGGTGGGATGGGGTTGCATTAGGTGGAGTTGTTGGCTGAGGGAGTCCCATGAGGATCCCCAAACAATCCAGGCTGATGCTAGGACAGAAGGTCACTCTCTGAAAACCGGCAGCAGGGCCCCATTCCAAAGACAACATCAGCACAGCTCATTGAATGGAGATGGCAGTGGAGAGGCAAAGCTGGTGCCTGCATGAAGCCTTCACCTCTATGTTCCACGCAGTTTGGTGCAAGAAGGTGCTCTGCAGTCTATGGAAAGAGAAACCTGGACACCAACCCAGCCACAAAACCCTCCACCTACCATCTGTCCTGCCTGCAAGATGTGCTGAGGCAATGGTGGCACAGAGTTTGTAGGAATGGTCAACCAATGTTTGGTTTATCTTGAGGCCTACAGCAGGAGGAGGAACCCATACCTTTATAACTGCCTAGATGGCTAGGAACCACAGACTGGATAACCCTGAGACCTAGGGGAGAACCAAACCCAGCTGGAAAAAAATCAATAAAATTATTCCTAATGATATTTTATTAATAATACTCATAGATCAGTGTCTTGTCCAGTCTTCATCAGAGAGGCTTTCTCCAGCAGCAGATGGGAAGAGTGGCCCACAACCAGACGTTATGTGGAAAGACAGTCTAAATTGGAGGTCTCCTTCAGGTCCCTCCCCTTGGAGATCCGGAAACCTCGAGGAAGAAGGGGAGAAAAGATTGTAAGAGTCAGAGAAGGTGGAGGACACCAAGAGAACATGGCACATTGAATCAGCTAATCAGAGCCGATGTGGGCTCACAGAGACTGAAGAGGAAGTCAGGGG
>CAJQZJ010001750.1:7659735-7669948 GCA_907164525.1 Lophiomys imhausi | reverse complement strand
GATGTGAGCTCACAGAGACTGAAGAGGAAGTCAGGGGGCCTGCATGAATCTGAACCAGGTTCTCTACATACATGTTCTGGCTGTTAGCTTGGTGTTTTTGTGGGAACCCTAACAGTGGCATTGGCTGTATCTCTGACTCTTTTGCCTGCTCTTGGGACTTTTTTCCTCCTATTAGGTTGCCTTGTCCAGTCTCGATGGGAGGGCTTTTGCCTTGTCTTTTTTTTTTCTAATAAATAGATTTATTTATTTGTTGCTTCAGGTTACATCTCCATCATATTGTCCTTTTTCCCCTCTTCCCGGCCCCACCCTCCCACCCTCTACCCCCTAACCCTTCCATCCCACTCCTCTGGAGTGGAGTATCCCTGTGTAAACAGTCCCTCACCCCAGTTCAGAAGTCATATGAGGGCCAAGAGCCTCCTCATACACTGGGGGCCTACAAGGCAGTACCACCAGTGAAAAGTGTCTCATTGCCAGGGAGAGAAAACTAAAAAACAAAAACAAAAAGTCTATGTCCATGTTCCCTTTGGTGTGTTGGTTGTAGTATAGATATCCTGTACTATATGGATAAAATCCTACTATAAGTGAATAGATTCCATGTGCATCCTTCTGAGTCTGGGTTAGCTCGCTCAGGATGAGCACCTTGTCTTATTATATCTTGTTTTGTCTGAAAAGGAGGAGGAGGAAGGTTTTTGCCTTGTCTTATTATACCTTGTTTTGTCTCAAAAGGAGGAGGAGGAGGAGATGAAGAAGAAGAAGAAGAAGACCAAAAATAGACTCTGCATAAGAAAAGGAAAAACCTTTTTCCTATTTTTTTCAGCTAATACGTATGTACTGTATGCATAGATGTATAGGTGTGTTTGCCCGGGAGTGTGCTTGTAGAGCCCAGAGATCAATGCCAAATGTCTTCCTCTATTGGCTGTGAATTTTTTAGTCTCTAACTAACCTGTAATTTGCTGCTTTGGCTGACCAGCTGGCCAACAAGCTCTGGGCATTCTCCTATCTCCACATCTGAGCACTTGGGTAACAGATGCATGCTGCATCCCTGTATCAAATTCAACTTCTTCATACTTACACAGCAAGTTCTTTACTCCCTGAGTCATTTCCCTAGCCCTTAATTATCAATTTCATTTAAACAAAATGTATTATTTTACTTTATTTAAAACAGAAGTAATACTGACGATCAGGAGTTAGATGTGAAAAGTAAAATAAATGTCAAGGTAAAATATAGGAGGGAAGAAACAGAATAGAATTCAGTAAATGATGCTTACATTGTATATGGAGTGAAGTAAATACCAAAGATGAGCTTTGACAACTTAAGAGCACGTGTGCTCAGCCAGCCAAACGGGTTAATGGGAGAAGCACGCTTGCCTCATAAGCCTGAGGGCCTGAGTTCAGATCCTCAGGACCCATGTGAAGTTGGACACAGTACCACACATATGCAGTTCCAGCACTCCTATAGAAGAATGGGAAGCAGAGCTAGGGCAATCACCAGAACTTTGTGGGCTGGCTAACCTGGCACGCACATCAGTAGACAACAAGAGGCTCTTAACAAATGGTAGAAGGCAAGTACCA
This sequence comes from Lophiomys imhausi, assembly GCA_907164525.1. Lineage (NCBI taxonomy): Eukaryota > Metazoa > Chordata > Mammalia > Rodentia > Muridae > Lophiomys > Lophiomys imhausi. Next base: position 7,668,376 of record CAJQZJ010001750.1, on the reverse strand, counting down.
GCACTCAAGGTTGTCTCTGACCTCTACATGCACAACATAGCATGTACACACCCACACTCACACCAACTTACATGGACACACCCACATTCACAAAGACTTTTTAAAATGTCTTTTGCTTTAGACATGGTGGCACACATCTATCGTCCTCACACTCAGGATTCTGAGGCAGAAAGATTGCAAGTTTGAAGCCAGGCTGAGTTACATAAAAGGATCCTGTTTATAAATTAATTCATTAAAAATGCATATAGAATTTCCGAAAACAATTACCTTAAAAGAGATGTATACATTGTTTAAAACTAGTAGATGAGTAAAAACTAGAATATTGGCTGGGAGAATGGTTCAGTGGTAGGGCACTTGGCATCTGTGAGCCTCTGGTTCCATTCCCAGTACCATATAAAACCAGAATATTAAAATTTTTTCAACAATCCAAATAATGCAGAAAAGTAGGGAAGAAAACAAAAAGTAATGAGAAGACAACAGTTATCATATAACAAACTCATACTTTCAAAATCAACCAAATCAAAGGTCACACTAAATGTAAATGAACCAAAAATTGAAATGAAAATGAATCAATGAAAAGACAAGAATTCCTAGGAACAAAAAGCAACATACAATGATATCTTCATAAGAACACAGGAAGGTGAAAAGGATATACCATGAGATCATTAATTCAAACATGTGGCCTTAATAATATGAGAAAAAGCCAATGTAACACGAGACAACTGTTTAAACTAAGTAGAGACCATGGTGGACGGAAGTCAAGATAGAATCATGAACATAAAAAGTTATCCAATTCTGAGTCTTAACAGAAAAACAAAAAATGACAGAACAGGACCAGGATGTTTCACTGTATATAATTTATGACACGATGAAATACACAGTGTGTATTTGTGCAGAAACAAACCTCTGTGCCTCAGGAACCAGTCTGGAGCCTAGGGTTAACTAGTTACTAGGAAGTCTTGACTCAAAGGTCCAGAGGCTTGGGCCAGAATCTCAGTCCTTCCTGCCCAAAGCCAGAGAGGTGCCCAGTATATGGGGCATAAAGCAGCAATGTGCATGGGGGAGAGTTGAGTGCAGCGGTCCCCCGTATTTGTAGCTTCATTGTCCTCAGTTTAAATTGCCCACAGTCAACCACAATCTGAAAGTATTATGTGGAAGCTTCCAGAAATGAGCACCTGATAAGTTTTAAATTTCTAATATGGTGATTAAATCTCTTGCTGTCTTGCTCTATCCCACCATGAATGTGAGTCATCCCTCCTTCCTTATCTATGCTATAAATGCTGCTCCTTTAGCCATAGGCATCTCAGAGCCTGCATGCATGTGGCCTTCAGGAAGCATCTTAACACAAGTCTACGCCACTCACATCCCTCTGTTTCAGCATGCAGGCATTGTATCACCCCAAACCATCACCAGGAAAAGTGTGAACCCAGTACAACAAGGAATTTTTGAAAGAGAGACAATGAGCAAAACCTGTGTGCATCTCTTTGTGTACATGTGCGTACGTGCGCCTGGGTGTGGAAGGCGGAAGTCAGTGCTGGGTATCTTCCTTAACTGCTTATCTAAGTTATGATTTGAGATGGGCTGTCTCACTCATTGAGCCTGGAGCTTACCAATCCAACTAGAATAGCTGGCCAGAGAGCCCCAGGGAAAGCCAAAATGTATGGAGCACACCAATATGTTCAGCTTTTTAACTTGGGTTCTGGGTATCTAAAAGCAATCCTTACGCCTGTGCAAGAAGCATTTTACCAACTGAGCCATGTCCCCAGCTCCTAAAAACACCTTTTTATCCTTTCCCAGGGCTGGGACTTGAACTCAGGGCCGTATGTGTGTTAGGCAAGGACTCCACCACTGAGCTACATCCCCAACCCTATAACTTGTATTATATTATATTATTATACTATTCTATGACCAATTATTGTTATCAATTTTGTCTTACCTAATTTATGTCATGCTTTATTATAAGTATGCATACATAGGAAAAATCATAGAGCATCCAGGTTCATGACTGGCAATTTCCATAAGGTTTTCTTCGAACAAACCCCAATAGATGAGCAACTACAACTACTGTAACATCAACTATGAGTGATTTGGGGAGGGGTATTCAGGAAAATGCTCAATTGTAGGTAACATGTACAGGAAGCAAGAAAGCTGATTTCCTGCCTCACCATCTCCACTTCCTTCACAGAGGACGGAAGCGGCTTGAGGCCACTGCATTATCTACACACTCAAAGCTTCACATCTGTCCCACACTGGGTCTTCCAGCTGTCTTAGCCTAAGCCCTGGGTGCAGTGTAACCGCTGGTCACTGGATAAATGCTTGACATAATGAGTGAGTAAATGAGAAAAATGAAAGGGAGGAAAAGGAAGAGGAGAGGAAAACAAAATGCTGAGAGAACCAGGAAAGACAAAGCCTCCACTGTCCAGCTGGACTAAAGGAATGCCGTGAGGGCCATGAGGACAGAGAAAAGCCCCAGCTCGCTGTTTCTGTCTCAGAATCTCTTAAGATGCCTGTAACCCCATGCTGGTTTGCCTGCTCCCGATTCTGCCCTTTCTCTAGAGCCCTTGATCTCCCATCAGCTGGACAGCAATACCCCTGAGTGCTGTGCCATCCCAGGCCACATCCTCAGCTGCTTCCCCCAGGACCCCTCATCTCTGGACTTCAGAGTGTCCCGCACTAAATCAGACCTTTTTCTACCGGAGCACAGTCTCAGCTCCCGAAGAAAGAATCAATCGTTATTGATGGAAGATTCTTGCCTTAACTCCCTACCCCTCACCGTCTCCACGATGGACCATTTTGCACACAATAGCCATCATCACAGCCTTTGTGCAGGGCCCAGGCATCCTGAAATTGAGCCTTCAATCTCCTAGCAGACATGCTCAGGAAATGGATAACCCGTGCCTGTCCCTACTAGCACAGTGGTTCTTGGTTCTGAAGCACACGGGAGACCTGCTCCACGACCTACGGAGGGGTTAGATGACCCAGGACAGATAGCCTGGGCAGGTGGAGGTCTTTCTCCCACAGTCACTCTGTGGGGTGAGATTAGACCCATGACCCCTCTCTTATATCACCCAGCTACTTGCTACAAGACAAGGGACAAGATAGTATGCTGTCTGCTGGGTCAACTCTGGACAATCTAAGCCCCAGTGTCCTGCTGATGGAGGTTCCCCAGAAGAAGAAAGCACTCTCAAAGAACTAGGGTTCTGAGAAAGGAAGTCAGACACTGGGTGCCCCACCTAAGAAACAGCCTTCAGGGCATGGAGTCAACCTGAGGCCAGAGACACCTCTCCTTCCAATACCTAAGGGACAGTCATGAATATTTCTGACTCATCCATCCAAAAAATCACTTCTGTCTAAGACCCTGTCTGGTCCCCAGAGAGGCTCCCCAGCTGTGTTGAACGAAACCTTAAATATTTGAGATAGTTGGGGACATCTATTTAGGAAAGAGATATTAGAAAGTACAAGGAACTTACTGTTAATTTTTGTTAAGTATGATAATGTAATTATATAAGAAAACATCTATTTAACATCTATTTTCTGAGATGTACTCTGTTGATATTAACAGCGTACTATCTGGGATTTTCTTCAAAATATTTCAGCACAGAGGATTTACAAAAAAAAAAAAAAAAAAAGGAAATGAAAAGTGTGATAAGACAGAATCCAGGCTCCCAAAATGAGATGCTCCGATTGATTAATGATGTCTGCTGCAGCAGGGGCAGAAGATGCTCCGATTGTTTAATGATGTCTGCTGCAGCAGGGGCAGAAGGCAGAGGGTGGACACAAGTTATTTGTCATATATCCATCATCCTGGATGGCCCCTCATTTGAGGGACAAATGTCTACTCTGCTCCTCAAGCATCCTCAAATGATGCCTTTGTTATGTATTGATTAACTAGGAGTTAATATTGTTTGGTTTCTGCTCTGAGAAAAAGCTAAAATAAGAACTATTGAGGCCTCGGCTCAACAATTGTTATTATTCATTGAATTTTATGAAAGGATTTTTTGTTTGTTTTAGGTTAAAAGGAAGTGATATTATCAGCTACCTGCACTGTGATGGACACTGTCCCAAGTGGACACTCACCTCACTCACCTCATCTTGTTAACCATAGTACCCCCGTGAGCTAGGGCTGTGATGACCCTGATTTCAGGCCAGGTGACAGTCACACAGGGTCACCCAGACGAGACCTGATGAGTTAGAAGCTAACTAACCTCAAGCTCTCTGATTCCAGAGACAGCCATCAGATTATCTGCTCTCCTGCCTCTTGTTGAATGCCTGGACAGGGGACTGCTACAATTTGGGGACACAAAAAAAAGAATCAAGAGAATGAGATGGCTCAGTGAGTAAAAGGTGCCTACCACCATGCTTGAATACCTGAGCTCAAGCCAAGCAACTCATGTGTTGGAAAGAGAGACCCAACTCCCGCATGCTGTCCTCTGACCTCCATATGTGTACCTGTTTGTATGCACATAGAGAAAGAATGCTGAGGACTTGTGGATTGGGAGATTGGGAGAAGGGGCCAGGTTAAAGTTCTGCTTGAGAGTGGGTAACTAAGGGGGTGCTGAGCTTGCTAATAGTGGCAAAGGAAAACCCCAGGAACATCTTGCTCAGGAGAGGGGATACTTGTGGAGCAATGAGCCCAACTGCTCTAACCCACCAGGAGGGGCCTCCCCTCCTCTCTGAGTTCCAGTTGACTGGGTAATTTCCCCAAACAGCTAGCTAGTTTTGAAGCCTGCACTCTGTCAGTTAATAAAAGGTTAAAAAATGGAAGACTGCATCAGGAAACACAAGTTTAGGGCTCCATAAATATAACTCTTCATTGTTACTTCAACCTTGTAATCCTCCTGCCTCGGCTTTCTGAGTGTTGGGATAGCTGGTGGGGGCCATGACACCTAGCTAATTCTCATCACGTTTAGCAGGTGTGGTTTTCTTGTTTCCTAATGATATAAGCAGAATCAAAATTTTTGTGTGACTTTTGTTGTTTTGTGGGGTTCAAATTTCTATCAGGAATGGGGTGTTTTACCTGTTGTACTTGATAGGGGAGTGCCTTCAGCTCAAAACATAAAATCCTACTGTAGGCATCAAAGGCACAGCTCACAAAAATAATCTGACATTCTACTGGAAGTGAAATCCTTAAAAAAATAAGGAGGAGGAGGAGGCAACGTTGCTTTCTGGAATTTTCTGTGTTTATTGTTTTTGCTTTTGTTTGCTTCCTTTCCCTTTTCAAAGGCCTCCAAGAGCTCTTCAGGGACTTCTGGGGTAATGTGTGATAGCATGGGTTGGAGGGTGTGAGTATAATACCAGTGAGAAGTTGAGAGACAGATCAGGGATTATTTGTACCTGAGTCCTTGGGGATCAGGCAGGAGCTTGCTGGAAGCATCCACTCTGAACTGTCTCAGCAAATGCACCTAGCTGCAAGCATGGCTTTGGCACATACGATCTGTGTGTGTGTGGCATCTGTTTTGAATGTGAAATGTCCCCTCTGGCCTCACATGTTTTAACACTTGGTCTCCAGCTGGTGGCACTGATTTGGAAGGTTGTAGATCCTTTAGGAGGTGGAGCCTCACTGGAGGAAATGGGTCTCTGGGGACAGCCCTCGAAGTTTGAGAGTGGTGGCAGGGCCATTTCTGGTTAGCTGCCTCCTTCCTTCCTGGGGACACAAAGTGACCAGCCACTTCATGCTTCCATCTCCAGGAACTGTTACCAGGACTTCACTAAAAAGCCTTCCATGTATGATAGGGCTGGAGAGAGGGCTCAGCGGTTAAGAGTGCTTGCTGCCTAGCCATGAGGACCAGAGTTCCAATCTTAGTACTCACCTGACAAGCCTGGTGTCCCAGTGAACTCCTGTAACCCAGCTTCAAAGCAAGCAAAGACAAGAGGATTCCTGGGGCTTGCTGGCTTCCAGCCAAGCCAAGGAAAAGTGAGCTCCAGATTCAGAGAGAGAGAGAGAGAGACCTTGCCTCAAAGGAACATGTGGAGAGTGACACACACACACACACACACACACACACACACACACACACACACACAAAATCTCTTACCCATGTAAATAAATAAACAGGCAAAACTTCTAATAAGACTTCCACATGTCAAAATTCTTCAGCCTTTCAAAATCTACCATGTCCTTTAAATCTAGAGTGATGGTCCAAGTCCCCAAATGGTCTGAAAGAAAGCCTGGCCCTTCATTAGTTTATCTTCCCAAGGGTGTTTGAACCCCCCGCCCCCGTCCATCCCTGTGCCCCACAAAATGGCTTCCAGAAGTTTGGTCCTGCATTCCCATTGCACTTCTCTGGGTGATTTCTGCTCTCATAAAAGTCCCATCCTAATTCCCCCAAGCACATCTGATACCAGATGGTCACATTTAAAAAAACTTTATGGAAGGCTTGTGGGGAGCAGGAGGGAGACTGCAGTGGGCGAGTAGCTCTGGCTCTCCCTGCAGCTATCCGCCATGCTGTCAAGGCTATAGGCCTGGCTTTGGCTCATTTTTCGTCACTGGAGAGTCTCATCCCCACCCTAGTCTTCTCTGAGGTCCAGCAAGAGAATCATGGAAGCTATCTCCCCACTCCACTTCCCATGAAACCCAAAGTAGCAACACACTGCCAATGCCTTGTAAGATAGTCTAATGCCTTACCACCCTCAAATTCCACTTCAAAAAGGAGGGTTTTGGCATCATGATTTTGGAGCTAACACCATATTAAAAGATTCATCCCTGGGCTGGAGGCGTAGCTCAGTTGGCAGACTGTTTGCCTAATACACACAAACCCCTGAGTTTGACCCCGATTCCACATAAGCCTAATATTGTGGCACATGCCTGCAATCCCAGTACTTCCAAGGTGAAGGCAGGATAGGAGATCAAGGTCATCAGCAGTTATATAAGGAGCTGAAGGCAAACCTGAGGTACTCAAGATCCTGTCTTGAAATTAATCAATCAATCTATTAATTAATTACAAGATCTGTCTTGAATTCAGATGTAATTTGCCCTCAAGTTAGGGATGACTTTTTCCCTCAGAAAACTTCCCCAGGGAATTATGAGTTCTGAAAACAGCTCTGAACTGTAAATACCGGGTTCTGCCTTGATAGTTGGAAGTTCTCTTCATACCCAGCAGCAGGGAGGATCCGAGCAGCAGGGAGGACCCATGTTGCCCAGACCAGTCTCCCTCTTTATGATCTATTCTTTCTCACCTAGCTCCAAGAAGCACACCCCATGTCTGTGCCCTTGCACCCCAGAACCAGCTCTTTTACATCAGGCTTCCCTGCTGGGTGGCCAGAAAATTTTGGATCCAGCTTTGGATGTGCACCAGAGAAAAGGGCTTTGAAGGCTGCTGTAGGAGGCTTCGTGACCTTGGATAAGAGGAAAAGAAGCAGAGGCAAGGGGACAAAATGTGACAAAAGGCAGGATGATATATCCCAGTGTCTCCCCCTAGGGAAAGAAGAGAGCAGGGCAGAGCTCTCAAGGGCACCTTCTGCAGTTTGTGTGGTCCACCTTTGAGGGACCCTGTGTGTGGGAGTGGGAGGATAGTGCTCTGGGGAAAATCGAACTTTCCCATTCTGAAAACTTTTTAAGCCTTGATGTGTCTTCCTCTCAACTCCTCAAACTAGAGGTGTTTCCCCATCCCCCAGGGAGAGGAAGCAATGATCTGGCAGCCACGAACTGCTCCACACTTCCTGGGTCGGAGCTGTTTAGGGTCATGAACTCCACATCCTTGTCACCTAGCAAAGTGCAGCCTCTGTGTTTGTGGCTGGCTCATTCTCATGTTGTTTGTTGTTCTGTTTTGATTTTGTTTTGTTTGGATGAAAGTTCAGAGGAATTTTTTGTTTTGGTTTGGTTTTTGATACTGGGGAGAGACATTTTTCTGTTATTGTTTTCTTCATCAAGGTCTTAGCACAGAGCCCATGTTGGCCTCAAACTTACAATCCTCCTGCCCCTGTCTTCCAAGTAGCTGGGCCCACGGGCTTGTAAATTACACCCTAAAACTGTTACTTCATCCTTAGTTAGGATTTCATTGCTGTGAAGAGGCACCATGACCACAGCAACTCTTACAAGGAAAGCATTTAATTGGGGGCTGGCTTACAGTTCAGAGGTTTAGTCTGTATTGTCATGGCAAGAAACATGGACGCAGCATACAGGCAGATGTGGTGAGTTGGACATCCGGATAGACAGGCAGCAGGAAGAGAGTGAGAAACTGGGCCTGGCTTAAGCATCTGAAACTTCAAAGCCCACTTGTGGTAGGGGTTTGGATTTCTTTGGAAACAGTTGTGTTGAATGAATGTAGTTTTTGTTTTGGTCTCAGGTAAGGGTTGTGGGAGTGCTTAGTCTACCACTGAAAAACAGACTCATGAAAGGGGCATGCAAATAATCCTGATTACTGTCACCTGTAGGGAACATATTTCCATCCTTTGATGGGCAGACACCTGTGATCTTGGTCAACAGGAAGTTGGAGGAGGGCATAAGGTTGACCAATGAGAAAACATCCTGGTACATAATTAGAGGGAGTAGAAAAAGGGAAACTCAAGAGGGCTTTTTTGCTTGGCATTGCTGCTCATGGCTGCTCATCATGGCTTCACTTTGAAAGACTCAAGACAATGCTTTGTTGAAGGTTGTAGTAGCTGGAAGCTGTTTAGAGTTTTTTTTTTTTTTTTTTTTTTG
>CAJQZJ010001750.1:7635654-7659635 GCA_907164525.1 Lophiomys imhausi | reverse complement strand
TAACAGCTCTGGCTGTCCTGGACTCGCTTTGTAGACCAGGCTGGCCTGGAACTCGCAAAGATCCGCCTACCTCTGCCTCCCAAGTGCTGGGATTAAAGGCGTGCGCCACCACCGCCCGGCTGTTTAGAGTTTTTAATAAATAGTTTAAAGGTTCATCTTCACCCACCCCCAGTGACACACTTCCCACTCCAACAAGGTCACACCTCCTAATAGTGCCACTCCCTATGAGTGTAAGGGGCCATTTTCATTCAAACTGCCACAGACATACAGGTAAATCCAGGAGACAGTTTTGGCTAATCTTGGTAGGAGAAGTCTCTGTAGCGAAGCAGTCCTTTGTCTACAAATATCCTGGAGGGAAAACTATAGCGTCTAATAAAATAGTCTAGGACAATTTCTACACATACTATCGACATTAGTGCTCAGACCAGGGGAAGACTTTGCCATCCTTCTGAACCTCACATGGGGGAGGAATTTGTCGTTCCCAATGGCCGGCAGCTTTGGTCTTTAACATGGTAGGCTCATGTCAAGATGCACACCCTCTCAGGCCTTCATGTAACTCTGCTTCCTCTGCTCTCCATAGGGCATAGTTTGTGTGGTCCTCTATTTTGACTGATAGATCAAGTTATATAGTTATCTCTTTATTGCACAGGTTCTATTCCATAATAAATCTGGCTTTAATAACATGCAGGTCTAATTAATATGTAGGTGTAAGACAGTAAATAGGAGGTTTTCCCTAAAAGATTACTAGAGGACACAGAATTTGTCTGCACCAAAAGCCAGTTCAGGCTGTCTCAACCATTCTATGCTTCATACCCAGACATAAAGAATATGCTTGAATCAAAACTCTCTAAATTTTATTGCTACCAAAGGTAGGGAAACTCACATTGTTATCTGAAGCTGGGAATGAGTGTAGCCTGATGTAAGTGCTGAAGGGTTCTGGGGTTACTGAATGCATTGTTTGGAGAGGTGTGTGTGTGTGTGTGTGTGTGTGTGTGTGTGTGTGTGTGTTACTTGTAGGTGAAAGAACTAAAATCCAAGTGAATTATTACAAGAGTGATATGTCTTTATTATTCACCCATAACCTTGAATGTAAATAGATTAAATTCTCAATTAAAATGTCTGAACTAGCCGAATAAAACAAACACAGCAAAACCCTGTGGTATGCTGCCTACAGGAAACTCAGCTCAACACTAAAGACACATAGATAGAAGGTCAAGTTATGGGAAAAGATACAGTGCTGACAAGCAGAAGGCAAAGGCAAGTCAGGGCATCAGTATGTGTATTGTGTAAAGTAGACAATATGGATTTTAAGTTTAAAAAACATTTTTTAAAACTGACAAAAAAGATCAAGACTGATAAAGTTAGGGCTGATGTACGCTGGTAAAAGATTAATTCAGGAAGAGTAAATAACGTGTGTGTGTGTGTGTGTGTGTGTGTGTGTGTGTGTGTGTGTGTGTGTCCAGGACTGGAGCACATAATTACATAAATCAAACACCTGAAAGATAGACTAAAAGAAGAGATAGCATCTAATAAAATAGTCTAGGACTTTCATGTTACACTTTCATCAAAGGGCAAAGCATCCAGACCCCCCCACAATTAACAACAACTACAACAACAAAAATTGACATTGAGGTACACTACAGTATACACTTGACCAAATGATGTGCAAAGTTACAGCGCATTTCATTCAATAGTTACAGAATACAACATTGTCTTCTCACCAACACATGAAATGTTCTTCAGTCACATATTAGGGCAAAAACAAGCTTCAGCAGATCAAGTAGATAAAATAATAACATGTAAATTCTTTGATCATGAGTTAATAAAAAGAGAAACCAATTGGAAACTTTAAAATTAGTGAGACAAATCTATGGAAAGAAGCAACATTCTCTTGACTGGTATACAGGTCAATGAAGAAATTAAAGGGACATTGAAATTTTTTCTTTAAACAAATTAAAATCCAACATTCCACAGCTATGAGATACAGCAAAAGAGTAGTAAGGCAGAAGAGCCAACATCAAACAAGGAGAGGAAGAGGAGGAAGAGGAGGGGGCACAAGGAAGCAGAAGAGAAGGAGGAGGGGTAGGTGGGAGAAAAAGAAGAGGAGGAGGGAGAAGCAGAGGAAGAAGAGGAGAAAGAGGAAGAAAAGGAGGAGGGGTAAGAAGAGGAAGACAAGGGGGGGGAAGAATAGGAGAAGTAAGAAAAAGAGGAAGAGGAAGAGGAGGGGAGAGGGAAAAGGAGGGAGATTTCTAATGAACAACCTGATGATACAACTCAAGAAATCTGAAAAGCAAGAACAAATAAACAAAAATTAGAAGGAAGTAAATAAATAACAAGGATTAGGCCCAAAATAAACCGAAACTTTAAAAATACAAACTACTGAAGAAATTTAGAGGTTTTTTCTTTTAAGATTAAACAAAATTGAGGGGCTCACCACCAATAACAACAGCAACAACAACAAAAACCCTTTAACTACACTAACTGCCGTGACTGTCATACAAAATCCTCCACTGGCTCAGGGGTGGAAGCCTCGGTGTTACTGGAAGCTGCTGGTGCTACTTCAGCAGGTGGTATAAACCTTCTAAGGTGGTGCCTGGCTGGAAGGAGTCGATCCCTGGGATATTCCATTGAAGGGAAGCTTGTACCTCATCCTCTGCTGTTTCTGCTTCCTGACTTCTGTGAGGGGAACACCTCTACTCCCACCCTGCTCTTCTATCATAATTTTCAGCTTACCACAGACCCAGGGCAATGAACTAAGCCAGCCACGGGCTGACACTTCTGAATCATGGGCCCAAATCAACTTTTCCTCCTTTGATGTTGGTTTCTCAGATAATTGTCCCAGTGACAAGAAAGTACCACATTAACTAAGGGGGAAAATCCAAACAAAATCAGACTTGGAAAAACAAGGTTTTACAAGCAACACCACAGAAATACAAAGGGTCACTGGGGACGTCAGGGAGGACAGCATCACTAAACAGGAAAACCAAGGAGAAGCAAATAAATCTTAGGTACGTGTAATTAGTAATGTACAAAAATGGGACCATGAGACACTGCAAACTGGAATATACCAATGACAAAATTAAATATATAATAAAAGCCTTTCACATATTTATAGCCATAAAAGAATTGATTTTATTAATTATCTGTAATTTTAATTTCCACAAGGTTTATGGAACCTTGAGCACTGGGCAATGAACGTTCCAGTAAATCCTGAAGGATTCAAAACAGAAAAGTCATGGGAATCAGGAAATAGGGAAGAGCAAAGAATTGGCTTATTTCACTGAGCAAAACATCTTCACCTCAGGCTGGATATTCATATTCTTCTTTATTCATTAGTCTGTTGATGGACAGTTGGGTTATCTTCATACCCTGGCTACTACAAGCAATGTTACAGTAAACAGAGGTACAGCCTTATATGAGATCCTAATTTCATTTCTAGTGGGGTGTGTGGGTGTGGGTGTGTGTGAGTGTGTGTATGGGTGTGTGTGTGTGTGTGAGTGAGTGTGTGTGGGGAGTGTGTGAGTGTGTGTGTGAGTATGTGGGGGGTGGTGTGAGTGTGTGTGTGTGTGTGTGGGTGTGTGCATGTGCATTGCTGGGAGTTTTACAGTCCAAGTCTTTAGATTTCATTCCCTAGTCCATTTTGACTTGTGCTGTGTATGCAATGCAAGATGTGGTCCAGTCTCATTTTTCTGCCCATGGACACCCAATTTTCCCAGCACTGTTTGCTGAAATGTTGCTGGCACTCTGCAGTGCATCAACTTATTTTTAGGCCGTCTATTCCAGACCATTGGTCTGTACACGTGTCCACATCAGGCTTATTTTATATTCCTGCAGTCTCGTACTATACACTGAAAACACATTGGGAGCTCCAGCCTCACCGTTCCCACCGAAGACAGCTTTGGCTGTTCAGAGTCGTTCTATAATTCTGATGCTCAACATCTGTCTCTCGCTAATATGGTTAAGTTTATTCCCAAGTATTTTATTCTTTTCTCCCTTTTAGACAATTCATCAATGGTACATAGAAGACTCAGTAGTTTCCATATATTTATTTTTGTATCATGCAACTGAATTAGCTTTGTTCACAAGCTCTAACAGGTTTTTATTTGTGGGAATGAAGGTGGGATCTCTGAGGTGTTACATGTCTGTGTTCACTGAAACATTATGCATAATAGCTGAGATATGAAAATAATGTAAATGTCCATCAGCAGATTCATTTTCAGCCCCAGTTGGAAGACATCCCACAGAGTGAAATAAGCCAGACACAAAAGGAAAGCAGTGCATGGAATTTAACCTGTGGGATTGGAAGCCATCACACTCACAGGAGCATGAAATAGGGTAGTGGTCATCACGGGCCAGGGAAAGGAGTACCTGGGAGGAGGTTGTGTAACCGAACTTTTAAATTATTATTTAACACTTATTTATTTATTACTAAATTCACTTATAACAAACACCAACAATTTCTTAACTATTAATCCTATAAATTCCTACAACCCCTTTAACCTATCCACTAAACCTATTGATAATTATAACAACTATTTTCATAACCTTTTAGAATGATACAGTCTCTGGGGCAGGTCCTCAGTCGTCAGGAACACAGTCTTTGTTGTAGATTCTTTAACGCACTTAGCAGTCCTTTTTCTGGATCTCTCAGATGTAGGTTCCGTCAGGGTAGTTGGTTATTGCAGTCTCACCTTAAATAAGGCTTCATGCTTTCTTCTCTGTGGGAGACCCCAGCCATCTGCAGGCCAACTTACTTCTTTTGAATCAGGAACTCAGCTGCTCTGCCTCAGTCCTTAAAGCCAGGCACAGTTTCTTTTAGGCCACTGTTCGGACAGATCAAACCCCTCTAGGCAAAAGCTGAGCCACAGGGTTTAGTCCTTGGCCTTTTGGTGTCTTGCTCAGGCTTTCTTTGCTCACCGGCTTCTTTCTGCTTCAGGGAGAGAGCTGGCCATCAATGGCCAGCCCTTTTTTCAGCAGGACTCTTGGAGCTCTCTAGCATCAGGGGCCTCTTCTTCTTCTTCTGGGCTCCACGCACTGTCCTTAAATAGGAGGAACTCTGTTTCAGCTTAATTTGGGCTCCGCCCACTTAGCAGCTGAAAACAATGTCAGGCCAGATACTTTGTTTCAAGTCTATTGAGTCTTTCCTGTTTTCCTGACTTCAAACTTGTTTTTCAGTCTATTGAGTCTTTCCTGTTTTTGCTGACTTCATGCTGATAATGCTCTTCAGGCCCCGAATTAAGAGACAGTATCAGAAACTCCTATATATTTCCTAAATCTAATTTATCTAACCCCTACAGGTTGGCTAGTGGTGCTACATCCAGTTATCAGGATGAGAATGTTCTGGAACGCTCATGCACAACCTAGAAACTGCATTTAACAATAAGATATGAAATTCTTGGAATCTGCTAAGAGGGCAGCATGTTTTCTCAGGGGGAAATAAGGAAAGAAAACAATAATGTAGGTGAGGTGGGAGATAGGCTAATCAGCCTGATTGCAGTGATGACATCAAAATGATAAAATGACATCACAGCATGTATTGCAAACACATGATGTTCCACCTGCCAATAACACCTTAACAATGCTGGGAAGTGTCTGAAACCTCTGTCCTTGTGGGTGTAAATCACCTTGGGTGCTCATCTCTGCAGCAAGCATACTGAATCTGGAGCAACACCAAAAAGATTGGCATATTGTAGCTACCACAGACAACAAACAACAATGTCCTAGTTGCAGTTTCTGTTGCTGTGATAAAATATCCCGTCCAAAAGCAGTTTAAGGGAGAAAGGGTTTGTTCCACCTTATGAGTCCAAATTACAGTCCACCATGGGGATGTCAAGGCATGAATTTCAAATGACTAGTCACAATCATCTTTACAGTCAAGACCAGAGATAAATGAATGAGTATATGCTAAATCATTTGCTTGCACTCAACTCAGTTCTCCTCTCTTATATGGTTCATGAACCCCCTTCCTAGGGAATAGTGCTGCCTGCAATGGGCTGGGTCTTCCCACATCAATTAAGGCAATTCCTCATAGACCCACTCATAGGCCAACCCAATGTTGACAATCTCTCACTGAGCTGCTTCCCAGGTAGTTGTAGGCTATGTCATGTTAATAATTAAAGCTAACCATCACAGACTAGATGGCGACTCAGTAAATTAAAAATAGAATTTACACGTGAACCAGAAGAAGTATGCCCTGGAGAGTTAAGAGAAGACTGTCAAAGGTGTCTTTTTTGTGCACTTACGTTCTAGCATCATTATTCATAACAGACAAAAAGTAGTCCCAGTCCAGGTGGTCCATTGTCAGAAGAATAAATGCCATTCTGTTTATACATCCATTTCTGAATATTATTCAGCCTTTTTAAATGAATTCTGCTAAAGGAAGGAAACTCTGACACATGGTGGTATAGGCAGTGGACCTTGGGGCCATTTGTTTTGGTTCAGATGTGGCGTGAGGGCATCACACAAGAGTGTGTGGACCGGGCACTTAGTGCCTCGTGAAGCAGTACTGAGAGACATGGAGTCTGGGAGAGGTGGGGGCTGCTGGGAGTCCTCATGTCAGTGGAAGAACTGCCCCCAGAGAAGACTGGGAGGGAACCCAACTTTCAGATCATGAACCAGAAGAAGTATGCCCTGGAGAGTTAAGAGAAGACTCTCAAAGATGTTTTTTTTTTTTTTGTGCACTTACGTTCTAGCATCATTATTCATAACAGACAAAAAGTAGTCCCAGTTTCCTGTTTCCAGATGCGATTCCTGTCCTCCCGCTTTTGGTCACTGTTGGCCCCCCACTTGTTAGGGCCTCAGTAGAAGCTAAACCAATGTGGCTGTCAATCTCACACACAACCTCTGGAACTCTGAGCTAAATAAACCAACAGGATCAAGCCTTGGGCATTTTGTGATAGTAGTTGTGATGATTAAACTTCATTGTCAACCTGACTGGATGCAGAATCACCCGGAAGAGAAATCTCTGTGAGTCTTTCTAGAGAAGCTTAACTCAGGAGGGAAGATCTACCTAAAATGTAGTCAGCACACCCTGTGGGCTGGGGGCCCAGTCTGAATAAAATGGAAAAAGGAAGGAAATGAACTGAATACCAACATTCATCTTTCTCTGCCTCCTGCTGCAGATGTAATGTTACCATCCATGTCACACTCCAACTTCCCCTCTATGACAGCCTTCCCCTCCAGGACTGACTGTATCCCCTCAAACTTGGAGCCAAGATCAGCCCTTCCTTCACTTGCTTTTGTCAGGTATGTTTTCACAACAATGAATAAAAGGAAGTGATGTGTGTTGGAAACCTACTAGAACAGCTTAGACCAAGTGACACAAGCCAGTCACGAAAGTTCAGATGCTGGATGGCTCCATGCATACACATCTCAAATCATAGGATCCATGGAAAGTCTGGTGGTAGTATCCAGGAGCTTGGGGAGGGGACAGGTCTCCTTCCAAAGATAGTGATGGCAGCCCCAACTATGGGAGTGCACTGAACGTCCCAGAACTTACACTCAATACTGGATGAGGCAGCAAATGCTGTGCTTTCTGTATTTTACTATAATAAAACTATGAAAGTGGCTGAAACAAAGACACAGCTACACTGGCAAAGGTGCCCACACTGAGCCATGAAACCATGTGTCTTTAGCATGCTCTGGGGCCTGTTTGAACCAGTCCAGAAGGTAAAGAGAAGCATGCCTGTGCTTAGCTACCCTGGGGCTGAGCAGATGTCGGCATCCTAAGCACTTTATGGGGCTGTGTTCCCGAAGTCTGCTACAAAAGTAAGACATTAAATGTAAATTTCTTGGTGCTAAAATAACTGGCTAAGGAAATTTCAAAAGAATATTATGAATTCCAGGGATACTGTGGATCCAGCTAGAGAATATGAACAGATGGAGGTGAAACACGGGCAGGCCTGACCCAGGAGAGGCATCACAGCCCTTGGGCAGGCACAAGGAGCTTCTAGAACCAAAGCCTGCTCCCCTCTTCCCCTCCATGTGTGACCCTCTCTCTAAAGGCTTCTGCAGTGCTTTTGGCTGGGCAGGAGGGTTGGACACTGGTGCATCTATCTGCCCAGTGAAGGCACTGTGGGAAGCTGCTGCCCCTCTGTTGCTTTGTGCAGCTGGTGGCTGGACCTAAGTGAGAATGCCTGAGGACAGAGTGGCTCAGCATCTACCTTGATGGTAAAGCAGTGCACTGCACCAACCGGCTTAGGCAGCAAGCTTCATTTTCCAAGGCTGAGCGCACTTTAAAAAACTAAAATATCCCCATCTTTTGATTTTACCAGTGAAGACTCAGGAGCCAGGTGCTGGATTGAAAACCTTCCAGCTCAGAGAGGCAGAGAAAGCACCCAGTTAATGTTCCTACTCCACCTAAGCCAAAAGTCCTCAAATCTCAAAGATAAAAAAATCCTTCTTCTCCACGCTGTCTTAAATACCCCTCAGCTCAGTGTCCCTCCTTTCTGTTTTTTCCCTGTCAGCTGGTTTCTTGCGCTGCCTCTTGACCTAGGGTTGACTTTATTTAATTCTGGGGCTGAGCAGATGTCGCCATCCTAAGCATTTTATGGGGCTGTGTTCCCGAAGTCTGCTACAAAAGTAAGACATTAAATGTATTACTTTTGGATACGTTTGGATTAAAGGTGTATGCTAGGACAGATCCATACCATAACCATTTGTTTACAATAAACAGAAAGTTCTAGGATTAAAGGCTGAACCATCCCACAATTAGACACAGGATTTTACAGTTTATAATCTTGGTATTCTCAACGCAATGAAATATCCTGCAACACTGTAAGGCTGTGCTGGAGAGATGGTTCAGTGGTTAAGAGTACTTACTGCTCTTCCAGAGGACCTGGGTTTGGTTCCCAGCCCCCACATGGCTAACTTACGATAATCCTTAATTTCAGTTCTAGAGGTTCAAGCACCCTCTTCTAGCCACTAAGGGCATCAGGCACAAACATGATACACATATGTGCATGGAGGAAAAATACTCACACATGTAAAACTAAGTGAATCTTAGTAACCTAGAAGAGTAAGGACTCATAACAAGGCTGGGGCTGGTTACAGGAGGCTGAAACCTTTGGTAAACTGACATTTACTGAGCTGACATTAGTGAGAGGAGAGAGAATCACAGTATCCCCAGCTGTACAGACAGTAAGACTGTGTGGTTATCTTTCCACACCATTGTCTCAGCAGATGAGACTGGACTTCTGCTTCCAAACACAGAGTAGATGTGGTTCCCCCTATTGTTTTTGCTGATAGAACTGAACCCATGAGAACTGGCTGAATCAGAGTGGATTTGGGAGTGTCATTGCTGACAAACGGAAATAATTAAATCCAGAGGCTCAAGAAAGAAGGGTGCCTACATCTTTGCCTGACAATGACGATCAAACAAGCCTATCAGAACCACAGCTAGCACAAAGGCCATTACAGCTCTATTGAAAAAGAGTAATGACAAGGATATCTGTTGGTAATTATCTTCTCAACATCAAAGTACTACGACCCTTACTAGGAACCAAATGGACCAAAGAGGATTTATTCCAAACCCCTCATTATGCCTTTAATAGTTACCCTTTTAAGTTGACCACACTCCTATGGTTGGCCATCTCCCCAGTCCTAAAACTGATTCTTTAAAACCCCACATGTTCAGCAAAACTGAAAGAATAAAGCAACAACAAAAGAGAAAATCAAGAAATTTAAAACTACAGTAAGTCTTGAGCCCTAAAATAATAATTACACTAAATGCAAATGGTTTAAATACACCAAGCAAAAGATTAAAATTGGCAAAGAAAAAAGTTTTAGAAGCCCAACTATACAGTGTCTACAAGAAACTCACCAAAAAAATAATTCAAGCAGGTTCAAAGTAAACAAACCAGAAAGATGCCAAGTGAATGTCACTCAAAAGAAAACCATGGACTGTTGGGTCAATGTCAGATAAAAATATGTTCAAAGAATATTGACAGAGACAGAAATCAACACCACATAATGGCATGAAGATGAGTTTTGTAAAACTTCAAGGTGACTCTACATTGCATGCACCCAACAGAAGAGCTTCAACACATATGCACCCTTATACAAAAGCAATTGTAAACCTCAAGCAAAAGTTATTCTAGGAATGAAAGATGAGTTTAAAGTTTGAAAACTTATCTGTGTGATTTGTCTTGTCAATCAATAGGCCAAGGAAATGATACCAAAGCCTTTTTAACAGTTGATGTTGGAGCAACTGTTGTCTACGTGCCTTCTAACACCTCCTATAAAAATTCACTCAATTTATCAACTAAAATATAAGCCACAAAACTGTGAAAATCTTTATTAAGAAACAAGAAAGGCAAACTTCTGAGCTATGCTTGGGAAAGACTTCTTAGGCAGGACACCAAAATCATGATTCATAAAAGAGAAATGTTAATAAGTTGAACTTTACCAAGATTATAAAATTTACTCTAAAAAGAACTATGTTCACAGAATAAAGACAAGTTGAAGACTGGAACAAAAAAAATTAAAAGCAGTTACCTGATAAAAGACTAGAAACTGAAATACATAAAGAGTTCTCAAAACTCAACACTGTGCCCCCTTACACTCCTAGGTATAATTATAACATTAAATCATAAGGGATAATGGGCACTGAGGACAAGGAGAAGGAGAACCCTTGCGCATTGTTGCAGGGAACATGAAGTAATACAGGTGTTCGGAAAACAACAGGATGTCCCCCAAATAATTAAAATTAAAAGGAACATATGATCTAGAAGTTCCATTTCTGACCTCAAAGAACTGAAAACAGAGTCTGAAAGAGATGCTTGCACACCTACATCCCAAGAAGGATTATCTACAATGGCAAAAGGTAGAAACACAACTCGGACCCAGTGACAGGAAAATGGATAGATGAAATGTGATGTACGCACAGAGGGATGTTATTCAGCCTCAAAAAAGAAGACAATTCTGACACATGCTTCCACATCAATGAACCCCGAGGATCTTCCACATAGTAAATAAGCCAGTCACAAAAAGATAAATATACATGATTCTGCTCAAAAAAATATCTAGTGCAGTCAAATTCTTAGGAAGGAAGAGGTAGGTTATTAGGGGTAAAGTAGGGAAAATGGAGAGTTGTTCAAAAGGGCAGAGAGTTTCAGTTTTGTAGGATTAGAATGTTCTAGAAATTGGTGAATGATCACGGAAATGTACAGCGCTCCTGAACTAAGAACTTGAAGATTACTAAAATAAGTCGGGAGCAGCGGTGCACGCCTTTAATCCCTAGGAGGTAGAGGCAGGCAGATCTCTGAGTTTGAGGCCAGCCTGGTCTACAAATCAAGTTCCAGGACAGCCAGGGCTATACAGAGAAACTCTGTCTGGAAAAACCGAAGGGGGTCGTGCAGGGTTGGAGAGATGCCCAGAACCTACATAAAGACTGGATACAGTAGCAAATGTGTCTATAATCCCACTCTCCCTACAGAGAGAAAAGAAGTGGAGACAGAAGAATTCCCAGAAGTGAAAGCCAGGAGCCTGCAATGAACAATGAGAGACGCTGCCTCAAACACGGCAGAAGGTAAAGTCCCATGCCTGAGGTTGTCCTCAGAATTCCACATACGTGGCTGACCACACAAACATATACATACACAGACATATCATACACAAAGAATATTAATGCTAAATTTTGTTGTGTACCTTTTTCTAAAATTTTTAGAAAAATCCAACCAATGAGAAAATAGAAGACATGAACATGTATGTTACCCAAGCAAATATATTGGTAGCAAGTAAGCCCATAAATTTTAACATCCCTAAGCACTGGAGAATGCAAATTAAAACAACAGACCTCCTGGCACAGTGGTGTATGCATGTCATTCCAGTACTGGAGGGGGGGAGGGTCCGGTGGTAAAAGCAGGAGAATCAGGAATTCAAGGCTAGCTTTGGCTACATAATGAGTTTTAAGCCAGCCTGTGCTATATGAGACCCTGTAACACCCTTCCAATTAATGGCCAAAGCAAGTGCTGGTGACAATGCAGAGAAGCCAGATGTCTCCTGTTCTGCCAATGGAACGTAAGATGGCTCTGTCCTCTGGAAAATAGTGAATAAGTTTTCTTAAAAGCTAAACACACCCTGAAGCACACAACTCTGTGTTTCTGCTCCTGGACTCTTGTTCCGGAGAAATGAAACGTGACCATACAAAAACACAGCCCACATTTGGAAACAACCAAAATGTTCTACAATATGAGATTGCTTAAACACCCTGGTGGGTCCACACCAGGAACAAGATGGGGAAAATGACTGGATCACATGACCCCTGGGCAGAGCTCAAGGTCAGAGTAGGGACAAAGCCAAGCTCCAAAGTCTCAAGATATATAATCCCACTTAAATAATGTTCCCTGGTAAATTAATCCTTTAAGTTAACAAACACAATATTCTTTAAAATACCAAATAATAAAAATGAAGATCAGAGCAGCAGTTGCCAAGGTTTTAAAAGTGGAGAGATGCTGACCACAGAAGAGGGGTCAAGGAACCGTCGGCTCTGTGTCTTAATTTTGTTGGCTATATGATCTGTGCTAGATTTTTTTTTAAACTTCATAGAACTAATCCACACTTTTCTCTAATGCTGATGTCCAGTTTTGATGCTGTGCCACAGTTAAATGAGATGGTTAACTGGGTGAAGGGTGACAGGGCCTCTCTCCACTGCCCTTGCTATTTTTTGTGCATCTGTAGTTATTTCAAAATAAAGCAAGGATTATGAAGTTCAAGAGAGGACTGAGGATGTGGCTCAGTTGGATTCTATTCCCAGCACTTCATAAACCAAGTGTAGTGGTGCACATCATAATCCCAGCACTTGGGAAGTGGAAGCAGGAAGATCAGAAGTTCAAGGTCACTCTCAGCTACATAGCAAGTTCCAGGCCAATTTGGAACTCACTTACCTGTGAGACCCTGACTCAAAAACTAAAAGGAAAAGTATATGAATCAAATAGTGCTTGTTTTCAACTGTCATGTGAATCTGGGTGAGAGGGCCTCTCTGCAAGATGCTGTTGGGGATGCTACTATGCACACTCTCACCTTTCTGGAAGATTCAGAGGCATCTTTCAGCCACCATAAAATGTTGCCACTTGTGTATATGTGAACCCAAGAGGTAGAGAGGTAGAGAGGCTGTGGCTGAGAAATAAACAGCCTCCATTCTAAGTGGATAGGCAGGGCTGAAGCAGTACCATGATACTGGAACACACCACACTACACTTCCTATGTCCCTAATTGAAGGAAGCGCTAAATTTCTGCTTCAGGTTGTTTAAAATAGTGTGTGTGTGTGTGTGTGTGTGTGTGTGTGTGTGTGTGTATACATATCTTTTTTTTTTTTCTTGCCAAGCTCACAGGGTTCCTGACTTCTCGCCCCAGGTGAAGAACATCAGCTCCAAATAGCCTTACCACAGACCACAAGTTTTGATGGGTTCCTATTTTCATCTTTGCTCAGGTGAAAATATTCTCTTATTTGCATTGTGATTTCCTCTTTGACCCGAGGGTTGTTTAGTCGTGTATCTCCTCAGACCCACAGCCTGCTCCTCGCAAATATGTTTTAGCTGCTGCATCCTTGGAGCCCGCTGATGGCAGATGCTCACCCAGCACAGGTGACATGGTTGACAGAGCCCTTGGCCACAGCAAGCAAGACAAAGTGCTGCATGTGTACACCTTACAGAACCAAGATTTAGTCCTGTTTTAATGAGCAGAAAGAAGCACGGGCTCTGGTTTCAAAGGCACTGTGGCTGCCTGGTGGGGGACTTGGAGTTTAGGAAGGTTGGGACAGTTGTCCCCAGCTGTGAGTCCTTCATGCTGCCACCTGTCTGGGCTTTGTCCTTCTGCTCTTCGTCAAAATGAGGAGTGACCTTGGGGGCTACCAGGGAACAGAATGAAAAGCTTCTAGCTGAGGAGGAGCCACAGCAGGCTGCCTTGTGCTGACCGCAATTGAAGAGGCACCTGGGGCTCTAGGGCTGAAGAGGGCTGAGGAGTTTGGGACCAGCATACTGTCAACACCGGATAGGGAAGGGCTTGTCACAAGTCTGGAAATCCAGGGCGAACCACCTGGGCCATGTGACACAGAGGGTTTGAAACTAGAGAGTCCGAGGAGTTGATTTCTAGGACTTGGCTGACCACATGGCCCTTAGAATGTGCTTGGGCATCCTGGCTTTGGTTCTCCGCGATCACAGAGAAGAAGTACAACCTACTCTCCTTCTCTGAGTCTCTTCCTCACTCTGGGATGCTGTGACGACCCTTCTGTCCCTCCTCAGCCTGCCTCATGTGGACAGGAACAGATAACAGCTGCCCACTGGGGGGTCAGCAGATGGGACCAAGAATTCCAGGCGAGGGAAAGTGCGCTGAAGACTGATGTAACCTGTTTTCCAAACCACCATGTCTGAGTTTAGGAACAAGGTCATAGATGAAATGGCTTTTTCTCTTGGCTCCACCCTCCACCAACCCTAGAGAAACCTGGCCTGCAGCCTTTACACACACTCTTACCCTTAGACACCCCCCCCCCAATCCCCCAGAGGTTCCCAGAGGTGTCTCAGGTGCACTCAGGCCACTGGCCTCTGTCTGATGCCTGGGTTCATTGAGGGGTCTCCACTTTTATCAGCAACAACAAACACAAATGAGGTTCCTTACCAGGCCAAGGAGCTTCCCTTGGGGCTCTCCACAGTGCCAGAATGATGGGGAGCTGGTGTCACATAAAGCGTGGTTGGTTCTGGACCAGGACTAGAGACAGCCAAATGAGACACATGGGGTGCAGGCTGTATGGAGAGATACGAGTGTCAACCCTGCCCTTGGACAACTCCAACAGTGACTGTCTCCTTCGAACTCCCCACACACACACACACACACCTTCCACCCTTGTTTGTATCTCTCTAGTCTGATTCTTGTCCATCACTGCAGAAAGTGTACCCATGGGCAGTACCCAGAATGTTCAACTTCTTGAAGACACTGCATTTGCCCATGCGCAGATAGGCATGCCTGGAAGCCATGCCTGGGATAACTGCTTGGCCTCCACCCACAGCTGCCTGGATCAGGAGGAGGAAGCTGCTTAGAAAACTCTGCTGGGAACTGGGAATGAGCATCCCTGAAGGAAGGATGCTAAGGTGTACACGTGACCTGAGTCTATCAGTCATCAAGCTCCAACCTGTGTGTGAAGAAGAGGGGAGAGGGGAGGGTGGCACATAGTGGGTTACAAAGGAGCAGCAAGGAAACATGGGGAGCCCCTGATTCTCAGCCCTTGCACCCTGGGAGGCAGCTCGATTCCTTCTCTCTGTGTGCTCCAGTTGGGAAAGCAGAGAAATGTACTTTCCAGTTACAGACTCCTGTCCTCTGCCCTCTGCTAAAGTTGAGCTGGAATCTGTACCTCTAGAGACAGCCTCCCCCGTGCCCAGATCCTCAGGCCTTCCCACAGCCTGCAAATGATTTTATTGTCTTCCCTTTGTGAGTTTTTCCAGGAAGCTGGTAGGATGCTGGGTAAGCAGACCCCAGTGTTTTTGCTGGCCTAAAGGCTCTGAATCCTGGGGGAGACTTCAGCCCAAGATGCCTGGGGCCAGGTCAGCATGCCTCTAGGTCTGATGATCTCCTCTCCCGTGGCCTGTTAGGATTCCAGGCACGGTGCAGTGTGTCTCGGCTCCTTGACTGAATTATCCACTTAAACAGGTGCCTGTCTGCCAGGTGAAATGCTGCTGGAATTCCAGAAGGCCCCTGACCCATTCTAAAGGAGTTTCCCAGCCAGGTACCAGACCCCACTAACCACTCACTTAGATCAAAACCTACCTAGGTTGTAGGAGAAATAACAGGAAGACAGGACAGCAGGGGAAGGAAGGAAGAGCAGGACCTCCTCACTCCACCCCCCTCACACAGGCCAGGCCAGGGCATCCTATGGAAAGCCACAGAGGTAAGAGTGGGTCGTGTTGTACCCAAGTGCTTCTGTTAACCATTGGGGCCGACAAATCACCCCAAACTTAGAAGCTTAGTATTTACCCATCTCTCGGGACTTGGTTGGGCAGAGACTGACAAGGCTCAGCTGGGTGTCTCTTCTGCTCCATGAAGTAGCATCTGGGTACACAGCTGGGTCCAGTCTGGGAGATTCCAGTTTGTTTCCTTATGTGTCTCATGCATAAAGGGACGGGAGAAGGACTGGGGTTCTGTCTCCATTTCTGCGAAGTTCCCACGGGCCACAATCTTTATATGTGGTCACTGTAAGGTATAGGGCGGTAGTCTGGCTTCCTACCTGGCAGCTCAGGGTCCTAAAAAGGAGAAGCTTCCAGACTTTCCTGAGGCTCAGCCTAGACTTGGCATCACATCACAGTTCTGTTCTTTTTGTTAAACCAAGTCACAAGCCAGCCCAGACTTCCCATGAGGGAATCATCCAAGAGTAGGAGGCCCAGAATTTGTAGGAGTCATCTTTGGAGCCACCCCACCAAGGAGGAAGAAACCCTTGATGTGACCTCAGGTTACAGAATGCTCCAGTGGTGATTCAAAACCACACACGTGCACACACACACACACACACACACACACACACACACACACACAGTACTGGGACATGCCCAACCAGGCAGGTATAAATTCCTAATGTTGCCTTGAAATGGCCATTGTTCAAGTCAGGCATGATGGAGCACACCTGTCGTCCCAGCATTTGGGAGCCTAAAGGAGGAGGGTCATGAGTCTGACACCAACCTGTCTTAACAGTTGAGAAAAAAAGAGGAAGAGAAGGAAGAGCGAGGTGGGGTGGAAAGAAGAGATGAAAGAAAAGGCCAAATGGGAGAAGAAGAAGAAAGGAAAGAGAAGGCAGGAAGGTGGGCGGGAAGGGAGTGATTTCCATTTCACAAGTTCAGAGAAGTGCTTGTGACAATTCCCATAACTGTGACACCCAGGCAGGTACAGGTTCTGGCCAGGATCCTCAATTCTGATTGTAAAAATATGTCACCTGCTCTATTAACTGTCAAAACATACAAACACCTGAGGGAAAACACACTTGACAAGTTCTTTCCCAAGAACACAACTTGGAGCCCTTTGCCATGCTTCTGCATCAAAAACCTTGTCAGAAAAATGATGTTTGTGACAAGCCCCTTGAGGGATGAAGGCCATCTAGTTCTTGTAGCTATCCTTGAGAAAACCCAGTCTGGACCCTCAGAATTTGGATGGAGCCTATATTGTGACTGCACCCCACTCTTCTGTCCTCCCTGTCTCCTGCTTCTGAGTCTTAATTTTCTACCATTCTGAACTTTACTGTTTGCACGGGTTGCTACAGCCTTCCTTGGAAAGGAGAGGAGAGGGGAAAGGGGACAGTCATGTAGGCTGACTGCAGCAGCAGACATGGTGTCCCTTGAATGATAGCTCAGAGTTTGACACAGCTGCAGAAAGAGTTGGTGAAGTCATCCGGAGCTGACTCGCTCAGCACAGGCACTTACTAAGCACCTGCTGTTTGCCTGACCTGTTATAGGCTTTGAGGTCCCATCTGTGAACAAACTAAGTGCTCTCCAGGAGGGCACAGGGTTGGAGTGCTCTGCCTAGCAGAACAAGGAAGGTGAACATGGTCAAGGGAGGGACCTCTTACTTGGGACGCTGAAGGAAACAGCGTTTCCAGAAGGGATGTTTGAATTAAAACTTTAAAGACCGGATGGACGCCTCTGTTGGGGCTTCTGGGAGAAAGAATCTACAGGATGGGAAAGAGGATGTAGAGAAGAGAAGCCTGCCATACCGGAACAGTTCTCCAAAGGATTGGCTCAGGACTGTCGGGGCTCTGCAAGGTTGCTTTAATCATCAAGATCACCATATATGTTTGTAGAAAAAAATCTTTTTTTTTTCTTTAAAAAATGTTCCTTGGACAAAACATTTGTATCCATTCATAGCGTGCACAGTGAGATCTAGGGGTTTCTATGCACCATGGAACAGTTAGATCATGCTAGATCCTTGTCTCACAGACTGAGCCGTTTTCGAGGATGCCGTGTGTTCTTATCACCCCCCCCATCATTTCTGTACAGCCCATTTCTGTACACCATTCTGTACAGTCAGAAATTGCCCCTCCTGTCCAATCAAAACTTCATCCCCACAGAAGTAAGCTCATGAAATGTTGAATTTCTGTACCAGCTTGTTTCACTTGGAAAATATTCTCCAGCTTTCCTTTATAAGGCTGAATAGTATTCCAGAGAGAATGAATATCGCTCACATTTTCTTTATCCACTCATTCACCAGTGAACACTTAGGTGGATTCTGTGTTTGCTGCTGCTACTGAGAACATGGGGATACACAGAGTGATCTCTTCACCAATCTCATTTCTTTTTTCTTTCTTTCTTTCTTTCTTTCTTTCTTTCTTTCTTTCTTTCTTTCTTTCTTTCTTTTTGTATATAATACCTACAAATGGTATCACTGGATAACATCACAGTTCTGTTTTTAATGTTTTTTCTTTCTGTAAGAGCCGTATCAATTATAGTCTTGTATACAACAACCTATGAACATTCCCTTCCCTCAAATCCTCATTGACTCCTGTTACCTTCATCCTTTGGATAATAGCCATTCTAGTAGGCACATCCCATCCCCACTATGCTGTTTGTTTGCATATAATTAGTAATCATTTGAATGTTATTAGCAGTGTTGGGGTTTTCAATTAGTTACTGTTCAGGATATCTGTTTTTAACAGGATTACCTGTTTCCTTGCTATTCATTCGTAGGAATTCTATGTTGGATTCCAAGCCCTTATTGATGTATGGTTTGCATATCCTTTCTCCCTTTCCTTGGGTTTTCTCTTCAGGCTGCTGATTATTTCCTTTGCTGTGGGAAGGGTCTTTAGCTTGATGTTCGCTCATGTAGGTACCTACTTCCGTTTCTGTTGTGTTTTTAGAATCAAATCCAAAGGATTTTTGCATAGAAAGAGGCAGGTAGGCTTCCCCATTGTCTTCTAGTAGCTTTTAGTCTTTAAATCACTTTTAATTAATTAATTTTATCTTAATTAATTAATTAAGATAAGGTCCTATTTCAGTCTTTGCATAAGAGGGTCCTGTTTTCCCAACACCATTCACTGAAGAGGCTGTCCCTTCCCAGTTGTACACTCCTGGCACCGTTATACGTAAGTGATGAAATCGGTTTCTAGGCTCTTGGTTCTGTCCCATTGGTCTGTCTACCTGCTGGCTTTCATGACACTGCCATGCTCTCTGATTACGATAACTTTGCAGCATAGTTCAAAATTGGGCAGTGTGATTCCTGCAGCAGTGTTCATTCAAGATTATTTGTATTGCTCAGTCTTTTGTGACATCATACACAAAAAGTTTGGGATTCTACGTGAACTGGTTTTTGTTGGTTTGCTTTTAATTCTTTGAAAAGTTATCAGAAGGGTTGGATTGAATCTCCAAGTGGCTTTGAGTAATAATCATATTCTAAAACTGTAATTCTCAATCAGGGAGATAGCAAAACAGTTAAAGTGCACTGTGTGAGGACCAGAGTTCAGACCTCCAGAACCCACAGAAATGCCAGGTGGGCGTGGCAGCCTATCTCTAGTTCCAGCTCAGAAGGCAGATCCTCAGAGTAAGTAAGCCATATCAGAGAGCTCTGAGTTTGATTGAGAGAGCCTGCCTCAATGAGCAAGGTGGATGAGTAAGTGAAGATGATTTCCTGCATCAACCCCAGACCTCCATGTGCACCCATGTATGTGCAAACATGCATACACACATGTGCAACACACACACACACACACACACACACACACACACACACTGGAAAAAGAGTAATATACAAACACTGGCAATCTTTCTGCCTGTGTTTCTTTAATTTCTTCCATCAACAATTTGGAGTTTCAGTGCAGAGTTTTTTCTCTTAGTTTAATGGATTCCTAAGTATTTTGCCTGCTTTGTAGCTGTTGGAATTGCTCTCCCAATTTCTTTTTTGGGTCCTTTTCTGGCTTCTGTCTCCTTGCTGCAATTGTTCCACTCTTGAGTTGTCTACGTTCTCTCATAGCTCACTGAGATCTTTAAGGTCATCTTAGTTTCTTTCCCTGTTGCATGTGATAACATGCCCTGACAAAAACAACTTAAAGGAAGGAATGGTTTGTCTGGGCTCACAGTTCAGGGCACAGGGCATCAGGCAGGAAAGTCAAGGCAGCAAGAATTTGAGACAGCTAGTCACGTCACAACCCCAACCAAGAAGCAGGAACAACGAGTGCTCATGCTAAGCTCACGATATTCTCTACAGGATCCAGGACCCGAGCCTAGGAAATGGCTCCACCCACAGTGGGCAGCTCTTCTCACCTCAATTAACACGATCAAGATAACCACCCACAGTCATCCCCCCATTCTCTATCCTGCCAAGTTGAGAACACTAACTACCACAAAGATGACCGTTTGAGCTCTTTTCAGGTAATCCATAACTTCCTATTTCTTTAGGATCCACTACTGGAGTTTATTTTATTTCTTTGTCGGTAAGAATATGTCCCTGGTTGATTATGATCCAGTGACCATGTATTCTTGCCTTTGCATTAGAAGTTGGCACCTCTTCCAGCTTTTCTATTCTGCCTGTGGTGGAAAAGGTCTTTCACCTCTCAGCCAGCCCAGAGAATCTGGGTACGCCATCTGGTAGTTTCTACAAGTAGTCTTTTTCTTTTCTTTTCTTTTTTTTTTTTGGTTTTTCAAGACAGGATTTCTCTGTGTATCCCTGGCTGTCCTGGACTCAATTTGTAGACTAGGCTGGCCTCGAACTCACAAAGATCCGCCTGCCTCTGCCTCCCAAGTACTGGGATTAAAGGCGTGCGCCACCACCGCCCGGCTTTGCAAGTAGTCTTATAGCTGGCGATCCCAAGCAGGATGGCCTGCTGTAGGGTCAGCAGGTGGAGGTCTTAGAGCCCACATTCAGAAAGACTGGTCTAGAGCCTAAGTCCTCAGAGATGAGCCTCATGGCCTGGATGTAGGACCCATGGAAGAGAACTGGCTGGCTAGGAATACGAGATGATCCCCACTGCTTGGATTACAGGAATAGGCTTTGACTCTGTGTCTACTAGGGATAGCCTGGGGGCTGAGGCAGGCCTTGGGTCTAGTCTATGGAGGTTGAACTAGCTCGCCTAGTGCTAAATAAGCCTGATATCTAGATCTGTAAGAGTAACCAGGAACCTGAAACTGCGGGGCTGTCTGGAGTCTGGATACATGGGTGCTGATCTAGTGCTGGCTGAGATAGAGCCTGAGTCCACAGGGGTGAGAATGGGTCTGAAACCTGAGTCGATGGCAACTGGTCATATACTGGGGCTTACAGGAACACGTCTGTGTTGGAGGAAGGTCTAATACATTCGTTCTGAAGGGCCGATTTCAATGCTGAGATCTAGTTACCACCCCTTCTGAGGCATTCTCATTATTGGTTAATAAAAGTCATTGATGGCCAATTAGCTGGTCAGAAAGAGTATAAGAAGGTGGGACTTCCTGAGACAGAAACAGGAACCCTGCGTTTTACACAGAAGATCTTCTCTTGCCACCAAGAGACACAGAAGCAGACAAATGTGTTTAAGAGCTCTGGAAGGTAACAACAGGCTTCATGGCAGTTTGGGATTAGATGGTCTAGGTTAACTTAGATTAGCTAATTGAGAGTCTGCCCAGCTAAGGGCTAAGTGTTGAAACATTAAAAGGTATTAAATTATTGGGAAAAGGGCCACTGCGGCCTATAGGCCGCCAGTCAAAGCAATCCAGGCCCATCAGCCTCCCGCCAAGCTGTCCCTCCAGGCCGCAGGCAATTCTGCTGATCTAATATAACAGTTTATTGTTATTAATAAATATTCTGCAGCTGTCCCACCAAACTGTCCTGCCAAGCCTATAGGCTTCTAAGGCAAGTCAGGCCTGCCAATCTCCCGCCAGGCCACCATCTGCTCCACCAGCCCAATATGACAACTTATAATTATTAATGAAGATATTAGTTAACAGAGTTTAGGTTGCAGGTAGTGAAGGCACCCTTGATCCAGGGCTTTTTTTCCTCAGGATGGGTCAGACGGTCATTTAAAGCAGGCCAGGCCTGCTGGGCCTCCCATCAGCCCACTAACTGCTCCGCTGGCCTAATCTTACAGTTTATACTTATTAATAAACACAACTGATAACTAAGTTGCAGTTTCAGTTATGAACACTGAATCCACTAGAACCTATGTAGAACCAAACTCTGTGCCTGGGTCTGTGGGTGTTGGTCTTTAGGCTCGGTTTTTAGGATGTACTCTGGGGCCTGGGACTACAAGGACCAGCCTAGCACCTAAGGCAAGTCCAGAGCCCATGTGAGCCTGCCAGGCACAGCATACTGGTCACTGGGTCTGCTAGAATGGGGAGGGCACAGTGAATGGCCTATATTCATCAAGACTGTGCTGGAGCCTGGGCCACAGGGGCAGGAGCTCCGAGTACCTGCCTGGCTCTGGAGCAAGCCCTCGTAAAGACACACAGACAAAAGCATCATTTTGTTAATGAAGTTAAAGCAGAACAGAATAAATTAAACTATGAGAGCAGCCTGCACCCAGAAAGTATTAATACATTGTTCTGTGACACTTTTGTTTCACTGGCACATAGGGGTGGTCAACTGGAAAGAATACAAAATAAATTGCACAGTGTAAATTGTGGTTAGAAAGGAAAATGGAACCCACTCTGTGGAAAAACAAGAGGCAAACAAGTAACTAGAACAAGCAATCTAAAGGAATTATGAAGCTGAGGACGTTCGAAGAAAGAAGGCTCCAGACCAGGAAGAGGGACATGGGACTGCAGGAAAGGCCCATGCCTGATGCCCTGGGAACCAGGAAGAGAGGGCTTACTGCTGCCGAGGATCCTGGGAGGAGTAAGGTAAGGGCACAGTAAGAACCCTGTGGACATTCATGAACTGGCGACAGGGCCAAAGCTGACTGTAGAAGCTCAAAGCAGAGCAGACAGTAGAGAACGGAAGTCACAAGACTCCTTCAGTGTCTTTTGCCATGCAAGGGAGCCAAATAAATGGGGTGGATGCCAGAAGAGTCGCAGGGTCTCCTAGGAGACAAAACTCACCCCACAGACAACTGGCTCAGTCCTGTCAGGTCCAGGTCATCCTCATCCTTCCAGGGGAGCAGGAAGAAGTGGGATTTTTTTCCCCTGTCCTGGGCATGGAACCCAGGACCTTGTGTGTGTTGGACAAGAGCTCTACCATAGAGCTACCAGCCAGGAGAATGGGGAGAACTGTCAGAATGATACTTTTCTCCCAACCCTATGGTCTTCCCAAGACATGGAGTGGATATGTTTTATAAAGAAATGGGAAGAAGGATGTTGGAAGGGTGTGTTTTTCTTGGCTAAGAGCACATGTTGAGTCATCAGATGGGTCATCTCTGGGTCTCAGAAACCGCGTATGTAGATTCAGGGATAATACTCTCAGGATGGGGATTGGGATGGAGAGCAAAGGAGGTAACAGATAAGACATCTCACACAGTGTTGGATACAAAGAATATGCTTAACAAATACATTTGTTTGTCCCTCCCATCTCTGCCTTCTCCACACCCTCTACTTCTTCCTAGCTTCCTCACCATCACCCCAAGGCTGCTGGCTCCCTTGGGAATGCCATACCTTTGTTACCTTGGTCCTCTCTGGTGTGATGGAGTTGTATAACAATTTCTCCAGAGATAAAAACCTTCCATCTTGGAAGCTCAAGGTCTTGGCTAAAGAGGGCATCAGAATGGCTCACTGCCCATCCATCTGTCTATCCATCCATCTACCACTATATACCCACCACTTACCAGCCTCTTCATCCATGCACTCATGTATCTATGCATTCATCTGTGTATCTGTCTATCCACATATACACCCACCCAGCCAACCACTATCTACCTATGCATCCATCCATCCATCCATCCATCATCTATCATCTATCATTTGTCAAACCTTGAACTGGATTTATAGCTGGTTGTAAGATCCCTGATATGGGTGCTAGGAACTGAACCTGAATCCTCTACAAAGATCAACAAGTGCTCTTAATTAATCACTAAGCCATCTCTCCAGCCCAAACCTGTATTTCTTTATGGATGATTCATG
>CAJQZJ010001750.1:7594815-7626894 GCA_907164525.1 Lophiomys imhausi | reverse complement strand
TGTGTGTGTGTGTGTGTGTGTGTGTGTGTGTGTGTGTGTGTGTGTGTTTAGACAGCTGGAAGACAGGTCACCATTCAGGGGTCTTCCTCTGTGACACTTCACCTCATTTTTTGAGACAGGGTCTCACTGAGCCTGGCACTCACCCACTGTCTAGACTAGCTGGCCAGCGAACTCCATGGATCCACCCATATCTGCCCCTCCAGCCATAGGATTACAGAAAACACATCCTGTTTTCACATGGCTGTTTGGGATGTAAACCCAGGTCTTCAGGCTTTTCCTGCAGGCACTTTACTGACTGAGCCATCTCTCCACCCCACTCTCAGCTACTTTAATTGCCACTGCCACCATGGCCCCTGCTACCACCATGACCCCAACTCCCACCATGGCCCCACTGCCACTGTGACCCCTGTGAGTATTTCCCACAAGGCTATATGCCTGCTAGAGACGCTCTGCAGGGCATCTATCTTTTTCTGACTTCCCCGCCCTCTTGTGAGAAATGGACTCCAGTTTCCAAGCCAGGCTTGCTGGGTCATTAATACTCTGACACTTCTCTCTGGGCCTCAGATGGACTCAAAGTAAGAAAGAAGAAAATAGAATTTCGTGTTTTTGTTCCCATCCTCCTGGGACTGTCTCTTTTCTAGAACAAACGACGTCTCAGGCAGCTGTTTCTTCGCTCTCCCCTCCCACCAGCCCACTCAGTTTCTCATGCCCACGCCCTACTACTATTTTCTGGACTATTTACTATGTCGGGCATCTTATTTATAGGAGCAGCCGCCCCAGAAATGTGAGGCCAGGCATTTAAGATGGTTCTTCCTAGGACAGAGTTTGTAAAATCTAGACTCAGCAGGGATGTTGCCTCAGCCTCATGTTTTTATGACTTTACAAGATGAAGGGGGGGATGGATACAGAAGGGAGGAAGGATGAAGAATGGATGAACAGAGCCAGGACTTACCAAACCTGCCCTTCAGCCCTACACCTTCCCCAGGGCAAGGCAGCAGTTTGGACTCTTATTCTTCCTCGAAAGCTGTGTGATTCTCAAATATCACTCATCCTCCCTAAACCTAAGTTTCTCCATCTATAATCCAAGGTTCCTGCTTCACCTCACAGGATTCATTTTCCTTATAGGCAGGATCTTACGGATTCCAGGCCAGCCTCAAACTCATTCTGTAGCCAGAGACAACCTTGAACTCTTGGTTCTCCTGTCTCCACCTCCTAAACTCTACCACTAGCTTCACCCCCAGCCCCTCACAGGATTCTTGAGAGTATTAAGTAGATTTAACATGATAACACAGCTGCCAACCCGATAAGGTGACTCATCAATGATTGGTTCTTTTTGAGTTCCTCTTCCAAAAGAAAAGTTGGTGAGCCTGAGATTAATTTTGTATGTATGTATGTATGTATGTATGCATGCATGCATGTATGTATGGTATTTGTGCCTGGGTCTTACTCTGTAGCCCAGGTTAACCTTAAATTCCTGGTCCTCCTCCCTCAGGCTCCTGAGTGCTGAGGCTACAGAAATGTACCACCCCACTTGACTTTATTTGGAAATTTTCTTAAAAAAAAAAATCCTGCATTGTCTCTCATTCCCCCGTGGCTGTTTCTTTTCCAGTACAAAGTATATTTCAGGAGCTGAATTCCAGCTGGGCCCTCCCACCTTTCCTGTCCTGTCAGCTTCATAGCGATTTTAAGTTTTCTTAATGTTCTCAATAATCTTGTGAGGTAGTTGCCAGGACCACTTTACAGATGAAAAAATCGTGCTCTCATCCTTTCTGAGAACAGAAGGATCGTATCCATGGGAGGGAGTGGCCACAACAGACAAAAGTCTCGCTGCACAAATAACATTAAACTTATGTATGTACCACACTAAGTTGCTGGTGACGTAATTTTTTTTTAACCTACCAAACAGCAATTTTATCTAGTTTGGCCTATTTCTACACTATTGACAACACTAGTATGTTTATATATTCTTTACTGAGTTAAAACTCATCCTAAGAGTCTTGGGACTCAATAAATCCTCACACTCTGCAGGGTAAGCACTGGAATAAATTCATTTTAACTAGAAAAGCTTTGGCACAGAGAGGTTAGATACCTTACCTAGATCACACAGCTAGGGAGGGACAGCAATGGGATTTGAATCCAGTGATTATAGATCCAGAGGCCAGTCACACATTTTGCTGCCCCTCCTCTGAGCAATTGAGAGATCTCCCGAGGAGGCCTGTCTTACCATGACCAGAGAGAAGTCAAGACTGCCTATCACACACAGTCCTGAGCCCACCCCTTCTAAGTAGGTTGACAGCACTCCTCCAGGAACACAGAGCAGGCAACCCGCCTGCTCTCTTTCCTGAACATTTCATTTTCCTGTCCTCTGTGGCATGACTCTCATAAAACTATTCATTTCTTAATTCTGATGGCAGAAAGGAATTTAATCAAGTTGCTTGAATATGATGCCAGCCTCCTGCTAAGCCAGCTGCCTCCCGAGGGTCGTTGGGGGAGACAACGCCCTGTTAATATTTAGCTCCAACAGCAAACATTATGGCTTTCAATTTAGAAGATTATGCTTCTGGTTAGTTATGTATCACACATATGTGCGCGCGCACACTCGCCGGGCGCCTCATCTCATCAGTGCGGGAGCATTTTGCCAGGGTGATAAAAAAATGCCATTATCTCCGCGAGCCCTTTCCACTCAGTGATCCTGAGAAGTAACATCGGGATCAAAACCATGTTCTGAAAAATAATTGATCTATTCAGCCGCTCGCGGGCCTACATTCCAACTGCCCCAAAGAGCCATTTCCAGGGATGGGCTGGGCGGAGACCCCAGCAGGGTGTGCTGTCCACGGTGCTGAAGCCACTGGCTCTGAAGGGCGCTGTCCGTGGTGCTGTTGCTGGAGGGATGGGGCCCCAGGCTATTCCCCCAGCTATCCTACAGAGGCCTGAGTTGTGGAAAGCTGGGCCTATTTCTGGATCTTGGATCCTTGCAGATCTTCTCTCAAGGATTCCCTACCCCTTCTTAGCTCTCAGTCAGATTTTCCAAGAGCCTCCTCTCGAGTTTTTTTTTTATCCTGGAAACTCATTATTAAGCCCAGCTCAAGGTTTCTTCTCTTTTTTTCTCTTTTGGTCTCACCTCAAGTGGGTAGGCTTACAAAGACAAGATTTCAGAAATGAAGAACTCTAATATCTCTCTCTTTCTCTCTCTCTGTCTCTCTGTTTCATCCTCTCCATTCCCTCTCTCTCCCCTCACTCCCTCTCCCCTGCCTTTCTCTCTCTCCCCATTTGCTCCTCATCTGCCTCTCTCTCCCCAGCATCATCCACTTCCCACCAGCCCTTGCTCTCCACTCACTCTACATCCCTTGCTTCCCACTCACTCTACATTCTTGCCTGACATTTCTTATCTGGCTTCTTCTTCCCCACCCTCTCCTCCATCCTTCCCTCCTTCTTTCTTCTCCTACTCTCCTCTACTCACCATAGATGGCTCTGTCTCTCCCTTCCTACCTCTCTCCTTTCCTTCTCCTTTCTTTGTGTGTGCATGTGCATGCACGTATGTGCATGTATGTGTGTGTGCGCATGCATGTGCGTGTGTGTGTGTGTGTGTGTGTGTGTGTGTGTGTGTGTATGCCAGAAGTTGACATGGGATTTCCTTCTCTATTGCCCTCACTTTGTTTTTGAGACAGGGTCTCTCCTCACTGGACCTGGTGGTGCTCACCCATGGCTAGACTAGCTGGCCAATGAACCTGGGGATCTTCCAGTCTCCAGTTCCTAGCATTGAATTCTCTCTCTCTCTCTCTCTCTCTCTCTCTCTCTCTCTCACACACACACACACACACACACACACACACACACACATGGGGGGGGCACCTGGCTTCTACATGGGTGCAAGAGATCCAAATTTAGGTCTCTATGTTTGCACAGTAAGCACTTCCTCACTGGGCCATCTCCCAAACCCCCTTCCCCTCCTCTCTCCATCTCCTCCTTTACCTTCACCTTCTCCCTCATTCTGTCTTCCCATCCTCCCTTGCTATCTTCCCTGTATGGATAGCCTCCACCATCTCCATCTCTCTCAAGTACCTGACTACCTCAGTCTCTCTTTCTCCCCTTCCTCCCCTTCTATCTGTCTCCAACCTCCTTCATTTTTCCATCTGTCCCTTCTATTTCTTTCCCCTTTTCCTCTCCCACTATTTTCTCCCTCTTTTCTAGTTCCTTGCTTTCTTTCACTAGCTCACTCTTTCTGTTTTTTCTCTCCTCCTCTTTGCCTCCCTGTCTCCTCATTCCTCCATTCTCCTCCATCACCCCATTTATTGACATTTAAAAATAAAATTACCTCTAGTCCCTGATATTCTCATTCTCTCTCTCTCTCTCTCTCTCTCTCTCTTTCCCATCCATCTCATCCACCCCTTCCTTGTTGGTCCCTGCCTTCTGTTTCCTCTCTCTCATACTCTCTCTTCTATTACTCTTCCCTTCCAGCTGCCTTTCCCTTCCTCTCCTCTCTCCGTACATAGCACTCCTCTCCAGGAGCTCCCAGCTGCATGGTGAATTCATCTCAGCATCTATTAGGGATCAGCACCTGCCCTGATACTTGGTGGGGAAGATGAGTTTGAGATAAGATGGGCCGTTTCAATCTCAGCACATCTGTAATTGCATTACCATTAAATTGCACCATTTTCCAAAGGTGAGAGCCCAGGGCCCTTGTGCTGAGAGCTTTCTGTGACTCTAGTGCCAAGTCCTCTATGCCATAGCAGCCTCGGGCAGAGGGGAGAGGATGCATAGCTTGATTTGGCCACCATAATAATCCCCCTTATCTTCAGGGCCCATTGTTTTCCATTTAATTCCTAAGGTAAAAGGACCCCTGGGAATCATTATCCCAGCCCTCTCATCTCCCAGATAAGGAATGGGAAACTCAGAGAAAGGAAGGGAGTTACCCAAGGCCACACAGGCACAAGCTATGGAGCCTAAAGGTATGCTGTAGACTTACTGGAAGTTAGAACCATGGCAGACAGAAGAAAGG
Organism: Lophiomys imhausi; assembly: GCA_907164525.1. NCBI lineage: Eukaryota > Metazoa > Chordata > Mammalia > Rodentia > Muridae > Lophiomys > Lophiomys imhausi. The sequence goes on along the minus strand of CAJQZJ010001750.1, from coordinate 7,621,895 downwards.
GGTTGGGTGGGGGGCGTAAAATATAATGCAGTACTTCCAGGTTCCTAGAGTGGTGTCCTCAGTGCACCACCCAAGAGTCTGTCACTGATGGAAGATGGGATACATGATGACTTCTTTAGCTTGTAAGCTTTGGCCATGAACACAGGGAACAGGATTCAGCCCTGAGGACAGAAATACAACTTGCAAGGGCTGGGTGGGGACTGGGTGCATGAGTGCTCCGGAAAGATAGGGCAAAGTAGAACAGAAGGGGACTATTTCCAGCCAGGCCCTGGTGGAGCAGCCAGGAAACCTGAGGGAGTGAGACGGGGGACTATGGGAGAACTGCAGGCCAACCTTCAGCCAACTCTGGTCATCCAAAGACAGAGTCAGGGAGGAGGTGGGCACAGAGGGTGGGAAAATGGAGGCCTGGCTGGCCTGGAGGCTACAGAGAGAGGAGGTGAGGTACAGGTGCCAGATAGTGGGGGTTCCAAGGGAGAACTCAGACATCAGATCTGGCTTCCGGCAGGAACTTCGGAGATGAGCAGACGAGAGCTGGTGAACGTGTTGATTGGTAGAGTGTTTGCCTAGCATACAAAAGCCCTGGGTTGATCCCCGGTGTCACATAAACCAGGTATGGTAGTGCACACCTGTAATCCCAGCACTTAGAAGGAAGAGGCGGGAGAACCAAAGGTTCAAGGTCATCCTTGGCTACATAGCAACTTCAAAGCCAACCCAGGCCACATGAGAGATCCTGCTGAAAAAAAAAAAAAAAAAAAAGGATCACCCTTGGCTTAAAGCACAGAACAGAAATCCAAGAGGCCAGAGAAAGCATCACAGGCCTAGAGTATGTCCCTGATATCCATCTTGCTTTTTTGGTACCTAGTTCCTGCTTTAAAAGAAGAATAGATGTGGAGGGTCAGACACAGTCAGACTGCTCCAGCACTGGGGGATCATTCCCAGTGTCCATGGTTGGCGGGCAGATGAGGAAATGTGGGTTTGAGGCCAGAGCAGAGGTCGAGGAGACTGTGGCAGACTCTCTGAGGGGTCTTGGAGCCCAGTGGTGCGCCCCCCAGCTTCCAGTCCAACAATAGCAGGAGCCTAAACAGACTAAGCAGATGTGAGTCTTCCAGTGGCTGTGAGGCCAGCAAGCAAACAGCTGTCAAATGCATCCCAGCATCCCAGGGTCAGCTAGCTGCAGTGGCTACACCTGCTTTGGCAGAGCAGTTGCTTTGAAGCTCAGCCTGCTACTGAGAGCACGTGTGGTACCCAGGGATGAGAGATAGGAGGGCTTAATGATGTGAAATAGCTCAGTGTGTAATCTGGGTCCACTACAAGGGCTGCTGAGAGCCTCTAAAAGCTTCCAGGGCCAGCCCATCTCGAAGGCTGGTCCATTATGTTGTTTGTGATCAGTGCCCACTGCCCTCGGCTCCAGCTGTCCCTCCTGCTGCTTTCCCCAATTCCAGGGGCCCACGTGTGCCCCCACCCTGGGTCAGTGGGTGTAACTCCCAATGCCCGCCACGATTATTATATAAATCAATTAGGATAAATGAGCTGAGCCATGTGTGAGACCCTGCTCTGTTGCTTGCTTCCTGAACTATTCATTTTCCCAAGAAAATTAATTACAGGTGCCCTGTGTTAATGCTCTTCTAATGGAATCTGATATTTGCATTTAAGAGGAGCAGGTGTCAGTGATTGGGAGTTAGATGCCTGTTATAAGCATTCCAAAGCAGAGCCAAAGAGAACAGATAATGTCAGGACAGACCTGTTGAAACAAAAGAGTCAGTAATAATGCAGAACCCTGCAGAACCTTGCACAGAGTCCTCAACTTCCTAGAATCACCCAAGGAACTTTACCTACCTATTCCTAGGGACCTCCTCTGAAATTCTGATTCTGTTGATCCAGAGTGGAGGAGACATTGATATTCTCTAGAAACCCTAGGCTGATAGGGTACCAAAACAGAGAGCCAGGCTTGGGAGCATGCCACAGTGAGGAAGGAGTCTGCTAGCATCATCTGACTGTGGAGATCAGGATGCATCTGAGAACAGCTTTTATCCTCATATGTTGCAGCCTGCTAGTGGTGGTCCATCAGATCAGATGGGATGGGCTGGCAGGATGGCTTGGGCCAGGACCTTGCTCCTCTGTGGGAACCTTAGCAGAAGAGGTGCAGAAAGGCCAAGAGGTAGGGCAGTCAGTTGAGACCCACAGGAGTGGAAACAGTTTACAAGCAACTTCATTTGTTTGCTGAACCTTTGTAAAGGAACCCACAGGAATCTTCCACAGTCCCAGCACCCTCCCTGCAGGAAGGAATGTAGACAGGGACAGAAACCACCCAAGGCTGCATGTATCCCCTCCTAAGTAAATCAAGGTCAGTTGCCAGGTGCCTGAGAGAGGAAAGGTCCCACCACTAGAAGGAAGCACTGGAATAACTACAAGGAGGAGTTTTGAGGAACTTTGCCAGGAGGGAGGCACAAGGAGGTACAGGGCTAAGAGTCAGGGTTTGTCTCTGGACTGGGTTTTGTTCTTGAATAACAAAATTAGAACCAAAAGCCATTCTGGCTAGGAATTTATAGTGGTACTTGGGGGAGAAAAAAAGCAAGTGGACCCTGAAACCTGCTATATCCATTACTTTCCTATTGCTGTGATAAGACATCAAGCCCAAGGCAACTTACAAATAAAGGGTTTATTTGGGAGTTACCAGTTCAGTGAATTACAGTCCATGATGGCAGAACTGAACTAGCAGATGCCAGGCCTCTGGAGCAGCAGATGTACGCTCACATCTTGAGCCATAACACTGAAAAAGGCATGAGTGTTTTGAAACCATAAAGCCTGCCCTCAGTAACATGCCCTCTCCAACAAGACCACACCTCCTAATCCTTCCCAAGTAACTCCACTGAATGGGGGACAAGTATTCAAACACATGCACCTGTGGGGGACATTCTCATTCAAACCCAGACACCTTCTGAGGCCAACCTGTGTGCTGGCTTCTGAGTCTCTCATTTGCACCCAATCTGCAAGTCCTGCTAACATTTCTAAGCTCCAGTCAATTTTTATCCAAATATTACAGCCCTTTTTCACCAGGGCCACGGTCTCCCCGTGTTTATCCCTGAACAGCAAACCATGACTGAGGTGCCCTTGAGTCACAAAGATGCTTGATCCTAATTTAACATAGGAAAGGCAACAGGGAATGGGTACAGCGTGTTCCTGTTGCAGTCATAACATCTCTCACACATAGTATATTTTACAGCTGACAGGGAGCTTTGAGGCACACCATCCTGTGGCAGAGATGATTAGTGTCCCTTTGTAGCTGAGACATTTGAAGCTCAGAATGGTTAGGTCATTTTCCTGAAGATACACAGCTACTAAGTGGAATGGGATGTGGTAGAGCAGAGAGATGGGTGGCTTACAAGCCCTCTAGAATTAGTTAAGGCACCAATCGTTCATTTAGAATCCCCTAAGCTGCCTCTCCTGTTTCAACCCACTCCTCTACTGCCTTCTTTCCTTCCCAGGCTTGAGTACTCATAGACTGTACAGGGAAGTTCTAGGATGGACACTAAGTCCCCATGCCCAGTGCTAGCAGAATGCCGGAACATGAAGGTCCTGAAGTAAAGCATTACCCTGGGCGGTGCAGTATGGGATATTCCTGGGAACACAGCTGTCTCCCCCAACTTCTGTGCAAAGGTTTAGACCACAAATGAGAGGCTGGTTACAATTCTTTCCACCATCTCTCCTGCAATGGAGTTAACAGCTGGCTGAGCTACAATATATCAATTGTACAAACTCCCAGGGCATTTTCATATTTCCATCTCCTTATGTATTTCTAGTTGACCAGACTCTTACAAATTATCATTAAGCACAATCCCATCACATGGCTCACTGGGTAGGAAGGCAGCAGCCTGGGTTTAACTCCTGAAGGACCATGAAGGAGAGAGGCTGGGTTCTGGCCAAGTGGAGTGGGATCTCAGGGGAAGGGTCAGACACTGCCTCAGCCCATACACTTTGGTCCCGTTGTCCATGGGAGATCCTGTTTAGCCACCTACTGCCCAACCACTACATCTCATCAGCTCCCTCTCTCCAGGAATCTTGGGTCACTTCTGTCACCTTCCACTCAAACCAATGGCTCCAGAACTGCTCCCATAGCCCCATGCCTAGCAGCAGAAACAGAAAAGAGAGAAGAGATGCTCAGAAAGTGGACTACGGTTTAGAGAAAAATCCCAACCTGGAAGGAGTTGGGGAAGACAGCAGACATTAAAGCTTGCTCATTGCTGTGACCTCAGTACCCAGATTCAGAGGTTGGTCCATCACAGGGACTGAAAGCTATGATCTAATGGATGGATGGATGGATGGATGGATGGATGGATGGATGGATGAAATGCAAAGATTGTGCTCAGTCTCTCACATTCTGTTTCTACAATTTCTGTGACCTTGGGCCAGGGGCCCTAGCCACCCTGAATCATAATCTCATCTTTAATGTGAGCCATGCACTTCATGTAGGAAGGTATCACATGACTCCCTCTCCCCCCTCCCCCGATCTTTCTTTTTTTGGAGGGAGAAAAAGCTTGTAGCTGTCAGGAACAAGCTAGAACTGTCAAAAGTACATAAAAGAGCTGCGTCAATTCTGAAACACCAGTCACAGCTCTGTTTATTTGCCAGAGAGGTAAACTTCACATTTTTCTTCCCAGATTTTATATGTGTGTGTGTGTGTGTGTGTGTGTGTGTGTGTGTGTGTATACATATACATATATACCTTTCTTTGTCATTTCTAAGAAATTTGTAAACTTCAAAACATTGTAGACCTGCCTAGGGGAAAAGAAAAAGATGATGTTCTATGGGGTTCAAGGGAGGGGAGGTAGTAGACTAGATCTGAGATAGGGAAGTGGCATATGACTCTCACAGGGGTGTTGAGACAACAAGAGGAACTAGATAGAGGCCTTGGTTTCCACATTGTCTTGGTCCATGCTGGCTCTGAGACTACAACATCCACTTTTCTGAGCAGGTATGGGCACCAGCACCATGCTAAGCCCCCATGCAATCTTCAGCAGCTTCCCACAAAGCCAATAGCATTGTATTCTGGCTGCCAGGGATCCTCTCATCCTGCAGTCCTCTCCTGGGTCCTCTGAGTGTCTGGGCATGATGGCTTGTATCTAATGAGGAGAAGAGGGCAAAGGAGACTGCCTATCACTCCTGCAACTAGGTTATAAGAGACTGCAATGTCTGTCCTGCTTACATGTGTACATGTGAGAGTCTCTCTCTCTCCCCTCCCCTATTTCTCTCACTAACTCTTCCTGCTCTTGTTCTGATAGAGTTGACTGAAGAGATTCATGTCACCAGAAACTGAGGGCAGCACTGGGCAGCTGCAGCAGGGACCTAGACCCACCTCACAGCCTCTGAGAAGATGAATCCTGCCCATACCACATCACACACACGAGTTTGGAAGTAGATTGTTCTCCAGTGTGGCCTTCCACTGAGACAGCAGCTCTGTGAGATTCTGGTGGCATATGTGTGTGGGGGGGAGGGTTGTGTGTCTGAGTTGAGCCCAAACCCTAGCTCACAGGAATTAAGGTGTGTGTCGCCGTGTGTGTGTGTGTGTGTGTGTGTGTGTGTGTGTGTGTGTGTGTATGTGTGTGTGTGTGTGTGTTTAGCTGCTAAATGTTGAGGATTTTATTCTGCAATGTTAGACAATCGGTGAATTTGTTCTGTAGTTGAGGGAACCCAAAAGTCCCCATGCTTGCCTGTCACACAATGAGCAGTTGAAGAGCCCAGTGTAGAAATGTAACCTGTCCAAGACCTCTTCTTGCACACTTAGGTACCCTGGCTCACCTCTGGAGGTTAACAGTGAAGACACTATGGTGGAAGGGTGTTCCAAGGCTCCGCCCTCTGCCCCACCATGTACGGGTGCTCCTGCTCCAGGCTGGATTCTAAGGCTACTGCGGCTCTTAATAAGAGCCAGTAAAACCCAGGGATTCAGGTGACATTTAGGCCACCATGGGTGGGTACATGGCCTCCTTCCATGCTTGGAAAAGATGGTAGCATACAAGAAACAATGAAAATGAGACAAGGAGGAAGGCAGGGAGCTAAAGGCCATGTCCTTTGTAAAGAAGCCAGACTGTCCTGGCCCTTACCCCATTCCAAGTCCTCACTCACTAGTACTCCCTCCAACCACTGACTCCTACCCTCATCAGGGCTTGGAAGGTTTGCAAAGCCACCATGGGCCCCTCTGCCACCCCAACCACACCACTTAGCTGAATATCTATCTGAGCAGAGCAGAATTAGCCTTGCTTCCAGTGCCATTCTCCATATAGAGGAGTATCAAGTCCTGGCTTATCCTCCTGTGGAAGTCCTCCCTGCCTCAGTCAATCCTTTAGGAGGTTCTTCTCAAGATCTGCCTTGTGTCCTTCAGCAACAGAATCCTTGGCCCAGGCAAAGCAGCAGGGTGATTAGAGGTGACTGGCCATCCTTTCCATGTCTCCAAGGCATCTGGGAGGGGAGCAGGGGCGGCAGGATAAACTGGCATCTGATTTAGAGCTATGGACCCCTCAGGCAGGGCAGGACAGACATTCGCTAGGTTCAGTCATTTGTCTGGTTTTCAGAAATATGAGTTTAGTCTTCCCTGTGTCCAGGGAGCTCTCCCAGACACCTCTCTTTAGGCATCCCCATCCCAGCCAGCTTGGCTGCTCAACAGGGCCAGTGCGAAGAGCCCAGGTACACTCCCTTCTCACCTTTGTCTGGACCTGAGTCACCCATCAGTTAAGTCCTCCACTGCAACTCAGATGCCACCTGTGGGGAGGGGGAGTCTGCATACCCCTTTCCCTGGCTCCCCTCCTCAGTCCCAGACCTTTCTGTACCCCAGAGCCTGGGGGTCCTCGGCCAGCTTCCCCTGGGTTAGAGGGGCATGTATCCCGTAGAGGGCGCTGATGACTGCTACATCTGCTTGGCGCTTACCTTGCTGGAGGTGGCTCTTACCCTGTACCAGGGTAAGAGCCACCTCCAGCAAGCATCATGATGTTCTGAGAAGCAGGAACATGACCCAATTCTATGAAGGACAGGAAGCCTCCAAGAGCTGGGTGAAAGGGGTGGGTTCAACACAACCCCACTGCCTTCCAGATTCCTCTGCAATTATGTCTCTACCCCACCCCATTTCAGGAACCGCTTCTAGGACTCCCACACTCCTGTGCCCTAACTAGAAACTGGATTCTGTCCTCACGGGGACCCAGAAGGGACAGGAGCCCCAGGCAGCAGGCTCTGGGCCCAAGTGTAAAGCCTTCCAGGAGGGGTTGCAAAGCCCACATAGAGCTGTGATGGCACTGAGCCAGGGAATAGTGTGAGGCCTCCAGGATCTCTCTGCCCATCTTCCCACCTTCCACCTGGCTGCTTCCAGAGGGTCCCTACTTGCACTTCCTAGCTCTGCATCCTCTCTCCTAGACTCTGAATTCCACAAGCAGAGAAGAAAATGAATATTTTTAAGGCCCCATGACCTGAGTCACCACAGTTAGGTGACAACAAATGTTCTGCAGCTGGTCCTGCCCACGAGCGTGCTTAGCACACAATTAAGCAAAATAGCATCCTTCAAAAGCTCCCCTCTGGGCATCACAGCTTTTTCCTTCAAGGCTCTGGTGGATTAAGAAGCTTCTGGAACAGTGGGGAGGCATTTCTCCCGATATTCTTATTGGCTGGAGTTCCAGGCTGGGTTTATAAGTTTGTTTCAAGGCCAGCTATGTTGGGGCTTCAGCCCTTCCATAGCCACCTCCTCCTGACTCCATACAGGCCAGCCCTGGCCCACTGCATGCAGGGTCCTGAAGAGGAATGTTAGATTGCATCTCTACCCCAACTCACACCAATGCCCACTGGCCTTAGTTTAGCATTTAAACTGTGACACTGACTTCCACACTGGGCTACCTAACAGCCTTAACAATCTTTGATTTCTTCTTCCATTCACTTCTCCAACCACTGTGGCCTTTCCCAACCCGTCGTCATCATCACCACCACCACCAGAAAACTAACCTTTCTGCCACAGGGTCTTTACACTTGCACACAACTCTGTATCTGCACACAACTAGCTCCTAACCAGCTCTAAACATTGCCTCCACAGAATGAATTCCTAAGGTCTCCTCCTCTGATAGGAAACGCTGTATAGATAATTTGTCGCTAACCAGGAGGTGAAAGGAGTGAGGTACATGCTGACAACTTGCCCAGAGCCGCACCATCAAGATAGGGTCCTACCATCGTGTACAGCTTTATGGGTTCTTAGCCATCCTGCTGCACTGACAAACTCACTTCTTCCCGTCTATCTGCCTTCCAGTCTCATTTGCATTCTTGTCTGTCTTCCATAGCATGGCCCTGTCCATGAAGACAGGACTTCTATGATAAAAGGGGGCTGTGTTCCTGATATTTAAGTGGAGGAGTCAAGGCCTATGGTCTACAGCAGTTGAGAAATGGCAGCCCAGCCTCAGGAACATGCAATTTAGAGTGAGTTCCACCATCAGTAGCTTTCCCTTACCTGGAAATGAGTTAGAAATAGTCTCAAACCCCAACCCCGAAAGCTCAACTGCACATCTTTTTTTTTTTTTTGGTTTTTTGAGACAGGGTTTCTCTGAATATCTCTGGCTGTCCTGGACTCGCTTTGTAGACCAGGCTGGCCTCGAACTTACAAAGATCCGCCTGCCTCTGCCTCCCAAGTGCTGGGATTAAAGGCGTGCGCCACCACCGCCCGGCTTTCAACTGCACATCTTAATGAGACCCGTGGATAGGAAGCATTGCTCCATATAGCTGGAGAGGCCAAGGCCATGAGAATGGAAAAGTCTGGGCTCCCCGCTTGGAACATGAAGGCTGAGCACCTGAACTGTCAGGTCTGGAACCCCAGGGTGGGTTTTCTGGGCTCATGGGGGGAAAGTGTAGACCCCTAAATGGAGAAACAGATTCGTAAGAAGCCCAAGGTATCCCAAAGGATGGGGGCTGTAGAGGAAGCACAATCACCAGGAAAAAAACTTCAAATAAGGTTCAGAACATTCAAGGTCATGTAGAAAGGACAAATAGGTACAGAGCCCCAGGGCCTGGCCCTCTTCCTGAGTGCAGTTGGATACAGACATCTTTCCACAGGCAGCCATGGTCAGTCAGCCCTCCTGAGCGTTCTCCGTATTGTCAATGGCTTTGACTTCCTGCTCTGGGAGGTTACTGCCTAGCAGGACCTACAGGTGGCTGGGGCAGAGGCCAAGACTAGGGAGGCGAGGCAGGAAGGGGCTTGTTCCAGACTGGTTACCTTTACCTGTGTGACCTCAGACCAAAAGGTATTGTGTTCCACAGACAGGAGAGGACTGAGCACAGAAGTTACTGATACCATCCTCTCCTTCCTCACCCCACTGTAGCCCCCTTAAGAGTTCTATAGCCACACTGTCAAGCCGCCAGGCCCACTGCTAGACTGGACAGTCCTTATTATCCCTCCATACCTTTGACCTCTGACTCAGCCATCACCCAGCTCCATCCCTATGTGCCTGACCCCATTCTCGGTTTAACCTAGATACCCCAACCTCTGCATCACCAGCACTGGGATCCAGGCTTGGCAGTGGTACAAGGGCACATGTACCCTCAGGATGAACTTGACCCTTTGGTGGAGATTTCAGCCAGTTTGGGGAAGGGATGGGGCCAGGCGACAGCAGGATAGCAGATGCTACCAGTCTAAGCTCAGGGGTCTAAAGTCTGGCCATGTTTTTTGTTTGATTTTGTTTTGTTTTTGAGGCCAGATCTCATGTAGTTCAGGCTGGCCTCCGACATAAAGTGTAGCCAAAGCAAGCCCTGAAACTCCTGATTTCTCCTGCTCCCACCCCCTAAATGCTGACAGTCCTGCTTCTCACCAGGTTTCAGTGGAGTGGCAGTCACCCAATATTTCCAGTGTCAGTTACTCATGTGTGCAATGGGTGTGTGGGACCGACTTCCAGGTGAGACTGTAAGGGCAGCCACAGATGGTGTCCTTGGGTCAGAAGGGTCTCCTCATGCCACCTAGATGAAAGAGGAGCCTGAAATCATGGTGATCGGGTCACTGGAATCATGTGCCTCTGGGAGGTGGTCACCCTCAGGGACCGCCTGGGGCCACAAGGAGTAGAGAAGGACCTCATAGGCCTGGAATGACAGTTTCAGCTTCCCAATGGGTCAGGTCTCCTCAAGGAAACACAGGCGGAGGTCCAACCCCTAGCCAGCTCCTTTAGTGACCTGTGGAGGCAGAAGCTGGCAGAGAGGGGAAGAAAGGGGAGGGGCCATTGCTGGGTCCAGACCTGTAGCAGAGCTGTCCCTTCTGGTGTGGCAGACCATTTCAGGGACCACTCATGGGCCACCACAGCCAGACTAGGGAAATGCTGTTCAGAGATGTGGGGGTGAAGGTCCTTCGGGGTCTGCATTCCCCGCTACTACCACCAAGGGCTGAAGGTGAGGACAGGGATGAATAGTCTCATGGCTCACAACCATCACCGATGCCACTTGGTAGTGAGTGACAGTGACACTCAAGATGGCAGCTCTGAACCTCAGTGGTTATGACATCCTGAGAACTTGCACTGGTTTTGCCTGGGAGCTGGGATTCTAACCAGCTCTCTTTCTGGGTCCCAGGAGAACACAGTGCAGAGGGCATGTGTATGCTGACTCCCCCAGTGCTGGTCAAGTCAATAGGTCTTTGGTTTTCCTTCCATGGCCTCAGTACCATTCAGGAGCACATATTCATGTGGTTACTGAAAAGAGCCCAGGTCCAGGGTCAGCCCTACTTTTTCTCAACCGCGTGTCCTGTGGGAGAATCAGGGATGCCCCCTTTGGATGGCCAGCCAAGAAAATTCAACAAAGTCCATCGAGGTGAAGCCCTTAAACCAGAACCTGGCCCAAAGGTGGAGCTCACAGTCCATGGGAGCAACCGTCACCACTGTCCTGCAAGAGCTGTTGTCAGCACACACACACACCCCCACACACAAGCATGCATGCTCACACAGTGCAATGTGTGCACACAACAGTGAACTTCATGGGACCAAGGATCTGTCCACAGGTGTGCTGAGGTATCCCAGCACCCTGCTTGACCCCTTCTGTTCAGCATTTGCTCAGCACACTGGCTGTCAGGAAGTCAGGCCTATTGGCCAGTTCAGCTGCACAGAATGCTTGGTGCCCCTCCTGCATCAGGCAGCCTCACAGCTCAGAGTCCCTCGAGTCTGGCTTTAGATTTTGTCTTCACATGTAGCCCTTTGACCCTTTTTAGGACAGGGTCTCACATATCCCAGGATGGCCTCCAGTTCTTTGTGTTTCAGAGGGTAACCTTCAACTTCTGATCCTCCTGCCTCCACCTACAGAGTACTGGGATTACCGCTGTATATTAACACTCCCGGTTTAAGCAGTTCTGGGGGATCAAATCCAGGACTTCATTCATCTAGGCACTCTATCAACTTAGATACATCCCTAGCACCCTGGATCCCTTTTAGAACAGCCTTAGATTTGTGGGAAACAGCATTGACGTGTTTCCATATTCTGCACACTGGGCTAACCCAGTTACAACATCCATTGTTACATTGTTACAGTCACTGGAGTGATACTGACCAGCTATTATCAAGCAATATCCACAGCTTATTTGGATTTCCTTGGTTTCCCCTAATGTTCTTTTCACTTTCAAATTCACATGTGCTCCCTTGGTTCTCATGTCTTCTTAGATTCTTCTTGGCTGTGGTAGACTCTTGGACTGTCCTGGCTAGTTTTTATGTCAACTTGACACAAGCTAGAAGCATCAGAGAGGAGGGAGCCTCAGTTGAGAAAATGCCTCCCTAAGATCGGGCTGCAGGCAATCCTGTAGGGCATTTTCTTAGTGTCCGATGGGGCAGAACCCAGCCTGCTGATGGTGATGCCACCCCTGGACTGGCGGCCCTGGGTTCTATGAGAAGGCAAGCTGAGCAAGCCAATAAGCAACATTCCTCCATGATCTCAGCCTCAGCTCCTGCCTCCAGGTTCCTGCCATGGCTTCCTTCAGTGATGGACTACAATGTGGAAGCAGAAGCCAAATATACCCTTTCCTCCCCAACTTGCTTTTTGGTCATGGTGTTTCATCACAGCAATGGTGACCCTAACAAAATCATGAACTTTTCCTTTTTCATCTATTTGTTCCTTGATAGTTTCACACGTACATACAATACACTTTAGTCACACTCATCCCTCCACCTGTCATTCTCCTCCCACCCCACACCCAGCACTTCCTCACTGGGCCAATACCTTGCCTTCTACCCTCAAGGCCACTCTGCATTTTCCTAGAACCCGAGGCCCAAGCCCTGTCCCTCATCTGACCCTTGCCCACTCTCATCCTGCTAACTGCTGCTTCTCCCTGCCCCATGCCTCAATCCATCCCTGCTGTGCCTCCCAGGAGAACAAGGGTGAAACTGGGCCCAAATCAGAACCACAACTCTCCTGCTCCTCCCTCTTTGTAAGACTGAGACTTGGATGGCTTTTTTCAGCTGAATCTCAGTTTCACTATCTGTAGGAGGGATGTATGTATCCCCTTCCGCCAGCCACTGGAATCGAATGAGCTCTCAATTGTCCCCATGGATGCAACTCCCCAAAGTCTCGCCCTTGTGGACTGATCTTCCCCAACTCCCACCCCCTGCCCAGGATGGACAGGAATTGACTCTGGTCACATCAGGGCCAGGATCCACAGCTAGCATGCATGGCTCCTTTAGGAATGGTGACAGAGAACTAAAAGGGAGGTGACCTCTGAGGGCCAATGAGGAATCCTTGGATGGTTGATGAACTCCCAGGTCAGGGCCACCATGTTCCCAGAAGACTCAAGGTGGCACACCTGAGGCTCTGCCTCCTCCTCCTGTCCTCACTCACCTCTTGGGACACCCTGAGCTGCCTCTGCCACCCAAGATCAAAAGAGGGAGTTCTGGGCATCTCCAGGCTGTGAGCTGTTGTTAATGACAACTCCAAGGCATCTAGTTAGTTCCTCTTTCACGGTGGGAGGAACAGAGCACAAGGGTCCGGTCTGACCCCAACTGCAACTACAGCTCCTAATGTCATTCAGGCAAGTGTCTATACTCCCCAGCCTCAGTTTCCCCAACTGTGAAAGAACAAATGTACATACAGGCACACCTGTGTGACTACAGTCAACGTGTGTGCTTGGTGGGGGAGGTGCTGGGTTCAGACTTCAGGACAGTGTTCTGAAGGTGTAGGGAGGAAGTGACCACCTGGGATAGGAGCACCTGCTCACCTACCCACCAGATAGGAAGCTGGAACTGCCCTGGGTTTAAGTCCTGGCTGTCTACTTTCCTACTGTGAAACACAACCAAGCGTGTTGTCTTCCAGCCTCTATGCAATGAACACACTTGGCACAGTCCCTGGGCCGTTGTGATTCCCTAGTGGGTGCTGAGACCTAATCCTTTCACTTGCCAGGGAGGACCAGAGAGGCCTCATTTTAAGACCACTCCATCCCCAGGTGTTCCATTTTACCTGCATGGAATCTGCCAGAAGCTGAGCAAGGGGATTCCTATTCCCCAGAATGGGAAGAATTTGGGTCACCCTGTAGAAACCCTGGCAACCACCTTCCAGAGACTTGGGGTGAGAACAGCTGCTACCACCTCTCCCTCACCATGGGGTTCCTGAGGACACCCCATGTCAATGTCCCCACGTGCTTCCTCTCAGATGCTAGTCTCAAGACGGTCTCCTGGAATGGGACCTTCACCCCACGTTCTGGGCACAGCTCTGAGCTGCTCTCCACCAGCGGGGCTCCCCACCATGGAAACGGCCCCCAACTGCAGCTGCGCCCCAGCTCGTGGATCCTCATCCACCTCGCCGCCCTCTGGGATCTGCCACAGCCTCCCTGATTGCTAATTTAGACTTCCCTGCCGTCCCACGCAGGGGAATCAGGGGAAATCAAATTACCGAGTTATTCACTCTTTTTGTACAGCTGATGGGCTGATTAGCTGTCAATCAGGGCCAACATTAACATCTGACACTGTGTGCATAACAATTACCAGTCACATTAAGGAAACCTTCCTTTTCTTTCTCTACCGGGAGCAGTGGGGAGAGACAGGAGAGGAGGCGGCAGACGAGGCTCCGAAGGGAGAGGGAGGAAATTCAATCAGCATAATTAGCTCAATCAGAAGAGAACATCACTTCACCAGCTGAGCGGAGCCACTACCACTGCCAAAGGCCTCGGGCTGACCAGCTGCTCGCGAGCTTCTGCACTCCCTGCCCTCCAGCCAGGGCCTGGCTAGCCTGCAGCCTCTGTGCTGGCCTAGGGTCCCGCTGCCCCTGCCATCAATCGGCTCCTTGGCTCCGCCTTAGACTTGCTTTGCTCCAATCCATTGGGCGCATCCTCGCCTGCCTCTCTCGGATTGGCTCTGACCTTGCAGTATATGAGGCTCCCAGTGTTGGCGCTGAGGACAAGAGAGGAGAGGGAAGGAAAACCAGCTTGACATTCTTCGACCTCTTTCCCCATCTATGAAACAAAACTGCCTCCATCTGTGTCTTGTTTGACTCGGTCCAGCTGCATTACCCAGAGAAGAACGGAACTCCAGCTAGAAGGTTCTTCAGGCAGCCACATTCTACAGTCTGTCCCCTCACTGCCTACTGTGGCTGAAGCTGATAGACCAAGGCTGTGCTTGGGAAGAGCCAAGCTTGGGCCCAGGGCCGCAGGCTGAGCTTGCCCGGGTGCTCAGGCAAGGGGCCACCTTGCTTTTTTTGCTTTCTTGTCACCAAAAACACCTCAGCCTCCTTACTCAGCTCTGACCTGGTGAGCAAATTCAGTGACCTCCGATGGCATTGTGACACCTGCTGGTGGGGGTGCGCAGCGACAGAGAGGGACTTGCCCTGCCCTGGGGCTAGGATGGGAAGGATGTCACAAGTCAGATTTCTGAGCCTCGGATATTTTTATATCTTTTTTATGTGTTTGGTTTCTTTTTAATTTCTGTGTGTGTGTGTGTGTCCTCAACTTCCACTTTTTAAAACACAGTATCTCTTTTTGTACAATGCTACATACACTTAGCTGCCTGGGCCTAGTAACTTCTGGGGATTCGCCTGTCTCTGCCTGACCCTATCTCTCTTTAGGAGTGCTGGGATTACAGACACACCCTACGGTTTCCAGCATTTACATGAGTTACTTGGGTCTTCACGTTTGCACAGCAGCACTGTCTTCACTAAGCCACACCCGACTCAGCCTGTGGAGTTCTTTTTTTTTGGTTTTTCGAGACAGAGTTTCTCTGTTTAACAGCTCTGGCTGTCCTGGACTCGCTTTGTAGACCAGGCTGGCCTCGAACTCACAAAGATCCGCCTGCCTCTGCCTCCCAAGTGCTGGGATTAAAGGCGTGCGCCACCACCGCCCAGCGTCTGTGGAGTTCTTAATCCATGGTCTTGGGCTGTGGTGGATGTCAACATCATAACACCACAGAACAAGCAGTGTAAACTCCAGACTCCATCGTCCCACAGCCATGGGAGGCTACCCGAGAACAAGATGCAGGCTTGCTTCCAGGGAGGCCCCGCCCTTAACCAGCAGGCAGTCACCCTCTCCATGTGCTTGTCACCTTTCCTCCAAGTTTACATGCACCCCACTGCCCTAATTCCTTCTTCTAACATCACTCCAATTGGATTAGGGGCCCCCAACTGCTTCATTTCAATATTCACCTATTTAAGACCCGATCTGAAATCAGAGGCTTACTCTGACACACTGGAGAGTGGAATTCTAGTTTATTAATCTAGGGGAGGGAGGGATGTAACTCAGGCATAGCACCTAGAGATGAGATAACAGTAGCCGCCATTAGTTTTAGCAGCTTCTATGCATAATGGTAACTTCCCGGCAGGTGCAGGGCTGCAAGCTCCCTGGGGCTCATTACATCCTCCAGATCTGAACAGAAGTTTGAGGAAGGTGCTGGTCTGATCTCAACTCTATAAATGGGGAAAGTGGGGTACAAGGACATGAATTAGCCTGCCCTTTAATATACTGCAAATTGGAATCTAGGCACCTGGCTCTGGGATCTACACTCTCAGCATCCACATCATATTCTGGTCTGAGGTGCTTGGCAGTCCAAACACAGCCAGTCTTGCCTGACCCAGGAGCAAGCCATCTCCTAGTACCCAAGCCCTGAAGGCTCCACTGTGAGGTCATCTCAGACAGCCTCAATGCACCACCTCAGCAGCTCACATGCAGCCTAGGCAGTAGCTCAGCATCCCCTTTAGAACAGACAAAGATTATTTAACTCAGATATGCTAGCCCTCAAGCCTGTCAGAGACCTGTTGAATATGGCATTTAATATGTTTAAACTTATTATGACAGAGACTCCAAAATCCTAGAGGTGCTCCCCCCTTAAGGTATCCAAGTAGATGTGGGCACAGGGACAAAGGACTCCACCCAGACTGTGGTATACTAACCACTGGACAAGACTGCCCCATTGCCTTGCACATTGCTAGGGCCCAGCCTGAACTATGGACAAACAGGACCCTGGAGAGTTAATGGTCCCATGTTGCTCAAGGCGAGGTCGCTCTCTCCCATGTTTCTTCTCCACAGAGAAAGCATCTCATCTGGGCCTGATCACCGAAGAGTACCTCTGCCCACTGCGCCGTGGAGATCATGGGAGCCTGGGACAACTGTCTAGGTAGTGGACTATGGACTAATTTCTGTCATTTTGATTGATATATAGTCCATTTAGATTAGAATTTATCTAATCCTTCTCAGATTTCTGATCACATTGACAGCTAAGCTGACTGTAGCTCGACAGAGAACAACAGGCAACTAGCTCCTTATCCCAAGGTACACAAACCACCACCATGTTAGTTCATTAGTCATTCATTAGTAAGTTGAAACTACTAGGTGTCTTATTAGAAAAGGCAAACAGGTTTTCTTTGCTTACCGACTTCATGTTAAAAGACAAACAGGTTTCAAAGTGACTTTTCACTATTCCTTTATCTGAAAGAACTCGCTTCACAGTGACTGCTCCCAGTAATCAACCGCCTGTGTCTCATTCATGGTAAATAACTGAACAGAAAAAGAGATGTAAAGTTTATGTAAGATCTGAGGATACAGAAGCTTAAGTTATGGGAACCTAAGAAAGTATTTTAGGGTCTAAAAAGGTGTTTTAAGTTGGTAAATGCAAGTGAAGACCTAAATGGTGACAGAATTATTTAAAGTATATAAAAGGAATGAAACATGCTTCAGATTTCTTCTCCTCCATATGTTACTGTTGCATTAGGACTTCAGAAGTTCAGAGTTCTAACACTGATCAGCAGAATTCTGGCAGGTTATTAGTCCAACTCTGGTAAGGCCTTCCACTATGCAATCCACTATCATAGTCACAAGTTCTGGATTTTAAGTTTCCTCTGGTTGTCTTTTAAGTATAGACTTAAAGGTGTTTCTCATTGTGCTAACCCTATATATCCCCAGTCCTCTGGATAGTGGGAAGAAACCCCTTTTTCACCATCTGTAGTCATAGTGAAAACCAAGATCAAGTGAGCTTTTCTCCCTTCTGCTCCATGGAAGGTTTCTGTCTTCCCTGAGCTCACCTTAAAGAGTGCTCATGTTGTCCTTTGGGATCTCAAAATATATACACTAGAGCTGGTTTAGCTCCAAGGTGACAGAATGATTTCTTCTTTAACCCGGATTGAAAGATAACGCTTTGTATGTTGTCGGAAGGCCAAATTTGCTTCAGGAGAAGTACTACCTAGCCCCCCCCCCCCCCCCCAAAAAAAAGAGGGCAATTCTCCTAGGGTTGGGATTGGGGCAGGGCTCTGTTCTTATCGTTCCAGGAGAATCGAAGCGTCCATTAGGGGAGCCCGGGGACGGCTGGACAGCGGAAACCTCAGCAGAGAGCAGAATCAGGCACCAAGGAGGACGAGTGACCCAGTTGATTCTGCCTGGCAGACTTCCTCAATAGCTGTCTCCATCGGGGGCCTGCAACCACCACAGCAATCCAATGTCACTGGGACCGTTCAGCTCTACACAATGCCCCGGCAGGAACCTCAGTGAAGCCTGCAAAATCAGCTTCTGCCTACAAACCCCTTAGGTCATCTAAACAGCTGAGAACAGAAGGACTGAACATAAAAGGAGTGTACTAACATTTTTAACCATTTTTTCCATTTGGGTTCGGGCCCCAAACAGGTCTACTACAACCCAAATCAGCAGGAAGTCACTTTAAGAGAGCGACGTCCCATGCCCAGAGGGTGGGGAAGGTGTTTCTCCGCCCTTCTTTTTGGTTATTTGAAGGATAACTGAAAACTCTGATATTTAGGGGAAGAGACTACAAGCTGATAAATGGTCCTGTCTTAATGGGTTTTGGAGGTTAGCCCCAGGGACTTCCTACTTTTCCTTTTCTGTATCCTTCTTCCTCTCCTATGTAGGAGTGCATGGGCTTGAGAAAAATGAGATATAGACATAGCACAGGAAGGTCCAAGAAGAAGGGGCAGATTATTGAATATGCCCTTATACCTTTGTATATTGATACAAAATTAGTAGTTTATTTGGCTAAAGTGGTATTGACCATTGTTTATTGTGCAAAAATAAGATTGTATTGGATTACATCGGTATTGATCTTTGTATATTGATACAAAATTAAGATTATAGTTGGCCACAATGGTATTGACCCTTGCATATGGATGTAATATTAAGATTTTATTGGGCTACATAGGCATTGATCTTTGTATATTGATACATAATTAAGAGTATATTTAACCACAATTGAATAGATCTTTGTATATTGATACAAATTTAAAGGTAACGCTTCCTAATGGTATCATACCTAGAGATACTTAAAAATAAAATGTGAAGCTCTGACCTCTTGATACCAACCGTCTAAAATGGTCTAGGATAGTTAAGTAAAACAAACTCCTAGTCATGCAAACATGTCACTTTGTTAGCTACTATGACAGTCTATCACAGATATTCTCTAAACTACCCAGTAATCAAGTTGCTAAGAGACAAGCAACATTTGCTTATCTAAATACAAGAGATGGATAGGGCATCTTCAAAAACCCCAAGAGATCTGCAGAATATGGCATTCAAAGATGTTATCTTAAATCAAGATTTTTTTTTGATATCGAGACATATCAGCGCCTGACAGCACCCCCTATTCTACTCCAAGTAGAAGATAAGCATCGAAGAACCTCCACTGTAAGATGGTTGAATTAGTGGCAAGCCTATCTCTTGGCATGAAAAAACCCCTTGCACCAACTGCAGACAGACTGCTGTCCAAAAAGGACAAAACTTGGTAGCAGGGAAGTCTGCCAAGACAGGGTAGGTAAGTCCTTCATAATCCCTGCTCTACAACAAATGTCTGTCATAGAAACAGGACCCAAAGGCTGAAGACTGATGCTGTAGTGTATGGAGAGAAAATGGGAACTGTCCAGGCAGTCATTGGTATGTCCTTTCTTAGTTTTGGAAGCTGCAGGCCCTGCACTTCCTATATAAGCAAATATATTTATCCCTCTCAGGTCTCTGAGGTGGTTGAAGAATAGACAGCTAGAGTCTCATAGTTAAATTTTGAGTTGTTTAGGAATCAAAAGGGTGTTATAGATCTAAGAAGATACTCTTAAAAGTGTGTTGCAAGTTAGTATGAATGTTGAGTCACATGTAGACCTTTAAACTCAAGGAGATGGTTAGATAGTAGAATATTAAAGTCAGGGGCCAAATATGTATAAACTGGACATTGGGAAGGTATACTGGGCCATTTAACTCTCATAAATGTGGCATATTTATATCTGTTATTTTGTATAATACTTACTGTAATAAGAGAAGGAACCATCTGTTGGACTGAAAGGGGAAACTTCTGGGGGGAAGAGGGTGGAAGGGCGGGATAGGAAGGGGGAATAGGGAGGGGTTTGTTACTGAGATGTAACTTGAAGAAAAAAAATAAAGTATTTAAAAAAAAAAAGAGTGCTCATGTTTTTAACCCGAAATCATTTCCCAAGCCTCTACTACGACACAAAGATGGATGTCTACTGCCTTTTTCTGTAATGTGGATTTTAGTACACATTACAAATAATGGTAATGCTAACATGTCTAAAATTTACCTCTTTTGTAAACTTAGAAAGGTTCTTGTAAGCTTCAGGAAATCCATTCGGGATCCACCTCTCGTGGGTCAAATGGACTCCAGGCAAGTAACCCTGTCAACCAACAGCTTAAGTTTCCTACCCATTGCTTATTCCAGAGGGTGGGATTCCTTCCCCATTTCCTCCCCTCCCCCCAACTACCAAGACCATGGGCCTAAAAGTTTCAAATATACACCTAAAAAATTTTTTTCTCCCTAACCTACTTAGTTTTATCTTCTGCCCTTAATATATAAATCTGATATCTATAAATATATATGTGTGATATATACATGATATATATTAGCTATATAATATATATCTGTTCCAGTATCTAGCTGAGTCCAGGTGTTTCCTCAAGATCTGCATCCAGGACGGCTCCAGAGTAGCTATGGTCTAGCCTGCTACTACAGACTGCTTCAACTAGGCCTGCCCTTTCCTAGCCGCAGATGGTCCTACAAATCCTGGACAGCAGTGTAACAGCCAGCTCTCCCAGGATATGGCCAGCATCCCGATTTTCTTAGGATCCCCAAAGATGACATAGTCAGCAGGAAGTAGTCTAAAGAACACAACGCCCTTGCTCCTGCTCCACCATCACCCTTTCCTGGTTTCTCATTTTTAATTAAGCAAAAAGGAAGGAATGTTAGCTTACAGGTGATTCAACTAGGCTCCTCTCAGGGACCTAGCAACAGAAGGTGCTTCTAGGTGTGGGCTGCATATAAAAGGGCCACCCCAGCTCTCTCTCTCTCTCTCTGTTCAGTGTTTTCTCTCTCCACCTCTGTCCTCAGTGCCCCCTTCTCTCCTCCTCTGTACCCCTCTCTTTCTGCCCTCATGACTCACTCACTGCCTCCACCCTTTCCCAGGTCCTGACCCCTCTTCCATCCCCCCAATAAACCTCCTTTATCCCAGATCTGTTGCATGGTGTAATTTCTCAGGGGCACACCTTGGCATGGGCCCACCACGTGCCCTCTCACAACATTATATTTCATAAAAGTTGTCATATGAGTGCCATGGAACATGGACTCAGCCTGGAGCTGTGCAATAGGCCTGGTGCTCACCTAAGGATGTTAAGTGGCATCCTGAAGGACACATGTCATTAAGGTAGCATTCCCCTTCTCTCCTCACCCTACACCCCAGCAGAACTTGCCAGACTCTCCATAACTAGGCATAGTTAGGGCCACTCTAGGCCTTGCTAACTGGTCCTCTGTGGTGCCCCTAGAAAAGCTGGTTTACTCACTGAGTCCATGTCGGTGTGCCGCTGATCTGTGTGTCAGGAACTGGTTTGGGAACTCTCTAGAAAGAATTCCTAAAGCTGATGGTCTGGTAATCTAGTGGGTGCAGACAGATAGTGACCAGGTTGGGATAAAGAAATATGTGTCCGATGGTAATCTGTGGGATAATAAAAGAAAACCAGACAGTAGGGATGCCTCCCTGAGGAGGTCAGACCTGAACTGCAAGATCTGGAGGACCAGAGGGTCCAATGAAAAGGGAAAAGGGCAAGGAGGCAGAGGAAACAGCTAGTACAAAGGCCCTGAGGCACAAGAGGATGAAGGAACTGAAGCTGAGGAGACTGATGTAGACAATGTTCTTGAGATCCCACCACATCACCTTCATGGACAAGACGAAAGTCCTTCCTGGTGTCTAGTTCAAATCCATCCCACCTCAGTTTACACCCCTCATCTTAATCTGTCTTCAGAACAGACAAACCTGGGAGCCCTTCAGGTGCTTCCCCTGACAAGCCCGGCCTCACAGAGCATCATCTCTAGGTGGCATTTAAAGGGGCGGTAGGGCTCAGGCTGGAAGCTCCCATCAGCTAAGGAAAATCTCCCCCTGCTTCCAGCTGCCTCTTTGCAAAGGCCGTCAGAGCGTGACAGA
Organism: Lophiomys imhausi; assembly: GCA_907164525.1. Classification (NCBI taxonomy): domain Eukaryota; kingdom Metazoa; phylum Chordata; class Mammalia; order Rodentia; family Muridae; genus Lophiomys; species Lophiomys imhausi. The sequence goes on along the minus strand of CAJQZJ010001750.1, from coordinate 7,600,031 downwards.
GAACATTTCTCACCACAGTCCCCTCCTGTTGCTCCCTAAACACACTCATAAATCCTTGCCTGACCCCAGAAACAACACCCTGAGTTTAAAATAAGAGAGACAAGGAGACATGAGGGAGCCATCCTCCCTGCTCTGGTCTACTTCCCTCTCCTTTCTGCCCAGCCCCCAGCCACAAAAAGGAATAAGCATTGCCCAGGATGCAAGGTGACTGGGCTGGTGTCATTGTTCCCAGGCATGTCCCCAGGGAGTAAGCACAGAGAACATCATGGTAGAAGGTGACCAGGAAGCTAGGGAAGCCCAAGCTGAGAGTCCAGCGCTCTTCCAGTATCCATCCAGCGGCTACAGCCAAGGGCCAAGCATGTGAATCCCTAGGGTCCTTTTAAGAAAGCAGAAACCGCCCCAGGTGTTTCACACAGTGGGAATTTAATGCAAGGGATTGGATGCCTGGCTAATTGAAGATTTGAGAGGCCGATTAGCATTGACGCCAAGTCAGCAAGAGTAGAAAACCACCAACACCCCCAGGAAGGAAGGAAAGAGAGGGGATGATTTCACTTCAACCCACAGTCTAAGGCCACCTGCAGGGAGCTAAGGGAAAGGCAGCCTGACAGGATCTGAGACCACAGAGGGAGTGAAGGTTATAAAGTCTCTTCTTAAGGCTGTCTCAAGCAAAAGCAGGTGAAGAATGCCCTGGTGTCTCCCTCCTTCCCACCCTCCAGACCCTTGCTAGTGCCTCCTTTGTGACCAGCTTACCCATAAGAGCTCTCCTTGGGCCTCTGACAATATAGCCTGCAGCAGTCAACCATCCACTAACCAACCCCTACCCAAACCCCAACAAAGACAGAATGGAAGAGACGTTGAGTGAGGAAGGGATTTGAGTGAGCCAGGGACGAATGAATAGGAACACAATTGCTGAGACTTCACAGGAGGAAAATTTGATATGGGTTTTAAAGCATGATCAGGAGTTTTCCCAAGCAGGAAAGCTACAAAGGGTCTAGGAAAAAGGAGGTTTGGGAAAAAAAAAAAAACACCAGGGGAAATCAGAGCCCAGGGCACACTCCACTGTCAGGAAGACAGTCTAGTTGGCTGATGGAAAAGGAGATGAATGGAATGAATAGGACAGTGGGGGCCCATCCTTCAGGGCCTGGAATTCAGCTGAGGTCAGAGGGGTAGGCTCTATCCTATGAGACAATTAGGGCCCCATTGGATCTCAGTTACAGGCTGGGATAAAGTTGGGAGTCTCTACACTGGTCCTAGTAAGTGATAATTCAGTCTGGGCTGGGGCTGTTTCCATGGAAACTGCGAGGATGGGGGATGTTCAGCTTCTAAGGCCATGATAGTTGATTGGCTATAGTAGACTGAGAAACAAGCAACAGCTGTTTAGGGAAGGTGTCTAGAAGGAGTCTACTGCTTCCTCCCTATCCTCTCCTTCCCCTAGGACCACCTGTGAGAGAGGACACATGGAAAGTTGCCCTGGCTTCCATGTATTCAAATCCTCCATTTTCAAATGGACGAAAAGACATCGGAAGATTAAGACTCCATTTCCCAGCATCCCTTGCAGCTAGGTCTGACCATGTGCCAGAATTCTAGCTGAGTGTATGCATCATGCAATAGCATTGGAGAAGTCTTAAAGGCAGCAGGCCAGCATCCTTGATCCCTTCCTTTGCCTCCCCTCCTCTACCTGCAATCTGGACAGTAGGTGTAGTGGATGGAGCTTTAGTTAATACTTTGGGTAAAGAAGCTAAAAGAATCCTGAGTCCCTGTGGACTTACTAGGATAACATTGGCACAAGCTCTTCACTACTCATATACCTCATTGTTGTGACCAAATATCCAACACAAGCAACTTAAGAGAGGGGATACTCTACAAGCCAGGGCTACATTCTCTCATGGTGGGGGAGGCATAGCAGACAGCTGTGTGTGCATTTGTGCACCATTTGTTCAGTGACCTCATGCATCGGCTGTTTGTTACAAGCCAGCAATAGATCTGGGGCCCAGAAGCAGGGCTACGCTATAACGTTCCAAACCCATCTCTGGCAGCTTGCATCAGCCAGCTAGTCCATAATCTTCTCCAAATAGTGCCACCAACTGGGGACCTAGTGTTCAAGCTTTAAGCCTATGAGTGGCATTTCCCATTTAAACCCCAACTCTGTCAGACTTACGGCAGACAAAAAATAAGCAACTTATTAAAGCCATTGTTGCTTTCAAGTCTCTCAGATACAAACTTAATAGTAACTAAACAATAGGAGGCACAAATTTCCCCAGGCAATAAATTTAGGTGTGGCTAACTCCTCGACCATCCAGAGGTGCAGGTGGTAGCAGTGCACCCGATGTACAGACAAGGAGACTGAGGCTTGGTGAGGGTGTGTTGTGTGTCCAGTGTCACACAAAGAACATGAGAGTGTGGGGAAGAAAAGGCTCTGGATGTTTTACTCCAGAGGTCCCTACCGCCTCTCATTTTCACCTTTCGACCCACCCCCCACCCCCCACCCCCCACCCCCCACCCCACCAGCTTCTTCCAGCCATGGTGATAATCATGCTCTTCATAATGGAAATGACTGTAAAGATGCTGAGGATCGGCCCTTTGTGAAGCTGACAAGTTCTCATATTTTTGCCAGCGAATGAGCCCCAATTGCACTCTGCCACCCTTAGGTGGCGTTTGGAAAAACACAGAAGGTCCCCAACATGTCAAGAATATAATTTGATCAACAAAATATATTTTGTTGAAAGAAAAAGAGAGAGAAAAGTCAGTAGATGTGTACATAAAGAATAATTTACTGGGCCAAGGCTTACAACCTGTCCTCTGAGGAAGAGAGGAATGATCCCTGGGAGGCGATGGGTTGTGTCTCACTGGACATCCATGGAGCAAGCCTGAGTGCCAGCCCAGTTCCCTCCCTGCTGACAGCTGCAGGGAGAGTTCGATCCCCAGACAAAGAGGCCTATTTAGGTAATTTGGTTCCTTCCACTCCGGCCCTCTCTGTCCTCTAATCAGATGAACAGATCCAAGTCAGAACACTCAAAATGATCACTCAAATGGCTCCCACTCAGAAACCATCAAGTAGTTTCCCATTGTTTTCAGAAGGAAACCAAAGTGTTCAACATGGCCCCACTCTCTGCCTGGATCCCCAACCTTTCTACCCTCTTGTATTTGATGCGAGGCCCCCCTCCTTTCCCCCTCCCCCCTCTCCCCTCCCCTGCTGGTACCCCAGGTACCAACCACCAAACAGCTGCTGTTCCTGTCCTGACTGTTGGATTGACCTTTGACCTGCTAGATGAGCACTCTATCTACCCTTGAACTACATCCCCAATGACTGAATTCCGTTTTCCTTTCTTTTCCATTCTAGGACAGGGTTCTCCTGAGATAGTCCAGGTGGGCTTTGACCTGTTCATCCTCCTGCCTCACCTCTAAGCTAGCTGGGATGACAGTTTGCACCTGGTGCCTGGCTCTGGTTCTTGAATTAAATACTACTGGCCTCTACCTCTGAAATAAATCTGCATGTTTTTGTGGTTCTGAACCTCAACAGGCAGGGGCCAGATCTAGTTTATTTGATGTCTGTTCACCCAGCATTAGGTTCACAGAATTTATTCATAAGTATTTGTTGGGAAAAAGAAAAGGAGAAAGAAAGAAGGAAAGAAGAGAAGGAAGAAGGGAGGAAAGGGGGTGGAAGCAAGACTGGTGAGAGCCTGGTGAAGAGAGCTACAGAGGAACTGAGTTAAATTAACATGAAATTTACTGAGAATTCTCAGACAAAAGGAAGAAGCAGTTTTTGACCAGAAGGTAAGCAACAGGAGCCAGCTGGGGGTAGTGGTGGTTTACAGCTAGGAAGTGGGTTCCCAGAATTAAGGTCAGGGTCAAGGGTCTGGTCCAACAAAGAAGAGAAGGCCACCTGCTTTTGCTGGAAGTAAAAAGTCTCCCCCGCCCCCAACCCTGATCTGCTTTCTTCCCTCCCCTCTTCTGTGGCAGCAAGTACCACAGGTGGGATTCCAGTCTCTGTGAAGAGAGAGAGAGAGGAGAGGGAGGTGGTTCTTCCCTCTTAACATCCCCACAAAGTTACTGAAGACATCTCGAGTCTTGAATCATCCACCCTCTTTACAATCAAGCAGTTATTTAAAATGGAAAAAGGGAAAGAGACCCAGAGAGGCTGAGCAGAGTTGCTCACAGCAGCTCCTCAGCTCGCGGCAATCAGCCCCGAGATGCGACTCTGCTCATGGCTGCTTTCCTGATTGAGGGAGCTAATTGCCGGCTGACACAGCTTCCAGAGAAAGGAAAGCTCTCGGAGACAAAAAAAAAAAAAAAAAGAAAAGAAAGCCAAGTGCTACATCAACAACTAAACACTTCTGTGTGCGCTCTGATGGTTCAGGACCTGCAACAGCGACTTCAGCTCTTCCTAGCAACAGGCGGTTCTTGGTCCCAAGGGGCCAGTCCCACCACCAGGGAAGTCCAAAGGTAGGGGAACCAGGCAGAACCCTAAGAGAGAGAGAGAGAGAGAGCTCCAAGAAATTGAGGCAGAAATAGCTGGTAAACTGAGACGGGAAGGCGCAGCCTCGCCTGTAGTCAAAGAAACCTCAGGATCAACAACCACGGGCTGTGTTTGTTGATGAAATTAGAACAAGGCTGGGAAATGCGTGCTTCCTGTTTATCGCTGCACTATCCCAGCCACTGAATCATAAAAGCAGCCCAGACACCCACCTAGAAATGAATGGACGGAGGAAATGTGCCACCTATTCACAACGAGGTTCTATTCATCCATAAAGAAGAAAGAAATCACAACATTCTGTAGGAAAATGAGTGGAACTGATGATCATGTTAAGTGAGACAGGCCAAATATAGAAAGAAGTGATTCCTCTCATCTGTGGAATCTAGACTGGGGTGGGGTAGTAGCTTGGGAGGAGTAAGGAGGCAGCAGAGAGGGTCAGGGAGTCAGAAAGGGTGATGGGGCTGAACATGAGGAAAGGAGCTGAGAGTGCAACATTTGTGAAAATGCCATAATGAAACCCACTTCTCTGTAGGCTAATGTTTAAAATTAATAAGGCCCAGCAAGATGGCTCAGCAGATAAAGGCAGCGTGTGAGGCCAAGGTGGACATCCTAAGTTCAATCCCCACATCCTACATGGTAGGAGAGAACCCACCTCCACACATGTGCTGTGGCACACTTACGCCCCCAGGCAGATAGATAGATAGATAGATAGATAGATAGATAGATAGATAGATAGATAGAT
>CAJQZJ010001750.1:7580419-7594805 GCA_907164525.1 Lophiomys imhausi | reverse complement strand
GATAGATAGATAGATAGATAGATAGATAGATAGATAGATAGATAGATGATAGATAGATGCATGCTCAGGAAAGTCTGAGTCACTAGAGAGGCAAAGATGGGACCTTTGGCAGACTTCTTTGCCAATGAGGGTTTATCCTCAATACCCAGAAGGTGTGCCAAAAGAGTTAGCTTTGGGTAGCTGTTGGCAGATGCAGCCATAACTTGGCCTGCTCTGGGGTGTAGCCATATTCCAGTTACCCATTTTCTGCTTCTCTGTGCCCCTCCCTTAGCTCTCCAATGGCATCCCCGACCTTGACCCTCTAGACCTAGCTTCTGATTCCAAGTGTAGTCTACTACGGTTGAAGCTACCGGCTGCGGTTTCCCCCAGTCTTCTCATTGGTGCAGCCCCAGGCCAGTCTGACAAGTCCTGCAGGCAGTGTCAAAGGAAAAACGCACACATCCCTCCTAAAACCCCAGTGCTCAGTTCTGCCATGGATGTGGTGAGATTGGCTTTCTCCTGTGCTGAGTGGAAGTTGACAGACACTCCCTGCAGGGCAACCTGGTGATACCACCAATGTTCCTTCCCTTTGTTTTTACTTCTGGGGGCTCAAGAAAGGAAGGGGATGCCCCTATTCCAAGTGTTCCGAGTCCCCACTGACTTTTTGGACAAAGAAGAGATGGCCATCTGTCTGAGGAGAGTCTGAACACAAGATTCCTTCAAGATGGCTCCCTACGGGGTGACAATACTTACTGCTTCTAGCCCAGGTCACAGATATGTTGTTCCACCTGTGTCACTCTTGTCACCTCAGAGGTGAATGTCTGTGACCAGATGATTGGATTCTGCCGTTTTCAGAGTCCCTAGCAGGAAAGCCTTTGGATATCACCCAAATCCCACCCTACTTTTTATAATTGAAAAATAACCTATGAACACTGTAGTGTACAGAATATACTGGCTCTCGTTTGCAGTGTGGTTTTCTCTCCTGTGTTTTCCAGCCTGTATATGCCCCCGAGATAACCACAATTCTATTCTTAATAACCATCTATCTGTGCTGAACTCCCTCTAAGTCACTCATATAGCAAACCTGTCTTTCCAGTCAATACAATTCACCCTCCTGCTTATTCCTGGTGATCGCTTCTTCTTTCCTGGGGTATACTATTTCATCCTATGGACGTTCCTCACTTTCTTTACTTACATACTGATGGATAGTCAGGGTATTTCTAGCCTGGGGCTCAGATGAACAAAATATAAATGAGTTTACACTCATGGTCACACACACTCTTTTCTCTTGGGCGTCTACTCAGGTGGGAAGTCTCTCTGTCAACTGCAGGCATGCTTGGTCTTAGTAGAAACCAGTTTCCAAAATGGTTTTGCCACCTTCAGCTGCACCTGCAACAGGCGAGCGTTCCCAAGGCTCCACATCTTTGTTGAGCCCTGGTATGGTTGGTCTTTTGAGTTTCAGCATCTGGCACACAGAGAAGTCACTGGGTTCTGACAAGCTTTTCTAGACAAGCAACACAATGCCACGGGGCAGAGCTCCATCATCTGCACATGCAGCCATCTGTGCAACCTGTCTTGCAAAACACATCTTCCAAGTGTCTGCCCTTCCTCCCCTACTCTTTTCTTCCTCATTCATTTCTTTGCTATTTGGGGGAAGACAGAGTCTTGCTATATAACCCAAGCTGACCTCAAACCCCCGATCCTCAGTACAAACATGGGAGGTGGAGTCAAAAGATTATGATATAAATATACCTTGAAAGCTAGATTGTCATTTAAAAATACAATGCCCGAGCCAGCCAGATGGCTCAGTGGGTAAAGATGCTAACAGCCAAGCCTGATAGCCCGAGTTCAACTCCAGGAACCACATGGCAGAAGAAGAGACCCTATTCCTGCAAGTTGTCCTCTGACCTCCACATGACTACCTTGGTGCTCACACACACACACACACACACACACACACACACACACAATATATATATATATATATATATATATATATATATATAAGTTGTATTTAAAACCCATTATACTAAAAAAAAATGAAGACAATGCTTGTGACTAGCACCCAAAAATTGCTTGTGGCAAATGTTAACAGAGCAAGAAAATGTATATAATACAACGTCTGGACAGCGATTTTTAAAAAGTGAAAATGCTGAGGGAGAGAGAGAGAGAGAGAGAGAGAGAGAATCAGCTGTGCTGTGACTGCCGGCTCTCCCCGGGGTGAGATGGTGGGTGAGCTTTATCTTTGTTTCACTGATACTCTACTATGTGCATACAGCTTTTAGAATTAGAAAAATAGTCAACATTTTTTAAAAAATCACTGAGACTATTAAGCCTGTCTGAAATTAAGTTTCCACAAATAAAACCACTGGCTTAACAGGCACTAGTCCTCGCACGTAGAGTGTCTCCAGGCACAATTTTCTCAGCCTTGAATGTCTTCCAGGCACTTTCCTGAGAGGAAGTGGCTTTGCTTCATCCACTTGTTGCAAAGGCACTTCTGTGTCTTGATTCTGGTGGTCTTCATCGAAAGCGGCCTGTGACAGCTGAGGCGTGGCAAGTCCTCAGCGCAGCCCAGGGATGGGGCACGTTGAAGGGGCGGAGCCACTTGCACGTGTGTTTCTGAACTCGGGCCAAGTGATGTAAAAGCTGCAAGCCTCAGAAGGCCAGGGCCCTCGGTGTCCGTCCTAGTCAACGGTGTCACATTCCTGATGTGGATCTTGTTGGATGAGTGAACAAATGACTGTCCTGGGCTGTAAAGTCCCAACATCCCCTTGTGTACTCAGAGGAGTGCATCACCACAAAGTCACCCTCCCACCACCCGACCACGAGGAAGAGACCTCACAAGAGCACTACCACGTAGCAAGACAGCAGTAACATCCTTTTGTGAAGTTGCTTCCAGGCCTAATATTATCCAGAATTGCTAGAGGGTGGCCACCAGGAAGCAGCATGGAAGACCTCCTGGAGGAGGGTTGTGAGCAGGAAGGCAAGTGGGAAGTGCAATCCATTCCTCCTGCATGTTGACCCAGAGCTGGAGTGGAGTTGACAGGGAGAACATGGGGGCTGGTGAGATGGCTGTGCAGGCTTGAGAACCTGACTTGCACCCTCAGCACCCAGGCGAAAAGACAGGTGTGCTTGGGATCCCTGAGCTCGAGAGGCAGAGACAGGACGTGCCCTGGAGCTCGCTGCCAGCTAGTCTAGCCTAATGGGTGAGTAAGTTCCAGGTTCAGTGAGAGACCCTGCCTCAAAACACATGGTGGCTGGTGCCTGATGAATGACATTCAAAGGTGACCTCTGGCCTCTATACACATCCACACATTTGTGTACATGTGCCTAAACACACATGTATACTGCATATATATGCATATATATAGTATGTGTGTATATGTGTGTGAAGACCTAACCAATGGGCCTCACTCCTTCAGTAATCTGCACACACATCCCCAGATTACCCTAGTCCTAGGGTACCCCAATCTCTGTTCATGCTCATTGTCACTGGCCTTTTTCCAAGAAAGCCTCCAAACAAGGACCAATCCTCCAAGGCTGGTTCTTATGACTCTCTCCTACAAACCTTCCCAAGGGAAGAGGCTGCTGTCCATAGACCCCTGGGGTCTCCAGACCTCCCCTAGGCAGAAGGAAGCATCAAGACATCGGAAGGCACCATAGCCTAGGGGGAGCTGTGGAGCTTCAGGTGAGGAGGTGTGGTGCAGTCAATTCCCACCAAGCAGGAAGCACAGGTCCTCAGCTACCCCACACTGGACCACCAGAGAAGATGTGACAGTGCAGGGCCACCAAGGACTTTCAGATATCTAGAGTGGCTTCACACCAGGGATCTGATCTCCCAGTTCCCTGCATACAGAAGGGCTCATGGGTGGAGCTGCCCATGCAAAGTGTATGGGAGACTCTGCATCCCACCAAGCCCTGGCCCAAGAAGTTCTTCAATCGGCTGCCCTACTCTCCTCCCATGTGCCGGTGGATAGCCCAAGTGACCTCGAAAGCCCCTTGTGAAGGACTACAGTGTGTCCACCAGCCAGGTCCCGAGCAGAAGTGTACAATGGTACCACCCTGGCAGAACGGATGTCACCCAAAAGAGAAGTGCTTCTCCCACAGTCACTTGGGACCTTGGTGTGTCTGGTACAGCCCCTGTGACCACTGTACTTACCTCAGTAGACTCTGGCAGTATACAGTTTGTGCTGCAGCCCAGGGCAGGGACTTCCCCGTTCTTCAGGGAACCTCTGGCTGGAGTCGCTTCAATGCTTCCCAGTGGTTCCAACATCAGGGTTGAGGACCAGATTTCAGTCTCAGAAGCCTTCACAGAGTCCTGTACGGTCCAATCAACAAACCACAGAGGCATACTTGTGCTGGGCCCTCCCCCTTCTGCTGACCGGAGACTGGGCTCCACTCCATTCCCACTGTGGTAATGGAGACTTGAAGGAAATGGAGATCTCCACCAGCCAGGGCCTGCTGGAGGATTTTGCAGGCTTCTATAGTCTCTAAATGAGCCTCAACTTTCTCCTCTACAATCTGGCTTATCACCAACAGACTACAGAGGACAGTATGGGGACAAGAGCAAGCCTGAGCAAAGCTGAAGAGGCCCCTCTGGGCAGAGTGTGGTGCCATCCTATAGCATACCTGTGTGTCAAACTCTAGGCCAGTTAGATAACCTGTTGAAAAACCAGTGGACAGTGCCTAGGGAATGACATCCAAGGTTTTCCTCCCACTAGCTCACATGTGCACACACAGGAACAAGTGCACCTGCACATAGATGAACACACACCAAACAAACAAACAAACCACAATGTCCTGGTCCAGACCCCACAAAGTTATCAATATGACCCTGGTCATTGTCCCTAAACTGCAGTCCCCTTGGATTTCACGAAGAGCAGCCCCCTGCAGGACAGAGCAGTCATCTCCCATGCACCCTAGAGCAGGAGAAATCATGAGAACTAGATTGTCCCTTGAGCAATGAAGGCTTCATTGGACAACCTTGCCAAACCAGGACTGAGACAGTGACCAACTAGACCACACCTGGGCTAGGCCTACTTCACTCTGCATTCCTCTAGACCCACTTCTTCCCTTTTCTAAACCTATAGTTCATGTCAGGACCCTAAAGATGATCTGGGGGAGAAGACAGTGTCAGTGGACTCCTTTATCTGCTCCCAGCACATGAGCACATGCGTGTACACACACATATTAAAACTCCTTTTTCTGTGTATCAGCCCTACTTGCCCTACTTATTTCTTTAACTGGTGTTTTGGAGTGGATGGTGGTGTCCAGTCCCTTGGTGCTCCTGGAGCTGAAACTTGAGTCCTCTGGCCACATCAGTGCAGTGCGACAGAACTGAATAAGGAGATCAGATCTGAGCACTGTCTCTGCGTTTAGCCCAAAGTGGCAAGTGCTCTACACGTTGTCCACAGCATGCCAGAGCCCCATTCTGGGGAGTGTAGACCTTCCAAGAGGAAGCAGGAAGACTGTGTAGAGGGACTATTAATTGAGAAGTCAAGCAGATGTACAAGAGGGAGGGGCATGATAGAGGTAAGATGTAGCAGAGAAGGCTGGAATGTGTGTGTTGGCTGTGGGGGAAGGGAACCAGGAGGACCACGCAGATGAAAGCTGCAGAGCTCAGATACCTACAAGAGCTTTAGAAAGGGTACAATGGGATTTGTGTTGACTGATGGTGAGCAAGGTGAAGCTACTAGAGGGAGAGAGTCAACCAGTGGGAGCCACCTGCATTCATTTGTCGCCTGTCACCAGGAATGAGGTCAGTGGCTTGTGATGGAAGAAGAGGGACAAGCTAAAGATTCTGAAGGTCCTTTCCTCAGGAGACAGCAGAGGCTTAGAGAGAGCACTGCTGAGTGCTCCCTGCAGCACCCTCAACCAACACGTCCTTCCTCCTCCCTAAGATGCTCATCCTCGGCTCTGATGGAAGACCACCTCCTCAGAGGCTGTCAGCTCCAACAACATGCCTAAGTTTCTCCCATTGCAGTCCCTATGCTTTCTTTTGTCAACTTCATGGTATGTGGGTATTTTTTTAATGTTATTTTAAGCTCCATGAGGGCAGTGACTGTCACGTCCCCCCTTGTCCAGCAAGGAATGACGCAACTCGCAAAAGCTCTTCTCCTGCAGTTTATTCAGGTCCCTTGAAAACAGTCTTCCGAATGCCCGGGCAGACCCAACCCACAGGCTAAATACTAAATGAACAGCCAATCAAGTAAAGCCAAGTGGTGCTATCTTAGAGGCCCACGTATGTGGAAGCAAGCCAGATCAGCGGTCTTAGCCAAATATGGACTTGTTTACCACCGAGAGCGCTCACCGTCGGGCTGGTGGAAGGCGGAGACCAGCGCCATCTTTAAGGCGCGGCACGTCGCAGCTCTCTACAAGTGACATTGTCTTTCTTGATTCCTATGAAGTCCTGTTTCTGGGCACAGTTCCTAACACATGTCAGTTGCTGTGGGTAAACTATACCATTGGCCTCAGTGCCTAGCTTCTTCCTGCACCCTCCATCACAAAATTTGCAGTGCTCCCTCACCGTGGCTGTGTGTACTCTTCGACCCCCTCCCAAGACATACACACACCTTCTTAATTGTAGTGGGATCGTGTTACTGGCTCAGGACACAGAGTGGAGTGTACTAGCTCCAACCTATACCTCGGGAAACCTGGTGTGCCCCTGCTTGCTCTCCTATGCCTCTGCCTGGGTTTTAGGAAGGACATGTCCAGGTTAACCACTGGTTTCAGGAAGTGGAGGATGGGGAAGCAAAGTAAATGGAGGCAGGGGAAGAGAACTCCCCCAGTTGCTGGGCAGAGAGATGCAAATAAAGAATGCTAAAAAAATATATTAGACACTGACTTTGGGGTTCAGTTTAACCAGGTGTGTGATTCTCTAAACTAAATGGAGATTCTGGGATGGCTTTAACATCTCCTTTCAAGCCATTGGCTTTTCTTTAACTATACTTCTCCTAACTTCCCATTCCTGCCTCTTACCTCTCCACCCTACCCCACCTCTACCCCACCCCCAAAAAAAAAACCCAGCTTCTCCTTCCCACGTGGTATGCCCTCATAAATAACCATGTGGCAGCTACTTTTACAGGGTCAAGCTCACAGCTCCCAGGAGCCTCACTTTCAAGGCCACCTCTTGGAAGTACTTCCTCTTCTCCAGCTAGCTCACCAAGGCCTGGGGGCACGAGCAGCTAAAAACCCTCCTCCAGTTCTGATGTGCAAATTTGAGAGCCTCTTGTGGTCCTTAAGTACCTGTCCTTGCCCGGACTGCTTGCCCCCACAACCCACCTGAGCAGGATGACAGGCAAAGAGAGTCAGGATCTGAAGACATGGCGTCCTAGGGCTAGAGAGAAACTCAAAGCCACCGCTCATCTAACCTAGAGGAACTGAGGCATGTGGAAGGAAAGAGTCAATACAGTGGCAAAGCTGAAGAGATTCCCCAACTCCTACCCAGGGCACAATCTACTGCCTGCCGCTGGTCACAGGGAAAAGCACAGACATAGGTTGGGATGTCCATCAACACCTTTGCTTGCATGTCACAAGGCAGGGATACCTTCTTAAGTCCAAGGAGACATCTATTGGGTGTGAGGTCCCAATTTGGGGGCACTTATATCAGGATTATGCTGGGTGAGCATTTGGCCTCACAACTGGGTGCCAGGCCAGGAACTGACAGTACTTTATACTAGGTGGGGTAACAAAAGACCCTGGTCACCTGTGTCCTCTGCCATCACGTGGCTCTCTATACCACTTCCTTTGTTACTTTGCAACCTGTGCATTCTCTCTCTCTCTCTCTCTCTCTCTCTCTCTCTCTCTCTCTCTCTCTCCCTCTCTCTCTCTCTTCTTGCTCCCTTTCCTCCCTCCATCACCTCTTCTCTCTCTTCATCTCTGGCTGAATGAACCACTCTCTCTCTTGCTTGCTGTAATCTTTCTCTCACTTATTCCCTCATTTCTTTCCTTCTGTGTCTCCATATTCCTGTGACTACCTTACTCCCTCTGCCCCTCTCTCCAAGCCTGCCCCTCTTCCACCATCTCTCATGCCCTCCCTTGAGGTTTCTGTCCACTGTCCTCCCCATAAATCTGGGTTGTTGGCTGCCAGCTACAATTATGAGTACGGTCTGTTGAAGACCGCACGCTCTTTTTCCATGATGGGTAACAAGAGGCTGTATGTTTGCCGCCACCGGCTGCAAATTCTGAATTCTTTTTCAGCGCAAAAAGACAAGCACCCTCTTGGTTTATAAATATTAATTATAGGCACCCAGTAATGAGGGAGCAGGGCGGCTGTTGGCTGTGATCTCTGATTGTCTGACTAATCCTAGAAACAGTTTAAACAAGACAGTTATTGCCTGACAGGAAGAGGAATTAGGAAGCCCCAGTTCTTCCAGAAGGATTGGCTTAGGAAGTTGTAGAGACAAGAGAAGTCTTAGAGGACACTAAGCCCTCCCAGCTCTGATCTCCAAGTTGTAGGTAGGGGTTGGTGTCCTATTCTGGGAGAACACTTGAGAGACCACATCAGAGGATCTTCCCTGCAGAGATCCTGTACTCACAGAGGGAAGGCAAGGCTTCCAGGAGAGGGCTCTGATGACAAGAGGGACAGTCTCTGACACTTCATCCTTGGATTGATCCAGGGGTCCTACCGACATGGAGTCAGCTCCTGCTCCATTTGAAGCCAAATCTTAAATAGGAGCAGAAGTGGGCCCATCATTCTCTAAGCTTACTTCTGTTCTCCAAACCCCTCAGTTTTACTTTCTGAAAACTGGGAGTAGAGCAAAGAGGCTTGGTGAATGTCATGTTGGTGCCAGAGTTAGACATGCTTCTAAATTGAATCTGAGAAAACCCATCTGGCTGTGGCATCCAGAGGCCACTTCCACCATGGCCTGAACCCCAAGGTCACATCTCACCACTGTATAGTTCAGAAAGTGCCGTGTGCAAGGCACAACCCGAAAAGAGGTCACCTGGAGAAGAGAGACAAACTCTGGAACAAGATGTGGCTCTGACACATCCCTGAGCAGGGCCCCCTATGTTGAGGCAAAGCAGGCTATTCTTTCTAAACATCCTCACCCCTAGGGAGATCTTTATACTTGTAAAGCAATGAGCCACTTATCATCCATGGGCATGGCAGCTGGCCTGCTGGAGTGCCAATGTGAGATGTGTGCCTCCTATCTGAAAAAGAGAGCCCATCTGCAGGGACAGGTGTGGCAAGTCTAGACTCTTCCTCTGACCTCACAGCCAGGCATGGCCCAACTAAGAGTGCAGCCCCAGGAGCGTGATCCCAAAACCCAGCTGAGGCTCAACATTCAGCCCTGATATCTGCAGCTGCTGCAAGGATCATGCAACCTCTGTTGGCCTCCTGAGAGGTGGGACTAGTCACTTCTCCTCCCCACTCTATCACTGTAGTAGAGGCAAGGCCCAGAGCACCTGGGACTTCTTACAAAATGTAACTACCCAGAGTCTATGGCTGTTTATTTCCATTAAGCATCAGTTTTTCTAAACTGTTCATAAATACTAGTCTGACTGGACAGTAGTGATAAAAAGCTGTGTACATGTTGGCTATTATTATTAACATATGGCCCTGTGATACTCCCTGCTAGCCTCTGGGGACAGTTCACTCAATCTCACAAGTAGTGAAAGAGAGGACCATGAGGCTGTGTTATGAGCACAAACACATATACCCTTTTAAATACTGAGTGTCTCGGAGAGATTGGGGGACCAGGTCTGGCTCCAGCCTCACCCTCATGAAGCCAAAACTCTTGGCAGTTACCCTTAGGTATGTTTTTTATTTAGGAGTACAGGTATATGCCAGGCCTAGGAGCCACGGAAAACACAGTCAGTATCCCTGTTATCCAAGAGTTCACTGTGACAATGGGGGGGGGGACCTATAGAAGAGTCCACAAGGCCCTAACCCTGTAAACACTGAGCCAGAGGGGAAGCTGAGGAATCTGCCTTACTATAGGCTCAATCTTACCGCCATCCTATGAGTCTGGGAGGAAAGGGTGGGGTGACTTCCTGAAACCCCGAAAACCCAATGGTAGCATACCCTCATCCAGAACAGACTATCCAAGCGCCTCACCAGAAGTGTTTCAATTCCAAGTTCAGAACTGTGACCAGAGCCCATCCTGCAAGAGACTACATATAAAGCAAGGACCTGTCTACACAGGGTCAAAATGGCTCCTCTCTGGGTCCGTGTCCCCTGCACTTTATCTCCTGGCCTTCCTGAACATCCTGATAGTGCTTTCTGGACTTGTTGGTTCGATGCTGGGCCCACAACACACCCTCTCCCGACCTTTCAAGGAGCCATGCCAGCTCAGTGATCTACTGGCCCATTTTCTGGCGAGGCACTGTTCCTAGAAGAGTGCAGCCTCAGGATGTTTGTGTGTGAAGTCACTCACATATGTGCCCTTGAACCCCCCACTCCTTCTAGCCTTCCAGTGCACACTCCCCTTAATTCCACCTGAGGGAAATGAAGGGCTTCTGCCTGCAGCCAAAATCCTCACTACTTCCCCTAAAGATTTCCAAGAAGATGTTTTCATGGAGCCAAAAAGGAAACCATGAGCAGATGCCAGCCTCCCTCCAGTCTGTCCCCTGAACTCATTCATCTGCACCTCTGTTGAGTTGCCATCTACAGATAGGCCAGCTCTGTGTTCTAACTTACTGACCATTCTGAGCCTTAGTGTTCCTGTCTGCCGTCTAGGGACAGTAGTCACAACACCCTGACAGGAGACTGAGGCACAGCAAAGAGTTGACATACGAGAGAGGAACTCATAGCAGCTACTCTTATGTGTAATTTATTATTATTATTATTATTATTATTATTATTATTATTATTCATGAGTGTTATGTGCTAGGCCCAGGAGCCATGAAGAACAACACAGTGTCCCTGTTATCCAAGAGTTCACTGTGATATGGGCAGGAAAAACACATTAATAAAAATACCAGTGCAATGAGAAACATACAAGGCTGAAGGGAAAAAAAGAAAGAAGGAACAGGGAAGGAATGGGTAGAGATGAGTGGGCAGGTACAGGATTTGGATTCTTGAAGACTTAAGCACTCCCAGGCAGTCAGAGTAGGAAAAACATGGTAGGCAGATGAGAGTCTCAAAGGTCATTGAGAGGACCAGAGAGAAGACAGGACAGATGATGAGTGCCAACTGGCAGAAGGATTAAACACAGAAGGAGATGGGTGTGGACTCATCCCTGGTCACCAAGGTCGAAAGGGGGGTTTTAAGTCGGAAGCTGACACACAGGGTTAAGCTGAGAGCATACCGGAGCCTGTGGGGGTTTGCGAAACTTTCCCTTTTCCTTTCCAACCTATAGCCAGCCTAGAAATCTGAGAGCAAGCACTTTCTCTTATTTCTATTCAACCTGAAAGCTGCTGTTGCATCCAGCCTTCTTCGCATTGAAATGCAGGTGGCCTATGCAACAGTGTTGCTAAAATTACCAAAAAACTAACCACATCCAGGGAAGGGGCCATTATCGGAAACAGATTTTATTACCATGGAAACCAGCAGATAATGCCAAGTCCAGTCATTTTTATTCTCCCCAAAGAGGGGGAGAAACAGAGAGCCTGAGAAGGCGGCCACTGAGGGAAAGCTATTGAGAGGAAGAGAGCGAGCTGGAGCAAGCTGGGAAATGGGGCAGCAGAAAGCAGGGCCTCAGCTGGGGTCCTGCACACCAACTTTGGGCCCTCCATCCACATACTTAGCTATCATTCATGGAACTCCACTACAGGCCCCATGCTGGCAGGGAGCAGCAGGTGGCAGAAGTGACTTTGTAGTATGGCTTCCGTGCCAGGGTTCAAAATATAGGAAGCATGCAAGCACCCCCAGGAAAAGCTGCCCCAGGATGCCCCTGGTGTTCTCCACAATTACAGGGAGCAATGGACGTGAGAACTAAAGACCCTCTAACTTCAAGTTCAGGCTCTGCCTAGCGTGGCTTGCAACCTTCAGCAAAGTCACAGAAAATATTAGAGTCTCAGTTTCTTCAGGTGTCCTAAGACTGGGGGCTCTGAGGATATGGGGCACACAGATGGTGAAGCGCTTTGCGAAGCACTGGCATTTTTGTTTACCAATTTTTCTCCTTCATGTCACAGAGAACTCTAGGGTAATGGGCACACTGGCTGTGCTCTTCCCTGTCGCTCTAAGGCTTGGCAAAAAGCATGTACTCATGAATAAAAAATGCACCTACCAACAGCTGTCACACGCTCATCCCTTCTTGACTGCCAGGCACTTGGCTAAATGCAGGCCTGGGGTTTCTGTATCTCTGCCTTAACTTTGTTTCCCCGGTTTGAAGAACTTCTTCCAGCTCTTGTGTGGCTCCTAGCCCTCTACTGCCCGTAGGACACCTCCCCAACCCACAAAGACCCAAATGGCAAAGGAAGAGGACAAAGGGCATTCTGGGAGGACAGCCGGGGCCAGGCACTCACATGGATTTGTATACAGGGCTACGGTGGAACTTCCACAGACTCAAAGTAGGGGTGGAGCAGCCTCTGGCAAGGGCTGTACAGAAGTGGGTACAGAAGTACTGATGACCCATGACCTAGGAGGTGAAGAGCTACTTACGAACATGCTAGAGTCTTTCCCCTGCTGGAGGGAGTGGAAGATTCTAGCTTCTGAAGAGTGTGGTCTGGGAGGAAGGCTGTCAGGAAGTCACAGATGGGCTTTGGAATTCCAGCAGTCTAGAGGCCGAAGCAGAAGGATTGTGAGTTCCAGACAAGTCTGGGTGACACAGTGAGTCCCAAGCCTGGACTATATAATGATATCCTATTTCAAAAACAAAATAAACATGCAGGAAGCCACCGAGTCTACAAAAGGCCCCTAGTTGACCTGACTCTTCCTGTGCTTATGGTAAGCCCCGTGACGACAGACTGTGGTGTTTATTGGGAGTCTCTATTCTGGGTGCAGTGCCTGGCATAGTAGGCTGTGGGCAGATGAAGTCATTTCCCTCATGCCTTTGCACATCCACAAATGTCACCTAATCCTTACTACTCAAAGTGTGTGACCTCTGGGGACTTGGGTGGGATAAGGGTTGAGTAACAGCCTTCCTAGAGATTTGGCTGTACATTCTAGGTCGACAGGCATTGATCTATATCACTTCCCTTTCCTCAGTCTCAGTTTCTTCATCCATAGAATAGGAGTAATATGTTATCCATCTCACAGGCCTCCTGGGAGGGATTAAAAATTTTTTTTTTAAATCATGTGTGGGTCTGGGGACAGTTCAGTTGGAAAAGCCCTTGCTGTCTAAATACGCAGACCTGAGTCCAATCCCAGAACCATGTTTTAAAAGCCATGTGTGCTGGGCTGGCAAGATGGCTCAGTGGGTAAAGACGCTTGTTGCAATGTCTGATGGTGACTGGAACTTCATCCCTAGAAGCCACGTGGTAGAGAAAGAGCTGACTTCCACGACTTTGCTTCCCATCTACACACACACACACACACACACACTAATAAATAAATGTTTTCTTTTTAAAATTTGAATAAATCACTCTGAAAAATTAAAAGCACCATGCCGAGTGTAAACTACTGTTGCACTTCGTATTTGTTACTATGCACCAGGATCCCCAGGCCCCACCACCAGCCGATAAAGGGCTTTCATCACAAAAATGACTTGATGGCACTATTCTCTTAACAACCCCGCTCGCTAATGTTTCTCCCTGTTCCACTCCAACCCCACACCCGCCACCGCCATCACCAAAGCCCTCCCCACAGCTGCGCACTCAAATTCTCACACCGTCAGCACTTGATGGGGTGCAGAGATACAAAATGGAAGGGGGGACTCAGGCATGAATTAGCAGTTTAAGGCAGGAGTGAGATCATGATAAAAGCCCCTCTCCATCCATCACAAAGCAATAAGAATAGCTCACGAATATGAGAATATCAACACGGCCTATGACTCTGGGGCCGGTTGCCACCATTCTCTGTGACCGAACCCCTGTGAGACACCAGCATCTCATTTCACAGCAGGCATCACAGGGAGGCTGCCAGGGGACAGAAAGTGTAACCAAGGCAGGCTGCCCACTTTGGGGGGGACGGGGAGGAACCAAAGACTACATGATGCCCTGGATGTGCAGGTCACACGGAAAAAATGAATAGGGGATTGGAGTTGTTTTAAGTTCTGATGTTGTCTACAGGTAAGGAAGCCGCAGGCCTGTCAAGGGTCATGGGAGGTCCTGGAAAAAATATTTCTTTTTAATTTTTTTTTTTTTGGTTTTTCGAGACAGGGTTTCTCTGTTTAACAGCTCTGGCTGTCCTGGACTCGCTTTGTAGACCAGGCTGGCCTCGAACTCGCAAAGATCCGCCTGCCTCTGCCTCCCAAGTGCTGGGATTAAAGGCGTGCGCCACCACTGCCCGGCTTCTTTTTAATTTTTAAAACTTTAGAGAGAGAGAGAGAGAGAGAGAGAGAGAGAGAGAGAGAGAGAGAGA
>CAJQZJ010001750.1:7566431-7576662 GCA_907164525.1 Lophiomys imhausi | reverse complement strand
CACACACAGACATACACAGACACACACACAGACACACACACACACACTCACACACACACTCACACACACACACTCACACACACACACTCACACACACACACACTCACACACACACTCACACACACACAGACACACACACACACTCACAGACACAGACACACTCACACACACACTCACACTCACACACACACTCACACACACACTCACACACACAGACACACACACTCACACACACACTCACACACACACACTCACACACACACTCACGAATGTGCAAGGCAGGGCTCACTGTGTTAGGCCTTAAAATTTCAAAGCTCTATATATTAGCACCACCACCCCATTTTATACATATTCACAAATACATCTTATAAATATTCACATATTTACATCTCCATGTACAGACAAGGAAAGAGAGGCTCAGGGAGGTTGCAGAGCTTGCCCCAAAACATAGGTTAGAAATAAAGATCCAGTTGCCAGAGTTTGTCGGAGAGATTCCAAGTCCTTTGCATCAGGATGAACTCCTGCACTGGACGTCAGAAGACACTTGCCCTATGTGACCTTAGGAGAATGTATCTCCCTCTCTGTCCTCAGCCTCCCATTAGGGACATGCCAAGGACAGGCCTGACTTCCCTGGTTCACTGCCGCTGCCAACCCTCCTGCCTCGCTCCAAGGGACCAAGATAGGTAAGGCAGATTGCCTACTGTGTGCAGCATGTCCTTCTAGGAAGAGACGAGAAGAAGGAGAGGGAGCCACCCTGGGAGCACTCTGGAGCACTGCAGCCCTGGGAGCACGGAGCCACTGACTGCAGTGCCAGAGGCTGGGGATCCTAGCCAAGCTCCTGGGCATCAGTTGCTCACAGCATATGCTCCTCATTTCATACATCATTTGCAAGGAGCTCTTCCTGCTCCAAGAGCAACTGGGCTTTGGCTTTTGTCCTTCCTGCTCCAGCTCCTGCCCTCTGCACTGTCCCCCACACCGCTGACAGGTCTTCCAGTAGGCTTGTGAAATTGCAGTTGGAGTGAGTGTAGTCACTTCCTCAGGGTGGGCTCCAAGTCACAGAGACCGTGTGGGATTGGGGATGGAGTGATGCACACGCTCAGGGTGGAACAGGCCAGCAGAAGTGCCCACAATGTAATGATACTCTGGGATTCATAGAGGGGACCTCGCATACCACCAAAGGTGAGTGTCCATAGGAAAGCGCGGGCAGAGCAGACTGGGGAATGCCCACAGCAGGGCTGGTCCAGAGCACCGCCATGAGGTCTGGCATAGTGAGTGCCTCTCTGTGTCCAAAGGACTCAGGACAGAAGTGATGCTACTGTTGGGTTTAATATAGATATGGGCCGTGTGACGATTGTCAGGTGCCTGCCTTGCATGGTTATCTCCAGGGTTGAGCACATGGTAGGTGCTTAAGAAGCATTTGGCTACAGGGACTGATTGAAGGACAATTCGTGTGCCCAAGAAAACCATGACTCCTCCTATAGCCACCTCCCAATAACAGTGGATATCAAGGATATGATGGGGAGGGCCATATGACCCAGATAAAGCCCCAATACTTCTTGTCCATGTCCTAACTCATGCCGCCTTGCCAAGACCACCTTCTCTGAACTCTACTGCCCACTTTCCTCTCTTTCAAAAGCTGAACCCAGAGCTCAGATCCCTGTGCAAGGGGTCATCTAGAATTCCTGGCTTCCACCCGGCCTCACTACAGTGAGGCTTCTGGGGAAAACATGAGGCTCCAGTCTAGAGAGGCCAAGCGTGGCACCGTGCTGTCCTGGGGTACCCACCTTCAGCCCCCTCCAACCTAAGCCCAAAGAAGGACTTTGATGGTTCCAGGAGCCCCCTGCAGGAGGCAACAGGGCTGCAACCAGGGCTTTTCCATTCTGTGGCTCATGAAGACTTACCCTGTTGCCAACCCACATTTACCACTGGAGACAGCAAGGGAACAAGCCACGAAAGTCTCACCTTGATGGTACTGACAGTCCAGTAGAGAAGAAAGCAAAGAAGCAGCCAAGTGGGTAAATAACTCAGGTTGTTTGGGGCAAGGAAAAAAAACTGCAATACAAAATTGGGCCCTTCAGTTTTCTCTTTTGACATCACAACCCCATTCTTTTGTTTGTTTGTTTGTTTGTTTGTTTTATTTTGTGAATTTCATATCATACACCCTATTCCCTCTCATCTTCCATCTTCCCTCAGACCCACCCTCCATCCTTGGAACCTCCCTCAACATTAAAAAAAAAATCTCATTGTGGAAGCTGTAGTGTGTCTCAGTCTATCCCACAATATTCCATTTTGTCCATACATTTTGCTTGCAAATTATAATGAGTCCTTGGTCTGGTACGAGGCCTCTGGCTTCTGCTTTGTCAATATTGGAACCTCACTGGGACTCCTCTCAGATATGCTGTTATTGTCTCATGTCATGGAGGTCCTGTAGTTTGGGGTCTATGGAACTGGTCACTTCATGCATTCCAGTAGTTCATTCATGGAGTATATGTTGGGGTGGGCCAACTCAAAGTCCTGGTTCTGGGCCTGCAGCCCCCACATCCAGGGCCAGTTCTACTGTGCTACTCAGGTAAGGTCCAGGGCTGGCTATCTCAAGTGCTACAGCAGGCAAGGGGCTGGACCAGCTCTCCCCTCTTATGACCCCATCAGGGCCAACTCTCCCACCTACTACCTATGTCAAAGGCATCGGAGAGTGAAGGGGATCTCTTTCATGCCAACACCACCAAAAACCAGACAAAAGGCAGGGCTGGTTCTCCCCCACTCACACCTTTAGGTCTGGTTTACACACATCCCCCACATCTAGGGCCAGCTGTACTGTGCTGCCCAGGCAAGGTGAAGGGCCTGCTCTCCCAAGTGCTGCAGTATGTGAGTGGCAGGGACAGCTCTCCTGCTCCTGTGACCCCACAAGGGCCAGATCTCCCATCCACCACAGGTGGTGAGGATAAAAGTGAAGGGAGGGAATCTCTCCCTTGCCAACACCACCATAAAGCAGACAAAGGCCAGGGCTGGCTCTCCCACACACAAACCCTTGGGGCTGTCTCACCCACAACCCCCACATCCAGGGCCAGGCAGGATTCTGCTAGTCTATGGCTTGCTTCTTGTCCTGGGAGCCCATTTGGTGCTTGTCTGGTGCTGGACTAGTGGTTGTCACAGGCTAGCTCCCTATCTGGGCCTCATGACACTGAACTGGTGTTGGTCTCTGGCTTAATATTTTTTTTAGGATTATTATTAGGCTACTATTCATTCAGATGCCCATAGGTCAGAACACTGAATGTAGACATAGCCTGTCTCCTCTCTGCCACCTACTGATGCACATGTGACATAGCAGCCACATCTGCAATGCCTCTAAGGGTAGGCCACAATCCCATTCTTTTCCCCTCTGATCTTCCCTGAGTGAGTTGAGCCATGAGCCAACTCATGTCCCAGGGCTTCTCTAGCTAGGCTAAGCTATGAAAGACCCAAGAGGAAATCAGAGCACAGAACCTGAGAGATGCAGGCCCTCCAACCTCCCCACCCTTTCCTCACCTCCTCCTCCCCTCCCCCAGCTCCCTCATCCCCACCCCACTGTCTCCTGACTGTGTCACCCAGGTTCCAGTCCCGGCTGTGACTGCAGCCCCAGCTCTCACTGGACTCTCAAAGTCCCTTTCACCCTGTGTCCCTCAGGCCTAGGTCTCACAGCTTCTCACCATCACCAGCCACTGTATCCCTCAGATGGTCCATGACTCTTCAAGCTTCCAGCTGCATGTCCTGCCTTCTTGTTAAACCCCTGAAAGATAGTCATGTAGATGGGACATAATGTACTAGGGACAGGGCATGGGCAGACAAGGAAGGTGCATTCTAGGACTAGAAAGATGGTCAGTATGACTGGAGGGTGAGCAGGAGCCAGGGAGAAGATGAAGTCAGGGTGACGGTCAGACTCTTCAATGACTGGCTCAGCACAGGTCTGAAGGGACCTCAGCTGTAAGCTGGGAATAAGAAACCCTAAGACTTGAACAATTCCTACAAGGGAGTGAGGGTGCCACTTGCTACAGACCATAGGCTATATATAGAGAGAAAGAGCTGCCAGATAAAGGCTGGGACCTCTTACCTAGGATGGCACTGTGAGGGAACCCACACCCAGCTTTATTGACTCCCTCTATAAAAGAAATAGTCGAGCCAGAGAAATGTACATGGATGACCTCCTCTCTCAGTTACTGTGCTGTGCTGTGATAAAAAAAAAAAAAAACATGCTGATAAAAGCAACTTAAGAGAGAAGAAATTTGTCCGGATCATAACTCCAGCAGAATTCAGTCTGTCCTGGGGTGAAAGCAAGCGCCCAGTAGGGGAAGCACAGCAGCAGAAGCAGGGAGCTTCCTGGTCATATTGCATCCACACTCGGGAAACAGAAGGATGAAGGTTGCTTGTTATCACTCGGCTTACTTTCTCCATCTTTCATCACCCAAGATCCCCTGCTCAGGGAATTGTCCTGTCCACAGTTGAAATGGCTTTTCCCACATCAGTTAATACAATCAAGATAATCTTCCAAAGGCACGCTTGGCGGCCCATCTCTCAGGTGACTCTACACTCTGGCAAGCTGACAATCAGCTCTACCCATCACACCTCCCAGCTGGTTCAAGGAACATGGAAATGGTCCAGCCCTTGGGCCACGGTGAGCACCACAGACCTAGAGTTGAGAACTCTCCAGCAAGAGAGACAGAGTGCCCCCATCTACCCCCACCCCGACCTATATCAGGCAGGTCAACTGGCCCCTGAGGGTGTGAGAGCAGGAGAGCTGGCCCCACCCCTCACCTGCTGCAGCACTCCTGAGAGCCCTACGTCCCCCACTCCCTTGCCTGGATAGCACAGTAGAGCTTGTCTTGGTGGCATGGGTGAGGGAGAGCCTGCTCCATGGGTATGAGAACAGGAGAGCTGGCCCTTTCAGTACAGGCACAGCTCTGTGGGACCAACTCAGCTTCCACGCAGGCCCAGATCCAGGGCTCTGAGTTGGCCCACCCCAACATTCACCCCATCTATGAACTGGTGGAACATGTGAAAGGGCTGGTCCTGCAGTTCCAAAGCTGTAGGACCTCCATGACTCAGGGTTGCATCAAGACATCGAGAGGAGTCATGGTGAGGATCCAGTACTGATAGTTTGACAGATGCCAGAGGCCCCAAACCAGACCAGTGACTCACTGCAATGAACATAGTAAAGCTAGGCAAAGGGTATACTGTGTGACATACTGTGATACAGCACAGCTTCCATGGTGAGATGCTTTTGTTTGTTTTGGTGTTGCTGTTTTTTTGTTTTTGTTTTCTTTGTAGGGGAGAGGTTGCAATGGTAGAAGGCAGATATGAAGGGACAGGGAGAGGAGTGAGATTGGGGTACATGATGTGAAATTCACAAAGAATCAAGAAAAAGGTTTATTGATTTTTTTTAGGGATAAAGTCTTTACCTCTGTTTAAAGCAGGGACATGGTAGGCTGTGCTCTGCATACCTTGGATCAAACTCCTCCCCAAAGTGTCCTGTGGGGACACCTGGTAGGCAACAAATAGTGGAGGACACACTGTGAGGACCTGCCAGGAGCTAATAAGCTCAGGGCAGCAAGGACCTCAGCCTAGGGAGAGAACAAACCCACTAAAGCAGGATTCCACAGGCGTGGCTCACAAAGCCATCCCAATTGAGACAGAGTTTGTATCTCTTTATGGGCACCATCAGGAGTGCCTGAAGTTTTCATGGCCACCAGCTGCAGAGCTTCAGCGCAGAGCTGCGAACCCCGAGATCACCCTTCCCAGACACAGCCTGACAAGACTGAGAAGTAGAGAGGCTGGTGGAAGGCTGCCCACACAGTAGCACTTCCTTCCCCGGTATCAGTGAAGGTGGCAGTACAGAAGAAACACAAATAGTTGTGTATGTGCCCTTCCCCAGAAGGAAGAGTCCCCAGTCAAGGGTGACAAACCATAGACCAAATGACCCCTACTAGATCTTAGAGATGCTTAGGGATTACAGACACGACACTGGACAGAACCTCTCCAGAATGGTGGCGTGGACCACATTTAGACTCTGGAGCCCTGGGCTGGAATAACAGTTCTCCGTATACAAACACAGAAACACTGCTTAAAGCAGGAGGGAGATGGCTGGGCTGGCAGGTCAACCCAGGCACAGGCTCTGTAGGTGTGTGTGCCCGCCATCCTCTTTCACAGCATCTTGAGAAAACCTGAGTCAGTTTTATCCCCTTCGTGGAAGATGAAACTGAGGCTCCCAGTACAGTCAATGACCCCAGCCCTGCCCTGGTCACAGTAAAATCAGGAGGCAAGCCCAGGACTCTAAGTGGTAGAAGCCTGGGCCATCTGCCCCCTAGGCCTCCAAAGCTTGAGTTCCTTCTGTAGCCCTGGAGACCCTCAAAAGAGCTTGGGCCAGTCTGAGCCCCGCAACTGCCAGGCTCTATCAGCACTCACTGTTCTCCTTCTTGGCTCACCTGGCAGAGGTCAGATCCCACATACTACATCCTCTAACCAGAGTGGAGCGGAGCTTCAGCAGCACAGAGAACATACACATCTCCATTAGAATTAAATTATTGCTTTAATAACCACAGGGTGGTACTTCCAGGGAGTACTTCCTGTCAGCAAGAGTCCTGAAAAGCTAAGCACCGCCTCAGAACACCAGGCATGCTTGTCCAATATATCATGACCCTAAATGCCTTCAGCCGTCCTCTTTCCCAGGGCCACAGCAGGCAGTGGCTAGCTGGCCTGCCAGTTTCATCTTCCAACTATGTGGGCTGACCCTGAGCCCTAGGATTCTTCTAATAGTTGGCCCATGTGGGTTCTAGCTTCATCCTCAGAGGAAGAGCCAAGTTAAACCTGGGGGGGGGGAGTAAAAAAAAAAAACATACCTCAGAGAGATTACAGGAACTCCTGAGATCTACACAGCCAGCTAGAGGAAGTGCAGGGACTCAAATTCAACTCCATACAAAGTTTACTCCCAACTCTACATCTTCTTGGCCACTTCATCACGTGGCCTTGGTGTCTTTTGTGGGTCCTGTGCAAAGGGCCAGGCGCAATCTCACCTGGGAAGAAAGAGTTCCCATTGTCACTCACTGGCTCTGCAATTTGAGCCAAATTACCCTACTTGTCTGTGCCTCAGATCCTCCTGTCATCCTGGATGTTAGGTCACTGTGAACCTTGAGCGAGATGACAAAGGTGAAAATACTCTGTAGATTGTAAAGTGTGGGGAGCGCATCAAGGGACTTGGGAGATGAGGGGAAGGCAGGTTCTAGAAGCTGCCAGGCAGACCTCAGCTGGGAGACTGGGAATGAGTCCTGGTAGATTCCAGGTGTGGGGAAGCTAGGACCCTGGGGAAGGGGAGTGGTGCGGAAGATATGGCCACTCTGCTGGGACATGGAAGGTCGGGCTAGAGCACCAGGGTCCTATGCTTCCCTAGGATAAAGCAGGAAGTAGCCAGGATCTCTGTGACTGGGCTGTATGCTACATTGACATCTCAAGCTCTATGAGCTTCAGTTTCCTCTCTGTACAATGAACCTGATAAAAATCTACTTCACAAAGTCAGCGTCAGGCTAGGCAATAACATTTGTAAAGTGCTCATCCTGTAGCCCGTGTTTGATAAACACCTTCCACTGCTACAGTAGGTCCTAGATCTACGAGCCTGTGTTTTAGTCTGTATAGTAGACATCATCAGATCTGTGTCACAGTGTTCCTGGGAGTCTAAAAGGCTATACATAGTCTGTATGAGATTGCTAAGCACAGAGCCTGACACCAGAAGGGTACAACCACCATGGGACTATTCTTACCCTCCCTCCTCCTGCTGACTAGACACACAGATGTGGAACCTCAGACAAGCACAGTAGGGCAGTTCCTTCCCAAATACATCTCTCCGATATGGTTGAAGTGTCCAGCCCTGGCTGGAAGTAGACACAACTTTGTAGACTGGAATGAGAAGGCTGTGAGCCAGAGCCAGCACAGGTCTTTCTGTTTCCTTAGGACCCAAGTCTGGAAAATAAGTGCTAAATAGTCTCAGAGGCCTCCTGAAGCAGCTGTTGTCCATCAAAACCCCTGAGTACCCGACATCCCATAGCACAGTCTTCCAGTGGGAGTTCACCAAATTAAGAAGAGAGCAGAGGCTCCTCCCATAGTAGGCACAGGCCCCTCCCACAGCAGGCACAGGCTCCTCCCACAGCAGGCCCAGGCCCCTCCCACAGCACACCAGACTGGGCACCCTCAACCCCTTGCCCTTCCAGCAGCCCCAGCAGGTGTGTTTGAAGATGAGCCTCCCAAGCTTCACCCTCTACATGTTCCCCGGCTCAATTACAGGCTCAATTTTCTTTTCTGTTTAATCCCCAAATCAATATGTGTTCATACATATTTAATCGGGAGACTGTTTTTATTAGAGTGGGGATTAGTTTTACATCTTTCTCCCCACCGATTAGAAGCCATGCTCCAATCACGAGGGTGACAAGTACGAAGAATGAAAAGGAAGGGCACATGCGGGCGGGGTCCAGCACCCCAGCCAAGTTGGAGACTGAGAGTCCATTCATGAGCCTGTGTCTCTCCTGCACTGGCCTGGGACCCTGCTGCCTTCAGCTTTCTCTCTGGGGTCTCTACCCACAGCACACTTCCCACACACAATCCCTCCAAAGGTCCTGGCCCAAGGAAGCTCCCAGCCTTGCAGACCTGTTCTCAATGAGGCAGAACAAGGACTAGCCCTTTGCTAGAGGTCAGAGCGGAAAGTGCCCCCCCTCTGTGCCCCAACCCCCAGACTTGCCTTCTAGAAGTGATACACACCTCCTTGCATCTCTCAGCCAAGGCTGAGCAGCATAAATTATCACCCTTCTGCAGCATACTCACTGTCACACTCTGGCCCCAGATGCCATCTGCTCCTTCACTGAATCCCACGTAGGCAGGATGGAAGGAAGCAGAGGACACAGGACATGGCGGTCACTGTGCTGGCCTGAGACAGGCAAGGACAAGCAGCCACTGGGGCCACAACTGAAGAAGGTCTAGTGGCTTCTCCAGCTGCCTATGGGAACAGCATCTCAAGCAGGAGTCCATCCAGCCTCAGCTCCGCTGTCTTTTAATCCTCTCCCATCTCTAAAAAAAAAAAACAAAAACAAAAGCAAAAAACCCTCCTTTTTTTTTCTTTTTTTCTTTCTTTTTTTTTTTTACAGGGGAGAGCGCGAACGCAGTCCCCCACTACCACAAATTATGCAGTCGAGTTTCCCGCATTTGGGGAAATCGCAGGGGTCAGCACATCCGGAGTGCAATGGATAAGCCTCGCCCTGGGAAAACCACCTTCTGATCATACAATTTTACACAGGCGGGAACTGAGACCAGGCAGAATCAGAAATGTGTCACAGAGAGGAGTGATAGGACCTAGTGCTGTCAGGGTCACAAGGCTACTTATCCATTGGGCTGCCACTTCCCCTGCCACACAGTGACTCTCTTGTCCCCTCTACTAGCTGGGGGCTGCTCAAGGTGACATCTGCAGACTAATATTTTGGGAACATCAGTTACAGCAAGCAGTTGCCAATTCAAAGCCCAGACTCCTGATGTCGTCCATACTCTCTCTGCCTCCTTACTGAGTTGTGCCTAACACTTGTCCGCAGTGGATACGTCCAACGAATCAGCAGTCAGATCAAGACCTCCAGTTGGCACACAGCCAGGCGTGGTTCCTGTCACACACTACTCCATCTCTGGGCAAGGGTGCCAGCAGACAGAGTCGAGGTCCTACGGCAGTGCAGCCCTGCCTGGGCTCTCTTCCCTCCCCAAGCTTTGCCCTCTCCATCACCAGCTTCCTGAAGCTTGTCCTGCAGTTGGAGCACCTGCCTGTCACACAATCTGTATAAGCCCAGCCTCTCCTGTGAAGAACTCAGCCCACCTATGACAGCTTGACTACAGTGGCCGTGGCTGTCTTGGTCACTACTGCATGCTCATCAATGAAGCTGAGAACAAAAATGGGGAGAGGAGAGAGGGAGGGGGGAAGAAGGAAAGGAGCGTGGGTAAACTAGGGGGAAAAGAAAAGATTAAGGAAGAGGGAGAAAGGGAAGATGTGTGGCCACTTCAGAAACAAGTGTCCTGGGGCTCTCTGCACTGCTGCCACTGTGGGTTGGACTTGTCCTTGGACCACAGACCCCACCTAGCTGATAAACTAAGGGTATTTGCTTCCAGAGGATTAGCGCTCCCAGAGGGTTATTTGCTCCCAGAGGGTTAGTGCTCCCAGAGGGTTAGTGCTCCCAGAGGG
>CAJQZJ010001750.1:7524625-7563131 GCA_907164525.1 Lophiomys imhausi | reverse complement strand
ACACACACACACACACACACACACACACACACACACACACACACACACAGGGGTGCACAGTTACTCCTGACCCCCACATACTCATGGATCTCCTCTTCTTGCCTTAAGTCAGCCCTAATTGCCAAGTCCCGCCAGAACTGAGACAGAGAATCAACCCAAGTACTCATCCATCTCTCTAAGGAGGAAACTACTGCCTATGGCTTCTCAGCCACAGTGAGTCTGTTCTCAGTAAACTGAGAAGTGCCTCCTAACCCAGGGGCCTCTTTGTTCCTTGCTTGTACAGAGTCCCCACATCCCAGGTGAAGGCATGGGGACAAGTCCGGGTGAGCTCAGAGGGAGGCTGCTGGTTATCTCTGCTAGCCCCAGCAGCTGGGGACACATGGTGGCACAGGTGAGTGAACTTTAGTGTGACAGAATTTCCAAGGAGGAGAGAACCATGGGCAAACCCTCCTCTTCCCAGAAGAAGCAAGGGCCCACAGCCTTGGCTTCTTCCTGGATAGCCATTCCAGTTAGAGCTGGGAAGATAAGATCCCAGGGACACTTCTTGCTTCCTAGTATCCTAAGCACCACACCTACCCTCCTGGAGGTGCCTACTCTGCCTTCCAGGTGCCCCGAGACAGCTCTCACCTCTTTGATTGATGTCCTTTATTCCAACCTTTGTTAATACTACCCAGAGATTCCCCTATTACACACACAAATGCCTACCGGCAGAGCCCAGGGCCCAGAGCCTTCATACAACTCTGCCAATTATAGATCTGTGATAAAATACACATACACACATGTTCATACACATGTATGTACACACACTCACACATGAGCTTGCACACAGTCTACTATCTGCAGACCCATGAGCCATGTGAGTTCCCTGTGTGTTTTGTTACTCCTTTGGGGCCATCTCGTGACTGTAATTCTCTGCCTCTTTATGACCTGAATGCAGCTGGCCCTGCCTCCTCTCCCAGGCCCTCCTAACTCCCATGCTTGACATCCGGTCATCTACAGAAACCCTGACATTTTGCTTCATGCTGTCAATAACAAGGCTCCCCACCCACCAAGTCTCCATCTTGGCTTTTAGGCTTTGAAAGCCATACTCTTAAACACACCACACTTTCAAACACTAGAAGCCTAGGCATCCATGTCCCTGCCTGATCCCTCTCCTGAGCTGTAATTAGCCTGATCAGAAGTGAGTCATTGTCCACTAACTCACTAAGGACTGACCTTTCTGGGCCATGTCCAAAAGGAAGGATGGCACCTCCTCCAAGAACTTGCCCTGTGGAGTTGGCCATCTGAAGAGACCCAAACATAGGCTGAAGAACTGAATCCAACAGCTGATAGAAAGCTCCAATAGAAACAGCACACCGTTGGCTGCAGGTTAGCAGGCAATGAACCCAACCGGACCTCAATCCCATTAGGGTTATAAAGAACTTGCTACGAGAAGGTGTTCTGGTTCTTGCCCTGCTCCCAAGCAAAGCAGATCTCTGAAGTGTGGACAGAGGGCAGCTCCTGAGCAAACAGAGACACCACTTAAGAACCAGGACTTCAACTCCCTGCTTGGATGCCACAAACCAACTCCCACACCAAAGAGCTGTAAATGAACCTCTCAGTTCACTGAGCCTGAGGGGGTCATGACTTCCTCTCAGAAGCCCTTGATTATCTACCAGGGTAGTTTCAGATACATGGGAAGGAAGTGACTCTGAGCCTCTCAGCCCCAGGAGACTCGAGACCGATAGGGAAGGGGCTTCTTGTGCTCTGCTGGACTCTGCTCCCTCCATGGCAAGCTTCTCCAACCTCCCATCTATGGATGTGAAGGCCTGGGGAAAGGGTGGACCATGAAGCCACATTCCTTTGCCTTTGATCTCATCTGCGCTCAGGATGCTCCAGCATCCAGATGTGCCTGTATCTTCACATCTCCCTTTGAAGTCTGTAAACAGAGATGACCACAGATGACAGCCATTGTAGCCACCTGGAGTGGAGTGGGGCTCTCTCAGGCCTCCTCCTCTTTTGCCTTTAGCCTGTGAGCTCCATCTGTAGATCCCTGAAGCCCACACCAGACTTCTCTCTCCCACAGGCCCCGGGTCTCTGTGCAGGAAAGACCCAGCATCTCTGTTTGCCCTGTTCCCAGGAGATGGCTCTGAAGTCACTTTACTGGACCTAAAGAACAGAGATGAGCATGTTCAGAGATGCAGCTGAGACACTAGCCCTGTGTAAGAAATGAGAAAATTAAGACCAGCATGGGGACCTGCCCTTGGTGCTGAAGTCAATCGCTGCTTCACAACATTTGAGATTCCCAAATCAGCCCCGCCAAATGTCCACTCAGTGCAGCGCTGAATGGGAAGCCAGGTGGCAGCAGTACTCCCTTCCTAACACAACTCATACTTACTCCTGGCAAATCCTCTCTCTCCTATCTTCCTTCTGCCTCATCTCTGTTCTCTCTTCAGGCTCTGCCATTCATTTCTGCAGTTTCAACCTGCCAGCATTGTCTCTTAATGTGCTGCTGGCAACCAGAACGATCATTTCAAAACACAAATCAGGTTATAGAGACCTCAAGGCCCTCCCTCCTAAGAAACAGCACAGTGGTTGTTCTTGGTCCCATCCTAACTGGATGGTAAGACCCTGTTGGTGAATACATGACAAACTCTGGCTGCAGACATAGAGGAATCAAGTTGGAACTAACCTAAAAACTTCCTTCCAACTGGCTAGCATCTCTGGATATTTCCCAGCAATGAACACTGAATCCTATAATCCCAACCTACTAGGTAATATGTGCCCACTGATGTAATAGTGGTATGGTTGTTATGGTAGTAACCAACCACTTTCTCATTGGGCTTGAGGCCTGCTGTACTGAAGGGAATTTGTGCCTGGTGCTGCGAACTTAGTCAAAACCACATGAATTAGGAGGTCATAAGCTCCTGGGGGGAACCTACTACTACTGTTTTAGTAGATGAACATGCTGCCAAACTGTCTTCTAAGTGTTTATGTCTGTACCCAAAGATCAGTACTGCTCTCAACCCTAGCTAGAGAAGCTTCTTCTGTAGTTAGTAGTGGTTAATATAATACAGGCTTATAACTACAGAACATGTTAAAAAATAAATGACTATTAAGGTCTCAGCATCTATATCAGGTCCCTCAAGGCTCAGGGCTCAAATAAGAGGGAACAGAAAAACAAAACTGCAAGAGCCAGAGGACAAGGAGAGGTGCTGAGAAGTGCTGTCTTCTGGATATGACACGGTTGCTGCACTCTACAGCTATGACGCTCGGCTCAAAGTCAAGCCAACAGGATCAGTCAGCATTCCAGCAGGCAGCACCAACTGGACTCAGGGAAACAAGAGGGAAGAGGACATGTTAGAGGATGCCATTGGGGGATGGGATGGTACAGTTAGGAGTGAGTAGGAAAGTATGAAAGAAGTATGAACCTGACAAGAATAAACCAAAAATGTTCAAAAAGAATAAATAAGTATGCAAGTACAAATCATGTCACTCCTTGCTATATATAAAGTCTCCAGTGGCTACCACTGCATTTGCAGTGATTAAATGCCATACTTTTTTGACACACCAGACCCTGCAGGAGCTGGGTGGACCCCACTGGCCTCCCAGCCTCACTGCATTACCTTTTTTTTTTTTTTTTGGTCTTATCAGTGTTCCTTGCTCTGTCCCAGGCCCAGGCCTCTACTCACACCTACTCCTGCTGCTTTCTTGAATCCATGCATTTTCTATCACAGAAATAAAGTTTCCACAGACTGGGTGACTTTATAACAACAGGGGAAAAGGGGGTTTATTTTTGCTTCACATAGGTCACCACATGGTTCACATGACAGGAGTCAGGGCCGGACATGGTGGTTTATAACTTATAATCTCAGCATTTGGGAGGCTGAGGCAAGGAAATCACCAAAAGTTTGGTGGACTATACAGTAAAATCTTGTCTCAAAAAGAGCTAGGGGTTTGGAGATATAACTCAATTGCAAAGTATCTTGCCTAGCATCAAGTTTAATCCCCAGCACTGAATAAACCAGATGCGGTATTGCAATCCTGTAATTTAGCACTTAGAAAGAGAAGGCAGGAAGGCACCTTGGCTAAATACTACTTAAGACCAGACTGGACTACATGAGACCCTGTCTCAAACGAAGCAAAGCAAAAACCAAAAGCAGAGTTGAGAAACTGAGGGCATACATGTGTTTCTTCTGTTCTCTCTCTCTCTCTCTCTCTCTCTCTCTCTCTCTCTCTCTCTCTGTCTGTCTCTCTCTCCCCCCTACCAGAGCTGCACCCTGATGACCTTTCCAATCCTAACCACTTCCAAGTGACTCTGTAAATACCATTATCAGATCAACTCCTACCTTGTAGCTCATGATAGGAATTACACCTCATCACCTGAAGCATTAGGCGGAGGACAGATGGCATCAGGCCCTCTGGCCAGGACCCACCGGCCAGCAGCTCTGGCTGACAGACCACTCAGCTCTTCTGACACATCAGTACCAGGTGAGCCGGGATGCTGGGGACATCTCTTCCTCAGCAGCACTAGCCTTGGCTTCTACTATATCACTACTGTCCGCCCCACACTACCATGAACTGAGAGATAAGGACTGCATATTCCCATGTGGAGTCTCTTTGGGGCCTCACACACCATTTTGATATTGTAGACACTTTATTGGTTGGTTGATTGATTGATTGATTGATTGATTGGATCAGAGGAACTAATGGACATATGTTTGGAGAGCTGCAGCCCCCAACCACGTTACCTCAATATTTATTTTAGCCAGTGAGGTCTATTTATTTGGGGAGGGGGGATGCGCATGTCCCAGTGTGCATGTGTTCTTCCTTCCACCATCTGGGTCTCTTGGATCAAACTTAAGTCATGAGGCTTTACAGCAAGTGCATTTACCCACTGAACCATCTTGCTGGCTCTACTTCAACTCTTAATTCACCCACCAAAGAGACCAAAAGTGAAGGTGGCCCCCTAAAAAAATAAACAAGAGTCAGGTGCCTCCCCTCCCTCCCCTGCTTCCAGTGTTCAAGCACGCCACTAAGAGCCAAATGCACCCCCGAGGGTTCTCACTTAGTTGTGGCACTTCCTGAGGCATCATGATGTCAGAGGGGCTGAGCTATCAGCATGGTACTGCACAGACCCAGCCTCTGGGGAGGCCTCAGCTTAAATGGCATACCTTCAACTCTAGAACTAAGGCAATGGCTAGATCTGAATGATTCTGGAAACCCACAAGAGATGTGGTGCTAGAAAAAGACAAAACCTGGAACCAGACCTTTCGTTCCCAACTGAACACTACCTATCCTGAGGCATAGCTTGAGCTATCTGCTCTCTTTCTGGTTCCTGCTCAGAGACCCAAGGTCTACAATAGCCTTCATTTTCCCCTTTCCCCAACCCCTACATCCTCTGGCCCTTCCAGGAGCACAGAACACAGCTCTGAGGTTCCTGCTTCTCTCTCCTCCTGAGTGAGGCAGTGACTGTCACCTTCAGTCCCCACCCACCCCTGATCTGCTCCACTCAGCCAAGCCCTGGGTTATGTTCTCAAGAGTCCTGGCCTTCACTTCCATTAGATTTAAGCTCTCTTTTCCCAATCAGTCATCCCTGCCTCGATAAAAACCAGGGGGAGGACCCTGCTTCTTGCCTCCAACCCTCTCACTGAGCACCTTGTGAAAGGGATAGAAGAAGCACAAAGTGACACCCCTTGCAGCTCCAGGCACTTTAATGAATTCCAGCCTTCAGGGACTACGACATCCTGTTAACAGTCCCTGTGAAAAATGAGGGGAGGAACAGTGAAGCAAATTTCTTTTTATTGACTTTTAGTGAGCTATTTAATCCAAACAGCTCATTATCTGCAATATAAATATACTATATAATGGATTTTGCAATAAGAACAATTAGTTTTGCAATTAGCATGAGAATACGCTCTCCCCAAGTGCAGAGGAGGTAAGGCCCAGACACTGGGGGCTGGGGTAGCTGGGAGGGTAGAGGTGGGAGGATAAAAGTCAGAAAGCAACCCTAGGGCAGAGAGGGCAAGGGCGCACACTGCTCCCCCGCCCCCACACTCCCACATCCCAGTGTGACCCCAGATCTGCAGGGCATTCCCAGCAGAGGTGACATTGGAACCCTGTTGGGTAACACACAGGTTCGCACAGATCTGGATTCAGGCTCAGAGGCATCTCTTCCCAGCTGTGCAGCCTTGGGCAAGTGTTGCAAGCTCTCTGAGCCTGTGCCTCCTCATTGGGAATGAGCGTCCCTATGATGCTTCATTGTGGAAATTGTCATTGTCATGAGGTTGACATCAAGAGACAAACCAGTCCAACCAGAGCACATCCTCCATGAGCATATCCCATGGTTCCACTCAGATTTATTTGTTTCCTGAGCTAACCGTGCTGTCTTGCTTACCATAGAATCCTTAGCGCCTGGCCCTGCCCATAGCACGCAGTGAGTACTGTCTGGTGAACAAATATGGTGAGCAGGACTCGGTGGTGCCTTGGCCAGGTCCAGTACAGGGCCACTTAAATGTTCACGGAATGCATACTACTGAGTAATTAGAAGTCAGAGGGTACTTCCCTCTCTCCTGTCATGGGCAGCATCTCTGTCACAGGGGGCCTTTCAGTTAAGCATAGTGACAGAGGTCAGTTTGCAAAACCCAGCATGCCCAGGCCCCTGCATAACTCCATCTTCGATGGGCTTTCTCACCCCAATATTCTCTGCTGCCCTGTTCAGTGAGCTTCCATAGATCCAGGGCCTCCCAGAAATGTCTCTCTCCTCTAAGGCCTTCCCAAAGGGGGACAGGCTCAGTGACTGTCCCCATGGCCCCAGTTCCCACCCAGAGCTAGAAAACTGTGCCTCAGGAACCACAAACAGACATGTTCAGGTGCTAACAGCAGCCTGGGTCTGTGTCTGAGGGTCCTACTTTCTAGCGAGATGGCATGAGGAGGAGCCTGGGACCTACCTCCAGGCTCTGCTAAGAGTGTCTCACCTCTGAGTGCCAACTAGGTATGAGCTCTCTTGTGCCACCTTGACCTCACATTGATTAGCAGGGGCAGGGCAGCATGCAGGTAAGGAATCTCCAGGCACGGAGAAGCTCAAGTCTGTCTGAGGCCACTCTGCTAGCTGATAGTGAATCAGGACTCCACACCCCCCAAGCTTTTGAAGAGTCAACCTCTTCCTGGTGTTCATGTGAGATGTTAAAGGGAAGGGAAGGTAGAAAAGGAAGAGTCCTATTCCCTCCTAAACCTCCAGTGTCCCTCCCAGGCCCAGCAGTGGGGGGAGCAAGCCAGCATGGAGAAAAGGGGACAGTGCCATTAACTCAGAGCCCAGGATCCCCAAGTCAGCCACATGGGCTGTATAGCAGCCCATGTTCTCACCCATGTTCTCCCAACCTTGAGCTGAGGCTGTAGTAACCTTTGTCCCTCCCAGGCACTTCTGCAACCAGAAGCTGAAATTCGTGGCACACACACAACTGCGCTGCCTGCTGAGGGACACACTGTGGAGGAAGCCTGGCCATGGTCTGCTTAGGAAAGAGGGAAGCTAGGGATGATGGGGATATTTCAGGACAGAAAGGCGTGGACACAGAGTCAGAGGTCCCCATGCTGGAAGGTCAGAACCTAATGTTGTCTCTGAACTGTTACATGCCCTTGGTCCTTTACTCCTCTGCACTCCAGTCTCCTCCATTGTAGCATAAGGATACCAATAAGCTAGAGCCAGAGCAAGAAAGATATGAAAATTGAAGCACCCAAATGCCACCCCTACACACACACACACACACACACACACACACACACACACAGAGAGAGAGAGAGAGAGAGAGAGAGAGAGAAAGAGAAAATGAAAGATTTTCCATTTATTTATTTATTATATACAAAAAGCCAAAGCTCTGCGTAAAGGTAAAGATGTGGTTAACTACATGGGGCAAGGTGTGACCTCCTGCCCTTTCCAGCCTTAGGCTCCCTACTGGACAGGATGGTTAGTCTGGGGTATACCTGGACCCTTCTTCCTCGGGCTGCCCTTGCCCTGGCTCCTGCTCACTGCAGCCTCCTCAAGCTGTGTGATTCCTGTCCCAGTGGCCATGGAAAGACAAGAGCCAGCATTCTTAGTCATGGTGCAGAGAGGTGCGATCCATCCCAGGGAGGAGGCCAGCGGGACTCAGAGAGGTCGTCTCCATTACAAACTGGCTGTGATTAAGCCATTACTTACCTTAATGGGATCCTTTCAGTCGGAGGTGATGCCTGCCACAGCCGATAAGCCTGCGACGGCCACAGCAGCCCGGCAGGCTGCAATAACACAGACTCTCCCCTCTGTGACAGGTTCAAGCTCTCACACGCATCGAAAAGTCCATTTTCCTGCACAACTGGGTACACTTCCCCATGACAAATGCCTGCTCACCTTAATCCATTACAAGCTGAGGAGGCCCGAAGGAGGCACTCCATCACAGCCAAGACTGTTTTCCAAAACCTGTTTTTGAAGCCCCCAAGCAAGGGGCTGGGCAGTGTGGATGGGATTACTGAGTGCTCAGGGAGGCACGGGTGGGTTCAGAGTGGCAGCCAGGCAGATGTGCTGTTGGGGGTGTGAGTTTGGGTGAGTGTGGGGTTCACCTTCCTAAGCCTGTCCTTGGAGAAGGCTAAGTAAAGGTGGGTCCTATGTAGCTGGGGAGAGCCAGAGCAAAAGGGGCTGTGGCATCTGGAGAATGTGGAGGTGGAGGCTGGGCAGGAGGAGATGTGTTCAGATCCCTCACTGTGACAAGTGTTCAAGGGCATCTGTGGGAAGGCAGATGATGGGGAAAATGGGGAGGCCTAGATATGAGTGGATGTTGATGCACCTCTGTGGAGAGTGGGCAGATGGGTGTGTGCCGGCGCCTGAGCATCTGTACCCAGATGTGTGTACTTAGGTAAACACAAGTATATGTGAATAAAGGCCTGTCTGTGGCGCATGCTTGAATCCTTAAGCTGGGAGACAAAGGCAAGGAGAATCCTGGAAGACTAAGAACCCACAACTATGGCTGAGGACGGACAGGGTGGTATCTCCCACAATTCCCCAAGACCTCCTGGAAGATGAATGGAGCCCTGAGCACAAACCTACACCGCTCCCAACCCCTTAGAGGCACAGGGGTGCTTAGAACTCACTTCATGCTAGGAGTCAGGAGTGGGGAAGATAGTGTCAGTGGCCAGCAATGCATTTGTATGTGAATTTTTTTTTTAAGTATTTGTTTTCCTTCTAATTGTGTGTATGGGTCCGGTGGGTACAGAGCCGTCGTAGGCTAAAAGAGGATGTCAGATCCCTGAGAGCTAGAGTTAGAGGCAGTTCTGAGCTGTCGAAAGTGGATGCTGGGAACTGAAGTTGGGTTCTCTGCAAGAGCAGCATGGGCTTTTAACCGCTGGGCTATTTCTTCAACCTCCGTGTGAGCATTTTTATCATGATGATGACTATGATTATTAGAAATGCCTTCCATGAATCAGTATATCCCTCACTCTGAGTGAGGTCTTTATATGTGCTTCACGCATGATCTCATCTGAGGTCATCATGATAACCTGCTATTTCCTAAGCCCGTATGAAACCTTTATGTTGGTAATAACATCAAGTCCTCCCCAGAGAAAGGGAGTCAGGGCTGAGCAGCCAAATGCCCTGGATCCCTCAACCAATAAGCAGAAGACCCACCATGGGAGCTGTGGCTGATCTCCAAGAGGCACCTGGAAGAACATTTCATCTCCTGTGTTTGCTTCTAACCCTGGAGCCTCAAGCCCACTGGGCCGAAGGTTGCTATTGCTCACTGATGGATGGAGACCATACTAACTTAATTAAGCAGCCAGATGGGTACAAACTGCCAAGTCGTCCACTTAAACAGGGTGTGGGATGGGGAGGGCTGTAAAGTAGCCAGAAGAGCCCCAGCTGTCACAAAACATTCAACAGAATAAAAATGGTGGCATCTGTGAACTGTTCGGCTCTCATCTGTATTGTCACATTCAAGGTCACACAGCGAGGGGTTCTCAGAGCCAGCATCCTGCCCAAGTCCTGAGCATCAGACACTTACCTAAGGATTCAGCGCTGGAGATGACAGTGACTTATTTTTCTCAGTCCCTGGGAGGATGTGCTGGAAAATGTGTGAGTATGTCTTCTGCCAGATATTTAGGGGCTTCTTTTAAAGAAAGCTGTGCAGCCATGAGGCCAGGGTGAGGCCCAGCCAAGGCAGGAGAGGAGAAGCAGGCACCACAAGGTTCTGCAGCCTTAAGCAAAAGTGAGGCACCCTGGGGTTCAGCGGCCGCCTGAGAAGGAAGGAGGCAGCAGAAGGGAGCTCTGGTGTGCTGAGCACCAGCAGGGGGCCAGGCAACATGCCGGATCCTGGTCTCAGGACACTGCTTGGTCACCCCAGACCATCAGGCAAACCCAGCATTTCTAGCTCACCCATGAGGAGGCCCAGGCTCTGGGTTAAGATGTGCATGAGGGCCACATAGCTACTCCTCTCAGGGCTGGCAGGAGCAGAATATGGAACAGACCTGGGGGCTTTTGCCCCTTCTGATCAGACACCGAGAAACTGAGTCCTTGCCACCCAAGAAACTGAGTCCTTGCCATCCTAGTCAGGGTTTCTCTTGCTGTGAGGAAACACCATGACCAAAAAGCAAGCTCACGCTTCCACACTGTGGTCCATCACTGAAGGAAGCCAGCATAGGAACTCAAACAGGGCAGGAGCATGGAGGCAGGAGCTGACGCAGAGGCCGTGGACCGGCGCTGCTTACTGGCCTGCTTTCTTACAGAACCCAGGACCCCCAGTCCAAGAATGGCACCAGCCACAGTGGGCTAGGCCCTCCCACATCAATCACTAATTAAGAAAATGCCCTACAGGCTTGCCCACAGCCAGATCTTACGGTGCTATTTTCTCAGTCGAGGTCATCTCCTCTCAAATGACTCTAGTTTGTGTCAAGTTGACATTAAGCCAACCAGCACACCCTCCTGGTTTAACTCTGGGCCCCGAGCCCCTTTCTCTGTGCTTGGGGACATTGACTTTCAGCTCCACCTTGAG
Source organism: Lophiomys imhausi (assembly GCA_907164525.1). Taxonomy (NCBI): domain Eukaryota; kingdom Metazoa; phylum Chordata; class Mammalia; order Rodentia; family Muridae; genus Lophiomys; species Lophiomys imhausi. The sequence continues at coordinate 7,552,140 of CAJQZJ010001750.1, read as the reverse complement.
CCCCACTCATCATCCTGAGGCATCACACCCAGAATGGGCCGGGGATATAGTTCAACTGGTAAATTCTGTTCACTGCTTGCCTATCGTGTACCAGGCCCCGGTTTCAATCCCCTAGCCCAGAACAAACTGATCGTGGTGGTGTGGTACTGTAATCCCAGACTTTCACAGCAGAGGCAGGAGGATCAGGCATCCAAAGTCTTCTTTGGAGCCAACCTGGGACACATGAGATCTTATCTCAAAATCAATGAACAAAAACTTTTCATGGGGGCTGGGACTCTGCTATCTGATGCAGCCATTTGCCCCTTCCTGGTTCCTCTGCTGGCCTGGGAAACAGTTGTTGCTGCAACAGCCCATACACACGGCCCAGTTCGGGACAGGAGAAGCATCCCTGTTCCTTTGCATTCCATGGGAGGAGAACATTACAATCTTGACCCCTTGGGGCTCCCTCCTGAGCAATAATAACTCCTTCTGTGGCTCATGGCCTTATCTGAGCTAGACCCTCCCCGCTGGGCACCCAAGTGACCTCTAGAAAAGGAATGGATGGCCTGGCAAGTGGATGAGTTAAACTATTATTAACCCTTCAGAACCCAGGCCAAACACCACTTCCTTGGGAAAGGTCTCTCTGACCTGTTGGAAGACCCTGCTATTAAGGTCACCATCCACCATGTCCAGTTGGCTCTCCAACCTCAGGGCAAAATGGAGGACTCCCTTTCTCAGCAGGGCTTCCTCTTCTCTGCCTGACTTTATCTGGAGAGTGTCTCTAAGCCCAGGAGCCTGGCCTTATTTGGAGGATCCGACCCTGCACAGAGCTTTCTGAAAGCGCTGCATGATTCAGCACATAAGTCCCATCCAGCCCTTCCCACCATATGATAATTAGGAATTGTGTTATGACCAATCAGCCCTTCCCGCCTGTAACCCCAAAAAGCTTTATATACCTTACCCCTGAAACAATAAAAAACAAGCTGTCTCACTGGAGCAGACTCCCGGAAGTCTTTCCACCATATTCACAGCCTTCTGAACCCTGCTGGCAGCTTCTGCTACCCTTACCCTCGTGGGCTGGTGGCCAACAACCCTCCCCCCACCGCCTGGGGAAGGGGAGACCCACACTGACCCACATCTCAAAGGCACTAAGCACCTATCTCAGGTCCTCTATAACCCACAACCAAGCTCACCTCACTGAGCATTGTATCTGTCTCCCCGGTTAGGCTGTGGGGCAATCCATGGAAGTGGAGCTGTTTACCACCACACTCAGCCAGAACCAAATCTGGTTCAAAATGTTCAAGTCAGGAGATAGATAGATAGATATATAGATAGATAGATGATTGATAGAGAGAGCGATAGATAGGATATGAATAGAAAGACTTACCAACGCCAGGCCACATGACTCCTAGTAAACCTTACAACTGTGACCTCTTCCTGTGAAGCCCTAAGTCTTCAGATTTCCCAATCCCTCCTCCCGGTTCTTTCTGCGAGGGGTCCATGCATCCCCATTACCCTACCTTTTGGGTCTAGGACCCATTGCTGTTTCCAGAACGCCACTTTCCCCCTCTCTGGCTGAGAACATCCCCAACTTAAGGCTGCCACGGAGCACAGGCACAGTAAGCAAGACTGAACGAACGCGCCTGTGTGTCGGAGCAGAAAGAAGCTCTGGGGAGCGGGGAGACAGAGTAGAGGAAGCCTTCCCTGGGGAATGAGCACGGATTAGCCGTTCTTTAGGGATTACTTAAGAAGAGATAATTGAGTGTACCAAACACTTTGTATTTTGTCTCATTAGCTTTGGCGACGCTTGCCATGCTTAAAGTTGGGGTGGTAAGTAGGTTAATCTCATTGAACTGGTTTAATAAATAGAAATCCATTTTCAACTATTTCCCAGGAACAGGAATGCCTCTGCTATGGCCAGGCTCCCAAAAGAGGTCTGAGACTCTATTGCCACCTGGTGGTCATGGGTATCTATTGCAGGAAGAATAATCTAATATGGAAAAGTGCTCAGAGTTGTGAAGTGCTGGACCCTCTCGTGACAAGCAGCCCTGACTCAAAGGGAAGCCAGCACATGTGGCACAAATAACTGACATAGGGAGGTAGTTTGAATTTGATGAAATTCAAAATACAAGTATTGAGTATATGAGCAGTCTGATCTGGGCTGAAAACCATCTTTCTGGGAGCTTTTGACTAAAATCACTGCATTTGAGGGAATTGGGCAGATAGCTCAGTGGTAAGACAATTAATTGCACATGTGTGAGGTCCTAGGATCTATCCTCAGCAGTACTACCCAGACAAAAGACATTCAGAATTGGCTCTAAGCAAGGCAGACCAAGAGTGAGCCTAACCCCACCAAACCCTGAGTGTCTCTTATCTGAACCACTTTTAACTGGCAAGGTTTTTTACATATGCATACACATCCAAAGGCTTTTTATACATGCATTTCTCTTTCCTCTGGCAGATCTTCACACCAGTCTTTCAAAGTAAGTCCTATTATAATCACACCCTGCAGATGAGGGAACAGAGGCTCAAAGAGGCAACACCCCATGCCCTGGAGAGACAGAACAAGGCTTTGGCTCTGGCTTGACTCAGACCCTTCACTGTTTCTTTACATCCGGCTGCAAGAGGGCCAACATGAGTCCAGAGATGACCGTGATGGCGATTTCTTGAGAGAATCAAGAATCGCCAAGGAGTCTGGCCTCTGAGTACGCTGTAGGGGCTTATCTTGATTAGGTTAGTTGAGGGGGAAAGACATGCCCATTCTGGGGGGCACCAGCCCTTAGGTGTGAGTCCTGGACTACATAAAAAGGTGGAAGCCAGCTGAGCACAAGTTTTCCTTGCTCTCTGCTTCTTTTTTTTTTTTTTTGGTTTTTCGAGACAGGGTTTCTCTGAATATCTCTGGCTGTCCTGGACTCGCTTTGTAGACCAGGTTGGCCTCGAACTCACAAAGATCCGCCTGCCTCTGCCTCCCAAGTGCTGGGATTAAAGGCATGCGCCACCACCGCCCGGCTGCTCTTTGCTTCTTGACTGAAGATGCAATGTGACCATGTCCTCAACCCCCCTTCACTGTGACTTCCATGACCTGGAACTGTAAGCCAAAGTGAACCCTTTCCCCCTGAAGATGCCTCCGTCCTGGTATTTCATCACAACAGAGAAGTAACTAAGGAAGCAACCGAGTCAGCCGCTGCCCCTGACTTTTGTCTCTGTGAGTGTCTGGAAGAACTAAACACCAAGAGGAATCATAGAAGCCCGTTAGCCTCGGACTTTGTCTTCACCCCCATCTTTGGGCCTCTTGTAGGTCCCTACCCTTAGAGAGACTGACTGGCTGCTGTCCTGAGCCTAAGCAGACCCTCAGCCACCTGTCCACAATGTCCACAGATCACTGCCAGGCAGCAGGGAGCCCTGTTTGGTGACTAGTAGATTCATAGTACTAGAGAGAAATATAAAACAAAAACAAAATCACAGTTCTCCCCAGATTGGCTGTGGTCTCTGTGAAAAGAAACAATACATAGCCTTTGTGTTAAAAAAAGAAAGAAAGAAAGAAAAATTACTGAAACAAACAAAAAATTCTAGTTTGCAGTTTTTTGAATTGAGAGAAATAAGTAAAGACTATTTCCTAAATCTATATTCGCTGGGAAGCATCCTTTCATTATATTTATGTGAAAACATGAGTCAAATCTCATCCCAGGCTGAGAGAAGACACATTCAATAATAAAATGCAAACTCTGCTTATGGAGAATTACAGAGGATCAAGTTTCTGGCCTATTGTGTAGAGTGGTTTAAAATTAAGACTTTTAAGCTTCATATATCCCAATTTTATTTTGCAATAATCCATGCCTTTAACTTGCCCTGTTTATATTTGCTCTGAATAATGTAGCCAAAAATCCAGCAAGCACTGTTTGTGAAAAGGGTATCTCATTATCTGCTTCCGCCCAGGAGTAACAGAGGGGAAAAAAAGGGTGTTTGCTTGCGCCCCCACAGTTCTTGGGAAATATTTGCTCTCAGACATTTGGTAATATCATGGAGAGCTCGCGTTTCTGCACGGGAACTTCGCAATTTTAAAAAGACGCTTAAGAAGAGCAGAAAGGAGGTGACAAAGGTTTGTGCCCGCAGCTCAGGTCCCAGTGGAGTCCCATCTGCAAATCCACCTGAGGCATTCTAGGATACTTGCAGAAGCTTCCCGCAAGAACTGCTGCCTTAAAACAGATTCACAAAAGCAAGGAGGACTTCAGATTGGAAGGATCAGGATAGAAGAAGCCCACACTCAGTGGTGGGGGTCACCCTGACCCAAAGGACTCAGTGGACATGGCTCACAGGGACTCAGTGGCACTGAGCTGAGGTCCAGTAGAAGAGAGGTTGCCTTCACAGCTGGATTCTGGGCACTCTCCTTGAACTTATCCCCTCATGCTCTCCACACCCCTTGCCTCCCCGTTCCCTGCCTTCTCTTCCCTCCCTCCATACTTCTTGCTTTCTGATGGATGTGTTCCCATTACTGCAGAGGCTCAAATCTAAACTCCCTGACCTTTATCTAGTGTGTTTTTGCTCTTTCTAGAGCACTGTACCTACAGGAATCTTTCTTAAACTGGATACACACACCCGTGGGGACTCCTATCCATGCGCCAAAGAATATATGAGTCACACGACAAACATGGCCGGTCCTGCTGGCGTTGAGAGTACCCGATGGTGAGGAACTTGAAACACTGTCTTCTCGTTAAAAGGAATAACGCAGATGCATTATGGAGCTGAATGCAAATTTCCCATGAATTTTTAAGCCGCAGTGAGACTTCAAATAAATGTGGGGCTTGTGGCAGGCTGTTTTAAGCTACACCCCCAACCCCTGAGGGCACCTGTTTACTCTCTTCTGCAGTCGAGTTTTGCTTTGGTGGGAAACTTGGAGAAGCTCTGAATTACTTTGTCACATAGAAGCCTCACCACAGCCCTTTGAAAAGAAAGACAATTTGAGAGCTGGAGAAACGGGGCTGCCAAGAGGCAGGGCAGCTTGCCCTGAGTCAGCTAGCTGGCAAGCTGAGCCAAACTGTCTGTTTTCAGGTGTTCTAGCCCATTCCACAGCAAGGTACTGCAGGGTGCTCTGAGCCACCAGTGGGAAGGACCAGAGATGGGGACCGGAGGTGTGGGGGAGACAGTACTAAGGAGGATGTTTTGAGATACATACTTAAAAACTTCCCCTACAACCGGCAGCCTCAAAACTCTTGAGTAAGCAGGTACTTTAAGTCTGGAGGCTTAGACCCAGATATCCATCTGCCATTCTGATGTCTCTTAGATAAGCCACCATCAACTGCCGCTACCCAGCCCCAGAAAAACAGACAGACTGACATCATGGGCTCCAGATCTTTCTGAAAAGATTCAAGGGGCAAAGGGTGGCCACAGGATATGGTGGCCTTATTGCTTCCTCAATATCCATTGCTGTCAGGGCAGGTGCTTTGGCTTCCAGTCTCTGAATCCAGCAGGGTTCTGGAGTCAGCGGCTGACAGTGTGAGGCAAGATTGGAGTCTACATCAGGACCATGGAATCCAGATCCCTCTTTGAGGCCAGGAAAGATGTCCTGTTCCATCAGTCCAAGGGGGCTGGTTCCTTGCTCCCTCTGGCACTAGCACAGGGGTTAAGACTAAGGACTCCACAGCCAGAGCTATCTGGGTTCAAATCCCAGTTGCACCATTAACTAGCCATATACCTTATATGTCTGTGATATGCTTCACTCATCTGTAAATGGAGATACTCTTTGTACCTGGTTCTGAGGGTCACCAGGAAGATTAAGTGGGTTAATCCACACAGTGCAGTAACCAGAGCCTGGAGCAGCAGTCCTCAATGGAGGTGAGAGCTCACTATATAAATGAGGGTAAGGAAAGGCAGAGCTGTGAGCCAAAAGACCCACTCTACAAAGGCCATGGCATCTAAGATTGGTGGATGGGAAGGGAAGGGAGGGAGCTCACGCCCAGTACCCATGTTAGCTGACTCCTGTTGTATCAGGCTTACACAGCAACCTTTGTGTTTCATCCCTAGCAAAGTAGAAGTCACCTACTGCCTCCCCATCTCTCCATGGCCCAGGGATTAGGTAGGAGAAACTGAGGAAGCCCTGGGATCCAGGCATTTCTCACTGAACCCAGGCAGTTCAGGCCACAGGAGCCCAGGGCTCCTCCAGAGAGCCAGGTAGAACACAGGTTCTACAACACCTTTTAGACAGCTGGGCTGGAACAGAGCCCCCTGACTCTAGGATGGGAGGATATCATGACGGCAAAACCAGGTACCATCTCTACATTCAAAGGTCTCAAGTCTAGGGCTGGTGGCGCAGCCCACAGAAGGGATACACAAAACCCTGGGCTCCATCTTCAGTGCTGTCCCCATCCCAAGACACCCACATTGAGCAGATTGCAATCTCCTGCAACTTCAGCTCCAGGGAGACCTGATGCCCTCTTCTGGCCTCTGAAGGTACTGCACTTATGTCACACACACACACACACACACACACACACACACACACACACCTCAAAAAAAAAATACCTTTAAAGAAAGAAAAATATCAGCATCTAGAACACAGACAATAAATCCACCCACAATGAAATGACAGCAGCATAATCCAGGGTGAGGAGAGAGAGGTAGGGCAGAGTATAATGCACTTAGGGGAGGTCTCTCTGATAGGAAAAAAAAACCTATTTATAAATAACGTTTATAATACAGACCATTTTAAATAAAAATCATTAGCCAAAAAGGAGCAAGCTGTAGAATTATGACTGAAAAATATTCCTGGCAGCAGAAATGGTATGTGCAAAGGCTGAGAAGGGATTGGGCTAAAGGGTTCAGTTTTTATTCTGTGAGAAGTGTGGATCCCTTCCCGAGGCAGACAAAGTAGCAGGTGTCAATCTCACCCACCAAGTTCATCCACGATAACCTAGGAGTCCAGAGGCTCCAAGACACCCCTAAAGTCTCCTCTAATTCTACTGGTCCCAGAAAAAAAAATAGATTGTGCAGTGGCCCAAATAACTGTAAAAAGTTCTATTTTTCAGGGCTGGAGATGACTCAGTGGCTAAGAGTACTTGCTGTTCTTCAAAGACTCGGGTTCAGTCCCAACACCCATGTTGGACAGCTCACAAGGGCCCGTAATTCCAGCTTCAGAGAGGTCGGACACCCTCCTCTGGCCTCCTCAGGCACCGTCCTCTTGCACACACACACCCACACAGCGGCGCACACAATAATAAAAATGAAATAATAAAAATAAATACTTTTAAAGTTCTATTTGTGTTGTTAGAAAGAAAAAAAGTACCAATGAGTGCCGCCCCTCCTGACACTGAGCCACCACGGCTAATGTGGAGATCACAGAGGTAGGCACCGGTGAACAGTTAGCAGCAAGCCGAGAAATCAAACCAAAATGAGCTGAACAATAGGCCCACGCAGTAAAGGTAACTTCCTTCCTAAATGAGCCTTTCAAACTGCTTCAGGGCACCCCCGAGGATCTTCAAATTGCCAGGTTCAGAGTTTGATAGTGTTTTCCAGGCAGGTAAGTCCCCACCAGAGCCCCCCCAGAGCCTGCGAGGCTTCCTGGCGGTCATGTTGTCACCATCAGAGAAGGCTGCCATTCACAGAACATGGGCCAGGCAGGTGAGTGGCAGGGCCCTTCCCTGGGTCGTCTTGGTTCATTTTCAGACAGTGCTGGGGTGTGGGTGATGCGTTCTCCGTTTTAAGGGTTGGAAGGTAGAAAGTCAGAGAAGGGGAATTTTCTGTCCAATCCTGTGCAGTTTTCGTAACTGGAAACCCAGTTGTTCCTGAAAGGGCGGAAGCTCTTGGTTGAGATGGAAACCTTAGCAGTCAGGAGACAGCCTTAATGAGGCACCTACTGTGAGCCAGGCACACAGTAGGTAGCTTTCAAACCTGTTTAGTCCCCATCACCATTCTGTCAAAGTGTTGTGCCCCCTGACCCCATAGGATGAGAACATAAGCTCTCAGGGTTTAGGGCACTTTCCCAAGGTGGACAACCGTTAAACGCCAGGGCTTAGGGCCCCAGTGGCCGATCCAGCTCTTGAGTCCACAGCTGTCACAGCACCTGGTCACGGTGCCTGATATGCTAAACCCCACCCATCTTAGGAATCACAGCACCCCGGCTGTAACCTTAGCCTCCGCAATGACTTGCTATGTGACCTCGTGCCCATTGCTTCTTTCCTGGCCTGTTTCCTCTTCCATTAAATGAGGGAGTAATTGGAGAGCTCAGCAAGTCCCCCCAAATCTATGAGAATCAAAAAGCAAGCAACCAGTCAGGTGTGCAGGCACACACCTGTCATCCCAGCCTGCAAGGGCTGATGCAGGAGAATCTTGAGTTCAAGGCCAGTCTGGGCTTCATAGTAAAACCCTATCTCAAGAAAGGAAAAAAATAATAAGCTGGACTTGGTGGCGCATGCCTTTAATTCCAGCACTTGGGGGGCAGAGGCAGGTGGTTCTCTGGGAGTTTGAGGCCAGCCTGGTCTACAAAGCAAGTTGGAGTCCAGGGCAGCCAGGACAATTACACAGGGAAACCCTGCCTCAAAAAAAAACAAAAAAGAAAAGAAAAGAAAGAAAGACAGAAAAAAATAAAGGGTAGGGGAGAAGGGGAAGGAAGCAAAGAGAACAGAATAGAGGGGAGAAGGATAAAGGAGGGAAGCAGGAGAAACAAGGGGAAGAAAAGAAAAAGCAGGTCAAGGTTGACCATCCGTCGACCTCATTCCTGGTGTTGGGAGGGAGTGGAAGGTCCCTGACACTTTGTCTGTGTCCATCTCGATGCCTCCCTTACCCTGCACCCCACATACCCCCATGCCTCTGCCTCTAGGGCAGTAGTTCTCAACCTGTGGGTCGTGACCCCTCTAGGAGTCGAATGACCCTTTCACAAGGGTTGCCTAAGCCCTTCAGAAAACACAGATACTTACATTATGATTCAAAACAGTAGCAAAATTACAGTTATGAAGTGGCAACAAAAATAAGTTTATGGTTGGGGGCAGTCACCACAACATGAGGAGCTGCATCAAAGGGTTGCAGTAGTAGAAGGTTGAGAAGCATTGCTCTGGAACCTCTGTTGTCAGACAGACAGCCATCTACCCTTCTCCTCACAACTCTGTCTGCCCTGAAGTTCCCAAAGTCAGACTCTATCTCAGTAGCTCCTTACATACTGACCCTCGCTGACTCCACGCAATCAATGGCTGGGCCTTGGTTCTGACCCTTCCAGGTGAGGCCTTCCGCTTCTCTCTGCACAGTTTCCACATTCGTAGTCAATGGGACTCCTGGTAGGTGGCATCTTACGCCTGCCCTGGACCTTTAAAAGCTGGTCAGAATCAGCCAGCCTGACATGCAAGGTGGACATGGATGCAGATTGAATGGATGGACAGATGGACAGACGGACGGATGTCTACTGTCTTCTTCTGTTGGGGGTTAGGGGTTGGTTTCAGTTGCAGTATCCAGTTATCCAACAAGCTCTGCCCACTGTCCCAATCCCAACACCGCTACCTACATAAGTAGTGCCCGTTGGGGTCCCTACAGCAAGGCACAGACCTTCTATGCTCTGAAAGTGCTCACCCCCTCACACACACCCTTCTCAGAGGGCACTGAGCCTCTCTCCGTCCATCTAGGACTTGGATTCTCTGTCCAGGGGTGGGCAGAGGCTAGACAGCATGGAAGTGGGAATGCGCAGGGCCTGGAGCTGCACGTCTGCGCCCCAGGGGGGAAGATATATTAGGGAGAAGTAAATAAGCAGCAGATACCAGCACAGCCCAAGAAGCCGGCGCAGCACCGGGGGTGACTGGCAGATCACAGACCGACGAGGGAGGGGTGAACTGCAGGCTGAGGGGCCTGGGTGGGCATCAAGCTTCAAACCTGAGTCCTTCCTGCAGGCATAAAAGGTCTGAGGGGGCTTCCACCAATGGTCCTGCGGTGTTTTTCTGCACAGTAGGGGTCATGGACTACTTAATAGTTGTTTTTGAATGTTTGCATGGCCTGATTTCTTTTACAAACAGCATAAATTTCTACATTCGGAAAAACAATAGCCCTGTTTCCATATTGAAAGTAAAGGAGAGGGAGAAGAAGGAAGGGGAAGAAAAACTACATCAGAAGATGAAGATAAGGATGCCTTGAGCCCCTGTGCATGGAAGCAGCGGGGCTGCTCCCATGGGGCCAGGGGGGATACATTAGTGTCCCCTCCCAGCCCTGATGAGGTGCCTGTGGCCCCTGATTGTCATCTCAGGCTCTTAACCCTGCGGTCTGCCTCCAGCTCAACCTCCACTGGCATCTGACCATTATCACACCTCCAGGTCACAAGCTGGCCCTCCTGTGGTTGGGAATCAGACCTCAGCTGCCATCCCACCCTGTACCCTGTGTAGACAGAGCAGAGGGCAGGCACCCAGCTGTCCCCATGTTCTCAGAAGGAGCCTCACACAGAAACACTACTCCGGTGGCCAGTGTGGGGCCATCTGCAGGCAGTCCTTTAAGCCCCACAATGGGAACCCACAGTGGAGGTTGTGATTCTTGGTGTGACTCTTGGAAACACATTGCCTTTGTGCAAAACAAGGCACCATTTCCCATTGCTAATGCTGCTCCCAGCTACTCCCCAGCGTCACGATCTCAGTAGCCTCCTTGTGAACCATATCTCAAAGGGCAATGCTCAGCAAGGGCCCTGGTGCACAGCGGTCCTCAAGAGAGCCAGCTCACACTGCTACACACAGAACCCTGCTTCTGTGGCAAGTGAGCTGGTGACAGGACTGAGAGCATGGGCATCCCACTAACAACAGGAACCCTTGTGGCCCTTTGGTGACCATTAGGCAGCTGACAATGCCTGAGGGATTTTGACAGAGGGAAAATCGATGGAGTTCACGACCAAGGGAAAGGACCCTATTTGTCAATAGAGGAGTTTTGCACAAAAGAAGTAGGAAAGGCTCTGAGTGTATGTATATAAGACACACACACACACACACACACACAGAGAGAGAGAGAGAGAGAGAGAGAGAGAGACAGAGACAGAGACAGAGACAGAGACAGAGACAGAGAGGTGCATCTAGTGATTACGCATATGTGTGTTCAGAAGCTAGAGGAGGCTCTACCAATCTGCTTTATTGAGACAAAGTCTCTCACTGACCCTGGAGCAAGGCTGGCAGCCACCAAGTCTTTGTGACCCCTCAGTCTCTGCCTCCCACAGCACCAGGGCTAGAGATCTATGTGGCCATACCTGGCTTTTGCATGGATGCTGGAGATTCAAACCCAGGTCCTCATGCTCGCCACACAAATGCTCTTAAACACTGAGCCATCTTCCCAGTTCCCCACCCAGCCTTCTCAAAACCATGAGAAGAGCAATGGTGTTCACTCCTATGAGGCTGCTCCAGAGCAGATGGTGTTAGGCAGAGAGCCACTGTTTGGGCAGGCCATCACGTCCATAAGGAACCAAGAGACAAAGCAGCAGGGGTTGGCTGTGGGGGACCCACCTGAAGCCTGGACCTTTAGAGGGCTCCATGCCCACAACCATCTTGTATACCAGGACACTTTCCTGCCCTCCAGAACCCATGTGTCCATAACCACACCACATCTGGCCAGGCAGGGCAGATATCTGATTCTCTATCCAGTCCACAATTCTGTCAAAGCTGCTATATGCCAGGGAGACAGATGAACACAAGGTGGGAGGCAGCAGAACATGGTGTGCACACAAATAAACAGAAGCCATGTCAATCTGCCATGTCCCTCTTCCAGAGAACAACCCTCAGGGCCTCTTGTCACCGTATGATGGCATTCAAATGCCTGAGCATGGCATCTGTGTCCCCTCCCAAGTAGCCAGGACTGCTCTGGGGTTACTGCAGCCCGTTTCTTCTCCCCAGGACTGTGCTTCCTCTATTTCTAGTTTTGCTGAGTGCTGGTCTGCTCGTGCTATAGCCTTTCCCTTCAGACAAGCTCTTACTGATCTTCAATACTCTTTTCAAATGCCCACTCCTCCATGTGTCTCCTCAAGCTACCCTGGGAAATTTCTGTCACTGTGTTCTCACAACACTGTGTGTGAGTTTCTGTTTATTGATACATGTTTAAAAATATTTTGTATATAACAGAAATTAAGCTTATTGATAAGAATTTAAAATCATTTTGTTTGCATGTCTTTTGATTGTCAAAAGATGTAAATACAACTATAATTGTGAGAAGTTTAAGGTTATTTTAACTCTTGCTATAATGTACATTGAAGAAAATTCAAAGTTATTGTTTATGTATTGTACATAGACAACTTATTTACATTGTATATGTAGTTATACTTGTAGATTTATTTTTTATTTTACAAGAAAGGGGATATGAAGGGGCTGATAGATTAATATAAGTTAGATTTAGTGAATACCTAGGTTTCTGATACAGTCTTTTAATTCGGGGCATGAAGATCAACTTTGCTGTGAGCAATTAGCTTATCAGCTTATGGATGAAGTCAGGTGAAATGAGGGGAGTCTCTTTGGACTGAAAAACAAGGTTGAAGCCAGGTGAAAGAAGGAAAGACTTTATGACCTGGCATTGCTTTCAACTGCTAAGTGGGCAGAGCCCAACTTAAGCTGAAGCAGGTGGAACAAGGAGTGATCCTATTTAAGGACAAGTGGATGACGCCAGAGAGGTGCGTGCGTGCTAAGGGCCCCCGATATGAGAGAGCTCCGAGAGTCCTGCTGGAGAAAGTTCTGGTAGACCAATGGCCAGATCTCCCTGAGGCAGAAGGAAGCTGGTGAGCAGAGAAAGCCTCGGCAAGACAGCAAAAGGCCAAGGACTAAACCCTGTGGCTCAGCTTTTGCCTAGAGGGGTTTGACCTGTCCGAACAGTGGCCTGAACGGGACTGTGGCCAGCTTTAAAGACTGAGGCAGAACGGCAGAGTTGCTGATACGAAGGAAATAAGTTGGCCTACAGACGGCTGAGGTCTCCCAGAGAGAAGAAAGCCTCAAGCCTTATTTAAAGTGAGACTTCGATAGCCAATTTACCCTGACGAACCTGCGTCTGAGCTATTCCAGAAAAAGGACTGCTAAGTGCGTTAAAGAGTCTACCCCCGAGACTAGTTTCCTGACGACTGAGGACCTGCCCCAGAGACTGTATCATTCTAAAAGGGTATGAAAGTAGTTGTTATGATTATCAATAGGTTTAGTGGATAAGTGAATTTAGTAATAAATAAATAAGTGTTAAATAATAATTTAAAAGTTCGGTTTCAAGCAGTTATCTTGGTGTTTCTTTCTTTTTGTTTTGTTTGTTTGTTTTAATATTTGCTAAGCTGCTAACTGTTTTTTCTTTACAGGGCTGAGGATCAGGCCTTGCACGTGCTAGGCAAGGGCTCTAACCACTGGGCTACATCCTCAGCCCAAGCTGTGAACTCTCCAGGGCAAAAACTGTACTCACCAAATATCTGTCTAATAAAATATGGTGAGAGATACAAATGTAGAAAAACTATTGTCCCTCAGCAAAGAAAACACTCGGCTCCCTTCAGGGAGAGAAATGGGGGTGCATGCCTGTGAGCCCAAAAACCAGAGGCTGAGGCAAGAGGGACAGGGACTCAAGGTCCTCCTCAGCTACATAGTGAGTCTGAGATCAGCCTGAGGTACACGAGACTGTCTCAAAAAAAAAGGAGGAGGAGATGGGAAGAGGAGAAGGAAGAGGAGGAGGAGAGATGACTCAGCAGGTAAAGGTGTTCATAAGCTTGGTGACTGAGTTTGATCCCCAGGACCCACATGCTAGAAAGAGAGAACCTACTCCCACAAGTGACCTCTGACCTCCACACATGTACCATTGCATGCATGCACATAAAACACATTACAGCGAATGAATATAAATGCAATCTAAAATTTTAAACCTCATTCGTCAAAAGAGTAAATAGTTTTTCTGTGTGTCTAATACTGAACAATGTTCATTTCAAAGCCAGGCAGAGTTGCCCTTGGCTCCCTTCGCTGCCATGCTTCTCCCCCACAGAAGCCTACAGGCTTGCCCTGGCAAGACAGGGGTCAGACCCCGGAGCCTGAAAGAGCCAGCAAGTTCCCTTTTTGAAGGAGGCCCCCAAGATCACACAGAACATTAGACCTCCACACTCCCCGTGTGGCACCCCCTCCCTTCTCTGCAGGGCGCCTCCCCTGGCACACACAGGTATGAACACACATGCATGCATGTGCACGCACATGTATGCATCGCCATCCACACATGTGCCCTTCCTTTTGCCATTGACCCTCGAGTAGGCAGACTTCGGGCTTCCAGGGGTGGCAGGCACTTCAGCATTTACACAGGTTAGTATTTCTGTCCAAGAACTGAGGGTCATCTGGGGCCCTTTTCTTTCGCTGTAGCTTGTCAAGGTCTTCTTCCAATGCAGGGCCGCACCTGGATGTTAGACAAGCACCGTTTCCTTTGCTCTCTGGAACCCCTGGAGAGGGATTGAAGGTATGGATCAAATTCGCAATTTGAGGGAACCTCTCCAGCTGTGGGCAGGGGGTGACGGGCCATTGGGTATGGCGGAGGCATCTGAAAATGGAATCTGACTGTAGTTGCACCAGTTGTGCCTCTCTGTAAGGATACTGGCACCCAATCCAGCTCTGGTGCTTAAAAGAAAAAAGCATGGGCATGGTGTGGTATGGTCACTGCCTGTCAGGCCAAGGGCTGTCCATCACTGGCCGGGGTATGAGATGATCCATCCACACCTATGGTGTGCTATCAGACAAGCTGGTTCCATTCCAGTCAGTGGCTAGAACAGCATCTGGACTCTACAAGCAGCTGGAAAGCCATCTGTGTCTTCCAGAATGAGTACTGCATCCATGCCCCACCCCACTAGCAATCTCCTTCCTAGGGAAGGGTCCACCAAACCTCTGGAAGGAGACAGGCCCCAGCTCTTCCTGGCTATGTGAGCTCTGGATTCCTCTCTGGAAATGGTCACCAAACAGTGACATGAAGGGTTGAGGTTGGCACAGGTCAGTGAGTCAGGAAGCAATGGCTAGGCGGCAGCAGAGGCCTGGTAGGGTTCACTCCATCTCCTCAATGTCCAGATAAGAACCTGAAGCTCAGGCCAGGCAGTGGTGGTGTACGCCTTTAATCCCGGCACTCTGGAGGCAGATGCAGGTGGATCTCTGCGAATTTGAGGCCAGCCTGGTCTACAGAGTGAATTCCAGCATAGCCAGCGCTACACAGAGAAACCCTGTCTTGAAAAACAAAACAGCAGCAACAACAAAGCCAAGTAAATAAACAAAAATGAAGATCAGGGCACGAGGGTGAGGAGACGGCATTTGCCCAAGATCATACAGTGACCTGGAAAATCTGAGACCTGAGCCCATGACCTGCTTCTCTGACCAGCTCTTGCTCTACTGCACACATTCATCACGACCCCCACCCTGTACAGGTTCGGGTAGCCATGTGAATTAAACAGAGGAATCAAGCCTGGAAGAATCAAAGTCCCAGATGTCTGGTTTCATCAGCCAAACTGCAGATCGTGTTCAGCCTCCTAAGGCCTCCCCTGGCTCTGCCTCGACAGGAGCAAGTGGGGGGAGAAAGGGAGAAGCAGACAGAGGATGCTTTGCTTTGTCAGGCATCTCTGCTCCTGCAGAAGACAGCAGGAGGAGTTCTGAGTGGGGCTTGGGTTCCCTGCGGATAATCACCACCATCCCAGACTCCAACCAGATGCTAGCGCTTCCATCTCTGCCCAGGCACGCCTATGGGCATCCATGGTTCTCATTCCTCAACCAAGCTGCTCTACATACAGGCTTTAGCACAAACCCAGTGGAAAGCACCCAGGCAGCCTGAAAGATGCCAAGATTCCCCATGATCACTCCTGTCCCCACCATGCTAAAGGGGATTCCCTCCTGATCCTTCACAAAGGACAGTTGACTCCTCAGCCCTACAAAACCCCTACGGATAGAAACCCAGGCAGGATCTCTGGGGAGGGATCTCAATGGCCACTACTTGGTATGTATTCCTTTATTTAAAGACACCGTGGTGGAGGCTGGAGAGATGGCTCAGTGGTTAAGAGCACTGCTTTTCCAGAGGCACTGAGTTCAATTCCCAGCACCCACATGGTGGCTTACAACCATATATAACTCTTGTTCCAACAGGGGAGCCAACACCCTCTTCTGACCTCCTCGGGCACCATGTGCCTGCCTGGTACCCACATGCATTCATGTAAAAAACAAAACACATAAAAGACAAGAAAGAACAATTTTAAGACATTGTGATACAGTTAATATTGCGAACTTGACAGGATCCAGAATGATCCAGTAGACAAACCTCTGGACATGGAAGTGAATTAGTTTCTAAGTCATGTTAATTTGATGGAACGACCCACCCTGATGCGAGCATCACCATTCCACGGACTGGAGATCTGGACTGAATAAGAAGCTCTCTGCTTCCTGACTGAGGATGTGATGCGACCAGCTCTGCCTCAAGCTCTTGTTGCCATGACTACCCAGTCATGGTCGCACCCGGAACCTGTGAGCCTTGCCTACCTCACTTCTTCCCTCAAGTTGATTTTGTCAGGCATTTGTCATAGCAAGGAGACAAGCAACTAACACACACAGCCATCATTCCTGATGCTCACAAACACCACTGAATGAGTGGGAGTGGGGGGTGGGGATCAGTCACTGTACTATATGACCCCTGTCAACAGCTGATTGGTCAAGGAGAGAACACCTGACCCTCAGAGAGCCCATTCATTGGCCAGTCAGCCGTCCTATGAGTCTGCCATAGTCATCACCACAGCGCAGGGAAATAGTCTTAGCTGTTCTCAACAGCTAATCTACAGGGTCCAACACAAAATAGCAGCAGACACCGAGGGACCCTCTCCTCACAACTGCAAACTCCATAGTCACTGTGGGGAGAGAGGAGGCGTCCAGAAGGCCACCGATGAAGAGCATAATATCCTACTGCCAGCTTGCTCCCTTGTCCCTGATGCTTGATGAGGACAGAGTAGAAATGAGGCTAGGCTTGGCAGAGACAGAAGTGACTTGGTGACTGACAACCCATATCATCGCCTCCCGTTTTCCGTCTACGAGGCCTGAGGCAGAAGCAAGAGAAGGGGTGGACATGGCCTCCGACAGCCAGCAGGACTCCCTGACAAGATGGAGACAGAGGAGAGGGCTCTGCGGGGCCCAGAGCAGGTACCCACACACTAGAGACAATCACCTTGGGGAAGAAAGAGGACATTCGGTCCAGCCCTCCGGTGGCTCCTGTAGGAAAGGGTCGCCTGCACATAGCCAGCTCTAACTCTGTTCTCCCAGCGCTGAGTGTGAAGTTGAACTTGATGCAGCAGCCAAGGCTGGGAGGGAGCACCTATCTTGTGGGGATGAGTGTTGAACTAAAGGAGACCTCAAACCATAACCTTCTGGTCCTAGCTAGGGCTCCTATTGGGTCAGGGAGCTGCCCATCACAGGAGAAGAGTTCCGGCGACTCCACAGAAAGCTCAGTGAGCTCCTGGGAAGCATTCCCCATGCATTTCGGAGACACGTCCTGTTTATTGTAACAGTTCATACCACTCAGTGGGTTAGAATGGTGGCGCACCTTCTCTGAAGGAGAGTTTAACAGGATCCATCCAGATCCTTCCAGGAATGTCCACCCTTATCACATTGTGACATGTCATCACCTACAGAGTTCACAAAGGGCAACTGTGAAGCCCTGTCACCCAAACCCCAAAAAGCCAAGGTCGTCTTACAATGTGTCAAGTAAGATTACAGTTTTATGTCGAGCCACCTTCAGAACTACCTTAGACTGATGCACACAGTCTGACCCTTGGGTGTCCCTAGGGAAGAGTCTGGAAAGTGCCCGCAAGTTCCAGAAAGTGCCTTGTTATTTATACCTGGAGGAAAGTGGATATAATTGAACTGTCCAACAACAGAGCAATGATTAAATAAATTAGCTGGAAGCCAACAGAAGGAAAGCCAGGCTTCCATTAATCTAGCCTTAAAAAAAAAAATCCTTAAGATTTTTCCCACAATTATCCTTCCAAAAAGAGAAAAAGCTCTTTAAATTCAAGTTGTTAAAAAGACTTTCCTATTAAGAACACTCTCTCTTAGTTACTTTATTTTAAACAACAAAGTGTCGTCTGGGGAAATCGCATTAGCCCTCCCTGACCTCAATCATTGCTTGTTTGGGATGTTTATAGAGGTCATCTGCCGGAATTGGCAAAAAAGGAGGCCAAGAAATTTACAGGGATCTGGTAATTGTTCTCTGGGTTGCGACCTGACAATTGCCTAGCTCCGGCTGTCATTGTAAACAAGGTTTTAAAGATCACTTTTAAAAGCAACCTGTGCTCTGAAGCTCACGAATACACACTTCCGGGACAAATAAAAAAAAAAAAGGTCCCCCTGATGCTATGCAAATAGATGCTTGTGGCTCGGAATGCAATTTCCAGAAACAACAAGGTACACGGATTTGAAAAGGGTCGCACCTCAGCCTCCAGCAAGTTACACACAAACGGGACCGATCGCCCCATGCTGAGGTGGGGCAATCCTCACCAAGGCACCTGGAGAGGGTAAAGGGCCAAGCCCAGCACCTGGGAGGCTGAGGCAGGAGGATTGCCAAGAGCTTGAGGCCAGCCTGGGATATATGGCAACTTCAAGATCAACCTTCCTCCCTCCCTCCTTTCTTTTTTCTTCCCTCTCTCCCCTTCCTCTTCTCTCTACTTTCAGAGAAGCATCATAGTATGCACAGTCTGCTGTTGTTCAGCAATCTTTCCTCTCTCATTATTGTGACAGGCACATCTTCCTATATCTACATCTATTTCTACCATACACTGAAGTTCCCAAAAGACTTATAGAATTTAAAAAAAAAAACATAAAATGATCTTTTTACAGCCTCTGGGGATATCACAGAGAAAGGAAGCATTTTACAGAAGACTTTAAAAATTATTATTTTGGCCGGGCGGTGGTGGCACACGCCTTTAATCCCAGCACTTGGGAGGCAGAGGCAGGCGGATCTTTGTGAGTTCGAGGCCAGCCTGGTCTACAAAGCGAGTCGAGGACAGCCAGAGATATTCAGAGAAACCCTGTCTCGAAAAACCAAAAAAAAAAAAAAATTATTATTTTGAACACCCTACCCTGGCTGGGCTCCCATGTCAGGCCCCAGTGCAAGAGGAAGCTCTTAGACCTCATGTGACTGATGAACTGAGGGAGGGTTGATATGTGTGGGCTCCCCTCATCCAAGAAGAAGGAGAGGAGAGATGGGGGGAAGAGGGAGGGAGGGTGGGACCGGAAGGGGAGGAGGGAGGGGGAATGATCAAGATGTAACTTGAATAAATAAATTACTTTTAAAAATAAATAAATGAGCCGGGCGGTGGTGGCGCACGCCTTTAATCCCAGCACTTGGGAGGCAGAGGCAGGCGGATCTTTGTGAGTTCGAGGCCAGCCTGGTCTACAAAGTGAGTCCAGGACAGCCAAGGATACACAGAGAAACCCTGTCTCGAAAAACCAAAATAAATAAATAAATAAATAAGAAAAAAATTATTATTTGGCGGCCAGCGAGATGGTTCAGGCAGTAAAGGTGCTTATGGCCATGACAGATGACCTGAGTTTGATTTCTACAACCCATGGCAGAAGGAGAAAAGGGCAAGTTGTCCTCTAACTGCCATGCCTACACACACACACACACACACACACACACACACTAAAACAAATACTATTTTTCTCTGGTAAAGCATAAACACACCTTTAAAAACAAATTTTGCAAAAATAAACATACAAACATATCTACCTCATAATCTCACCACCCTGACACAATCATTGTTAACATTTTAGCACAATTATTTCAGGGGTGTGTGTGTGTTTAAAAGTTGGGACCACAGTGTCACTTAACGTTTAAATAAGTATTTTGTTAATTTTTGACCAGGAGTCTCACTAACGGGGTATACCACCATACCCAGCCTGACTTTTGACTTTCTTGTATTGCATACGAGTCCTCTAGGATTAAGAAGTTTTCTGTAATTGTTTCTTTGAATAAATTTTCTAGCCCCTTGGCACTCAAAGCTCTTCCAAACACCCTACTGAAAGACCCGGAGAGAGAAGTCCCTCTCCCGACACTCAGGATATCACGGCCACCCAAAAACTCGAAAGAGACCTTCCTGATGCAATCGCAAGAGGTTTATTTTGGGGGCGTCAGTGCACTGAGGGCACAACTCGTATCCCACACAGGGGTAGAGGAGTTCGCACCCCGCTACCTGAGGGCGAAGGTCTTATAGAGAAGCATCGCAACTCAAGGGGGTGGGGGAATTCACAAGTGGAAAAGTACCAATCCATTATTTAGGTAGTTAGCAGGAAACACACCCTATACTCATTGTTCTCAGGAAGAATCTAATCTTATTTCACCATCTACTTTGTCGTCAGCCAGTCCCTGGAACCCAGGGCCCAAGATAGTCGTCTGTTTTATGATTAACTAGTTCCTGGAACCTGGGGCTCATGACTCGACTGATCTTTCTTTATTCCTGATTCCATTCTTTTATGGTCAGTTTAGTTCCTGGAGCCTGGCTGGCCTGGCCTGCTAAGGGGTCCTTTAAAATTTTCCATTCCTTTCACTACCACCTTGACATGTGCTCCCATCTGTGAGATATATCAATAAGGACATACTGCCCACATGGCACATCAGCAGGAACAAGAAACACCCACAGCAGCACCTCCGGCAATATGGAGGCCACAATGTCATGCTGTTACAGGGAGCCCATCAGAGAAGATCACACAGACACAGTCTATAGCCAACTGAAAGACCTTTATTCCAGCCTGCTGGAACTACTCTCAGGTATTTAGGACACAAGTGTAGTGCAGAGTGTTTAGATTAGAGGGTTTTTAAAGACAAAAATCACATCCTAGTATTTTGCTCAGAAGCTGCAGGGGGAGGTTTTGTGCAAGCAACCAGTTTAACAGAAGCCAAGCTAAGTTAGCTGGGTCATCTTGACCTCAAGTTCCTAGAATAGAGTTGGGTAATTTTACACGTGGCTTCCCATTAAGATCAAATGCTAGTTAAACCTAAAATGGTGTCAGCAAGAATACAAGATGGAGGAACAAACCTTGCCACAGTGTTGCCCCTGCAGCTGCAGGTGGGGACCTGTCTGTTACTATCTCTCCATCAGTGAAAAAAACAGCCTGGACCCTCCACATATCCTCTGCTCTGTACACTCTGAAGCACCTTTAATAAGCTGGGCACAGTGGCAGCCATTTGTGCCACAGTGTCCAGCCGTTTGTGCCACACTCTCCAGCCATTTGTGTCACACTCTCCAGCCATTTGTGCCACACTATCCAACATAGTAAACAATCTGGAGTATCTTGTTCCTTGGTGTTACTTCTCCAAACACCCCCTCCTTGCTGCTTCTTGCACACTTCAGCACCCCTACTCTCCTACAAACCACTTGGGAACATTAATGAGGACCCCAAATCACCCTCCCCTGAGATCAAGTAGGGACAAGCTCCACATCTCTCTCTGATGGTTCTTTTCCCACTCTGGCCTCCTCTCCTGGTCCCCTGCAGACAGCCCTCCACACCCTGCATAGGCCCACTATGTGCCTGGATATATCCCATCCCAGGTGAACTCCAGATAGAAAGAGCTTCCCAGACACAACCCCAGTTCCTTTCTACACACACACACACACACACACACACACACACACACACACACACACACACACACATGAACTAAAGTTGATGTAGATGTCTTCCTCTATTACCCTCCACCTTATTTATTGAGATATTGAGACAGGGTCTCTTGATAACCTGGTAACATTTGACTACCTGACTGCCATCAAACTCTAGGGATCCACCTATCTCCACCTCCAGTGCTGGGATCACAGGTACACACTATGACAGCTGGCTTTTTACATGGGCATTAGGGCTCTGAACTCAGATCCTAGTGCCTGCATAGCAAGCACATACCAACTACACGTTTCCCCAGCTCCTACTCAGCATTCTTAAAAGACCATCACTTTCCCCAGCCCTCACTAGACCCTATCCTTGTTGACTCTGTCTCTGCCTGGGCAGAGAGATGCCATTGCCTTGACAGGGACATTAGCAAAGGTCAGAAAAGGACCGTGAAGCCCCCTTGATGAAAGCAGAGTCACCCCCGAGGACAGGCTAGGCAGAAACCAGCCCTTCCTCCCCTCCCATCTGATCTCCCCTTCTGCCTGCTTTTGATCTTGTTTTCCAGCCACAGCAGCGCCTTCCCACATGGACTTGGCTTGATTATAACTGACTCGAAACCTATCCAGTGATTAAAGTGGCTGCGGGGCTCTGTTCTCCAGAGAGGCGAGCTGCAGGCTGAATAATTCAAGGCCGCCTTCCTGGAGGCTGGGGGATCTGCAAGAAGAGCTTGAGAGCAGGAAAATGGGCTGTTTTGTGGTTTTGTTTTTGTTTACCTAAAGAAAAGGGCAATTTCCCCCATGCTGGCTATACAACACATACGCCATAAACATCGGTTAATTTTGATTGACAAGAACACTCTGACAGAAATCTGAGGAAGAGGCTGGTGATATCCTGACCTGGGCAGAACACTGGGTGCTCCCAGGACTGCTGAGACACTGGACCATAGCCAGCAGGACACAAGGAGGAAGGAGACACAGGCCTGCAGGAAGGACAGGGGAGTGTGAACTCATGAAGCAGCCCCAGGGCCAGCTGTCTCTGTTGGGGCTGAGGAAGGAAACTGAAAGAGGTGCCAGAGCCAAGTCCCTCTCACCAGTTCCTGGGACACTACATATAACACTCCAGACAGAAGCAGAGACTGGGACTGAGAACAGGACTAGGTCTCATTGGGTGGGAGGTGGGCTGGTGGCAGTGCCCTGTACCAGCACTTCCAGCCAGTGCCCCCCATTGGCACCTGCTGCCACCTCCCCAGGCTATGCAGTCAGCATCCTCACAGCAAAGTGTTGTAATGAGCATCATGTGTTACAAGCAAGGACTAGGGTTGGAGAGATGGCTCAGCCATTAAAGGCTAGGCTCACAACCAAAAATACAAGCAAGGACTAGGAGCCCAGCAAATCCGAATTTCAAGCACTCCTTGTGGTCAGTTAGCATCATCACCCCCACCTGGAGAATCCAGTGTTCATCCACAGAGGCCCTGTCCAGGATGACCCCCGCCCCAGCTCCCATGCTCCCACAGTTGAGAAAGGTCCTGGGAAGCAGGTGAGTAGTTAGGAGCCAGGCCCCCTGTTGATCTGCAATGACATCAGCCCCACCCTCCAGGTGCAGGACAAATCCTTGAGGAGTGCCCACAGCCTCTGCACCTCCAGGGTCTCATTAGGCAGGGGAAGGAGCCTCTGCAGACCTGGAAAGAGACCAGACAGGAGTTCAAGGGTGCTGGCTGGTGCACACCCATGATGCCAGCTGCTCAGGAATCTGAAACAGGAGAAGTGATATTCAAGGTCAATCTAAATGAGACCCTGCTTCTGAATTTAAAAGTAAAAAAAAAAAAAAAAAAGAGGGTTAGGGATGCAGCTCATTGGTAGAGCACTTGCCTAGCATATGTGAGGCCCTGGCTTCACCTCACTACTACACATAAACATACACAGAGAGAGAGAGAGACAGAGAAAGTGCTGATGCACACAAAGGAATCCTGGCTCTAAGAAAGAATCAGGCAGCAGAAAGGGCCAAAGCCAACAGGAGAGATGCAAGTCCTGCCTTTCCGTGGTTCCCCCCACCCCAGTTAGTTCCTTGTGACAACTCTGTCTTATGTGGAGGTGTTTCCATCCTGTAGGATCCTCTCCTGGCCCTGCAATATGGGCTTTCAATGTCCCTTTTGCAATGGGGCTTGGGGAACTGAGTAATGCCCTACTCCAGAGCACAAAGCTGCCTTCAGCTGCGGACCAGAGCTTCCTTCTCCCAACACGCAGGGCAGCCATGTCACGTGGATCCCGGACTAGCAGCAGAGTCCCACATTCCTCACCCACTTGTCTTCACAGCCATCTCCCCACTCACACTACAGATGGCATTAGGCCACACCCCAGGGTTTGGTCACCTCAGTGCAATACACTGTGGCACACAGGCCTTGAGACTACAGTGCTTGATTCTTATGCCACGACCAGCACCTAGTCAACAGCCTGGGCTTGGGACCCACATTCTGCCAACCAGTACTCTGAGCTGAGAGGTCCATGCCCCTGTGAGCTTCTGCTGTTGTGTGGCTTCCTAGGGAGATGGAAAGCTGTATTTTCACCCCAGACTGGGCAACAATTAGAGACCAAAGAAAGGACTCCTCCTAAATCTAGCTTGGAGAAGCAGCGAGATTATTGGACTCATTTACATGCGTGTGGACAACACAAAACAGTTGCATCACTGTCTTGGCATGAATATGGACATCAGAAAACTACATGGATGGAGTCCCTGTTCCAGTTACCTTTCACTTTTGTGTGCTGTAATAGATGTGTCCAACACAAAGCCTGAGATCCAAACATTTTTTGGTGACATCTTTTTTTTTTTTAACTCCATTGTGTAATTGTTGAGCATGAACTTGGTAGATGGCAACATGTCACCATGTCATGAGGTTGGCCATTCCTACTAGCACTTCCTGAGACCCCTGAGACTACCTGAAGTTGTTACAGAATTACACACTAGTGGGAATGGGCTTCAGGAAGGAGTGAATGGCTGGAGTCTCAGGTGGGGACTCTGTCCCCTTCTTCAAAGAAAGGTTAGCAGATCTCATCCTATCAAGACCTCATATGTTCCAAAAATCCCAGCCATTCTGATTTCAAGATGATATAGGGCCACATCCTGCCCAGTTCCATGGCAGCTGCCCATAATCCATGGGCACCAAGACCCACTAGCTCTGCACAGAGATGTGAAGATGTGTGGTCACTCAAGTGAAGCCCCAAACGCAGATGCCCAAGTTGTGGGCTGCAGGGTTCCTGTCCCAAGCTTGGAGATCCACAATTTGTATGTCAAAACCCAGTCTAAAAGATGAAAAACTTCAAGCCGGGACCCTCCACACATCCTGGCTCCCTCTTCGATTCCTCATGCAACTTCAGACTCAGCTGAGCCCTACATGTGACCTCATAGCCACCTGACCATGCCTTTAACCAGCTCCATGTCTCTCCATGCCCTCACCATCTGCACCTTCCGTTTCCTGGACACATGCCTGAGTCCCCAGATCCCAGGACACGACCTGGGATCTGTGAAATCCATGAACATTCATTTAATTGAATCACATTGAATTATTCAAGCCTTATTGAATTCTGTCATTCTGAGTATTCCTCAGCCCTCCCAGCTTTTAGAAACTGCACTTCCACCTTCATCAATAACAATAACAGCAGCTAAGTCTATCGACTGCTTTCTCTGGGCCCCACCCCTTGTAGATTCAGTGCGGGGGTGAGGGGGGGAAGTCTTGTTCTTCAAATGGGGAAACTGAGGCTCAGAAGTTTGAGCACCATGCCCAAAGGCAGACAGGTAGTGGTGGAGTGGCAGAGTTGAGGTTGTTTCCATAACATTTGTTCGTTTTCTTTTTAAAAAACTATTTTTTTTATTTCGGAACACTTTCTCTTGATAATTCTTTCTCCTATTACGGGGGAGGCACAGGTGCCACAGCTCTCCCATGGATGCCAGGGAATAACAGCAAGGAGTTTGTTCTCCTTCCACTGTGGCTTCTGGGGACCAAACTCAGGTCACCAGGTTTTTGCAGCAAGAACGTTTACCCACTGAACCGTCTTGCCAGCCTTTTCTTTTTGGAATAACTTCAGATTATCAACAAGGTGCACCTGTGGTTGAGTGCTCCCTGAGACCCTTCCCCCTGCTTACCCTGGGACCATGTCTTCCTAACCATGTACAGCCATCAAGTTTAAAAACTAACCTGGATTGCAAGGGCTTGGCAGGTACAAAAGCATTTGCAACCAAGCATCAAGACCTGAGATGGGCCAGGACCCACTGGATGGAAAGAAAGATCCAGTCCCCTCAAGCTGTCACCTGACTTCCACGTGCACGCTGTGGTGTGTACACATATGCAAACACACAAACAAATAAGTGAATATTTTATTGTATGTGTATGAGTGTGTGCCTGCATGTATATGCATGTGCACCACGTGCATGCCTGGTACCCAGCAGAGGTCAAGAGAGACTATCAGATGCCCTAGAGCCGGAGTTACAGACAGTTGTGGACTACTATGTGGGTTCTGGGGACTGAACCCAGCTATTTTGCAAGAGCAACAAATGTTCTTAAGCTCCGAGCCATCTCTGCAGCCATAAGGAAATAAAATTTAAGAAATGAACCATTTGCGATGGCTGTCTGTCATCCCAGAACATGAGAGGTTGAGGAAGGAGAATCTCAAGTCTGAGTCCACCCTCACCTACAGAATGAGTTCTGGGCCCACCTGCACTATATAGTGAGACAAAAATAATTATTAGTAATAATAATAATAGGGCTAGAGATGTAGCTTAGCTGGTAGGTGCTTGCCTATGCATGAAGCCCTGGGTTAGATCCCAGATGCAAATAAAACTGGGTATGCACACACAACCTGTAATTCTAGCACTTGGGAGGTGAAGGCAAGAGGATCAGGAGTCACGGTCATCCTCAGCTACACAGCAAGTTTGATGCTAACCTGGATAACATGAGTCTCAAACAACAACAACAACAAAATTAACAGTAATGATTCTGTCAGTGCAATACTGTTAACTAAACTACAGATGTGGTGTGACCTGTCCCCATCTCCCTGTGGATGGATGTCCTTCTCTGCTCAGACTGTAACCCAGCATCCTGTGGCATCCCATGGTCTGGTCTCCCAGCTTCTGTTAATCTGTGGCCCTTTCTCACGGTCATGACCCCGGTGCTTAGCATGGCTGCAGTCAGGTTGATTACAGGATGTTTCTGGGAATCTCTGAGTTGGTCCCACACGCGGGTCTAGGAGAACACACCACAGATTCCTTGGCTCTTATCTGGGACACATGGTATGACCGTGACAGGTCTCCTTCAGCATCAACATTATCACTTGGTTACTGTGGGCTCTCTGGTTCGGGTTTAATCACCAGGGTGCTGTAGTCAGCAGTGCAAGCCCACAAGAGTCAGGAGAGCCCAGAAATGAAGGGTGTGGAACTGTCCAAGGTGGAGTGAAAAGGGACGCCCTGCATCACAAAAAGAACACATCCTAGGAAGGACCTGCCTTCAGGCTGGAGCCATCGGGAAGGCTGCGGAGCTCAGGGCAGATCTTCCTAGGCTGTCAGGAGGCTTGGCCATTGGGGCAGCAGACCATTACAAAGAGAAAGAAGCAAGGGAGAGTTTAGGAAGAAGTCTATAGCCAGACTCAAATTTCAGACAGGTTATATTCAGCCTCCAGGCAGAACACCCCTGAAGCAGCCCCAGTGCCTGGAAAACACCTCCACATGGCACTGAGAAACCCAGAGCAATGTGTTTTCAGACAGATGAAGCAGAGACAAAGGTATCCACTCGCCTTCTCCACTCCCCTTCCCCTCTGACTCCCAAGACTTCCTTTCATCTATCACTGGCTTTGCTCCCAAATCTCACCCCCAAAGCTGCAGCAGGGTACAGCCTAGTCATGGCTCCTGTACCTTCCCCTTCTCTTCCTTCAGTACTGAGCACAGCCCTCCCACCACACACACACACACACACACACACACACACACACACACACACACACA
>CAJQZJ010001750.1:7510598-7524615 GCA_907164525.1 Lophiomys imhausi | reverse complement strand
ACACACACACACACACACACACACACACACACACACACACACACACAGTAGGAGCTTATCAAATACTCCCCAAAAGGCCAATGGAAAGCAGGTTCGTTTCTGTCAGCAGCTTTTCGGGAAATATTCCGACAATATTTTGTGACTCTCTCACCATCTTCCAAAGCTCAGAAAATCATTTTTAAAAAAAACTGATGACTGTGAAATTCCAATTATATTCACATGGAAAGCCAGAGCAAGCCACAAGAGGCGAAGAGACTCAGCTTTGTGTTGGGGAAGAAGCTGAACGAGCCTGGAGAACAGGCAGGATGTGGACCAGTCCTGAAGGCAGACCCCACCGTTTACAAAGACAAACTGAACATGAGCTTGAGTTCATAGCCCTCGAAAAGAAAGGATAATTCCAGTCACATTGCAAGTCTATAACGACTGTATAACCTATGGATCAACTTCCAACAGTAATACTGTGCTCAGAAACTTTGTTAAAGGTATTATACATTACTAAAGGTATTACATTCACACAAAAGGAGGTGATAGATCTGTTCTGTTTGATGTTGATTATACCATAACCAGAGATCTGGGTTTAGAAAAACAAAATGGATTTAATGCAGAGTCTGGTCTTAAGAGCAGAGATTAAAAATCAGGTGTGACAACACATGTCTGGTACCCCAGCATATGGGCACCATTGCAGGAGGACTACAATGTTGAGGCCTGACCGGGACTATATGGGGAGATCCTGACAAGAGAGAGAAAGTGTGGGGAGAGGAAGGAGGAAAAGGAAGGACAGGGAAGGCTGGTGAGATGGCTCGGGAGGTAAAGGCGTTTGCTTACACAGAGCCTCACAACCTGAGTTTATCCCCAGAACCCACATGGTAGAAGGACAAAGCTGACTCCTGCAAGCTGTCCTCTGACCTCCCTCCCACAAGCATGTCGTGACACCTGCCACACACACAAACCACACAAACACACACAGTGAAGGGACTGCTCTTCTCTATTCTGTGGAGGCCCTGCTCTGGTGAAGTTTCAAAGGACCTGGAGCTAGGATCCCCTGTGACTCCATGGGAAAAAAGCCCAGTGGCAAACTGGGACAGATCTCCTGAGGATATCTGAGCTCACTCTGAGGCCTCAGTTAACCACCAGCTGCAGAAGAGACCCTGCAGTAGGATCACCTGCTTCTCAGTCTCCCTGCAGAAACTGGGTTCAAAGCTCCTCCCTTTCCTTCTGTGGCCACTTTCCCAGCTCTTTCCCAGGGGGCCTCTCTGGGGTAGACACAGGGCCACATCTCTAGGGATACAGGCCTTGGGGTATCACTAATGCCAATGACTGGCACAGGACATGGAAGAGAGGTCCTCCCCACCACAACTGTCTTCTCCTCAAACCCCCAAGTCACCTCCCTCCTGCCGCTGTGGAATGCCCCCCATCAAGACCCGCAGATATCACATTTAGCCACCCTGTACCTGCCACCCACTGTCCCAGAAAAAGATCTTGTAGGTCCCTGATACTTTCTCCCTGGTGACAGTACAAGTTGAGTGTGTCCTACTTCTCTGCCCTCACAGCAAGAAAATCATCTTCAGATTCTCTGCTGAGGCTGTGGGCTTCCCCTTGACCCTCCCCCCAACCCCCAAGACACAAAACTGGTGGAATTTCCAAGCATGGGAACATAGTTCTGATAACTGGATCACATGGGTGAAGCTCTGGCTTTCATCTTAAGCACCTAAAGAACAAACACAGACCAGCAAGTCCATGTAGACCCAGGTCATGTACAACCCAGCTCCTTGCTCCCATTTCTACCCATCAAAGTCAAGCAACAGCAAGCTCAAAGCGAGGACCTGGAAGGCTGCGCTCATCAGCCTCATGAACTATACCGGCCGGTGAAGCAAACATCCTTGTCTAACTAAGCCCAGCATCCTGTCGAGGCAAAAGTCCAAAGCCACTGGCAGAATCATCGGAGAAGCTGCACAATCTCCTCTCCTCCAGGTCTCAAAGGGATCCAGGACAGAGGTTGCAAAATACAAACAGGTAAGAGGACAGACGGCACCCAGCCTGCCTCCCACATCTACGCTGAAAACCACTGCACCCTTGCCTATGGGGGAACCTCATGTAGCCATTTCTATCCAGCCTGAGGCAGACTCAGCCCCTTCCTGGGGTCTGAGATGCCCAGCCCCTTAGCATCTGTCCATCTTGTATGCCTGTGCCCTTGACAGATAGAAAAACACCAAGGAAGCCAAACCATCTTTCTTCTGGAAAATTGCACTCTACAAAAATCTTTTCCCGGGATGCCAAGCCCAGAGGACTCTGACTGACAGCAGGCACAGCCTGTGCCAGTAGGAGAGGGAACAACAGGAGCTAGCCAACAGTCTCCCTCTCCCTGGGTCCTTACCTGAGGTTGGGCTGAGGCAGAGAGGAGAGATACCACAGGGACATGTGCTAAAATTAAACCACCATGAGAGCAGGACAATGAAAGCAGCCCCCCTCTCGATTAATTTAGGGCATGCTACACTGGCTGCCTCAGCCCAGAAATCTGGGAAACCTTTAGGGAGAGGAGCTGCAGGTTGTACAATCACACACTTGAGATGCTCAGCCACCTTGAGCCGAGAGCCGAGTTGCAGTCATTGTAAAAAGCTCTCTAGTCGTGGTCTAAACTTCACTAGCTCCAGCATGGTTGAGGATGGAATGCTGCAAGGTGTCCCCAGACCCCATCAATGGGTCCACTTACCCTACGACAGGCCCAGGAAGGGGAGGGCACAGCCAATATCGCCTAGAGGAGAAAGCCAGAGCCATTTAGAACTGCTAATTGATGGGGTTAAGGAGAAGAGATTTGGCCTCTGAAGGGCATGTGTGTCTCGCCACCCAGCTGGCAGCCGACTCTTTGCTCAGCCTAAGTCACCCAGATTTATTTATATTTTGGACGAAAGAGGGAAATGACTTAGCCGTAGGGATCAATTCTTCAATCCAATGTTTCTAACATGGTCATAAATCTATTTCACAGTCTCCCTTTTTCTTTTTTCTTTTTTTTTCTTCCACTTGAGTTTAAAGAAATCAGTTACCTCTGAGGAGGTTAAGTCTTGGAGAGGACATTCCCAGGAAGTTGGGGCCCTGCTTTGCGGGGTGAGGCCTCGAGTTGCAGCCAGGACACCTGGAATCCAGAGGGGGATCCATCAGCTTTCCATAGGGCAAGTCAAAGCTAATTTCCTAATTTCTGGAAAAGGCCGTTGTTACAACCTCTCTCGTACTGATACAGAAATGAGACCCAGTGTAGGCAGGCTCCCGTTCAGCCTAGTTCACTAAAGGAGCGTTTTAACACATTTCATGGCATGGCCCAAGTCTCTTTACCACGTTACCCTGGCCGGGATCCACACAGATGCTATGGCGAGCAGTTCCCAGGCCAGGCAGGCCCGGAGTTCTCTCCCCTCCATAGCCAGGATCTGGGAGGGGGGGAATGCTCTAGACTAAAGTGACCCCTTCCTACAGCTCCAGTAGCAGGACAGGTGTGGCAACTGGTCCCAAGACTGGCACACCTCGCCACAGAAGACAGGCTGGGCTGGTGAATGGCGTGGGAAACTGTGGGTGCTGGGGCAAGAAGCTCTAGGTTGGCAATTAACCCCAGGGTGGCAAGGGTGGGGAGGAAGCCATGTTGTGGACAGGAAGGCCAGGAGGGATCTTCTCCCTGGAAGGTACTTGAAGCAGGAAGGAGTGAGAAGAGTCTTGGTAAAGGAGACAGTCCAATTTGAGGCAAAGAGACCAACATAGGGGTGCTGGGGACACAGGAGGAAAAATTGTCCTTTGAGGCCCAGACCAAGTGTCTCCTCTTCCAGGAAGATCTTTCTAACCTATGGTTGTGACCTGCACCTGGTCATACTTCTGGAAGGTTCTTTGATGGCAGCATTGATGAGTCAGCTCTAGACTGCCACCATCTTCCCGGGCTGTCATTTCATAAACCTGTCCCCCTGTCCCCGTTCCCCTGTCCCTCTGCATATTTTTGCTCTGGCTCTATCATCACTCGGGCCACTTCCCCGTCTCCCTTCTCCAGTGGTACTTCAGCCCATTCTGGCAAAGCCACATGCTCCCTTTTCCAGGACACTAGCCCAGACCATCTGTCATCCTTTTAAATTCTGTTCATCTTTATGTCCTTGACCTTTTAGAGCCTGAGGGTGTGTCTTCCCATCCCTTACCACTTTACACTGGTACTCAAAAACACTTGTTTTTGTAATGTGCACAGCCTCCCACATGCAACCCAGTGCCACTCAGCAAGGACACCGAAGAGGAGAGGGATGAGGAAGTGGTTCCGCCACAAAGTGCTTTGCCACGCAAACACCGGGACCTGAATGTGAGTCCTCAGCAGCCACTGAAAAGCCAGGCACTGTAATGAATCTGTAAACCTGGTACTGGGGAGGCAATGGAGACAAGAGGATCCCTGTTGCTTACTGGGCAGTCAACCAAGCTTAGCCTAAGCAGAGAGAGACCCTGTCTCAAAATCTAAGGTTGAAAGAGGCTGAGAAGGATAAGGGACATTAACCTCTAACCTCCGTGTTCACGGGGGGGGGGGGGGGGGGGGGGGGCACACATACACACTCTCACAAAGGCACAAAGTATTAACACGCAGACAGGACTCAAAGACATTTTGTGGAGTGAAATAACCCTAAGAGGAGCATGCATGCTATTTCAGTTCCTTCACGCGAAGCTCTAGAGAGGCAAAGTGGGCCTGTGGTGACAGGCGTCGGAGCGTGGCTGAATCTGGGTGCGTGGAGATGGGCTGTAGAGGGGGGCCACATTCTGCTGAGGTGTTCCACACCAGAGCCTCAAGCCATGTATATGGCTGGCTGAAATCAAAATGTGGCTTTAAGTGTAAAATATAAGCCTGTTTTCAGAGATTCTTGATGACCAAAAGGATGTAAGTGCTCTCATTCACAAATTTTAAATTGATTCCGTATTTAAGCAACAATATTTTTGGACGTATGAGGTTAAGCAAATATAATATTGCAAACTGTGAATGTGCCTCAGTTTGTAGAATACCTGAAGCCCTGGGTTCAACACCCAGCATCGCTTAAACCTGCACTCGGGAGGTGGGGGCAGGAAGATCCAAAGTTCAACATCATCCTTGGCCATACGGCAAGGTTAGGGTCAGCCTGCGTCACATGAGATCTTGTCTCAACACACACAGGCAACATTGCAATCATTTCGCTATGCCAATTAGACCTCTCGGTAAAACAGATCACAGTGAGCTCTTACCACAAGCTGCCAGACTCTCTAGGCAGATCAAGGCACGCTATAGGGAACACAGCCGACATCAGCCCCGCCAGAGAAGCTGACCTATGCCCCATAATTTCTCTAAATGTGATTTTACCACATTCTCAATCTTCAGACTGTCGAATGAGTAGCCGCCCATCAACAAGGCGCAGATGAAGAGAGTGTGGTAAGCGCTTGCAATGGAGTTTTAGTCAAGTCGTAACAAAGAACAAAATAGTGCCACTTGTAGGAAAAAAAAATGAATGGAATCAGAGATCTTCGTGATATGGAAGCCAGACTCAGAAAGACAAATATTACATTTTTTTCCTTATATTCTGAGTATAGATTATTTTTTAAGATATGAAAATAGAAGGGAGATTATTGGTGGGACCAGAAGGAGATCAGCATCAGAGAAGGAAGATAAGAGAGATTAATGGAGGAGGTGAGCAGAGTACGTTACACATATGTATGAAAATATAATGAGGCCCCCCGTTATTCTGTAGCGTTAACATACCTTAGTATAAAATGAAGCTGGTTGTCGCAGCATACACTCGTAATCCCAGGGCTTGGGAAGTAGAAGTAGAAGAACCAGGAATTCAAAGCTAGCTTGGGATACATGAAACTGTATCAACCACCCCTAAGAAATATATAATGTTAATAAGAAAGGACTGAAGCCGGGCGGTGGTGGTGCACGCCTTTAGTCCCAGCACTCGGGAGGCAGAGGCAGGCTGATCTCTGTGAGTTCGAGGCCAGCCTGGTCTACAAAGTGAGTCCAGGACAGCCAGGGCTGTTACACAGAGAAACCCTGTCTCGAAAAACCAAAAAAAAAAAAAAAAAGAAGAAGAAGAAGAAAGGACTGAGAGGGTCCATGAGATGGCTCAGTGAATAAAGGCGCTTGCTACCATACCTGGTGATCAGAGTTCAATCCCGGGGACCCACATAACGGAAGAAGAGAACAGACCCCTAAGACTTGTGCTCAGACTGCCACACACCCATCACGGCGCACTATACCACACCCCAATTAACAAATAAGTAAATGATTCATTTTTAATTAACGTTGAATTAATTTTTTTAATGAATGAGAGGAAAGAGCTACTGGGTAGCCACTGTGTTTATGTTCTTTGCCACCTAGCACCTCTTAACCCAAAGAGGACTGTAGAGTTGGTGTCCAAGCAATTACGCTGTATCACGCTGTGCTGTTGAATTGGTTCAAGTTTGTTTTCCCAAAACAGGCTGCTATCTGGCTGGGGACCGCTGCCCACGGGCCCTTTTGTCTTTCAGTGACATTTCCAGGGACTGAAGAAACCAGAGTCTGGCCCTGTTTGAGGTCTGCTCCTCCAGGACGGAATCCTAGTATTCGTTATGAAATGTTTTGGTTATGTGTCCTCTGTCTCTTGGGCAAACACCATGAGCACCAGGGCAGACAAAATTAACCCAAACATATCAATTTTCTGATTTAAATTGGATTGTGTACATACAGACAGATTTTCTTCTCCCCAGAAATGTTGCAGGTAGATGTGTTGGGAATTACCTGCAGAAAGTGGGTATCAGCTGGTGGGAGCGATAGGTCACCTCGTTCATTTCTGGGGAAGGTTTGCAAGCATCTCTGGCTGCAGTCCTTGCCCAGCTCCTCGGGTCTTGCTGTAAGAGTTACCTCAGCTCCTTGGAACACAACTGGCTCCACAAGCATCCTCTTCAGCTCAGTGGGGCTAGAAGGGAACCTTTCACGTGATCCCTGTTTGTTGATAGGGCAGTAAAGATAGCCCATGGCCTGGCAAAAGTCACTTCAGTGGGTGCCTCAGTGACTTGCCGAGGTGAAAGCCCAACTCACGGCAGCCGTAGATTGTAATTCTATATTAATCCACTTCAGAGTGGTTATAAACCACTCCAAACCCTGAGTTGGCTCCACGCAGGGTATGGAGTCCCAGGGGACATAGAGAAGGTCAGGGCAAGTCCCTGACCTTGGAAATCCTGTCATCTAGTGGATAAAGGAATAAGAATTACTGCCACTGCCACGTCAAGGTCAGGAGGATGTAAAGAGGATGCTGGGAGCATGAGGAAGGGTGAGTTCATTCCACTTCGACAAGTGGTGCCTTTGCTCTGTGTGTTCACCATTGATGTACACAGCCAGGAAGAGTGTCCTGCTTTCTCCACACCCCTCACTCTCCTCACAGCAGCCAGGGAGGTGATTGACCACCTAAGTGAACACTTCCTCCAAGTTAACACTTCCCATGACATCTAATTGTACTTAAAATCAAATTCAGAGTTCTTAACACAGTTAGTTGTCTGCATCAGCTACTGCTGTGTAACAAATGTCCCCAAACTCAATGGGCCAACAGCAATAAGAATGCTTGCTCATGTGTTTCCAGGTCAGTTCAGCCAGATGGGTTAGGCTGATAGGGACTCAGGGACTGTTCCTCGTGCCTTAGGGCTAGCAGATCAGTCTCAATGTGTTTTTGGTTGGTTTGGTTTGGTTTGATTTTTTGTTTGTTTGTTATTGGTTTTTTCAGGACTCAAGGAAGCAAGCAGGGATATACTTTGTTTGTTTGTTTGTTTGTTTGTTTGTTTTTGAGACAGGGTTTCTCTATGTAGCCCTGACTGACCTAAACTCACTTTGTAGACCAGGCTGGCCTTGAACTCACAGAGATCCACCTGCCTCTGCATCCCTAGTGCTGGGATTAAAGGTGTGCACCACCACACCTGGCTAAGGATACTCTTAAGGCCTTAAGAATTAGACATAAAACTGTAACCACCTGGCTAAGGCCAAAAACAAGAGGCAGGAAGACCACTCAGGACACAGTGATACTAAGACAAGGGAAACTGAGGCTAAAGAGCACTGTCTATCCTCACCCCTCTCCCTACATCTCTTTGATTCATGCATTCCCTTTCTTTGCTCCAATGACACTGGCTTTCCCCTCTTGATATGCTGCAAGCACCTTACTGCTCCAGGTACCTGCCTAGAAGAATCTTCCTTGTTCTCTTCAGGGTGGCCTCCGCTTACTTTCTGAGTCTGCTGCCACCTTCCCACCAAGGTATCACATGCTATTTACGTCTGCATATTCTCCATTTTCTATATTTTCCCTGCAGCTCCACTCTTGTCCATACCCCAACTAAACAATGAGTCACACAAGGACAGTATATCTAGTTTGTTTACCAGGTTGAATCCCTAGCATTCTCCATTGTCTGGCCCATAGAAGGCACCCAGTTCTGACAGTGTAATGGAAGCTGTCTTTGTACTGACCTTTCAAGGAGAGTGGAACTCACCCTTAGGTCAAAGCTGGTAGGGAAAAAACATTGTAGACATAAGAAATAGCATAAACCAGTGAGTTTCAAAGTGGGGTCCATAGAACTACAGCATCCAGCTGGCTGTGGTGGCACAAACCAATAATCCCAACACTGGAAAAGAAATGAAGATAGGATCAGGAGTTCAAGGCCAGCCTCACCTACATAGTGTATTCAAGGACAGCCTGGGCTACATGAGACACTGTAAAAACAAAGCAAAGCGGGCTGGAGAGATGGCTCAGCGGTTAAGAGCACTGCCTAGTGCTCTTCCAAAGGTCCTGAGTTCAGTTCCCAGCAACCACATGGTGGCTCACAACCATCCACAATGTGATCTGGTGCCCTCTTCTGGAATGCAGGTGTACATGCAGATAGAGCACACATATGCATACAATAAATAAAATAAATCTTTCAAAAAAAAAAAAAAAACAAAGCAAAGCAAAACATCAGCAACCTCGTCACCTAGGAACTTGCTAGAAATGCCAGGCCTGGGCCCTCCTGCCACAGCCAGGGTTAGGTGAGGCTTTCCTGATATGGGGCTCAGCAGTCTGGATTTGACATCCTCTAGATAATTCTCATTCATGCAAAAATCTGAACACCACTAGCCTAAACCAGAAGTCACCTATCTTTTTTTTCCTAAAGACTTATTACTATTATTATTTTTGCTAAGAATGTGTATGGTTATATACCCATGGGAATGCAAGTACCTGCAAAGTCCAGAAGAGGGCATAAGATTCCCCGGAGCTAGAACTGTAGGCCTTTGTGGGCCACTGAATGTGGGTATTAGGAACCAAATCCTGGTTTCCTGCAAGAGAAGAGAGTGCTCTTAACTACTGATCCATCTCTCCAGCCCCCATCTTTTTTTCTATAAAGGATAAGATAGTAAATGTGTCATGATTTGCAGCCTTGTTCTGCTGAAGTCTCTCAGCACTGCTCTAGATACAGGAAGGGATGGAACATCTACAGATAATATATGCATATGCAAATTATGGGCGTGGCCATGATCCAACACAAACAATACTAATCAAAGCAGGCAGGCTAGGTTTGTGGACTGTTTTTTGCTGGCTCTGGCCCTGGCCCAGGCAAAAGGGTCCCATGTCACAATGTGCAGTTTTCAAGTTCATAAGTCCCAGGTAGAGCTAAAGGAAGTGAAATTTCAAGGCTATATATAAATTTCCTTTTCATAAAAATTTCATTTATTCAAATGAGTAAATACCTTATCTGCACCAGGCACTCAATATACAGAATCAATAATGTATCCACAACCTTCCAAAAGTGGAAGTCTGTCGGCTGAGCTGTCAGGAGCCAGCTACTGCACATGAGGCTACCCTCTTGTTCCTCGAGGCAATCTGATGTCACGGTCACTGAGGTTCGGTGGACACCTCCAGAGGACTGCTGGATGCTTGTGCCCTGGGACAGGGAATTGGACAGACACACATGGATAGCAGGAAGCAAAGCGAGGGGATCTATTAAGAAACAGTATTTCCAAGGCAGCCAGTGAGCTGGAGCAAAGCAAGGGCTTAGCGGGAATGACCGCACATTACAAAGGAGCAGGGCTGCCGTGTTACATTACATTGCGAAGGTTTGTTTCGGTTGTGGTTGTTTGTTTGAGGCTGCTGTACAGATAAAGAAAGCTCGTTTCATAGGTGAGAAAAATAAAGCTCAGAGAGGAATGCAAATTCATATGAGATGGCCATAGACTGTTCAACATGTGGCACTGAGGAACAATAAGGGGTGCATAGTAACCCCAGATCTAATGGTGTGTTCCACTTCACATCTCCCCTCCACAGAGACCCTGGTAGCAGAAAGCAGAGAGATGTCGGCTATGTTCCAGCCACCTCCGGAGGTCCTCATTTGGGTGCCGGGTCAGCGAAATAGGCTTATAAAGTTGCAGAAACCAGCCCCATACTCCCCATCAGGTCTGTAGACAGGAATCTGACAGCATCCATGGAATCAACAAGGAGGTGCAGAGTGTTTTGATGATGTCCATCGTGGGAGAGGCATGGATGGCAGCGGGCAGGCGCCCGCACCAGCAGCTTGTTCACATCTCCGTGGATCAAAAGTAAAAAGGAGGGGGATGCTTGAGCTCCTGCTAGGGCTTTGGAGTTCTTTGCATAGTGCAGGCTTTCCCACAGGCTTTTTGGTGTGCAGCTCTAGACACAACTCTGCACTCACCTGCTTGTCGAATTAGCATCTTAAGAACCTCCTCCCGGGCTGGAGAGATGGCTAAGAGGTTAAGAACACTGGCTGTTCTTCCAAAGGTCCTGAGTTCAATTCCCAGCAACCACATGGTGGATCACAACCATCTACATTGAGATCTGGTGCCCTCTTCTGGAGTGAATGTGTACATGCCGGCATAACACTGTATACACAATAAATAAGTAATCTTTTAAAAAAAAAAAAAAAAAAAAAAGAACCTCCTCCCCCAGGGTGTGTGCTTTGCTACGACAATGAGTCACAGGTTGCCTTTATGCAAGATGTCCTGTGACTTCTGCACACTATTCTCTGCCTTGATCAGTCCCACCAGGCTGCTGTTCTCCTCCCCATTGGACAATGCAGAAAACTGAGGCTCAGCAGACAACGTGACAGGGGTATCAGCCACCACAGCCAGACATCGGCAGTGCCAGCACTCAGACCGGGCTCTGACAGATTCCAAGGCCAGATCTGTGTCTCCCCAGAGGAATATCTCGCAGCCAGTCCAATTGAGAGCGAATGGACATGTTTCAATGAAGTATGTGTTTGGGAAGGCACGCAGTGTCACACCATGGGATCTGATCAGTGTTTCCCCCAGTGGCCTCCAGGACCTCCTTGTGCCACACCTGCAAAGTCAAGTGTCACTCGTCCTTCCACTAACAGAGCTGCAAAGTGGATCTGAAAGAATCAGACAAGATAAATCACAGCTTTGTGATATGTCCTGTGCCTCTTCTCAGAGCGCACCCAGGAGCTCCCAGTGCACTGGGCAGTGTTGCTACTATTTAATAACATGCAAAGCGCTTCTGAGGAAAAATGTCCTGTCCCCATCTCCACCCTACCCGCACATGAGCTTTTTTCTTTATTTTGGATGAACAGTGATTGAAGCCCATCGTCCTGACTGGAGAGTTAAATCAAGCCGCTCAGACAGGTGATTGAAAAGGAGACACGGAGCAGTCGATTTGATTTCGCACAAACCCGAGCTGGTGAGACGGTTCTGAGGTGCTTCTGCTATCTCAAGAAACATCAAATTAAGGAGCCTGCTGGGGCTGACAGGGAGTGGAGAGGCTCTCAGCTCCAGCCTCTCAGTAGCTGTTTCAGATTAGGCCAGTTCTCCTGGAACTTTCTCCCATCATGAACTCTGCCCTTGCTGCTAAAATGATGTCTTTCGATGCAGGACAATGACCGTGGTGGCTTTAAGGACAATACAGGAGTCTGCATAAACAGTGAAGCCCAGAAGAAACCCAGACCTAGGAGGGAACCTGGGAGCCATGACAGTGTCCTTAGCCAACACCCTTGCTACAAAGCAGACCTTTCTATGCAAGGCAGCCCTTGACGTACACTCCTTGCTCCTGGTCCTCTCTTGGACCCTCTGAGATTGGGTCCCTCAGCAAAGTTCTGGTGTCCCAAAAATCCAGGAGTGGAGGATTTTTGCAAGCTGTTGGGGACATTTCAAATTATCCTTTAGTAGCAGTGGGTTCCTGGGGACAACCAGCAGCATGCGTCCACCTGCCACTTCTCAGGGGCTATCATCTAGTCTCTGCCTACAGGCACAGGTTGCCTGGGCCCTCCCTGGGGCCACTTCTTTCTCTTCCCCAAAGACAAAGTCAAAACACTTTAGAGATTAAATGGAAACAGTTTGTGGAGTGTAATCAGCTTAGCGCAGCCAGAAGCCTCCTGCTTGCCCTTCTTCATGCTGCCACAGCCCCCACACCAAAGACACTTCCTCATCTACAGCCAAAAGGGCCACACAGCTAAGCTCCAGCAAGGTGTGGAGGGTCCTTCCAGGACAGCCAGTGTGCACACTTAGAAGGCAACCTTCCTGGTCCATGATGACTTCCTAGTCATCTACTAGCTTCCCATGTCAGATGCCCAGCCTGGACTGAGATCTGGCCTAGGGCCACAAACCAGAGCAACTGGCCTTGGTCCTCTTCAAAACTGGCTAAGCCAGAGGATCTGGTGGTGGAGGGGAAGGATACAACAAGGCTGACCACATCCACCCAGAGTGGGGTAGAGACGCCTTGGTCTTTAAACCAGTGACTCCACCTATGCCTTGCTGTACACACATGAGAGAAAGAGGGGACAAGCAGGGGGAAGAGGAGGAGGAAGTTCCTGAAAAACACCTTAAGTCAGACTAGAAGCTGATTTAGTGGTGCCCAAGACCCTCGTTTGAATCCCAGCACTACCACAGCCCCAAAATCAGGCAAAAAAAAAAAAAAAAAGAATCATGCCAGGGCTGCTCAGGGTTCAAGCTGATAGCCCCGTAGACTGGGAGGAGCAAGATGCTGACTGGCCAGCTGGGGAGAGCAAGAGCTGAAGCTAGACCCAGAAATTCAGGCTACCCCCCCCACCCCCCCAATCAGGCAGCTGCCTTACAGCCTCTCCTGAGCCTTAGGCCTCTCGTCATAAAACAGGTTGGACAGAATCATCTCCAGGCCATGGCTTGGATCTGAACAGTCCCCAGGTGTTAAAGGTTTGCATATTGAAGGTGTGGTCACTAGTGCAGCAATAGGGGAAGTGACCAGACCCTGAGGACTGACATCATCAATAGATCCACCCACTGGCAGGTTCATAATTTGTTGGTCTACTGGGAGGTGATAGGATGGTAGGAGGTAAGACCTAGTTAAAAGGAGTGTGTCCTTGAGGGTGTGACCTCAAGGGCATAATTTGTCTTCAGACTCTGTGTCTCTGTCTCTATCTATCTACTTAACTCTCTTGGGCCACCAGAAAGCAGGCACCTTCCTCACCCAGCTACCACGATGCTCTGTCTCACCCCAGGCCTAAGGAATGAGGGCAGCAAGCTGAACCCTCCGAACAAACAAACCTTCCCTCCTCAGACTGTGTCTCTGGGGCAGTTTTTCCCAGTAACAGAAAAGCTGATGAGCACACACCTTGAGACCCTCACTCTGTGCCAACCTTGCCTGTTGGTGGATTTTGCTTTAATCAAGTTGCCTGCCTGGAGCAAAATTTGGATTGACTGGGGAGGCATGATGTGGGCCGACTGTCCACTTTAGGCTCATGTGTTTCAGTACTTGGCTCCCAGACGGTGGCCCTGTTTGGGGAGGCTAGCACCTTTAGGAGGAAGCCAGTCACTGGGGTAGGACCTTGAGCTTTTATGATCGTGTTCCGTGTGGTTGCCCTGTCTCTGCTACCGGACGTTCCCTGTGGTTGCCCTGTCTCTGCTACTGGACTTTGGATACAATGTGACCAGGCAGCCTGCAGCTCTAAGGAGCCTTCCTAGCCATGGTGGAATCCCTTCCTTTCTTACATTGTTTCTTTAAAGAAATGTTTTTCACTACGTGTGTGTGTGTGTGTGTGTGTGTGTGTG
>CAJQZJ010001750.1:7462710-7504756 GCA_907164525.1 Lophiomys imhausi | reverse complement strand
TGTGTGTGTGTGTGTGTGTGTGTGTGTGTGTGTGTGTGTGTGTGTGTAGTGTGTAGTGTGTATATCTGTCTGGTATATGTTTCTGTGTGTATGTGAGTGGTATCTGCCTAGCTCTGTCTGTGTGATTTTGTGTGTGTGTGTGCATGTGTGTGTTCTGTCTGTTGTATGAGCTGTGTGTGTCTATTCTGTCTGTAAGTGGTGTGCCTGTTCCTAACAAAGGGTTTTGCTCAGTATTTCTTGAACAGCATAGAAAGCATCACATGGGGAAGGGATGGAATACATTACAGAAATCTTTATCAGAGTTTTACAGGGGATTAAGTCACTAGCTCAACTGATCCCAACTGACCCAGAAAACAAACATCATTGTTTACTGACCAATATCCATAATAGATGCTTCAACTTTATGATAGACTTGAGGCAGTTGCTTTTAACTTCTGTATTTGCTGCTTTCAGCAAATGAATCACATACATTACTCTAAGTTACATGGAAGAGTATATAATTTTAAATTACAGCTATGCATTGGCTTGGGTTATAAACATTGATTACATGGGAAATCCAAGGCACTCCAGCAAAAGTTCCTGTCTCTTACAATGTAAGGGATATTTTTAGAATATCATAACCCCACACTCACCCAACTGCTGGGATTATAGGAGTGTGCCACCACACGAGATATTTTATGTAAGCAAAATGCAGAAAAATCAAACCATAAAGAGAGGGGACTACTGTATACAGAAAGTGCTTAGAATTGGTGTTTGACTTTCCATAGCTTTGCTCAACCCCTCAAAGGCCATGAAACACTGTGTAGACATGATGGGTACTTGTTGAGTGAGTGGCGTGCCCATAGCTCCTACCGTTGGCACATCATCAAGTAAGTCTTCACTCACATAGGATGGAGCTCAACTCTCATTCCCCCACTTCCACTTCCTCAAAGACTGCTGTCCTCCATTTTTTTTTTTTTTTTCAGATGAACCATTGAGGCCAGAGATGGCTTGCCTCAGAAGTTCCCTTGAATTATGGCAGGCAGGCCCGACCCTGTCTCAGGCTTCTGTGCTATCAGAACAGGGCCCCTCCTGGGCAGGCAGTTTGGAGGTGTTTAATCAAACTGAGTCCCTCCCTCAGACACCTGCCCCTCAGCCTCTAAAACCCAAAGTCAAATCTGTTTTTGATGTAGCAGAGCCTCCTCTGCAATTGAGAAGCTGAGCCATCTGCCGCCAGCCTGGGGCTGTCAGGAGGGAGCCCAAGCCAGGCAAGGCAGTGTGAACTGGCTTTGTGATGCCTGCTGCCTCTCCTGGCAGGCAGGGGTGGGAGAATGAGCTGTGTAAGACCCCATCCACCTACCAGTAAAGTCTGGACGGTTCCAACACCACATGATTGAAGCTAGAACTGTCAGTACTAGGATGGAACACATGCCAAGGCTGGAGGCTGGAGGCCAGGCCCAGGCAGAATGGGGTAAGGCCTTGGCCAGAACATTGAACCAGATCAAGAATGTTCTAAAAGCACAGTGAGAGGAGCCAGAGGTAAAATCCTCAGTTTCTTCTAACAAGGGGATCAAACACCCTCTTCCGACCTCCAAAGACACCTGTGGACATGTGGCCTTTACACAGAAAAGGCACACAAATATAAATAAAAATGGAAAAAAAATGGATAAGCTCAAGGTAGGATCTTTAGATGTCCCTCCCAACAAAACCCCTGAAGTATTTAGTGCTATCCTTCCCCCATTATAATATCAAAATAACATTTAATTTTTTTTCCTTATGGCATAAAAGTTTCAGGACAAAGAAAG
Source organism: Lophiomys imhausi (assembly GCA_907164525.1). NCBI lineage: Eukaryota > Metazoa > Chordata > Mammalia > Rodentia > Muridae > Lophiomys > Lophiomys imhausi. The sequence goes on along the minus strand of CAJQZJ010001750.1, from coordinate 7,502,972 downwards.
GCCACATACAGTAGCTCTAGGGCCAAGCTGTCTGGATTTAAATCTGGCTTTGAACACCTCACCTATGTGCCATGCCTCAGTCTTCTCATCTTTGAAATGGAGATGAATGTGCCAGAGTGCTTCCTCACATGGGGACTGGGGAAAAGAGACAGTGTGGATCAAATACTTAGAACGAAGTCTGGTGCAGACTAAAAGCTCATTAAATGGCATTAAGATTTTTTTGCCCTTTCTTTTGAGACAGTGTCTTACCGTGTAGCCCAGGCTAACCTCAAACTCACAACCTTCCAGCCTTGACCTGAGAGCTGGGGCTGCAGATTTACACCATCACATCCAACCCGTTATACTTTTTCAGATTTAAATGTCTGCTTTCTGAATTTTGGGTTCAGAAACAGCTAGAAGAGGCCACTGAAGGTCAAAGGTTTTACCCTTTCTGGGGTCCTAAGTCCACGATTGGAGCAGCCCACTAGGGGTGTGAGGAGAACCAAGATCATTTCTTGGTCAGCACCAATCCCAGCATGCCTTTGTAAGACCACAGCCATGAGCCCGTGGAGAGGACAGTAGCATCCACAGGGGTAAGGAGTTAGTCACTAAGAAAGGGCAGAACACAGGGCTCCCTGGACATGCTTCCTGGCCAGCAGTCCCACCACCAGGAGCAGTAGTAGGATGCTAAAGAGAAGGGAAGGGGACTCAGGGGTTCCAGGCAGGTCCAGATTTGGCCCGAGGAGGAGACTGTATGGGACAGCAAGTGCAGGGCTGAGGCAGAGGACACTCTCGGTACTGCCTTCTGCCTTCCTTGGCCATGGCTCTGCATTTGAGTACAAGAAAAAAAAAAAAAATCAGAGTTTTATTGTCTCTCCCAGGCTGGCTTAGTAATTAAGCACTTGAATAAGGAGAGGTATATATCCATGGACAACCACCAGGTTGCCTGCCTGTGTGGAAACAGCTCTTTGAAGCCTGCCACAATTAAGGCTGGAGCTAGGGACTCCCTGCCCAAGGACCTGGAACCTGCAGCATCCTCATGCTGCCCTGCCCTCACTTGCTATGGCGGTGTCCTTCCAAAACCTCAGGACTGGAAAAGGGAAGAGGAGATATCACCCACTGTTTACTGTTAAGTCCCCTAAGCTAACAAGGACAAGGGGAGCAGCAGACACAAAGACAGGCAATGAGAGACAGAGACACTGGGACACCGGGTGACTTCCTAGCTGCAACTTCAACTCTTCCATCTAAGGAGTACCCACATTCTCAGAGTCAAGTTCTCTTTGTGAGCTGGCGGCTTTGAACAGGTTTCTGTCCCTCCAGCCAAGATGTGAAGGGTGTGTTTTCTTTCTCTCTGACACTATTAATCTTAAATGCCATCATTAATTTACTAACAATGTTGCATCCACGTCTCGTGTGTCCTGTTACCAGAAACAAAAGGTGAGGACGCGGTGGGGGGAAACCTTGCTTGAGCAACGCAAATGAATTCCCCTGCCCGTGGGGCCCCATCTAACTTTGATTCTACATTCAAAGATACCATCCAGTGGCGAAAAGCAATTAAAAAGGAGCCCTGATCTTTCCTTGAATCTCTCAAAGTACCCAACCCCTCTCCTCTCTCTCCCTTCCCCAGAGCCTCTCCCACTTGGAACCTGAGCATCTTGCTCACATACATCTCTCCCCTGTCCTCCACAGCAATATGGAGGGAAGTGTGGCTAGAAGCTTTTGGCTCTTTTGTTGTTGTTGCTTTCCTTTTTCCCTTCCCACCAGTCACAAAAGAATTCTTAGAACTGGCAGTAGCTACCTACCGGGAGTGTCCAACCTTTGGGCATGGATATGATGATCATCAAAGGTCACATTCACTGTCCTGGGATACCTGCAGCCCTGGAAGGTCGTAATTTGGACATGCCTGTTAGATTCTTAGTCCTAGCCCTTCCTTCCTTCAGCCATGTCTTTGCTTGGTCTCACAATTCTGGATCCCTGGAGTCCTGAGAAGAAAGCTGGCAAGATAATTCTTAAGAGGGTTGCCCAGGGAACCAGCATGAAGAAGTCTCCCTGTCCTGTGAGAGAGGGGCAGAGAGGGACAAGCCAAGTCCCAAAGCAGCAGTTTTAGCCCTAGCCTTGACTATCCTGATAGGGATCAATGCCCCCGGGAAACTAACAGGACTGGTCTTTCCATCCTGATGGGGCGATTTCAGGGCACCCAATTCTTCTCTGCAGCACATGCCCCAATACCACTGGTCTCCACCCGCACCACTCACTCAAGGTCAAGTTCTCACAGTCCTGGGTTCTCCTTTTCAGCAGCCGGTTGGCCTCGGGTCCAGAAGGTCCACCATCTCCTCCCAGGATACCTTCACCTTCATGCATCATAAGCTCCCACCTGAATACTGACTTCCCGAGCCATTCCGACTCTCACCTGCTATCCTGTGCATGAGCACACACACACACAGTCCCACATGCTCTGGAGACCGGCCTTCTGCCTCCCTCTTCCAGCTGCTGGTGGATATCCCCACTGCCTGGGGGATACCTCCAAGTCTCTTCTCGGCATTCAAGACCTGTTCCCTTGGCCCCTTTTGGCTCATCTCCAAATCCTCACTGCCCTTAGGCTAGGCTAAGGGTGAGGTTTCAGTGGTTAATGCATACTTCCAAACTGTTTGAATTTGTTACTATGAGCGGATATCACGTTCACAGAGCACCAGTCTTCCTATGTCAGTCAAGCATCTCATTCTGCCTGTGTGGCCCCTGGAGACCTCCTCACTGTGTAGTATGCCCTTCAAGGTCAACTGATGTGTGTTGGTCCCCTTTCTGGTCCCTGGTACCAGCAACAGTCCAATTCAGTATGTATTTCATGCAGTTGAGAGTCTGGGCTCTGCAGCCAACCTGGCTGGGTTCAAATACAGACTCCACCATTACCCACTGTGGCCTTGAGTTAGTGACTTCACCTCTCTGAGCTCCCATTTTCTCAGCTGCTAAACACAGTAAATAATAGTATTTGATTTTTTTAACTATTGAGAGGATTAATTAAAAGAAATACTATATACAAAGTACTTAACACAGTGTTGCCTACAATAGCTAGAACTTAATTCTTGGTCAATTAGTATTAATACTACCACTAGCATCACTCCAGCCCAACGCTGGCTTTCGAATTTTTGATTTCACAAAACCATGGGCTCTTATATCTGTAACTGTGTCTCAAATACGGAAACGGGGTCTCAGCAAGGTTAAAAGACTTGACCAAGATCATATGGCCATAAGAGACTTCCCGGAGACAACATTACTTCCACAGCCACCTCCTGGGTGCTTTCTTGTCTGCACATCAAATCAGCTTCTTCACCCATGGGTGTTCAGAGATATGTGTGTCTGGATATGGCCAGGGGAATGGGTAGACCGGGATTTGAGAGCGGATAGGGTTTGGTCATCGTTCTGTGCATGCTGATGTGTACACCTGGATGGTGTCCTTGTGTAATGTGGGCATGAATGAGCACATGCCTGCATGTGTGGGGATGGGGTAGGTGCCTGTAGGAGGGTCCCACCACACATGTGTAACTGATATTACCATCCTATGATAAGATCCTACAGGCAGAACTGGACACACCCAAATCTCCCTATCTCCATAGCTCCCCGGCACAATGCATGGCCCAAAGACTGGCACAGAATGGGTCTCGTTTAACACAAGTGAAGTAGAAGAAAATAAGATGTGTGTCCCCAAAAGCTCCAGGCATTTCCACCTCCTCAGCAGACCCATCAGCTGAGCTCAGCATTGCAGGAGGGGTGCTCCCCAGGGACCCCGTCCAGCTGGGCCACTCTGAGCCTTCCCAAATCAGGCATCAATTGCAGGACAGCAGCTGGCTGAAGTCTTCCCATGAGGGGGTTGGATGAGTGGGTGTCTGGGGACACACCCCCAGCCTGAGGGTGACTGCTTAAGTGGCAGTAAAAGAAACAAAAGATGAAATACATCAGCCTTTGGCAGCTGTGAAAAGAGCAAAATCGCTCAGCAGAAAACCAGGTACCATCCATCATCCGGCCCTTCTCCACTTGAGCTGCTGGAGCAGGAGGGTTTTTAATGCCCTCCGCTTCGTTTGCATTCTCACAGCTACCCTCTTATGGTAGTCGAGGTTGCCAAGAAGATCTGAGTGGTTTTTTAAAGACGTTTCCGCCAAGGAATAAGTTTTTTGGGGCGGGGGAAGAAAGGGGAAGGAAAGTTCTCCGAAATAATACATTCCCTCTGCAGAACGACAGCAACCCACTCTGCAGATGTATTAGCCCCATAAAAGCCAAGCGAGAAGTTTGGCCCAAGTACATTCTGAGCTGGCCAGAAGAGCTGTTCATTCATTTTGCAGCAGAGTGGAGGAGAATCGCTGGAGAGCGCTTCAGAGGAGGTCTGCAGCGTGGGTGTGACCAGGGTTTTGTCACCCTGCGAAACGTATAGTGGAGGTCAGAGTCTCTCTGAGCCAGAGGGCACCTTCAGAAGTTCCCACTAGCTAAGGGAAGCGCAGCAGCCGACAGTCCAGGAAAGGACTGTTCTTCCTCCTCTCCGATGGTTGGGCTGAGGCTCCTACCCTTGCACCCTTGGCTGAGCCCTTCAGCTCAGCCAATTTGCAGCCTAGTTCTAATTTCCAGAGCTAGGTGCCTCTCATGGGTGCTGAGGCTAGAAGACTCCCAGAGGAGAAAAGCAGCTTGTCCAGGGGAACACTCTGGTACGTGTCCAGCAGGATTGATTGGAACATTCCCCGTCCCTGGGCCACACTGCTCTCTTTCCTCTCAGCAGGCACCATGGAACCCTGGAACCTGAGTCAGGAGAGATGGGAAGGAAACAATGTCAGGTATCCTAGTTCTGTCATAAAGAAGGCGGGCCAGGAGACCACCAGGCTAGCCAGCATGAAGAACTTTCTTGATGCCAAGATCCAAGCTGGACATCATGACACATACTTGTAACCCCAACTCTCAGGAGACAGAAGCAGAGAGGGAGAGAGAGAGAGAGAGAGAGAGAGAGAGAGAGAGAGAGAGAGAGGACTATCTTGGGCCTACTCTTGGTCTGAGCTCTGCACTAGTTGCTCTTGTCTTCATACAATGGGTCAGTCACAAACATGTTGGCCTGGCCAATACAAGGAAACTGCCCTCTGCCTCCACAATAGCTTCCCTGGCTCTGGCGCTCTGTCCAGCTTCCCCCCATCACAGTTAGGACTCACTGTGAAGTGGACAGTCACTTGTAAAGCTCTGTTCCTCCTTGGCCTGTTGACCAGGGCCTCTGGGAGATGCAGAGGTTTGGTTGCTATTGTCTGTTTTTGTTATTTAGATACAATCTCATTCAAGCAAACCCAGCAGTCGAGGAAGACCTTGGGCTTCTGATCCTCCTGATTCCACCTGCGGAAGTGCCGGGGTTGGAGCTGTGTGTCACCATATCAGCTAAGATCTTCAGCACCTGTGCGAGCCAGGTGACGTAAGCCTCACACCTGCACTGCCTTAGGATCGGGGGAGTTTGAGGCCAGCCTGGTCTACATCTGAGCTACATAGAGATATCCAGGCCAACCTGGACAACAGAATTAGATCCTGTCTCAAAAATACCAAAAATTTTCAAAAATTTGAACCCAAAACTCCTCTGGCTGCTAAACTATATTCTCCACCAACTCCTAGCCTTCCTAGACCCTTCTCAAATGCTGTCTGTCTGTGACGTGTTGTGGTCGCCTGCTGGGTTTCAGACTCTCATGTCCTCCTCCCTCCCAAGCATCATGAGCACATCTCTATCCTGATACCTTTGACTCTGTCCGGTGAGAGGTGTGGGCAGGGGTTTAAAATAGAGCTAAGGCAAGGCCGGGGGTGACGCTCACCTTGAATCCTGGCACTCAGGAGACAGAGGCAGGCAGATCTCTGTGAGTTTGGGGTCTACAAAGCAAGTCCAGGACAGCCAAGGGTTGTTACACAGAGAAAACCTGTGCAAAAGAGAGAGAGAGAGAGAGAGAGAGAGAGAGAGAGAGCGCGCCATCAGTGTGCTGGCAGCAGGTCAGCTGATGAACTCTTACTCTGTGGCCTGAGGACTCTCATTTGACCTTCCCAATAACGTGCCTGAGGTAACTTCTAGTCCTCTCCCTTTTACAGAAACTGAAACTGAGAGAGATTAAGTAATATACACAGCTAGCAGGTCACAGGAGGGCCAGAATTCAAGTCCTATAACCCATCCCTAGACTTCTCCTGTCCCCAGCTCAGCACAAGACTACATTGAAGGATTACCGACTACATCAAACCCCTTCAGCAGCAAGTGCTCGCCAGAGACCCAGAGACAGGAAGGCCTGGCCAATGAGCTTCCTCCCTCAAGTATTCCCAGAATCAGACAAGTGATCTTTACTGACCTTCGCTTATCTGTAAATGCCTTTGACTGTCCTGGACTCCAGAGTGTCCAGGGTGGAAGACTCTTCCCTCTCCATGGATCTCACATCTGGTCCCTCAACAGGCCCCACTTCATCTGTCCCCAGTAGGCCTCCATTCCCGTTTCCCCTCCCTCAGATGCCAGGGGCTTGAAGCTTCTCTTCCACCCAAGTGACACCAGATCTTGGAATGGGACTCCCCACATCAGCTCCCTCATTGACTGCGAACCAGCTAACAGACTGCCCAGCATCTTGGAGAAGGACCTACACCCCAACATTTGCCTGCCTGTCCAGTGGGACAAACACCCTCCTTCCTCCTGTGAGGTGCACCTGCTGACTAGAGAGCCGAGAAGAGCAGGAAAGGGCTTCGGCCCTGAGAACAGTGCAAGTCAGATCATTACTAAAGACCACTAGAGCCTGATAAGGCTCAGGAAGGAAGAGGACAGAATAGAAAGAGCAGGAAGGAAAGAGCGATTAGACAGTTAACAACTGCGGTTCCTGGTTACTGATCCTCCAACATTCACCAGGTCACTTATGCACACTCACTCACCCAACCCTTCCTTCTGAGAAGACACACCAGTTCTGCTGCACGACTCAAAAGCCAAGCAAAGCTTCCGAAAGGCTACAGTCAGAACGCCAACACCGTCCTTCTTCCCAAACTCCCTCCAAAGCTGTTGGCCTCGGCTTCCCCATTTACCCAGAGGAAGATGAGTGTGAGGCGATCTTCATGGCCATTGTTCTCTCAGCTGTGCAATGGGGATAATAAAACCACAAAGTATGGTGTGCTGATGATCCAAAAGGGTTCACATTTTTTAGAATCTGGAATGTACGAGGATGTGCCGTTCTTAGTAATAACATTCTTTGCAGGATCTCTTATGTTAGCCTGCAGATCATGTGAGCTCCCAAGGAACACATTCTCTGCCCTGTGGTACAGACAGCAGCTGCTGTTGTCACCCACTGAGCTTAGTCTCAATTTATGCCTCCAGCCCCTTCTATCCAACAGAGAAGAGCCTAAGGGACCTGGAAGAAGACAGTGTATTCAAGTCCTACAACCCAACCACAGGGTTTTCCTAGGGTTGGCATGGCTGGCCAGTGAAAACTCCTGCAGAAACTGTAGGTTTCCTGTGAATTTCAATGAGGGATTCTTCTGCAAGGACAAGAGAAAACCACTATGTCAAAGGGAAAGGCTGAGTTTTACTTGGGCAGCTACAACCACAGAATAAGTGCTACTACAGAGCAACACAAGTGTGGGGTCCACACCCAGTGGACCTCTGTGCCTGAGCTAAGAACACGAACGAGCTCATAAGAAACCATCACCAGACCAAGTCAAAGGTACCAGGATAGAGATGTTCACATCCTTGGGAGAAATGGAGACATGAGAGTCCTAACTCCAGCAAGAGACACACAGGCCATCTCAGACAGCACTTGAGAAGGGTCTGGAAAGAAGAATAGAAGTTCCTGGGGAGCATATCTCAGTGATAGAGTGTTTAACTGACATGCTCAAGGCCCCAGGTTCAATCTCCAGTACTTCCAAGAAGGACAGAGGTTCCCCAGACACTAGAAAAGGCTAGGATGGGGAAAAGGCATCCCAGGCAGAAACAATAGTATGAACTAAGACAGAATGTGTGTGTGTGTGTGTGTGTGTGTGTTTTAGTGTGAGCAGGTTTGTGTGTGTGTTTGTGTGTAAGTCCAAAGTGTTGGGCAACAATCCAGTGTTCCCATGTTAGAATACAGGGCCTGGTGACAAGGGACACTGGGAAAAATTTTGGGTCAGATATATATGGCTGTGTATGCTGCATTTAAGGCCAATGTGGTTTGTCTCTCCCCTGACTGGAAGGTTTCGACAAAGACAGTGGTGTGATATGCTGCTTATCTGAGGGGAGTCATGTGGATTGTGGGAGCTGCAGAAATAGAGATGGGGAATGGTTCAGACTCTTGACTTTTCCAAACTTCAGACACTGAGCAGAGGACCAGAGGTTCCCAAAGTAATACTGGAAGAAAAGCAAAGGATGATGAAGGTATTCCACTACAGAATGGGCAAGTGGACACAGAGAATGGGCAAGAGACCCAGGGACCCTTGGGCCATAGTTTAGCCTACCACATAGATAATGGCTAAGAACTCTCCAAGACCACCAGAAGCCTGGCTTTCTGGGCCAGCTGAGATATGGATCCTGAGACCCTAGATAACAAGAGATTATCAGGAACCCAAGAACCCAACCAGATTCTTGCAACCGGAGTAGCAAATATACTCCCTTTACCTGTCAGATTGATGGATTGGTGGTGTCTGCCTAAATTACTATTTGAGAAGGATTATGAGACCATAGCTGGGCCCAATGAGAAAGAGCTGTGATTTATTAGTAGTCTGTCATGGGTGCTGGGTTGGGAGGGGTGGTACATGTGTCTCCTACTTGTTTTGTTTGTCGTTCATATGCAGATTCTATGCCCAGGATTACTGAGATTTGTGACCAGTTAGGAGAGACAACAGGCACACAGTGAGGGAGGAGCAGTTACCTGGCATTCCCAAGGCGTGTTCTTGACCTCCATCTGGGGGATCTAGAAGATTATCAGGCTGCGCGTGCTGGCTCATACCTGTATTCCTAGCAGAGACAGGAAAAAAATCACAAGTTCAAGGCCAGCCCACCCCACATAGAGAAACCCTGCCTCAAAACAAACAAAAATTAGAAAAGCATCAGACAACATGTCTATCTATGGCAGTAAGCAGTAGCCCTTGTGTGGTCCCTGACATCTTAAACAGCACCTTAGAAACCCTCCTTAGAAATCCATGGGACCCCCTAGACATTAGCCTAGTGCTAGAGTGTTTAGCTCTCAATAATGCCACGTGTATAGAGGTCATGTCAAGAAATAGGATACATAAGAGCTGGGGAGGCATTTTTTCACACAAGCATAAGAGCTAAAGTTCAGGTCCTCAGAACCCATGTAAAAAGCCAGGTGGGCATGGTGGCCACCTGTAATGTCCACACTCGGGACAAGGAATCCTCAGGTCGAGCTGGCTAGTTAGACCAGCAGGAACTGGCTCATCAAGAGATACAGCCTCTCTATAAGTAGAAAGAGCACACAATTGATTGTGAAGCTCCACAGCTTCCACTCCAAATGGCTATCCTAACTGTTCATTGAGTCATATAGTCTTTGGGTCTGGTCAATCAATTTTAATATGTGATTTTTTTTATTTGCTACCTTTTTTATAATAAATGGATTTTTGCTGTTTTTAAAATAAATAAATAAAGTAGAAAAACAATAAGAGAAGATACCTGATGATGCCAACCAACTTCAGGTCTCCCCAGGCAGGAACATTCATGTGTATGACTACATATATGTGTGCCCACACACATGCAAACCTGCACCCACACCACACAACATATACATGCAAAGAAAAAAAAAGGAAGAAAAGAAAGGCCACAAACACTGTGTCAGTCAAGTTGGGAGAAGGCTCAGCAGTTAAGAGCACACTTGCTTTTGCAGAGGACCCAGGTTTGGCCCTCAGCACCCACATGGTGGCTTCCAGCCATCTGTAACTTCAGTTCCAGGGCTCCAACTCCCACTTCGGGTCCCTGCGCAGTCATGGCGCACGTACATACATGAAGGCAAAACACTCAAACGCATAAAACAAGCCCTTAAAAAGACACTGTGAAAGAATGTCTTTGAGGTGGAACATTCTTCACTTGGGACCAGTGAGGAGCTGCAGGCCTGGAAGCTCCTGAGCACTGTGCACAAGGTGTTGAAGCCTGGGCATTTTTCTCAAATGAGGTCTTCAGTTTTCTGCAATCTCTCAAAGAGATCTATACCCCCAGAAAGGCTTCAACCATCACTCAAGATGAGGGAGAGTAATGAGGTATAATTGAATCCTGCTGGATGAAGGAGCAGCTACGTCTCTCAGTAGGAGGTGAGTTTCTGGGGCTAACAGCTGACTGCTCCATAGTGCAATCTGCTTAGCCATTAAAAAACGTCCTCCACCCCGGCATAGTGGCACACACCTGTACTCCCAGCACTCAGGAAGCTGAGCCCATCACATCATGAGTTCCAGTGTGGGCTGTCTAATGAGGCACTGTCTCAGAAAGTTGTCCCTCCAATCTGGAGGGCAAACTTGGGGCTACGTTTGAATATTGGAGCTCTTAGAAATCCAAGAGGCATTTTTTCCCCCTCTAAAGTTCTTAGAGACTGAGGAGGGAGCTCAGTCAGTAAAGTACTTACAAGTACAAGGATGTAAATTCAGTTCCCGGATTCCACATTTTAAAAGCCAGATGTGAGGGATAATAGCGCGTGCTATGCAAGCATAAGGAGCTGAGTTCAAATCCCCAGCACTCTCGGAAAAAGCCAGACACAGAGTGGGGTGATGGTGCGTCTGATGAAGATGCACTGCTCACAAGTGTGAAACTGTTGAATAAATAAAAGACAGTCTATTAAAAAGTACCAAGAAGCCAGGCTCGCTTGTGTGTGCCTGTAAGCCCAGCAGCGGAAGGCACAGACAAGAGGCTTTTGGGAGCTTGCTAGTCAGACAGGTGAGCTCCCAGCTGAGTGAGAAAACCTGTCTCAAGACAGTAATGTGGGCAGTGGTAAAGGAAAACACCCTGTGCCTAGCCCTGGCCACCATGTATACATGCATAGGAACACACACACATTCATATGTGTTCAACACATGCACACACACGTGCACATGTGAAAGAAGGAAATCAGACATGATGGCATACACTAGAGAGGTAGAGACAGGCAGACAGCTGAACCAGCAAGCTCTGGGTCCTGGTGAGAGACCCTGTCTCAAGAAAAAAGGATGACATCTGAGGACCAACACTAAAGGCTGTCCACTGGCTTCCACACACACATGAGCACATACACACACACACACAAGCACATATGCACACACACACACACACGAGAACATATGCACACACACACGAGCACATGAGCACATACAAACACACGAGCACATATGCACACACACACACATACACGAGCACATATGCACACACAAGCACATACATATGCACGCGTACACAGTGCTCTTGGTTTTTATAACTATCAGAAATGTTCATGCCCCCCCACAAAAGGTTTCAATGGTGGCTCAGAATTTAGTAAAATACCACAGTGGCTGAAGAGCCAGGGAGGTCAGCGGGACCAGTGACAGCAATAAGACCCACCGTCCTTCTGTTCAATAAGTGACAGTGACACGTGAAGACACTGCCTACCCCAGAGCACTGTGACAGGTGGGGCTGTGACAGAGCCTTCTAGAAACTATTGAACTTGGGAAGTTGTGTTTGATGGAACTGAGTGTGTAGCTCAGGGTCAGGGACCAGGGCATAGTGGCTGAGCTGCCATCTCTGGCTCACAGCGGTGGGTTTGCTGTGTGGGAGGCAGTGCGGTGCTGTGGGTGAGAGAACAGTCTGGAGCCTTGGCTTGCCTATGTAACCCCTCATATTTAACCAGTGAGATGGCTCCATGGGTAAAGGTGCTTGCTGCCAAGCCTGTCGGCCTGAGTTCGAGCCCTTAGGACCCGCATGGTAGAAGAAGATGACGACTAACTCCCACTGGTTGTCCTCTGGCCTCCACCCATAAACCATATATATATATATATATATATATATATGCACACAGTATATATATCATATGATATATATACATTTTAATTAAATATGTTTATTTTCTCTGTGCCTCAGTTTCTTCATCTGTAAAATGAGGGTGGCAGTGGCTCCTGATTCCCAGTTACTGAACTAAATGGATATACATGGAACACTGAGAAGACAACCTAGAGTACAAGTCCAACCAACTAGACCAAAATGGATGTTGTATAAGACAAAGAAGTATGTAGGGCAATGGGGGCTTTGAAAACACAGAGCCAAGGGCTCAGTTGGTAGAACGCTTAGTTAGCACACAGGAAGGCCTGCATTCAATACCCAGCCACAGTGGCACACAATTATAGTCCCAACACTGAAGAGGTAGATGTGGCGGGGTCAAGGGTTCAAGGTCATGCTCAGCTATAATAAGTTTAAGGCCATCCTGGGATATCTGAGACCCTGGATAAAAGGGAAGGAAGGAGGGAGGAAAGAAGGGAGGGAGGGAGGGAGGGAGGCAGAGAGGGGGGCAGGCAGACAGGAGAGCTGGCTCAGTGGTTAAGAGCACATGTTGCTGTTCCAGAGGACCCAGGTTTGATTCCCAGCACCCACATGGTGGCTCACAACCATCTCTAACTCCAGTCTCAGATTCCCTGAGACGCCCTCCTATAGCCTCCTTGGGCACCAGGCATGCACGTTATTCAAGCATACATGCAGGCAAAACATTTTTTTTTCCTAAACATTTATTTATTTATTTATTTATTTACTATGTATGCAGTATTTGGTCTACATATATGCCTGGGCACCAGATCTCAATGTAGATGGTTGTGAGCCACCATGTGGTTCCTGGGAATTGAACTCAGGACCTTTGGAAGAACAGCCAGTGCTCTTAACCTCTGAGCCATCTCTCCAGCCCAGGCAAAACATTTATACACACAAAATACACATTCTAACTTAAAAAAAAAGAAAGGAAGGAAGGAAGAATGGATGGATGGATCGATGGATGGATGGACAGACGGATGGCATCTCAGTAGCCTCTGCTGGTCCTGTCAAGTAGGAGGAGACCTCCGCCTCACATAAGGAGCAATGACTCCAATCCATGGGTCACCTCAGCTCAGGCAGAGCCATGGTAACTTCTAACCACAAGTCAAACGACATCAGAATCTGTTCCAACTCAAAGACGGCGCATCTGAAAATGTTCGTGTCAGCTGCCATTGTGCGTCAAGGTGGCAGCGTGAAGACACCAGTGGAGTGGCAATCTTCATCTTTCTGCTAGTCACCAGATGTGCCAAAATAAGTCCATTTCTTCTAAATTTATCAAAGTGTTGGCAGACAGAAAAATGCCAAGCTGTCAAATGAAACAGAGACTTCGCTTTGGTTTTAAAGATAAATGCCTTCTAAAGAAACTCCAGAGCGGAACAGAACTGCACTGGGAATCACGAAGCCCATGTTCCACCTCTTGGCTTGGTCATCAATGACTGTGTGGGCTTAAGAAGGCTTTTTGCTCCTCAAATGCCTCTAGCTGGGTCATCCTCTTATGCTTCTAAATGTTGACTGGGCATCCTGGCTGCTGATCGGTCCCCTTTGCTCTGGTGACTTAAGGAATAGTGTCATTTGCTATGAGTAATAATCAGAGTAGGGCGGGGCACAAGGAGGGGCTGACTGGGGCCCTGGAGAGCTCATTAGAGGGAGAAGCTCCTGGACTTGTGAGCTCTGACACACTAAAGCAGTCACATGCAAAAAGAGGGGGAAAGAGGGAGCTGGGGAAACGAGTTTATATGGTATGCAGGGAAAAGAGGAGTGGAGTCATGAGCAAGCTGAGAGGAAGGAGCAAATCCCCACCTTCCACCCACATCAGACTTTGGTGGCTTGATCATATTAAACCAGCATCTCCAGGGCTGGGGAGATGGTTCAGTGGATAAGCACTTGCCTTGCAACCATTAGGACCAGAGTTCGGATCCCTAGCATCAACATAAATGCAAGATTGTCATGCTGGCCTGCCTGTAATCCCAAACATGGAAGACAGGTGTAACAGTAAATTTTTATTTAACAAATATATATTTATTAACACTTAACAATTACCTATCCCACCGGGCAGTGGTGGCGCACGCCTTTAATCCCAGCACTTGGGAGGCAGACACAGGCGGATCTTTGTGAGTTCGAGGCCAGCCTGGTCTACAAAGTGAGTCCAGGACAGCCAGAGCTACACGGAGAAACCCTGTCTCGAAAAAAAAAAAAAAAAACAAACAAAAAAAAAACAATTACCTATCCTAAATCCTAAAGCCCGAACCCTAACTATAAGACCTAATCTACAACACCTTAATATCTATAAAAACAAACACTTAACTTTAACCTAAAGTTTCTTAAAAGAATATTCTCTTAGGTTAACTTTTGGCATGGATCCATATGGGTGGTTGATTTCCGCCAAATCTTTCAGTCTTATAGTCTGTGAATCTCGTTCGTCAGATCTTAAGGCAGCTTATAACGACCATTGAAGTGGGCGGTTCTTATAAGAATTGTCTCTTCAGTCCTAGGACCCACTTATTTGCAAGATGAAAAGTTTATTAGGCTCACCATTCAGATGCTTTGGGCCTCCAGTGCTCAGTCCAATCCTGGCATTTTGGCCGTCCAACTCTGCCAAAAGGCTTATTTTGTCACACTATCCACCTATGTGGATCACTGAAGTCTCTGGACAGGTGAAGCAGGAGGAGTGATGTGAAGCTTCTTGGCAAGATGAAGACAGAGGCCTTGTGAGGCCGCGTGCATGCGTGATTTAGATTCTTTGTGTTGGAATGGGTCGCAAAGATCTCGGCATGAACTTTGGTCTCTCATTGCCATGGTTCTTGGTGGGCTTATGCAGGGTACACCACTGTCCAAAATCACATGATTTGCCTTTTGGCGGGCTTTCCAAGGAATGCCCTTCAATGTCAATCATATCTGGATGTAACTGGATCCACTCATATCTTTTTACCTGAGAGGCCTGTCTTTTTGTTATTCCAAAATCCCTATGCTCAATTTCCCTCATCCTACCACAGACAGGGATCCCTGAAGCAAGGTAGCTGAGCAGACATGCAGAAGAGGTGAGCTCTAGATTCATGTAGATCTTACCGCAATAAACATAAGGTGGAGAGTAACCAAGGAAGAAACAATGTCAGCCTCTGGACTCCATATACATGTGCACGCACACATGACCACATGCATATGAACAGGCAACACACACAGACACACACACACACAACAGTATCTCTTGTGCTAAGTATAGTAGCACATCCCAGAACTCGGCAGGTTAAGTCAGGAGGGTTGTCACAAGTTCAAGGTCATCCTGAGCTGTCTCTAAAAAGGCAAAACGACCAACAAACTAGACCCTGTGGATGAACTCTCCAGGAACCCCATCCCCACCCCAAGCAGCTCGAGGTCATGGGCATCCTTTGGATTCTGGATACAAGAAGTTGTAAGGACTCTTAGAGACTAAGCCAGGGCCAACCACGGAGTGACAAGAGTTACATGATTTAGTAAAAACCTCAGCTTGCAAAAGCTTCCAGACCATCCCAGAAGCCACATCCTGGCTCTGTCCATGGTTCTGACGGCCTCTGGCAGAGGCTGGACTGATTGACACCATCCTCCACACCAGCTGTCCACCCAGGCCACATCCTGTGTGACCTCAGACAACTGCAGAGCCAGATGTCTGTATATCTCTGCTTCCCGCCTGACTTACGACCACCTTCCAGCCTGCTCCAGATCATGCCTGGCCTGGCCCAGCTAACATCCCTGCCATCCATATACCCAAAGCCATGCAGCTATTTCATTAACCTCTCTGCCTACCAGTGTGCTCCATTACCCAGTTTGGCAGTCACTCAGCTTCTAAAAACACAACTGTGGGTGGGGCATCAGCCACAGAAAGGGACATTGAGCCTTGGTTGCCCACCACCAGATGGCAAGATCAGAGGCAGAAGCATCCTGCCAGTGTGCTAAGCGGAATAGCCAAGCAAGACTTCCCAGTCAGGGAAACAAGCTGACACATAACACCAGAAGCCCAGCCCAACTGAACATTCCCAAGGAGTCTCTCTCCAACTGCACCTTGCTCACTTTGTCCCCTAAACTTCCTATCTTTAAGGAGCTCAGGACAGCTTGCACAAATGAAATCAAGCAAGTCATGATTAGAAAAAGAAAGATGAAAAAAGACCAAAATGGGGATGGGAGGGAGACACATCTCTCTCCCCTTTTCTATGTCCCAAGTGACCGTGAGTCTGTGACTGGATATCTCCAATATTTTCCCACCAGAGTTGCCACAGGCTACTGTGAGGTAACAGAAATGAAGATACTTGATAAATCATAGAATGTGGAAGAAGGGGCAGTTGCTGCCAGCATCCAAACTCTGTCCAGTCTCTGTCTTACTCAAAGGGACTCTGAAAGTCACCTGGGGGAGGAGGTGAGCCTGTGCTATGAGCCTGATGTTGTCATTGTTCCACAGAGGAGGTGAAATAATTGGTTAATGCCCCAGTCAGGGTCACTATGGCTGCAATGAAACACCATGAGCAAAGCAGCTTGGGGAGGAAGGGTTCATTTGACTTACACTTCCACATCACTGTTCATCATGGAAGGAAGTCAGGACAGGAACCTGGAGGCAAGAGCTGATGCAGAGGCCATGGAGGGAAGCCACTTACTGGTTTGCTCTGCCTGCTTTCTTACAGAACCCAGGACCATCAGGGATGGCACCACCCACCATGGGCTGGGCCCTCCCACATCAGTCACTAATTAAGAAAATGCCTACAGGCTTCCCTATAGCCCATTCTTATGGAGGCGTTTTCTCAACTGAGGCTCCCTCTTCTCCAGTGACTCAAGCTTGTGTCAAGCTGACATCAAACTAACCAGCACAGCTAAGGTGCTGCCAGGACTCAATCCCAGCTCTGTGTGGCTTCCAGCCGCGTAGCCTGGAATCCTTACTGTCACCAACCTCCCTCTCGCTCTTTTACTACAACCCATTTCATACAACCAGACCCTACTTCCAGAAGCCCAGAGAAATGTCCCACTGTCGTGGGAAGCTTTTGTTCTCACTGCCTCTTAGGTCCAAGTCCCAGACTGAGCTTCGGCTCAGTCAGAGCCAGACCTGAGCCAAATGGCCTGGAATTTGGCCTTAGATTTGATAGCCTGCATGACCACCCCTTCCCAGGCTCTTCCCTAGAGCCACACTCCCCATGCCGTATCCCAGCCACTTTCTCCCCAGAAGCAAGAGCAATGGAGGTACAGCCTGTGCCCTGGGACAGATGGTTCTCAAACAATACAGTGTGTATGAATTGCTAGGGCAGGGATAAAGACAGAGCTCCATGGAAAAGTGCTAGTCGGACACGCTGGAGGCATTGGGTTCTGTCCTCAGCACTGCAAAAACAAACAGAGCAAAAGAATCTCCCTGGCAGTGCCATGAGAAGGTGGAGTCGGTGCATGGAGCTGGAGTCCCTCTGGAAGAGTCTAGCCATTTGAATGTCCAAAGGTCTGATGTCAGTGTGCACGCTGCCCATGCCACTCCGGCTGCCGGTCCCAAGCTCTTTGCCCTGAGCTGGAAGAAATCCTCACTGTAGATCCCAAACACCCCAGTGTGGACCCTCGCTGAGGTCAAAGGGTACTCCCTCCAACATGCATTTCACAGATGGGAAAACTGAGGCCTAGGGGAGGAAAAAAAAATCTGCCCAAATCAGACTTTGCATCCCTAATAGAGTCAGGGCAAGGCCAAGATAGACCAGACAATACAATGTCCCCAGAGCCCATGGTATGTGGGAAGGTATGTGGGAGACAAGGCCGTGACAGGCATATGTCCTTTGGATCCCTGAACTGTGGGGCCACAGGACAACTCAAGAGGGAAGCAGACCCTTTCACTCTGATTTATGGGATGGACCCACTAAAGACTCCTAGGCTGGGATGCCATTTGTCACTCCCCCACAGAAGTCTCCCAAATGATGATGGCAGCACACGGCCCGGCCCCTGCCTGTGCACATGCAGAGTCTCTCGTTAATCACTCCCAGGCCATCTGGAACAGCAGCTACGGGAGCTTTCAGACCTGAGCAGAGTGCAGGGGTGGCATGGAGCACAAAGGAGAGGATCAACTCACCAGGCCTGAGCCTTCTTGTCCCCAAAGTTTGGGAAGGGCAGGGCCTCCTTGGAGCTCAATTCATCTCATACCACAGGCCTACAGCTTCATTATCCAGCAGAATTTTCTGGAATGATGGAATTTCTCTCTCCACTATGACTGAGACTCTAATAACTCACCACAAGAGACCATTGAACAATTGTAACATGGCTGATAAGATGAAAAATTCACTTATTTTAGTAAATACTAAAAGGAGGGCTGGGGAGGTGGCTCAGTTGGTATGCATGGAGGTCCCCAGGATAGATATTTAACAAGAAGGAGGAGAAGAAGAAGAAACATAGCTATAAGTCCAGTTCCAGGGGATTCTGGCTTCCTTGAGCAATGCACACACATGTGCACAGACATACCCAGACACATATAATAAAACTAAATAAATCTTTAAAAACAACAACAACAACAAGGTAGACAACTCTTGAGACACACTACCCAAGATTGTCCTCTGGCCACCACACACGTATGAATGCACATGCACATAGCAAGTATTAAAATGAGTGCATTAACTTAGTTAATTAATTAAGTGACTATAGTCACTCGGCCAAATCTCACAAGAGACCTGTGAGTGAGCACTACTCCTCGGAATCCCCATTTAGGGAATGAGGAGGATACATCCCAGAGAGGCCAAGGAGCTTGTCTAAGACACACAGGAAGTAGATAGGGGGCAGAGACTGGGACCCACGAAGTCTGGAAGTCAAGTCTGTTCTTAACCACTGTCCTAAGCTGCCTCCCTCCCAGCACACTGTGTTCCTGACTCACTGTCCCCCGCATGCTGTAATATACAGGGTTACAGATGCACACATGAGCTCTGAGCTACTACCAGGCTAGTCACAGCCCTGCTCTAGAGGCCATGCTAATTTGCGAGCATCCATGGCCTTCATAGGGCCTTGCACTAATGAATGAAAGCGAGCAGGGGCACTGGGAACTCTGCCTCAGTAAAAGAGTCCTGTGGAGAGGAATGACCTACCTGATGGAGAACACACGCATGCACAGTCCCAGCCAATGAGATGGTAGAGGTTCCAGAGCACCTCTCAGCCAGGCCCGGGTGGCCCTGAAGCCCTTCCCAGTCAGATGGAAAAGGCAACGACCTCTAGAGGTTCAAGGTGGGGATGTAATGAACTGAGGGGCAGTGTCCTACGGAACCACAGCTTCCCTGGCTTCACTTCAGCTGGGTCCTGGGGCTCCCTGAGACTCCCCGATGAGTCTCCCCTGGGTTTCTCAGAAGAGAAGATGGCATCTAGGTGGTCACCTGCTCCCACCGCGGGGGAGGGTGGGAGCCCTGCTACGGCTAATTAGCAAAACACATTTAGACCATGACTTACAAATGGCCCCACGCTTCCCCATGCCTCATTTGCATCAAGCTATACTACCTTATTGATTATATTAAATGAGGAGATAGACACACTGTCTGCGATGGGACAATTCCCATCATCAAATCAATTAGTATCAAATGGGATATGGCCCTCACACTTCAGCCCTGCAACTGGATGCTTCCACCACCACGACCCCCACCCACCCCCAACCCCCGCCGTGTGCCTGGCTTTCTGAAGTAATCGTGTTTCTGAGACAGCCACAGTCCGCAGAAACCTTCCCAAGACACTCACCTCTCCTCCGTAGCTACACGTAGGTTTGCTCAGTCACACCGGCACAAGCAAAATGACACCACTGGCAATACTCACTAAGTTACTGCTCCTGTAACTACGCCTGGCCATGGGACTCCTTGGTTCAGAAGTAACCAGGCACATTCGCACCCAGACCCTTATGCACAATCCATGTGTACACACTCATCCGCACCCTCCCACATGAATCCAGAATCCGTGCGCGATACATGCCCAAACCCGGAATACGAACACACGCACATCCTTCCATGACCCACATGACATGCCAGGCTTGCTGGCCCGTGGGGCTTCCACAGAGTCTGCCATCTCTGTCTTCCTTCTTACTGTAGGAGTGCTGGGGCTTCAGACCTGGGCTAGCATGGTTGGCTTTACCTGGGTTCCGGGGTTTGAACTCCAGTCCTCGTGTTGTCGTGCCAAGTGGTCTACTCACAGAGCCACCCCCTCAGCCTCTAATGAGCTTGAAAGTCTGCCCGTGAGTTACCCGTTCCTCCTTGTGGGAACACAAGGATCTAAGCACAAAGGAAGCTCCCTCTTCCTGTCTGTGCCCTGTCCGTTATCGAGCCCATTCCTTTTCGTGTGTGTACATGTATGTACATGTGTGTGTGCATGCTTGTGTGTGTGTGTGTGTGTGTGTGTATCACTAGCTCAGAACTTGGTGATAGGAGTGGTCTGGCTGTCTATCGCCCCCATGGATCTGCCACTTCTGCCCCCACAGCTCTGGGGTTATAATAACCTAAGGTCACACCTGTCTTTTTTTAAAGGTGGGTCCTGAGGATCAAATTTAGGTCTTCATGCTTGATGATCATGCCTGAGCTACCTTTCCAACACCATCCCCCAGCCCAAGCCCGATGCATTTCCTTTCTTTAAATGAAATTTTGTATTTTGAGACAGGGTGTCACATATCTCAGACTGGCCTCAAAGTCACTATGCAGCTCAAGATGACCTTGTGCTTCTGATACTGCTGCCTTCCCTTCCCTAGTGCAGGGACCACAGGCGTGTGCCACCATCCCTAGCTTTTAGGTCGTGCTGGGGATGGAACCCCGGGCTGCATGCGTGGCAACCCAGAACTCTACCAGCTGAGCTACATTCCTGGCCCTCCACCCACAACTCTTTTCAATAAGGAATTAGAAACAGTGGAGCAGTGTCCTGTCTCTCAGGAGGAGAATGGTTAACAGGTGATGCCCTGGCTGGTATTTGGAACCGTCTCTCTGGGGCCAGTGATGATGAAATTAGAAAATGTTTGCTTCTTGCATTGATCTTATATCTTCGTACTCCCCTGCTTTCATCCTGGCTTTGGGGGTGACGCTGGCAACCTCCTAGGCCCTCTGCCATCCCTTTGTTTAAAGGGATTTCATCCTTCTTTGATTCCTGCCAGATCTTGAATTGTGGATTACCTGCACATGGAAGGACCAAGATGGCAGGGGCAGCTCTGGGTGGGTGGAGAGGTGTCTGTTCTTGGGTGGACCACTGGGCAGCGGCACGTGGCAGGGCACAACTCCTGGTAAGGGCTATTTCCTCGATACCTTCAGGAGTCCCTCCCTCACTCCATGTATGTTGTGTAAAGGATCCTGAGAATGGGAAGTGTTCTAAACCGTTAATAGTTTGTCCCTGAAAGATCTGTAAACAAGCAGCACCTCCCTGTAAAGTGTGTGGGATGACATCTCAGTGTGACTGAAGGCATCACATGTGACCCTAATGACCACATCAGCATGAGCCAGGGCCCGACATAAGTAACAACCCTGCACAGACTGGCAGAAAGGGGGTTGCACAAGGGCAGGAGAGGGACTGGGACCTAGGGACAGTTCCGGATTTGGCAGATCTAGGTGCGTCTGCTCAGTGTCTTCAGGGCTGTGTGATCTGACATTGTCTCATGACCCTTTGAGCCCCGTTTGTTCATTTATGAATTCAAAATGCTAATCGTCTTTCTCCTGCAGGGCCATGAGATTTAAAGGAGATGGCACATCTAAATGAGATCTGAACCCAGCACTGTCTCCCTGGCCCTCCTTGTTCCTGAAACACTGCAGACACTTGCTGCTCTAGCAAACCCCCATGAGCCTGAGGTGAACCCTTTGGGTCAGGTTCCTCTATGTGACACACTCTTCTCTCGGCTCTCTGGGCGGGTTACCCCATCTTCCAGCAGGTCTCTGCTCACACAGCTCCTGCTGAGAGGCGCCCTGGTCCAAAAGAGCGCCCACAGTGTCACTGTCTCCTCATGGCTAAATCCTCATTCTCAGATCTTCTATGTGACATTTATGTATGGCACTTTCTTTCATTCTCATCTGCTTCTGCCTCTAGACAGTCACAGGACAGGGACTGGGTTTCACTTGTCAACCCTCCAGCATTTAGCACTTCTCTTAGCTCACAGTATTCACAGAGTGTTTGCTGGTGGAAGGAAGGGGGAGCTGTGCGGCAGGGATCAACTGGGGCAACCAGGCTCAAGCTGTGTGTGTTGGAATGTGGCACCAATGCAGGGAGAAACTTCAGGGTGGACTCTCCCTGAAGCACTGCTTGGAAATCCTTCTGCTCTCACCAGGAGGAGGACCTAGGAGGCTACCTGGCATCTTGGCAGAGATATCAGACCTTACCACACAGGGGTTGTGCCACCGGAGAGTGCCAGTGTGCATGTACTGAAAAAGAATGAGCACTCACAGGCGTCTTCCTGTCAGGTGTCTAGATTCTCTTAGGCATGTCCAGCTTGAAGCCCATGGGCCATGACTGCAGACCACACAAAATCGTAGATTTACTCCAAACAGTGAGAGATGTTTGTCTTGTAACTGGATGGCATGCTTCTGAAGAACTTCCTAGATGACCATGTCCTGCCCCAGTGTCAAAAGTTTGGACACGTCTGTGACATGTATCCACATATATGTCATGAGGTGTGTCCTGTGTTGGCTTGCTATGTGAGCAGGGCCTGGTTGTTCAGCACGCATTTAACATACTGTTCATCACAGGATGAACAGTAGCATGTGCGACTGGACACAGACGCTGGTGTGAGCTCGTGTGGGAGCTAGGGCCCTGTGGGAGCGCAGGTATGAGTTGCTATGTGTCTTTGCTTGGGCTGAGCAGTGGTTATACTTGTCTGAAATTAGTCAGGAAGCAAGGGCCCACACTGAAAGTTGTCCTTAGCCTTCCACACATGCGCACACACCCCTTCCCTCAACACAAACTTTTAATTTAATTCCTTGGTTCTGACGATCTTGTTTCTGGTGATTAAAGTGCCTCTCACTCCCCAGTTATATACAAAACAGTCCCCTTTCCTCATCATGGCCAGACATGAGCACAGTCTGTCTTTTTCACTCTTGTCAATAGATGTGCACAACACCCTGCTGGTAGAATTGTCCTTGGAGGTCAATAAGTATTAAATACAAACTGCTGTATCCAGCAGGTACATCCTTCACAAAAGCTGGCCCTTCCTTCTCTGGATCATGCCTGATGTCTTACCAAACATGTAGAGAAAGCTGGGCAGACAGGCTGAAGTCCAGGTTCTAATGACTGTATGAAGTCCAGCAGCAGAGGGTTCCAGTCCAGCCTTCCCTGACTGGCTGTGTGGCTCTCAGAGAGTCACTTAACCTGGTTCATGTCCTCTGTGAAGTGAGGGTGGCCATCCCTGAGCTCCCTCACAAGGGAATAAAAGCTGAGATAAAGTCCAGATTGAAGTCACCTTGAGAGACCAGGGACCCCATGCAGATGGCAGGGGAAGGCTGTCGGTGCCACCAGGGAGCAGGTGTGATCTCCGGGTGCTTCCCAGGGGTGTTCCCATCACCCAGGGTCCTCAGCTCTCAAGTAGGTGTTTACACTCTGAGTGAGATTTCTTGAAGAGAAGGCTGCAATGCAGCAGCCAGCACCAAGCCTTCTAAAGGAGCCCCTCCACCCACAGAGGCCCCCTCACCCCAACACTGCTGAGGCACTCTGGGGCCCCTGCAAGCAACAGCCTTGGGAGTCAGCACAGCACAGCCACATCACTCACCCTGGCCCTGGCCCACCCCGCCTCTAGACTATGAAACTCAGCCTGAAACCTCTCCCAGGAGAGAGGGAACAGCACCCCCATAGCCTTCTCACTGCCCTCTGCCTGCCAACCTCCATCAAATGAACGACAATTTTCACCATCACCTCTCAGAACTAAATCCCAAGCCCACCCTCCTAGGAATTGCCTTCTACTCCACTGCCCATCCAGTTTCTTCTAGCTTAAAACTATTCTGCCAAAGACTGCCAGCTCAATGATAGCAGCTGATTGGACCACAAGTAATCACCTGACCCAAGGACATCTCATCCATAACCCTATCGTATGGTCTTACACAAAAGGCTCTGCATAGACGCGTGAACAGCCATATGCTAGCCAACCAGAATTTTTTTTTTCCACTTTACAGTTCAGGGCCTTTATTTCTTTTTGTACATGAGACCATGAACTCGTATGGAGTGGGCTCCAGCAGCTCAGGCTCCTTCCCATTACATTAGTCCTCACAAAGCGTGCTTCTCTGGGTGGCACAGGCTGGTGCTTCAGCTGGATCCAGGTGCCCTTCTTTTGGCTTCCCTCTTCTTCTGGTCGTTCTCCTTCACCCTCTTCAGGAAGCTGTCTTGGCTCTTAGAGTGCTTGATGTGCTCAATGAGCACGTTAATCCTCTTGACAAGAATCTTGCCCTTAACTTGCTTGTTTACAATGATGCCCACGGCATGCTGGGTGATATTGTAGACTCTTCCGGTTTTGCCGTGGTAACACTTATGCAACATTCCTTTTTGAATAGTTAATGGAAGATGGCTGCCATGGCCGAAAGATAGTCAACCAGAATTTTAAACTACATGGGAAAGGGAGGACTTGGAGCCCACTGATAGCACCAAAGGCCGACAGAAGCTAAAGTCATGCTTGAAAAAGTTAATGAGGTAGCCAGCAAGATGGCTCCCTGGGATAAAGCATTTCCAGCCAAGCATTATGAAAGGTGGTCAATCATTGGAACCCACTTTAAGGTAGAAGGAAAGAACAGACACCACAGAGACAGACAGGCAGACACATACACACACACACACACACACACACACACACACACACACACACACCCCTTGGCATGCATGCCCACACTCATACATCATATACACACAATAGTAATAAATGAATAAAATTAACAACAAAAAAAAATGATGGCCATGGAGATGGCTTAGAATATAAGAGCTCTCACCACCAAGCCTGATGACCTGAGTTGGATCCCTGGGATCCACACAGTAGAAGGAAAAAAAACAACTCCAGGAAGTTGCCCTGCCCCCACCACCCCACACACAGAATAAGTAAATAAACATACACCTTAAAAATTTTTAAAGAGTTATTGAACCTCCAGCTGCTGAGGTCCTGACACCATGTTAGATCCAATCCAGGCTGTCTCAGTTTCCCTGAGTTCCAGAAGGATGACTTTCTCCTATTGGATTTCCATATGAATGCCTTCTTTGGGTACTGTGGTCTTTAATTAAGTATCTCCAATGGCCTTCTTATAAATGAAACCATAAAACCTTCATGGTGCAAGGCACTTTTCCCTACAACCCTGCTTCCCATGGAGGCTGCAGATAACAAGTGAAGCCAGTCATGAAAGCAGGACTTTCAGTATTGGGACGTGGAATTTCATGGGTTCAGAAGGAAGGGCTGTCCAGTCAGTCAGTCCTTCTCCATCACAGGTTTTGCAAGGAGAGATCCATTGCTCAGTGGGTTGACTCACATCTCCAGATCTAATTCTAGCTTCCAAAAAAGAGAATCTGGCCAGGAATAGTGGCAGTGGCCTTTGATCCAGCACTCAGGAGACAGAGGCAGGAGGATTCCTATGAATTCAAGGACAGCCTGGTCTATGCAGTGAGTTCCAGGTCATCCAAGGCTATATAGTGAGGCCCTATCTCAAAATAAAGCAACAACAGCAATGACAATAGATAGAAAAGGAATCTTGCTGAATACATTTGGATCCTGTCTCCAGTTGGCCATGATCCAGCCCAGCCCATCAGGAGATCTGGGTTGCCTATGGTTCTGAATTCTTCTGTGTTCATCATGGGCCTATCCCAGCTACCCTATGCCTGTGACTGTCCTCAGTGAGGTTCCAAAACCTAGCAGAACCTAAAAAGTCTGCTGTCAGGCCTGGCGCAGCTGAGAAGGCAAGACTCCTCCAAGGACCCAAGGACCCAGGACCCAGGACAGCTATCCAGGGAGGAAAAAATCCAAGCTCCTGCTAACTAGCCCCAAGTCTGGCTGTGACACTCAGCCACCCATTTGGAAAGGGGCACCTAGCTCCAAAAGGCTACAGACATCTCCCACCCACAAATAATAATCATGATTTTCCGTAATTATTATTTGTGTATTTTGCATAATTGTCATAATTATTATCATCAGCTCATCAGCCTCTCATCCCAGCATGCTCTCCTCCCGTCCTCAGCTCTGAAACCTGATCACATGAGCAGCCTCTCCTGACACCAACTTTCTCCCAAGAGCCTGTTTTCAAGGTCCCTTCAAGAAACAGGACAAGACTCTCCAGATGGTTCTTCAGTCCAGTTTGTTCTTCTGGAACATTTCTGCCCTGTGTGCTAGCCCTAGAGGACGAGGACACAGAGGGTCTCTGCAGAAGAGGGTTCTCACCTATGAGCTGTGTCTAAAAAACAAAGCTGGACTGGACGTGGCACACACCTTTAATGCCAGCACTCAGAAGGCAGAGGCAGGTAGATCTCTGTGAGTTCCAGGCTAGTCTGGAACATGTAAGAAGGAAAGGGGGGAGATGAGAGAGGGAGGGAGGGAGGGAGGGAGGGAGGGAGTATCAACTGGCCTTCCTCTGATCTGTGTGGTAACCTACCTGTACAGATCAGAAGAGCTATCTGACCCTCCCCACAGTTCTGCATTCAGCAATGTGACTCACAGCTTGAGATGGCATTTACACCAAAAAAATCGGGCTGGGGGTGGGGGGGTGGAAAGCCTTTGTTCCAGAGAGGCAGCGTTTAAACACTTGCCAGCATACTCTCAAACCTACCAGAAGCATTCTTTAAAAAATTGCAAATAAAGGAATCTTTGCAGTCCTCCACAGCTAAACACCAAACTCTTTCTTCTTATGATGAATTTTTGGTTTGCATACAAAGAAACACGTTTCGTTGTGACGCTTTCATACTCCCTGGTCTCACTGCCTTACCTCTCCCCCTTCCCTTCCTCCCCACAAACAGTCCCTCCTCCTGTTTTCATGCCACATATTCTCTCTCTCTCTCTCTCTCTCTCTCTCTCTCTCTCTCTCTCTTGCTCCCTATCCCCTTTCCTTCAGAAATCTTTCTCCTCTCAGTCTACTTTCATGTCCTACATATATCAGACACCCTCCTTCCTTACATAAGATCTCAACTACCCTGGGCTAGCCTCAAACTTGCAATAAAACCAAAGATGAGCTCAAACTTCTGATGCTCCTGCTTCCAGAGTATTGGATTAAAGGTGTGAACCTTCACTCCTACAAAAAAAGAAAAAGAAAGAAAGAAAAAACCTTAAATTTCCCACATTCCCAGTTCCAGCCCACCTCTTTCACTTCTTCCATAACCATATCCCTATGTCCTTCCAAAATCTTCTGTGTCTTAGAAAGTCCTCTCCAGGCCCCTTGTGATCCACTATCTCCCATCAGCCTGGAAGCTCTTATCTCTCCCTGTGTCTTCCACCATACATGGACCTCTCATGGGCCTCACAGGTCAGCAGTCTGACAAGACATCCTGGCTTGGGGTTCCCAGCAGCACTAAGTCCTATCTGTGGTCCCAGCTCCAGAGCCAAGTGTCACCCCAGATGTCGTGGTCTAACGTTGTCAGATTGGACAGAATCGGGGAGAACTGAATCCAAAAGTTTGAGAGCATAGCACCCCAGACAGGCTGTGGATGGGATCCTCACAGAGCGAGGCCCAAGGGGAGAGATCTGAGGAGTTCAGAAGAGATCAGGATGGCTCTGATGGGTACAGGCATCCCTACCACGTATTAGAAAGAAAGGGCATTAGGCCCTAGCTCAGGAACTCAGCAGCCTGTACTCCTCCTTGCCTGGAACCTTCAGTGGCCGCCCTGGGTACCTGTCCAATCCCATCTGTCTTCACACGGGCTAGAAGCCCCCACCCACATCCACTCTCCAGAGGAAGGAAAGCACAGGGCTCCATATCCCAAGTGAAATTGGCATGAAAGCAGGAAAACAGTGTGGTGCTTCCTGCACACCTCAATCTCTAGGCGGAAGCTCCTGAATCACAGAAAACAACTCCTTTAAGAACCTCCACCCGCCGGGCGGTGGTGGCGCACGCCTTTAATCCCAGCACTTGGGAGGCAGAGGCAGGCGGATCTTTGTGAGTTCGAGGCCAGCCTGGTCTACAAAGCGAGTCCAGGACAGCCAGAGATATTCAGAGAAACCCTGTCTCGAAAAACCAAAAAAAAAAAAAAAAAAAAAAAAAAAGAACCTCCACCCAGTCAAACAAAGAGCAGCAGAAGCAGGGATAAATAGTAACAGAATGAACAAAACCAAACCTGACAGGCCAGGGGCCTGTCTTCTGCAAAGATGCCCACCTTAAAATCCGAACAGGGGGCACTGCAGGGTTCCAAGGCCAGAGACAGGAAAGGCCGAGTCCAGGGCTACTTCACAGGACAAAAGCCAGTATTCTTTGACAAGCCCGTCAGTGCACGCACGGCTGACAAGGCAAAGGCCTTCTTCATTCCAGCTGAGTCCAGCGGGGGGTGGGGGGTGGGGTGGGGGGGTGATCTGAGTGACAAGAGCCTTCTGTTTGGCTGTTCATTTTACTGCCTGTTTAGGAAGCATACAAAATAATGGGTTGGGCTTTAAGTTAGTGTCTCACGTAGCCCAGGCTGGCCTTGAGCTTGCCATGTAGCTAGCTGAAGCTGGCCCTGAACTCCTGACCCTCCTACCTCTGCCTCCCAAGTGCAGGTTTCCAAGTGTTCAATACTACATTCAATTCAAAATAATGGGTTTCATTATGACATGTTCATGCACATCCATCACATTTACCCCATAACTCTTCCTTACCCTCAATGTCTCTGTCTCCTTCCTCTCCCAGAGTCCTCTTCTGTGTATTTAAATCTAGACTCAAGTGAGGAAAAAAAAATTCTTTCTTCCCCACTACCTTCTTTTGGTCCCCTCTCCACTCTCCCATCAAACCCTTTCTTCCCTACTTTCATGCCATATACAATTTCATATTTATATTTAAGTCTAGATTCCTCATGCAAGAGAAAACACACAATGTCTGTCTTTCTGAGTCTGGCTTGTTTCACTTAACATGATACTTACTATCTGGTTCCATCCGTATTCTCTGAATACTATGTAATTACATTTTCTTGACAACAGATAAGACGTGTGTATGCATGAGCATGTGGACATCATCTTCAAAAGACATTGAGGCTGTTTCTGGGTCTTTGCTATTGCGAATAGTTCTGCAATAAACGCGATATGTTTTCCTTCTTGGCATTTGATATGTCTTTCTGAGGTAGAACTTAGAGGCCTTCAGGAATGCACCCAGAGGTGGTACGGCTACATGACTCATGTAGTAGTTCAATTTTTAGTTCTCGAGGAACCTCCATACCAACTTCAGCAATTAGCCTTCTGTTCTGACACCTCCCGGATAGACACCACTGGTGGTGGGCAGGTTCCTTGTATGATGCTAACATTATTTTGTTCTTACTGTTATTCAAGGACTCTGTGCCCCCTCCCCCAGCCAGCACCCAGTGCCTAAGAGCTAATGCTCAGGTGTCAGGCTTTCTGCATCCAATTGCCATCATAAGACCATGATGAGCAAGTCCTGCCTTGCTCATGCCTTGGTCTCTTCTCCCCAAGACAGGTGACAAAGGATGCCTGTACTTGGGATGTAAGGGGACCACAGTTCCACAGTGTGGTGGGCGGAGCCTGTAGAACTTGGCAGCTAGGATCTGTGACTGTCACTCTTCCATCAGTCTTGGCAACACGAGGGTGACGATCTTACGCTGGACTCAACTATGACCTTACTTACTGCCTTCTTTCCACTCCACACACAGCCACTGTGCTGGGGTTCAGAGAACTGACAGCGCAACTTGTGTGTGAGGCCCTGCAGTCTATCTCCAGTACCACACAGGGGTGCATCTGTGCATACACCCATACACACACCAAACATGTAAGGAGCCTGTGCTCATATGACCACTGTTCAACAAGGACCACTGCAGTACACCCACATTCCAAGTTCCAAAGGTCACTCGCCAGAATACTAAGCAAAGTTGGGGACCACACAGACCCTGTCAGAGGACAGGTAGCGGTGTCCTCTGCTTGAGGTTTCCATCTCTCCTAGAACCTGGAGACCATAAAGATCCTCCTTAAACCAGGCATATGAGAATATGTCTGTAACTCCAGCACTTGGGGGTCTGAGGAAATAATCACAAGTCCAAAGGCAACTTGAGCCACAGAGTGAAACCCTGCGGTCAGAGAAAGCTCTTTTTAAGAGGAAACCCATCTGTTTCCTTGCAATTTTCACTCCTCCTGCCAGGACACCCCACCTAATCTAAGGGGTGAGCCTCGGCTACAACAGTCTGCATTGCTTGAAGGCACCACTTTCTACCTGTCAAGAGAGACTTGGGCCATCACCCTAAACATCAGACACAGAACACATTTTCCTCTGCACTGTTCACCCTCAGCCGCATGAGTGAGCACTGGGAATCTGCCCAGGTAGGTCACAAAGAAGTTGAATCAGACTCTGAGGTACCAAGCTCTCCCAGAAGCTTCCCTGAGATGCCCAAAGGAACTATAGTGTGGTGGGGACCCAGGCACTAGCCATCACTTCAGTGGAATCCAGAAGCTGGTGCTGAGTGAGGCTTCCTGGGAGGTAGAAGGCTGGCCCAACTGGATGACAAGGGCCAGCAGTCAGAGGTATAAGAAAGAGCTAGCCTGGCCTTGTGATCAAAAGAAGTGATCTTCTTGGCATGGTGTACATGAAGCAAGAGGCAGTGATTGGCCTCAGATGCTGGGCTGACCTTCACGGTACACCCAGATGGAGGTCAGGAGACAGGCCTGTTAGAGGCCAGGGGATGCCTGACAAAGCTCCTGTGCAAACCGTCAGTCAACCAATCATCCTTCCGACTTCCAGGACAAGCTCACAGGCAGAGAGCCCTTCAAGCCCCTGGTCCCCGGGGGCAGTACAGTTGAAAGCATCAGGACCTGAGGCTGGCTGGGCCCTGGGGGAGGATTGCCCATGAATGCAAAACCTTGACTACAAATACTAAAACCTTCAACCAGCCTTCAAGAATGCCCCACCCAGCCCGATGCTGCATGCACATAGTGGGGCATACCCAATTCACCCTGTCCAACAGAAAACAGTGAGGCACCTGCCTCACCTACACAATAACTACCAACCTCCTGGTACACGTATGAATGCACCTCCTCCCCCTCCAAAAGCATCATCTCCCACCCAACAGCACCACATACTCAGTCCAGCCCACACCCCACACATGTCATATTTCCTGTGCCACCATACAACACACCACACAAACATCAGATTCCACACACCCACACCCTCACCCCTGTGAGCTGGCCTGCCTCACGGCTTATGGACAGGTGAATACACACCCTCCCCCACCTACATGGCCTGGTGCTGAGGTCCCATCCCAAGCCACATGTCCAGGGGTGGGAGTCTGCTTCTCTTACAGAGAGAGCCAAAGTTCTCAACCCAGACAATGCCCGACAGAGTCCTCTCTGTGGTCATATTCTCTGTGGCCACAGCTATGAAAGTTGCCTCCATCCTAAATGAAGATCAAAGCTACGTTAGTTATGTTTCTGCTTGCTAGGATAAAATACCTCACCAGAAGCAACTTTAGGGTAGGAATGGCCTACCCTATTCTTGCACAATTTAAGGGGACACATCCCATTACGGTGAAGAAAGTGTGGTGGCAAGGCCATAGAGTGTCTGGTCACAAAGCATTGAAACGCATGAAGCAAAGAGGTTTGAGCCACTCAGAGAGCCTTCTCCATAATCATGTAAATATGTAATGAATGGGGATGGGCCTGTGGTCTCAGAGGCCAGAAAAGGGCACTGAGTCCCCCGAAGCTGGAATTACAGACCATCAACAGCTGTCCCATGTGGGTGCTAGGAACCAAACCCCGGTCCTCTGCAAGAGCAGTAGGCTTTCTTAGGCAATGAGCCATCTTTCCAGCCCTTCTTTCTCCTTTTTATTCAGTCTGGGGACCCCAGCCAGTAGTATGATGTTGCTCACATTCAGGGAGGGTCTTTCATGTTCAGTCAAACTTTTCTGGAAACACCCTCCCATACACACCTGGAAGTTTGTCTCCTATGTGATTCTATATCCCACCAAAGTGACAATGAAGATGACGCGCCACTACATCCTCTAAAGGACTGAACTCTGATCTCAAAGCCAACTGAATAAACCAAGACATATATCACATTCAGCCCATGCAAACAACCACTCAGTCCAGTAAGCACATACACCATTTTCACTAAGAATACCACCTTTAGCTCTCTGTTAAACAAATATCCGAAGAATCGCGATGCCAAGAGTCACCCAGTAAATGGTCTGTCTAGAAGCTCTGTGTCCCCATCCAGCTCTGCATATCTTGGGGCGTCCCATACCCTTTCCGACATGATGAGTCTGGTCTGCTGGGTTAGTACCCAGTGCCTGGTGCCAGCTTGTATAGCTATGAGGAAGTTGCAACCAGCATGGCCAGCTGCCCGCCTAGAGGCTGGCTGAAGGAATCGTGCCCAGAGGGCTGTTGGTTTTTCTAAGCCCACACTTGACTCGGTCAGCAAGGATCCCTTCTGTGTGTGGTCTGTGGGAAGGCTGCACTAGGGAGGCATATCAATCAGGCTAGATGGGAGAAGAAAGGGAAACACCTTCAAACAGCTGAGCTCCACGTCTGCCCAGACTTGAAGAGACCCACCTGGATACAGGGCATGCGTGTGCGTGTGTGTTCCTGCACGCACGCACACGTATGTGTGCCTCTGAGCACAGGAGTTGTTCAGCAGCTCTGGGTATTAATAACTCTCCTGTACCAACATGCATATGTAGCACCTGTATAGGCCAGAGGAATGTGTGTGCATACACGTAGTCGCCCTGAACCCTCAAAGTACACCTATGCACACACACTCAAGAATGCATGCGTTCCATACCCTCTGAGAACTTCCCCTCCAATGGTGGGAGCAGGCCTCTTACCTTCCAAATCAACCCTGGTCACACTAACACCCACTCGAGACTTCCCTCCCAGGAGGAAAAAGGTGGCCCAGGAATGTGTCTATTGAATCTCAAATCCTGACGACCGGGTCGCTTAATATGTCAGAGGAGATTTTTGTAATTGGGCTTCCTGGGCCCCGCCCCCAGAGACTGATTGACAGCGATCTGGGGAGGGCACAGGCTCTGGAGATTTTAGCACTGCCAAAGCGATTTTAACACTGTCCCAGGACTGAAACTGACTAAAGACCCCTGCTCTTGCGGGCATCCTTGGTCTCTGGCAGGAATGACCCTGAGATGTAACGATGGCGGCGCTCGAGCCCTGGAAGCCTGAACACCTGTCTGACCTCCCCGCCACCCACATAGACCCTCCCCTAGGTACCCGAGCAGCAAAGCTGACGCACGTCCACGCGCCGCTGCTGCCCCCTGCTGGACAGAGCCTGCGGTGCTCAGCGGCTGCATGATCTGCAAGCTGGAGACTGGAGTCCCTTAGAGAACGCCTTAGTTGGTAGCACCAGCTACTCGGGAGGCTGAGGCAGGAGGATTACTTGGGCCCAAGATTTTTCAGGCCAAGTTGGGTAACACAGTGAGACAATTTTTCCAAGGAGTCCAGCTTGGCATGAGGGCTCATGCCTGTAACTACAGGGCTTAGGAGACAGAGGCAGAAGAATCAAGGACGGTCAGAGGCAAAGTAGGGGTCCTTAGTGAGTTCCAAACTACCCAGAGCTACATGGGGAAACTCTTGTCTTCAAAACAAAGATCTATGCCTAGTGTGGTGGTCCACTCAGGAGCAGGGGCAGGCAGATCTCTGCGAATTGGAGGCCAGCTTGATCTACACAGTAAGTTCCTAGAGAGTCAAGGCTACATAGTGAAATCCTACCTTTAAAAAAAAAATTAAGCTGCATAGTGGTGGCTGGCACACATCTTTAATCCCAGCATTTGGGAGGCATAGGCAGACAGATCTCTGAGTTCGAGGCCAGCCTGGTCTACAGTGAGTTCTAGGATAGTCGAGGCTATACAGAAAAATCCTGTCTCAAAACAAAATAAAACAAAAAAACAAAGAGGGGGGGGGAACTTCACACCTCTGCACCCTCTTGCCAATTCCAGCCTCTCCCAGCCTTCTAAGAAGGCCAGCCACCAACCTCAGATGCCTCTCCTTCCTGAAGTACCTACTTCTTATGCCAAGTCTCCCCCCACCACACTGGGAGTCCCCAGGACAGAAGGAACAGGCCAGCGGTCAGCAGAGGTCTGTAGAATGCATAAAGCTTTCTCCAGTGGGCTCCCCTACTACTTGGGCTCTGTGTGAGCCATGGGAGGGGCTTCTCATTCATACTCAACCCCTGGGGCGAGGGAAACCCGAGCAAACTGTCAACTTTAGTCATCACACTAAATACCAGGTACATGCTTTGTTCCAAGCGCTTTGGTAATAATAATTCACTTAATTTGTACACAATTATCCTTATTTTGTTTTATAGTCTAGAAAATAAGGCACAGAGATGTTAAGCAAGAACCAAACAAACACACAGCGGGTCAACCCAGAACTGGGACTCAGGCCAGGGGTTGGCTCAGGAAACCACACTTCCTTCTTAAGGGAAGAGAACCAGTGGGGATCTGTGTCCCCACTGGCCTAGGCCGGGTCCCCAGTCCCCTCCCTGTAGAAGTCAGCCTGAAGTCTCTGCCCGGCTGTCAGCTTTCAGGCTG
Source organism: Lophiomys imhausi (assembly GCA_907164525.1). Classification (NCBI taxonomy): domain Eukaryota; kingdom Metazoa; phylum Chordata; class Mammalia; order Rodentia; family Muridae; genus Lophiomys; species Lophiomys imhausi. The sequence goes on along the minus strand of CAJQZJ010001750.1, from coordinate 7,468,447 downwards.
CGGTGTCTCTTGCTTCCTTCTTAATTTTTCTGACAAGAGCAGATGCCCTGGCAGCTGACAGACAGCCTGTCAGATTGAATGGGAAGGCGGGCCCAGACCTCATTTGTCTGATGGAAAAATGGATTTGGACAAGGGGACTGCTGAGCTTCGGGAGACAGGGAGCACCCATGGGTGGCAGGTACAGATGGGATCCCAGCAGGCCGGGGTGGGTACAGGTATAGGACAGGAGGCCCCAGATGCCAGTGGAGGGTCTGCCCTAAGCTCCTGCCCCATCACTGTTTTCCTCTCCCTCTTCTCCTCTTCCTTCCTTCCTTCAATCTCTGATCAACTTCCAGGCGCTGGGCCTTCTAGGGGACGATTTCTGGGGACAGAAGGCCAAGACAGGCCTGTCACTATCCTCAAGGACATCCAGGTTAGAGAAACAAACAGGCAGACTCAAAGATTCTGCAATGGTGCAGATGCTAAAGCCCATCTGCTGGGGAACAGCCTCCATCACGGATGATCCATGCCAACCACTCAGGCACCTATATCCTTCCCCCACATGGTGCAGTGCTAATGTTCTTGCTTCCACGGTGTTAGAAGTCTTAAGTGGATTAACTCATGTGGTGCACCGTGGAGCGCTCGCTGGCACACAGCCACTCACACTCACACTCACAGCATCCAGGAGCAGACCCAATGCTAGTTCCAGAGACACTGCCCCCTCCCCACTCCCCTTATTCATTTGTTCCGCCTTATTCTCACACTCCGGAATATCCCTGAAGTCTAGGCTCCACCCCCCCTGGCACAAGGGCCTCCTCAACATCCACAGCAGATGGGAGATCCATCATGTGTGATGTGCCCACACTGTTCAGGTCCCTTCTGTCTGAGCTCACCCCGGCAGGCCAAAGGTCTTGCAAGAGGTTAAGAGTTCTTCTTGGGGTGACACAGCTTTCTGCACCATGTGTGGTATTATTAGCCTCACCAGTCATTCAAGTCCGGAGTGCAAGGAGCACTCCCCACTACAGAAAGTTACTCTAACTGTGGTTGGACAGTTCCTCCTCAGAGCAGGCCTCAGTCTCTCCAGCTGCAGTGCTACCTATGGAGCAGAGTGACTGCTGGGATGATCTATCTGTAAGGGTGTTTCCCTGATTCAGCCCCAGGCCTGCCCACAGTTCCAAGGAGCAAAGGAGCAACGCTCCTGAGACTGAACCGTTCCATCCTGTGGGAAACTCCTTAAGCCAGAAGGTAAACAACTGAAAATGGCTTCAGGAAGTCCCTGAAAATTACCAGACTCACTAGGCCCCTCCCTCCCAGAGTAAGTAAGACAGAGCACCACTCTCAGACTAGCCAAACTATAAAAAAAAAAAAAAGACTGAGACCAGCCTAGCTGCCTGGAAGGGGTGTGTGTGTATCAACTGAGTCACCTGGAGGGGACACTCTCCCACCTGCTGAGCTGCCTGCAGGATATTCGGCATGTTCTGGGTCCCCAGCTTTGTGAGCTGTCTCCCATGCTGGGCTGAGTTTTGGTGATGCAGCTGTCTTTGAGATATTTCTGCTCCTGTAATTAACCTCTTACCTATATTCCTGTGAGTAACCCCAATAAAACCCATTAGCTCACCAAGTTGGACTTCGGTGGTGCTTTGGTGTATGTTGTGCTCCCCAGGTCTTGTCACACAGCACCCAGGAGCTGGACACACTTCTAGCCTTAGCAGGCCCTTGAGAGATGAATTCACATCTGTGGATTTCACGTACTGAGTGTGACCTATATGTGTGTGTGGGGGGGGGGGGGGTAAGGTGAGTAATGACTGTTTGGTTCTTTGCTGTTCTTCATAATTCAGATCACATGTCTCCAAAAACATGGCTGAGCCCTGGACCATGGCTGCTGACTCAGTACCTTGTGATCACGGTTAGTTATCTATTGGGACAGCCACTTCACAGCGTACTCTACCCGAATCCCTGCACTTACTACCCGCATGAAGCTTCCTGACCCTTTCACAGGCCACACAACACACATTCACACACACATTCACATACACATACACACACACACACACACACACACACACACACACACACACGCGCGCGCGCGCACGCACGCACGCGCGCTCCACGTCTGCAGTCTGGTCTCACAGACTCCTCAATACAGCTCAGCCAACTCCCCCACACGGTCTTCCCTGTCCTCTGGTGCTGGATTTTATGTCAGCTTGACACAAGCTTTAGTCATTTGGGAAAAGGGAGCCTCAACTGAGAAAATGCTCCCACCAGATTATCCTGTGGTGTGCTTTTTAAACTAGTGATTAATGTGGGAGAGTGCAGCTTACTGTAGGAGGGGGTCCTGGGTCTGTAGGAAAGCAGGCTGAGCAAGCCAGAGGGAGCAAGCCAGTAAGCAGTGTGCCTCCATGGCCTCTGCCCCAGCTCCTATCTACACCCCTGCTCCATTTGAGTTTCTGCTCTGGCTTCCTCCAGCAATGGAGTATAACCTGAGATCTGTAATTATAAACCCTTCCCTCCTCAAGTTGCTTGTGGTCAGTGTTTTATCACAGCAATAGAAATCCTAGGACACCTCCTCTCTCCTGTGTTCTCCTTCCAGCCCCTGACCTATGCTGAAATCCTCCTATCCCAGAAACCCATACCCACCTGGAGAAACCATGAAAACGGCTTCCCTCTGAAAAACCTCAGCTGTGCTTCCTCCTCCAGGAAGCCTTCCCTAATTTACCAAAAACTGACACAAGAGCTCCATAGCTCTGAAGCCACTCGGGGTGGGCTTAATGCCGCTACCTCAACTCCCCTGCCTGACTGGGAGGTCCCTGAGGACAGGCAGAAAATGGCTCCACTGAGTCTCCAGCCAGGCACACAAAGCTGGAAGTGGGAAGGAGGGCTGAATCCAGCAGAGAGAAGAGGGAGGAAGAAGTGGGAAGGGTGGAAGGGAAGGAATGGGAGGACAACTTCTTGCTTCTCTGCCTTTGACAGACTGTTGCTGGCCCAAGCTCACAGTGACAGTGCAGCCAGCTCTTCCTGAACACTATGATTCGCACTGTGTGGGTGCCACTGTGTGACAGGGCCAGCTGTGGTACCCTGTGACTCTCCAATCTGAAGAAATGACTGAAGTCGTTGTTGTCATTAACTCACTGTCCTCATCTAAAAATGAAAGAGACAGGATGGACTCCGGTTAGCCTTGACTGACCTGCCCCCTCTGCTGTCTCCAGCCCCTCGCCCGAGACCTCCAAAACCAACAGCCTGGACAGGCCAAGTTGTCACCAAGTCCAGGTGGACCTGCGCAGAGGAGGTGAGCCAGGGACAATCCCACACTTTCCAAAGTGAAGCTGTTTCTTTAAGAACATCTCCCTCACCCCAGGCAGAAGCCACCAGGTCCAGACACTCCTGAAAGTCGCCCTTGTCCCTCTGGGAGCTGAACTGATTGAGGAAGGAACCACAGAGACTTCAGCCAAGCCATGACCAGCATGTCCACTGACCTGCACAGGACCAGTCTACAACAACAACACTGCTCTGCCAAGGCCACATGGTCCAGCAACTCCTCGCTCAGGCAGACCCAAAAGAATCACAAGCAGTTTCAAACTGATTTTTATGCAGCCGTGTATACTAGAAGAGTGAGCCATGATCACCAGGAGGCGGAAGCCAAAGGCATCCATCAACTAATGCCTGGGTGAACAGAACTGCATTTCCATGCAGTCGGGGGCAGCACAGATTTAAAAGGAAGTTAGTTCCCACTCAACAACGACATGGGTGAATCTCGAAGGTGCTCTGCAAAATGAAAGAACCCAGGTGCACAAGGACAAACATCACATGGTTCCATCACGAGAGGTGCACAGAGCACCCAAGTTCACAAGCACAGGAAGTAGGCCGGGTCTGGTAGTATTTGGTGAATAGTGATGACAAGGAAACGCCTCTCATGGGTGGTGGGATGATTAAAGTCAATGTGGATATACTCCAAGGAATCTAACACCCTCTTCTGGCCTTCAAGGGTAACTGCACACAAGCAGATAGACACATACACATAAATACAAATGAATTCTTTTTTTTTTTAAGCCAGGTGGTCCTGCACTGGCAGTTCCAGAACTCAGGGGGCAGAGACAGGTGGATCTCTGAGTTTGAGACCAGCCTGGTCTACAGAGTGAGTTCCAGGACAGCCAGGGCTACACAGTAAAACCCTGTCTCAAAAAATAATAATAATTAATTAAATTAAAATTAAATGAAGTGAGATAGGAGGATTACCATGAGTGTGAAGCCAGTGTGAGCTACATAGAAGACAACAAAGAAGAGAAGGGAGAGAAGAGAGGAATAAAAATACAAGACTCTCTCCAGCTACTGTATTTTGGTCAGGCAAGATGTGCTGGTGACCTGAGTTCAACTCTTGGAACTCACATGGTGGGAGAAGAGAATTGATTCCCAACTCTGACATTTACATGGGCATAAAGCCACATTCGAACCCACACCCATACACACAAATAAATAAATGAATAAATAGGGCTAGAGACATGACTCAGTCATTAAGAGCATGTGCAGCTGCTGCTGAGGACCTGAGTTTGGTCCCCGGCACCCACATCAGGTGGCTCACAGCTGCCTGTAACTCCAGCTCCGAAGGATCTAAAACCCTCTTAGGCCTCTGCACTCACATACACACTCAGACATAGACATGTACACACGCTTTGAGATAAAGAGAAAATATTTAAATTAGTTAATGTAAAAATAATTTAACAGCCTACGGTATCTTTAAACCAATTATAGCTACTATTTTTCCAAAGCTTTAAACTTTTATTATTCTGTGTGTGACATCTCAGTAAACTCTCTTACTTGCCATAATTAAGTGTTTTAGTTAATTTTATTGGATTTCCTAGTAATAAGATTACATCTCTGGCAAATGATGATAGCTCTCCCATAAATTTTGTTGTGTCACTTTCTGTCTGGTGGCCTCAGCTGTTTGGAGCTCTTTGCTGTGCCTGGACACGCCAGGCTTCAAGGCAACTGTAAGGGGAAACTAAACTCAGCAAGCTGAAGGAAGTGACTGAGTAAACAGGCCTGGGGCAGTGGTGGGGGATGGGATGATGATGCAAAGCTGGGCCAGGATGGCTGATGAGGCTCTCCAGGGATGCACAGCATGGTTGGCCTGCTGAGTACGCATCAGGGTCAATGCACTTAAAGCCCATGGTCCAGTCTCCTAGCACCCAAACATTTCTGTTACCATAGTGACAACTGTCATGCTGGGCACTTTACCCAGACCTAAACCAAACGGACCCAGGGATCCTCATTTGCATGACCCATGCTAGTCTAATCTAATCTAAAGCTCAAAATGGATAAGGATTCATTTCTGTCTTCACTGGGGAAACTCAATACTGCCCTCTGTCTTGTTCAGCGCACAAACTCCTGTTCATACATAAAAGTCCTGCAGCTACCACGTCTGAGGACAGACAGTCAGGAACGGAGCTCAGACTTTCCTACAGCTAGCGCATCTGAGGACAGACAGACAGAAATGGAGCCCAGGCTTTTTGATTGGTCTAGCCCAAGAGAAGCCCAGGATTTGGAAGAAGAAGCCTGAATGCCCATCCGGATGTTGTTTCCATTCAACGTGAATGAGGGGAGCTAGGCTGAATCTCCCTCTGGACCTTTAAACCCCATGGACTCAAACTCCTTGCATTGGTTAAGGGTGAGTCTCGGCTATTTGTACAGAGTCAAGCCAATACTGAATGAAAGAAAGAAAGAAAGAAAGAAAGAAAGAAAGAAAGAAAGAAAGAAAGAAAGA
>CAJQZJ010001750.1:7446472-7462700 GCA_907164525.1 Lophiomys imhausi | reverse complement strand
AGAAAGAAAGAAAGAAAGAAAGAAAGAAAGAAAGAAAGAAAGAAAGATAGAAAGAAAGAAAAGGTGATTTTTTTTCCCCCACAGGGACTATCACTATCATTCCCTTGCAATGTAGCCATCTGAGGAGAAACGTGAGAAAAGTAATTAGAATTTTCAGTTTATAAACATTTCCTCAATTGTGAATTCAAGAGAGAAATCAGCAGGCCTTCTCATTGCCTGCTCCATATTTAGGCAGTCACTCTTCATCTACCTGCTCCTAGGTTAATTAACATTTTCATAAATAAAGCAACATCACCAGTTTCTACCCCTGTGGCTCCCTTAAGGAGAGAAGTGAGCAGTCACAGCAAGCCCATGGTGTGGACACACTACAGTCTACAAGGTACAAGGCTCTGGAACCCACCATGTCACATGGCACTGAGATATCTAGACATCAAGATATCTAGTCCAGTGAGTTCCACTCTCCAATAAAACTAAGCATTTACTAGGACAAGAATATCTGTCCCCCATTCCTGACTTCACTGGTGCCGTTTACTCAACACCAGTTACTCACTTGGGGCTTCCCTTCACCACTGTGAACAAATGCCTCACAAAGGCAAGTTAAAGGAGGAATTATTCCTCCAATTGTTTGTTTAATTCAGAGACAGAGTCTCATGTAGCTCAGGGTGTCCTCAAACTCCCTGTGTGTCTGAGGATGACCTTGGACTCCCAGTCCCCCTGCCTCCACCTCCTAAGTGCTGGGGCTACAGGTGTGCACTATCACACCCAGTTTGTGTGGCACTGAGACTAAACCCGGGGCTTCACGCGTGCTAGGCAGACACTCTACTGACTGACTGCTAGACTCCCAGTTTAGAGAATGCTTTATCTTGCCTTATGGGCTAGAGAAGGTGTAGTCCGTCATGGGAGGGAGAGACCGTGGAGGCAGAGCAGCTCATGGCAGCTGTGGGAATTTCAGAAACTCCTGTTTGAGAAGACCAGGAAACTGAGCTAGGAGCAGAGGTGGGGCCATCTAAAACCCACAAGTCCATCTTTCCTGCCCTACATCTGCCAGCCTCATGTCCAAAGGGTTCCACCATGTACAAACTAGCTGGGCACCAAGCATTCAAACACACTAGCCTACAAGGAACACTTCCCACTTAAACTGTAGTAGTTGGGTCTTTTCCTGTCTTATTCATCACATGAGCTCAATTCATGCTTTAAAAACCTCTTTCCCCAGTGAAATGTGAGGGTGACTGGCCACTGAAGGGGCTGATAGGTTAATATAAGTTAGATTTAGTGAATACCTAAGTTTCTGATACAGTCTATTAATTCGGGGCATGAAGATCAACTGCTGTGAGCAATTAGCTTATCAGCTTATGGATGAAGTCAGGTGAAATGAGGGGAGTCTCTTTGGACTGAAAAACAAGGTTGAAGCCAGGTGAAAGAAGGAAAGACTTTATGACCTGGCATTGCTTTCAACTGCTAAGTGGGCAGAGCCCAACTTAAGCTGAAGCAGGTGGAACAAGGAGTGATCCTATTTAAGGACAAGTGGATGACGCCAGAGGGGCGCGTGCGTGCTAAGGGCCCCCGATATGAGAGAGCTCCGAGAGTCCTGCTGGAGAAAGTTCTGGTAGACCAATGGCCAGATCTCCCTGAGGCAGAAGGAAGCTGGTGAGCAGAGAAAGCCTCGGCAAGACAGCAAAAGGCCAAGGACTAAACCCTGTGGCTCAGCTTTTGCCTAGAGGGGTTTGACCTGTCCGAACAGTGGCCTGAACGGAACTGTGGCCAGCTTTAAAGACTGAGGCAGAACGGCAGAGTTGCTGATACGAAGGAAGTAAGTTGGCCTACAGACGGCTGAGGTCTCCCAGAGAGAAGAAAGCCTCAAGCCTTATTTAAAGTGAGACTTCGATAGCCAATTTACCCTGACGAACCTGCGTCTGAGCTATTCCAGAAAAAGGACTGCTAAGTGCGTTAAAGAGTCTACCCCCGAGACTGGTTTCCTGACGACTGATGACCTGCCCCAGAGACTGTATCATTCTAAAAGGGTATGAAAGTAGTTGTTATGATTATCAATAGGTTTAGCGGATAGGTTAAAGGGGTTGTAGGAATTTATAGGATTAATAGTTAAGAAATTGCTGGTGTTTGTTATAAGTGAATTTAGTAATAAATAAGTGTTAAATAATAATTTAAAAGTTCGGTTTCAGGCCACCCTGGTCAGGTTTGGCAAAGTCGGCTAACTTTCTGCACCAATAAAGTGTGATTGAAATAGGCTCTGCCTACCACCCAAGGAAAAGTGCCAGTATCCTGGTTGTAAGAACCCACTTCAAGCTTGATGGCTTCCACTGTCTCTGTTACTTGGAGGGAGAAAATCAATGTCAGCCTCGCCCTGGGGCCATCCGTATGTGGTTTTGCTGCTGACCCTCAGGCCAGCACAGCCCTTCAGCCTTCAAACAGGCCTCAAAGAGACAGATAAACCTCAGACAGGTTCTAAAATCGGTCCCTCAGACAGGCCTGGGAGGGATGCTCCCTTGGGAATGGAGCTGAGTGCTGTCTCCCTCATAAGCCTCCTCTTCTCCCCAGAGAGGGGACCTGGCACCTAATGTCTATACTCTGTCAGAGGGCCATCCTCAATCTGCAGTCTATGATTCTCATCTGAAGGCCCAATGAGTGAATAAGAGATGCTGGCTATGGCCATAGGGACCAGCTCAATGTCTGACTCAGGGTCCCCATATAGCAACAAGTAGCTTCTTCTGTAGATTTGGAACATAGTAGAAAGTTGGGGAGAAAGCTACCACAGTGAAGGACAGAAAGGACTAGCAAGGAGAGGTGAGGGGAAGGGGACAGAAGGCCCTTGTTTGCCTGGAGACTGCCTGGGGGCTGTGGTTCCCTGTCCCTTCCTGTACCTGTAAGATATACACTCCTGTCTTTCTGAGATCTGTTCCCATTGTCCCTACACAGTCGGACCACAACCAACCACTTGACCCCTCCATCTCTCACCTAGCTATCGTGCAGGCTGCCAGCCAGAGAAGATGCCACCTTCCTGCATTTCTTTCCTCCAACCCCCTCCCTCACCACCACCAAAAGCCAGACCTCAGGTTTGCCCACACCTGGCTGGAACCTTTCTTGCCCTACCTCTGGTCCTGGGAATTGATCTCCCAGGAGCCTCTGTGATCCATCCAACTCCTTTGGACACTCCCTGGAGTTTCAGTGCCCCTGGGATAAAGGTGAGGCCCCTGCTGCAGACCTTCCCCTGTTCACGTGTGCATATCCAGTGTATACATCCCCACCCTGACTATCTTTCCTCCTCCAGTGCTGGGCACTATGCCCCTGCAGTGTACAAAACAGTTCTCCCTACCATCCCCCACAACCCACAAGGCCCTCCATTTCTTAGGTCTCCAGGGGCATCTTCCCATTTCTTCTCCTTCACTGGGTGACAGGGACCCTGAGGGACTCACAGCAGAGCAGGAATCCCATTAACCTCACCTGCCCTTTCACTCAGTCTTGAAGCCTGCATGGGACACTTGCCACCTCCTAGACTGTGTGGTCCCTGGAGCACAGCTTTAATGAAGATTATACCTCACTTCCTTGGATGAGACTCAATTTGTTCTAAGGAGTCCCTCTTCCTGTGGACGCTGATCTTGGCAGAAGTCTCAGCCCCATTCAGACCCCACTGCCCAGGACCCTCCTCCCGGCACCTCTCACCTTCTCAACCCCTCAATCACCCACCACCACTGTGCAGGGCAGATGTGCACTGAGGAACCTGAGTGTGGGGTTAGTGACAAGGCCAGGCCAGGACACTGAATGTGCACCCCGGCTCCACTGGCCTGTCTCCACTCCTTTACACCTCCCAGCTCCACACTGCACTCCTCCCATTGCGTGGCGGTCCTGTTGTTTAATTTTGCTGAACACTGAGTCCCGACCCCACGTTAATTGGTTTTACTCCAGCCTTTTGTGCCTTCCATTAAATGAGGAAATGCCACCCATAAAATTTTAATTTTAAAAGCCAACTTGTTTGTTTTATATTGAAATTCCCCGGGCAGCTCCGGCAGAGAGAAACAGACCACACTTTTTTGTTTCATTAAAGCAACTTGAGTGAAGATATAAAAAAAAAAGGCTGAAAAATTAGATTTAAAAAGAGAGAGCGAGAAGCATTTAATGAGAAGGAGCTTCCGCAGAGGGTTGTGGGCATCCCAGCTCTCATCATCGCCTGCCCTCCTAAACCTCCTGGGGGAACCAGCAGAGCTTGAGCCAAGCAGGAAGTGGGGACTAGAAGGCCAGACCATCGGCTTTCTGCTCACTGAACGCTGGCCAGCCCCGCAGATGCTGGAAGAGGGATGAGCAGACCCTGGCCCCCACCCCAGCAGCATTTTTTCCCCAGGAGGACACCTGTCCATTAAGCCAGGTCCTGCAATTGGGTACCTAGGTAGGCTCAGCTCTATCACTTACCAGCTACATAAAGGGGGCAGGGGTTTGGGGAAAGGCAGAAGCCTCAGTTATGCTATTTTCAGAATGGGAATAATGATAGTCCTTAGTCAAGTAGGTTGCTATAAGGGTTAAATAGTTTGGAAATGAGCTGAGGAGATGGCCCAGTGGGTAATGTGCCTAGTTCGCAAGCATGAAGATCTGAGTTCAAATCCCCAGACCCCACATAAAGTGGGATGCAATAGTGTTGCCTTTAATCCCAGCACTCCTACAGTGAGGTGGGAAACAAAGACAGTAGAATCACCAGAAGCCCATGGGCCAGTGAGCTCGGCCTACAATGCAGCCAACAAAGGCTCTACCTCATCTCAAGCCAGGTGGAAGAGAGTCAGCCCTCAAGGTTATCGTCTGACTTCTGCATGTGTACTGTAGCAAACAGAGAGAGAGAGAGAGACAGACAGACAGAGAGACAGAGACAGACAGACAGGCAGGCAGGCAGAAAGAGAAAGGAGAGAGAGATTAAAGAAATAGATTGAAAACATTTAAAACAACTTTGGAATTTTGTTTGGTTTGGTTTGGTTTTAGTTAGAGAGAGAGCATGTGTGTACCTGCACAGGTAGAGTATGTGTGTCAACGTCACAGGACAACTTCAGGGAGCCTTTTCTCTCCTTCCATTAAGGGATCCAGGGAGGTCTTCAACCCTGTGTGGCAAACACCTTTATCTGCTGAGCCATCTCACTGGTCCTTAAAACAACTTTGTGTGTGATAGGTGTTTAATAACTGTTAGCTTTTGCTACTCCCATCCTGATGCTACCCTCCTGCCTCATATCCCAAACACATCATCCTTCCTGCCTCTCTTCTCCCTGGTCATTCAAGTTTCTGAGCTAAAGGCAGGGAAGAAGTTCTGACAAACAGTGTGAGAGTCCCATTTCAAGACAGGATTCCTGTGGCTCAAATTCATTCACTAAAATTCTATGGTAAGTAAGGCTGGATAGATGGCTCAGTGGTTAAGGGCACTTCCTGCTCTTGCAGAGGACCTGAGTTCTGTAATGGGAATTAGTTTTCTTTAGTGAATTACGGGAGTACTTCTGAACTCTTAAGAGAGGCAGGCAGATTGGCCTGGCACATGGCAGCATGTAGACCTTCTTAAAGCCTTGGAAACTGAAGGAAGGCTTCTCAACACAGTCACAGTTTGGGAGACGTTAGTTGAAACTTTTGGTTGCTGACCACTGACCAGGACTTGGGGCCGAGGTGGGTGGAACCCAGATTAGACTGAGGCTTTTGGAAACTTCCAGTGGAGGGATGTAGCTGAAAAGCCACAGAAGGGGGGGGGGGCACACACAACATCACAAACCTCGAGAGTTCACGAGAGCCCTGGAGATGACCAAAGACTGAAAGACCACACACCCTATATAAGCAAGGGAGCTCCACGTGAAGACCCCTTGCCCCTAAGGCGGAGCTAGTCCATGCTCATAGATAGAGCCAAACGAAGGCTGTGAAGACTGCAGAGACAGAGGAACTAAGCCGTACGCTAATAAAGCACTAGGCACCAGCAAACTGTGAAGAGACCTCAGAGATAGAGGCTACAGCTTTGAGAGACCATGTAAAGATAAAGCCCTGTTGAGAAAGCCAGGGAACCGCTATAGGCCTTGAAGTCAAAGTCAAGGCCGCGAAGCTAAAAAAAAAAACTAAGTCAGATAGTGTAACAACAGCTACCCTGAGGGAATTCAGCTAGTTTAAACAGCAGCCTGAGGTATCCATGGACAATCTCCGCTGATGGAGGAAGCCAACTCTAGGCTGAGCGGTAAGGCCAGTAAGCCACATGAAACAGCAGAGTCAAAGCTAAGCCTGAAGGAAGCTGATCCAAGCTGAAGATAGATAGGACTGCCTGCCATGACTGCCAGAGCCAGACTGCTGAAATCAAGTTTCCTTCACGGACTTGCGCTAGAGAATATTAATATCCTTTCAAGAAAATTAAAATAGGATTGGTTAGGTGTTCTTAGGTATTAAGTGTTTATAGATATTAGGTTATAGGTTGTAGGTGTTAAGTATTGTAGATTATAGGTTTAGGTGTTTTATATAGGGTTTGTTAAGTATTAATAACTATAGGTGTTTTAAATAGAATTTTTCTGTTACAGAGTTCGGTTCCCAGGACTACATACAGCAGCTCACAATCACCTGTCACTCTAGTTCCAGGGGATCCAGTGCCCTCTTCTGGCCACAACAGGCACCTGCACTTACCTACTCATACACGTGTAGACACACATGGATACATAAAAAAATTTTAAAGGTAAATCTGTGCTGGAGAGATGGCTCAGCAGTTAAGAGCATGGAGAGATGGCTAAGTGGTTATAGAGCCTAGAGGACCCAGGTTCAATTCCCAGCACCCATGTGGCAGCTCACACCTGTCATTAGCTCTAGTTCCAGAGGATCCAACACCTTCACAGACATACACATGGGCAAAACACCAATACACATGAAATAAATAATTTAAAAAAGATAAATCTGGGGCTGGAGAGATGACTCAGCAGTTACCAGCACTGGCTGCTCTTCCAGAGGACCCAGTTTCAATTCTGAACACCCACATGGCAGCTCACAGCTGTCCGTAACCTCAGTTCCAGGAGATCTGACACCCTCACTCAGACATAGCATCCAGCCAAACCCCCAATGCACATAAAATAAAGGAAAAAAAGGTAAATCTTTAAAGAAATTCCATTATAATCATTTTAAAAGAAAAATAATCTCCCTGGGTTCAAATCCAAGCTCCAACACTATCCAGCTACATGTTCTTGGGAAAGCCTCTCCATCAATAAGATGAGAATCATAATCATCAATCAGCCAGAATAACAGGACCTGTGTAGCACTGGGCACAGACAATGCTAAGGTGGCTGGTGGCTGACATCAGCAGCAGGCAGAAGCTTTAAGAGTCTGTGACTGAAGCCCAGAGAAAGCAAGTGGCTGCATAGGATGGAGAGGTCCTGGCCATTGCCAAGGGGTCAGTACACACTGCATGCCTTTCCATTCTAGAATCTGGGAGGTGGATTGTGGCCCTTCAACCCCAGGCTACCCCAACTCTCAGTCCCTGGTGTTTCTTAGGTCTAACTTTGACCCAGGGTCCTGACTGGCTTTGTTGATGGGCAAGGCCTGGGGGAGCAGTTGGGGTTATGGGGCTAGGGCTAAGGAAATGGCAACCTCTGACCCTTAGTCCAATATTATGGAATAGGGGGAATAGATTTCTCCAAGAACTGAGAAGAGCTTTGGTCTGAGGACTATAGGAAGTCAAGGCAAGGTGGATTCCCCCAGGTCCTGCTCCTGGAGACACCATGGAGGGGACAGAACTGGGACACCCAACCCCCTGGGAGGGGATAGACATAGGTGTCCTCCTAATTCTGTAGTCTATTTCACATTGCAGAACTTCCAGCCATGCCTAGCAGACCCAAAGCTACTCCCCAGACTCTTAAAGACATCCCAGCACCTCAGACCTCCAACCCGCCATTTGCACTCCAGGTGGAGCAGCTGTCTCAGGGAGACCTCACAGTGTCTCTCAAAGTTTGAGAGGGTGAGACAGAAAGGAGAGGACCAGCCCAGGGCACTCTCCTCTTGTCTCTCTCTCCTCCCCATCTCTTTCCCTTCTCCCTCCCTTCTTCTCTCTTCTCTTTTTTCCTCTTCCCTCTCTCCTTCTCTCTTCTCCCTCTCTCCTCCCCCTTCTATTCTCTCCCCTTTCTCTCACTTCCACCTTGGCCCAACAGCTCTAGTTCACATATTCGCATACCAATTTTCTTGCACAAAACCTCCACAGTGAAGCCCCTACACCCTGAGCCCCTGCACCCAAACTGCCAGGAGCCCCGAGTGAGCACATGTCCTCACATCCCCAGAGGGTGGAGAGCCATGAGGGATGAGGAGGAACGGATGAGAAGGGAGGCCACCCTGCTGGATCCTTTCTAAAGTCAAGCTGAACGGGCCAAGCATGACTTGGAGCCTGCCTGGATTACTTCAAGTTTTGCAATGTCTCCTGAGCATCATGACCACCTGGGGAGCATAGCCAAGCAGGGAGGACAGGGTGATGATGTCACTTGAGGATCTGAGGAAGATGGCCATGGGACACATAAAGGGATGCTGGGGGAGTGTGTGGAAGGAAGTACAGAGAGGGGAGCACAGGGGATGGAGTGCAGTAATGAGTATAGTGGGGAGTACAATGGGAGCACAGAGGGAGCAGCATGGTCTATCACTGGGCCAGAAAGTGTGCAGAGAAGATGGGCTATGAAAGGGGGAAGGCAGTACACCAGGTGGGTAATATCAGGGTGACAAGGGCTTTAGGCCCCAGATTTTCCCCATGTCCTTTCTCACATGCCAGGGTCATGCCAGTCCCAAGGGTCACAGCTGCCAAGAACTTCAGAAGCCTTCCAACCTGGACCCCTGGGGACTGTCCCCTACATGGCACCTTCAGACAGTCTCAAGACCATCTTACCTCTTCCCCCAGACCCAGGGCCTCCAGCTGAGCATGTCTGCCTCTTGCCTCCCTGAGGCCTTCTTGTTTCCTCAGAGAAGGACTGTCTGCAGGACCTTTGTCAGCTGCTGGAATGGGGGTAGGAGCTGGCCACACCCACACTCCCAGACAACTGTCTGGGGAGAATAGATGGCTAGGTCTTGGCAACCGGGGGCAAGCTTGGTTGTAACACTCAGCCCCCTCTCCCCCCAGGAAGAAGTGGGTATCCAGGTCCAAAAAGCCATTCAGGCCCATGCTCCCCATCCTCACCTTTCCCCTGTAGCCCCTCCCATAGTGTCCCTCCCCAGGAGCCCTGCTCTGCCCATCCCAGGTGGGTCCCCATCCTCACAGTCTGGGGTCCTTATTCACAGAAATTCCTCCCAGTGTGTTCTCTCCATCTGGCCTCGGGATGGCCAGCCTGAAGATCCCAGGCTACTTCCGGTCATGTCATAAAATTTCAATTTTCTAAGGTGCAGAGGACAGCAAGCTGCCCTCATGTATCCAAAGTCCACCTGGAAAGGTGAAGCTCTGACTGTAGGAGGGACTTCCTTTGGTTCAGACTACCCATCTCCCTGGTCTCCCTGTGGTCACTAGGAGGGAACACGGAGGGCCACCCATCAGTTGAAGGTTGGCTGTATCACCAGTAACTAGTAAAGTCCTTACTGGCTCTGGGCCCCTCCCCACTGTGGGTGTGAGGAAATTAGAATGTTGGGGAGCCAGACCGCCTTGCAAGAGGCGACACATGCACTCAACCCGACATGGAGAAGGGAGTAGCATGTCCTCAGCGGAGTCATGACCGGCTATGACTTCAGTAACTGCGTCACCTGTGATGTCAGGCTCCGGCTCGGCTCTCCGCTGCAGGAAAGGCCTCAGGGGACCGACCAAGGTTGCACAACTTCCCCTCCGGTCACAGCCGAGACACCAGCAGAGCTGGGAGTGGAGCCCAGCACCCACTAGCCACCCTACCTCTGTCTGCAGATGGCCACTCCGCCCCTTCCTTTGAAAAGAAGCCCCTGGGAGGTGAGCTGGCCTTGGACCACTCTCCCCCGAAATGCCTTTCATGGTCTGAATTCATTTGGCAGCTTTAGCAGGAAAAACTCACACGAGGATTGCAAATGAATTCGGCCCCAGCTCCCAGGAAGGGCAGCGAGGGGAGGCGGCACACAGTCTCTCAGTGGGAAGGTAGCTGAGCCTGGCCCAGGAGCCCTCCACCCACCTGCAGCCAGCAGGGACCAGGGCCTTCCCAGCCTCCGGCGGGAACTGGGTCCGGCGTCGCAGCCAAGTGTTTCTCCTTTTGAAGCTTGCCAGTCCTTGTCCTGGAGTGTTTGGAGTTGGGTCCATTATGAGAAGTCTCCTTTTGAGCAGAGACACATTCAGATCCAGACGGAACAAAAGCCACTCCAAGTTCTCTTCTCCAGCCGTTCTGAATTTGTTAAATGCAGTTTAATAGCCTTTCTGATGGGGGAGGGGGCGCAAGGAGGAAAGTCACCACCGATGGATTCAATAGATTGACTATGACTTCAGGAAAAAGAGAAAGAAGCTGCATTCCTTTTATTTATTGGGATTTTTTTCCCTCCCAACATCTAAGACATATACTCTAACAACACAAGTATGAGATTGTCAAAGGACCTCTCCAGTGGCCTGCTCCATTTTACCTAACCAAAAGATAACCCTTCAGGAAGGAGGAAGGAGCCATTCAACAAACACACAATAGACAACAGGTGTGATGACTCACGTCTGCAGTCCCAATGCTCAGGAAGATGAGGCAGGAGGATTGTGGCAACTTTGCAGTGATATAGTGAATTCCAGGCCGTCCTAGGCTACAAAGTGAGATCCTGTCAAAGAAAAGGGGGCGTTAGGGATACGATTCAGTTGGTAAAGTACCTGCCTAGCATACACAAAGTCCTGAGTTCAATGCCCAGTACAACATAAACCAAGCGTGGTAGAGGATGTCATCCCAGCACCTAAAGGTGAAGGCAGGAGAATCAGGTCAGAGTCATTCTTGCTATTCTTCTAGAGAACCCGGGTTCAATTTCCCAGCACCACATGGCACCTCACAGGGCTCTGTAACTCCAGCTCCAGGGGATCCAATGCTTTCCTGGGGCCTCTTCAAACACATGGTGCAGGCATACCTGTAGACAAAACACCTATACCCATAAAATGAAAAGAACTTTCGAAAAGAATCACATTATCTTTCTTAAAAATCTGCATGGATTGTAAGTTAGTCCTGGTATCACCCCTTATTTTTAAAGTGAACCTTAAAAGAGAGGAACTGTGGGTTCCAAATTTGTTGACGGTCATGTGTATAGTTTGCCAACAGGGATTTTGATGAGTAGGGTCTAGTATCTGTGTTAAAGCCACCTGAAAACTTTCAGTCAGGAACCCTGTTGTCATTCTTGCATGCCTCTGGCATTGGGGAACTCACTCCTGTG
This sequence comes from Lophiomys imhausi, assembly GCA_907164525.1. Classification (NCBI taxonomy): domain Eukaryota; kingdom Metazoa; phylum Chordata; class Mammalia; order Rodentia; family Muridae; genus Lophiomys; species Lophiomys imhausi. The sequence goes on along the minus strand of CAJQZJ010001750.1, from coordinate 7,451,387 downwards.
GTGGAGTTTTGATTTCTTTAAAAATGCAGTTGTGTTGAATGCATGAGGTTTTTGTTTTGGTCCCAAGTGTAGGATGAGGAAGTATTAGACCCACTGCTGAAAAGGAAACTTGTGAAAGGGCACATGATTTTTTGTCAGCCAGAAACTGCCACGTGCAGGAAACAAGCTTTTTGCTGGAAAGCATCCTTTAATGAACAGACTCCTTAGAGAAAGCATGATCTTGGTCAATAGGAAAATACCTTGTTGAGGGGAGGGGAGGGACTTAATGTTGGCCAATTGGAAAACATCCTTGTGGAGACTCTTAGGAGGGTATGAAGGGAACCTAAAAGACAGAGAGGCATTACTTTTTTACATAGTTCCACCTGTCTTTGCTTTGCTTCGCTTTGAAAGACTCCAGACAATGCTTTGCTGAAACTTGCTGCCTCTGAATCTGGCTACTGCCAAAGCCTTTTGCCAATTGCAGCCCAGGTCAGGCTGAAGAGACCACAGCCCCAAATGTGGCTGTGGCAACTGGCACCACCATCACTAGCCACTGCCGTTGCTGTTGGTATTTGTTCCCATTTCTTCTGGTACCTGTTCCTGTGTATGCTGTTTGGCTGGACTTCTGGAATCCTGATGAATCACCCAAGGACCTACGTCTAAAGAGGTCTACACCCTCTGTCTCTACTTACCTTTTTTCTCCCATACCTCTGGTCAGTGGGTTGGAAGGGAAGTAGAGATATTAATAAAGCAACAAATAAATAGCTGGAAAGTAAGCCTTCACACTACGTCTCGGGGGTGGGGGACAGTCCTTCACGTGATAAGAAAGAACTGACAAGTAGAGTTGGTTCTCAGCCCGCTCTTATCTTGGTGGGTGCAAGGCAAAACTTCACTGCTCCTCCTGCCCTGCCTCTCTGAGTCTACTCTCCAATGAAGTGTCCCCAGTTCCTGTGTCCTTCACCCTTCAAAGATTAGACTCTACTCCCTCCCTGCTTCCTCAAACATATGACAAACAGAAGTGAGTATACCTTCTCAGCTGTCACCCCTCCATCCACACTACACTTCCATAGGTGTGCCCCAGGGACATTTTAATTAGGAGCAGCCCTCCTTACTATGGAGTTACAGCAAACCTTCAGTCAGAACCTGTCTCATGCAAAGTCTTCTAATCATTGCATCTGCTCTGGATGTTTTGGGCCTTGGTTCGGTCATTTAAGAGAGTAGTCAGGTGGATTGGATGTGGAGGTGCACACCGTTAGCCCCAGCACTCGGGAGGCAGAGGCAGGCAGATCTCTGTGAGTTTGAGACCAGCCTGGTCTACAGGGTGAGTTCCAGGACAGCCAGGGTTGTGCAGAGAAACCCTGTCTCAAAAAACCAAAATAATGATATTAAAATAATGAATTATTTTATTCTATGATGTACGTGTGTGTTTTGCCACCATGTGTGACTGTGTATCATCTGCATGCCTGGAACTTGCAGAGTTCCTGAAGAGGATGTCTGATTCCCTGGAACTGGAGTCACAGACAGTTGTGAGCCACCATGTGGGTGCTGGGAACTGAACCTGAGTCCTCTATTAGAATGAATAGCCAGTTCCCTTAACCTTTAAGCCATCTCTCCAGTAACCCCTGCCCCCAATTTTCTTTTTCAGTGCTGGGGATTGAATCTAGGTCTTTACACATGCTATTTTTTAATACTTTCAGTTTTGCTTGGCAACATGGGGGTTTGAACCCAAGGCCTCATTTATGCTAGGCAAGTACCCTGCCACTAAGCTACAACAACCCCAACTCTACTTTTATAATTATAAGACATGTTCCTCAGTTGCATAAGCTTCAGGAACTCAAAACCTCTCTGATATCATCCATTTGTAAATAACTGAAAAACCACTTAGAGAGGAAAAGTCCGTTTGACCAGCTGACAGGTGGGGTGGGAGTCCTCAGCACCCTTTTGTGAAGCTCCAGAACAGCAGCTGGGATCCTGCCTTTACAGGCAGCTCTAACCTCTGTTTGTGCATTTTAATCAACTGACAAGCACTTATCAATTCTTTCCAATTGAACCATCGGAGACTGTATTTGTCAGCAGGAGACTCATGCTGTCCTCTCTGCTGATGCATACAGTACAACGCAACCTACCCCAGAGTCATTCCCAATGGTAAATAATTCTAAATTGTTTTTATGCCCATAAGGGATTATTGATTAAAGACAAAAAATTTTTTTTAAAAATCTATGCCTGTAATTGCCTGTAATCTCTGAACTTGGGTGGTGGAGTCGGGAGGAGCCAGTTCAAGGTCATCCTCAGCCACAGAGAATGAATGAGGACAGCCAGGGTTCTGTGAGCTCTCACCCCACTGCCACAAAGAGGGTGGGGGGCAGTAAGATGGCTCAGAAGGCAAAAGTGCCTGCAGTATAAACCTAAGAACCTGAGTTTAATCTCTGGATGCCTCGGCAGGAAAACCAATCCCTGAAATCTATCCTCTGACCGCCACATGTGCACCATGGCATGGGTGCTCTTACACCAATACAGACACAAGAACACAATGAAAATAAAATCAAATATATATTTTTATGTGCACATATATATGTGCATATATTATATATGTGTGTATATATATATATATATATTTTTTTTTTTTGGTTTTTCGAGACAGGGTTTCTCTGTTTAACAGCTCTGACTGTCCTGGACTCGCTTTGTAGACCAGGCTGGCCTCGAACTCACAAAGATCCACCTGCCTCTGCCTCCCAAGTGCTGGGATTAAAGGCGTGCGCCACCACCGCCCGGCTATATATTTTTTTTAAAGAAGAGACATTGAGATAACTCAACATCTAAAGGTACTTGCCACCAAGCCTGATGACCTGCGTCCAGTCTCCAGCAGCCACGCAGTGGAAGGAGAATATTGACTCCCAAAAGCTGTCCTCTGACCTCAATCATACACTATGGCATGCGTACATGAGCACACACACACATGCACACTCTCTAATATAATGTGTGATATTTTGTTTTTAATCTAAAGGACTCAAGATACACCTCAGTAGTAGAGTACTTGCCTAGCATGTGAGAAACATGACCCCCAAAACTGCCCAAAAAAGGATTATATATGTGCCTATACAAAACTGAACATTTTTCTACTGTTTAAGAAAGAAAACAGAAATCTGTATTCAAACTCAAACAACAAATAGCTATCAGAAGAAAATATTTGAAAACTCTCCTAAAGAGCTAATTTCCCTTGACTTTAAAGGGCCTCCTGGGACTCAGCAAACACAAAAGACTAATAATTCACCAGCCAAAAGGACACCAGACAAAAGTGACCCATCCACACACAGCACCATGCAAGCCAGCCTCAAGCAGACAGTGAAGAGCTGGGAAAAGTTGGAACACAGAGAAAGACAATTTCTCACCAACCAGGTCAGTCTGGCTGGACCTGGTGACACAGGCCTGTGATTCCAGCTGCTTGGGGACTTCAGCTGAGGCCAGAGGACTGAAATTTCAAAGCCAGCCAAGAGCTGCTGAGCAAGGTCAAGGCCTGCCTGGGTGACTTAGTGAGACCCTATCAAATGAAAACTAAAAAAGAGGGCTGGAGAGATGGCTCAGTGGTTAAGAACACTGGCTGCTCTTCCAGAGGTCCTGAGTTCAATTCCCAGCAACCACATGGTGGTTCACAACCATCTATAATGTGATCTGATGCCCTCTTCTGGCATGAAGGTGTACATGCAGATAGAGCACTCATATATGTAAATAAATCTTTAAAATGAAAAAAAAAATAGAAGGAAAGGGGAGACTAGGAATGTGGTAGAGTGCTTTTCTCCGATGCACAAAGCCATGGGTCTAATTCCCCCTTCTGAAAAAATAAAAACTGAAGAAAACTTAAAAAGTCTGGTGGCCCTGGGCTGGCTGGGCCATGTTTATGTGACAAAGGCCATAGTCACTGATAGTCACTGCTGCTGCTGCTGAGAGGACACTGACACAAGGTCCTTGAAGAATGTGTTAGCAACGTTTTTCTTAAAGAAAAGCCAGGCTGGGGCATAGCTCAGTGATAGAGTGCCCACCTAGCACTGACTAGTAAAAAAATATTTTTTAATTATTTTTATTTTATATACATTGGTGTTTTGACTGAATGTATGTCTGTGTGAGGGTGTCAGAACAGACAGTTGTGAGCTGCCATGTGGGTGCTGGGAATTGAACCCGGGTCCTCAAGAAGAGCAGCCAGTGCTCTTAAACACTGAGCCATCTCTCCAGCCCCTAAAAAATATTTTCAATGAATAAAAGCATATGCGCATATTTTCTTTGTTATGGGGTGAGTTGAATTCCTAAAAATTTAGGCATAGCCGGGTGATGGTGGCGCACACCTTTAATCCCAGCACTTGGGAGGCAGAGGCAGGCAGATCTCTGTGAGTTCGAAGCCAGCCTGGTCTACAAAGTGAGTCCAGGACAGCCAGAGCTGTTATACAGAGAAACCCTGTCTCGAAAAAAAAAAAAAATTCAGGCATTAAGATTCTAGACCCCGGTGTTAGAGAGATGGCTCAGCGGTTAAGAGCACTGGCTGTTCTTCCAAAGAACCCAGGTTCAAATCCCAGCACCCACATGGCAGTTCACAGCTGTCTGTAATGGCCGGCTGTGATGGCACCTGCCTTTAATCACAGCACTCAGGAGGCAGAGGCAGGTGGAGTTCTGTGAGTTCCAGGCCTGTCTGGTCTACAGAGTGAGTTCCAGGACAGACAGGGCTACACAGAGAAACCCTGTCTCGAAAAAAAAAAAAAAGATTCTAGACCCCATGGTACCTCCAAGTGTGACCTGATTTGGAAGCAGGCCCTTTGAGATGTCTTCAACCATGATGAGGTCATTGAGAAGTGGACTGGGCCCTTGGTTTAACAGGCCTAGTGTTTCATATAAAAAGAAAGAAAGAAAGAAAGAAAGAAAGAAAGAAAGAAAGAAAGAAAGAAAGAAA
>CAJQZJ010001750.1:7397543-7446462 GCA_907164525.1 Lophiomys imhausi | reverse complement strand
AAAGAAAGAAAGAAAGAAAGAAAGAAAGAAAGAAAGAAAGAAAGAAAAGAAAAGAAAGAAGTGAGGGTCTGGGAATGTGTGTAGGCATATTTGTTTTCGCTACTTTATTGGGTTATACCTCTACCTCCCTTCCAACCCTTATTCCATCCTAATCCCTTTTAACCCAACACTAGGTAAGAGAGACAGAAGGTAAGTGGGGAAAGGCTAAGACCTCTTTAGACTACTTCCTGCTGATTAGGGTCATTAGGTTCTTTGGGGTAAGTCCAACCTTCATGGTAAGGATATCCAGCAGCCTGGCAAACCAGCAATAGCAAATGCAGCATCAGAACGAATCCAGCAACGGGGTTCAGGCAGCAGCAGAGAGAGCAGCGGCTCTCACAGGGTTTTGGCATTTCTACCCTCTTAAGAATTCCCAGAATTGCCGGGCGGTGGTGGCGCACGCCTTTAATCCCAGCACTTGGGAGGCAGAAGCAGGTGGATCTTTGTGAGTTCGAGGCCAGCCTGGTCTACAAAGCGAGTCCAGGACAGCCAGAGATATTCAGAGAAACCCTGTCTCGAAAAACCAAAAAAAAAAAAAAAAATTCCCAGAATTAAACTATCTGCAGCTGGAACAAGTCATGCCCCTGCCAGAGCACAAGACATATAGTCAGCTGCTATGGACAATCTGAAGCAGGCCCATATCCCACACTTGGGATTAAAACAAAAACATATTCACATAACATAGCTAGGTTTTTTAAGAAACCAAAATACTCACTACACGGGTGGGTCTGAAGTAGACCCTAGGTTTAAACCTCAGCAGAAATAAACATGAAGGAAGTCAGGGCGTGGACACGCACAGGGAGAACACAGTGCAGACACTGGGAAGGGCCTGGAGTTCTATAGCCTGCAACAAGCTAGACAGACCTCAACAGCAGATCGTCTTGGAAGCCTTTGGAAGAAGCCAGGTGCAGATGCCTTGGGTTTCAAGGCTCCCAAACAGTAGGACAGCCACCGTGTCTCTAGGATATTTCTTCCAAACTACCCAGATGCCGGCTCTCTCTCCTGTAGCAACCCAGCCACACTCAACTGTTTGCATCTGAAACTCCTTGTGCTATGGTAAACCGTGGTGCCTTTAGGAACCATGGGTCTACTGGGGGAAGAGGGGCTGCTGAGACCTGGCCCTGTCAGTCTCTCTCTGCTCCCCAGCTGCTTCTCACCCTGTCCTCACACCCTGTCGCTCACACCCCATCGGACGGTGAACTTTGATTGTCAGTTTGACTGGCTATGAAATAAATCGACTAAAATACAAGCCTCCAGGAATTCCTAACTGAGATTTTCTTCGTCGGATTATTTGAAGTGGGAAGACCCACCCTAACTGTGGACGGCACTTTCTGGTCCCTAGATAAAAGGACATGGGAGAAGTAAAACTGTATTTTGCCTGTTTGGTCCCACTCTCATTGCCAAGTGCATCTACTCTGGTGCTGAGGCACTCCTACGCTGATATTAGACCCAGCTTCTTCAGGCTTCCAGCTTAGTCTGAAGAGCAGCAGCTCTCCAAGAATCCTCCAGTCCTGGAGTTAGCACCTAGTTGGGAGCACCAAGACATGCAGCTCTATGGGCTGAACAGCTTCTAGAATCTCAGACTCTCCATTGTAAGACAGTCATTGAGGCAGTCCGTGCGGTGGTGGCCAGGCAGCGCAGCTCCAGGATAGGTCCAGCGTAGCACGCGTCTCCCAGCCCGCGCCGTCACGATGCCCAAGAGGAAGGTCAGCGCGGAGGGAGCAGCGAAGGCGGAGCCCAAGCGCCGCTCCGCGAGGTTGTCGGCCAAGCCCGCCCCTGCCAAGGTGGACGCGAAGCCGAAGCCGAAGAAGGCCGCGGGAACCGATAAATCAGCAGACAAAAAAGTGCAGACAAAAGGGAAGAGGGGCGCAAAGGGCAAACAGGCGGAAGTGGCCGACCAGCACGCTGCAGATCTGCCTGCAGAAAACGGAGAGACCGAAAACCAGAGTCCAGCCTCTGAAGTAGAAGAGAAAGAAGCCAAGTCCGACTAGCCATCACCCACCGTGTCTGTCAGTGGTCCCTTGTACAATCCAGAGGAATATTTTTATCAGCTATTTTGTAAATGCAAGTTTTTTAGTAGCTCTAGAAACATTTTTAGAAGGTGGGGGAATCCCACCTCATCCCATTTTTTAAGTGTAAAGGATTTTTTAAGAGGTTAAATCATTTGCTGGTTGTTTATTTTTTGGTACAACCAGAAAATAACAGGATACTGAATCAGGAGAGGCTGTGAGTGTCTCAGGGGTCACCATAACATTCCGTAGAGGGGGCTAGTTTTATATCCTACAATACAAAGCGTACTGAGCAACAATTTGGAGTCTCGTGCATTTGTGTCTGGAATATTTTCAGTTATGTCTGATCTCGTGTTTCTAGTAGAACTGTTTTCCTAAGAAAACCACTCCTTGCCCTGTCAGAATTGTAATGTGTCTGGTCATGGCAATCCATTTTCCTAACTCTTGTGATAATGTACTGTGAAAGGTGGAATTTGAGTGTGTGCTGCATGTGGCATAAAATTGAGTCCATGGAACAGGGTTATGAGCATTTGAGTGAGTGTTATGTGAGGTCTTAAAACTTTTGTCAAATTTGAAGCTGGAACATCTCTGGAATAACTTCAAAGACAGACAACACGTGGCTCTTGGTTTGGGCACATGAACACGATACAGGACTCTTGGGTATGTGAATACAATGTGACTTCCTTTGGGTTCGTGTGCTAAGAATTGAAATGTCTGTATTCTGCTTCTCAGCCAATAAAATCTCAGTTGTGAAAAAAAAAAAGACAGTCATTGATGGACTACCTGGACCACACCGTGTAGATCATTCTAATAAATTTTTTTTTTTTTTTTTTTTTGGTTTTTCGAGACAGGGTTTCTCTGAATATCTCTGGCTGTCCTGGACTCGCTTTGTAGACCAGGCTGGCCTCGAACTCACAAAGATCCGCCTGCCTCTGCCTCCCAAGTGCTGGGATTAAAGGCGTGCGCCACCACTGCCCGGCTCTAATAAATTTTTTAAAAAAAGATTTATTTAGCCAGCACTAAAACAACAACAAAAGAGAACTTGTCAGTGTGTGCATCTGTGAGAACTCTTCCTGGAGAGCTCAGCTCCTTCCCCGGGCCCCCAACAGGACTAGAAGCAACTGCTCTAAGAACACTGGGATGCCTCAACTGTTTAGAAACCTTCAGGAAGAACATTTGAGCATCTCTACTCTACTACTTCAAACAGGGCCACCAGACTGGGAAATGTAGCCATGTCTGCTTTTCATCTTTAGGAAATCACAGCCACTCAGAGCCATATGGGTAATTTGAAGATGCACAGCTTCTCTCTCTCCTCTCTCTTCATCTAGAAACAGCAGGAGTAGATCACAGTACTGAAAGACGTGTTGCAGGAATACCAGACCTGCGTTTGAAAAGACAAGACATCCATGTTTTAAATTCTTAAGTGTACAGTCTCCATCTTTAATGAGAACATCAGCACACACTTGGTTCCCTAATTACGTTTGGACAGTTATTCATTGGCCTATAAGCCCTGATTTTTCTCATAAAATTCATTTAAAGTCTTAATATTAGGTCGCAAACTTCACTTACTAAATAGAAAACCATCCGAAGTTGTCTTTGAGCTGACCAGATGGCTCAGTGGGTAGAGGTTCCTGCCACCAAGCCTAAAGACCTCATTCCCATCCCCATGGTGGAGGGAAAACTGGCTCCCACGTGTCGTCCCTCTGACCTCCACATGCATTCATATCATGGTGCCAGCTCACATGAAAAGAGAGAGAAATATGATAAACATTTTAATTTTATTTTGGAACAATTGATAAAATGTTATCACTTAATAAAGATGAAAGCAGTTCTGCATTACCCTGATGGATGAGCTTGCTGACTTCCACGTGAAGAGCTGAGTCTTGGCTAAATATCTGACCTGGCAGGATATGGGGCTTCAACATTTTTCAGAGCCAGTCAATGTTTTGCTCTTATAATCATCTTGCTGAGGACACCACTTTGCAGAAAAGCATAATGCAAGATGGTGGAGGTGTGTTTAGGGCCATTTCAGACACTATAGGGAATTCTGTCCTCAACCCGAACCGGAATTCACTCAACAACTTTTTGTGAAACTTGAGCCAGCAACCCAAGAAGCAATTTAATGAATTGTTAGTTCTGAGATAGGTTCTCAACATGTAGTCCTGGCTTAGAATTCACAATCCAAGGGAGACCAGACCAACCTCGAACTCAGAGACCTTCCTGCCTCTGCCGGGAGTAAGCAGCAAACTTTTTTGGTTTTTGTTTTTCATGACATGGTTTCTCTGGGTGTCTCTGGCTGCCCTGGATTCAGTTTGTAGAGCAGGCTGGCCTCAAACTCATAGAGATCTGCCTGCCTTTGTGCCTCCTGAATGCTGGGATTAAAGGCGTGCACCACCATGCCCTGCTTCAAGCAGCAATTTTTTTTTTTTTTGAGACAGGGTTTCTCTGTGTAGCCCTGGCTGCCCTGGACTCACTTTGTAGACTAGGCTGGCCCTGAATTCACAGAGATCCGCCTGCCTCTGCCTCCCAAGTGCTGGGATTAAAGGCATGCACCACCACGCCTGGCTAGCAGCAATTTTTGAATTGAAACATCCTATCACAATACAACCCAAGCCTCACTTGATACTTGCTTTCTGGTGAGGAAAATGCTGACAGTCTTAGTCTTTCTTAATGAAACCATCGTGTTCATTAGGAGCATAAAGGCTTGCACTTACAGTGAACAATGTGTCCACTGCCTCTTGAATTTGACCAGTGGTACTTCAGGAAGAGCTCACTGGGGTGCTAAGGTACAAAGTCCATGTGCCGTGTTCTCAGAACCAGGTCTGCGGAAACACAGCAGATTCTTTACAAATTTGATTGTGAGTTTTAACTCTTGTTGTTCTGTGTTTAGAAACCTCACATAGGGTTAAGGTTAAAATGCCAGCTTAAGCCAGACTCCAGGCTGTGTGAGGCTCTGGAAGTTCTGAACTTATAAGTGAGAGAGGGTTCATCAACCCTTCCCAGGCCATAGTGCTACACCCCTTTCGGAGTTCGGCGACTCTTCAATTACTCAGCAGCTGGCAAGGAAGGCTACAGCAGGTCCTGAGTGCCACCTGAATGGAGGAGAAGCAGCTAGCACAAGTGGGCAGGGCAAAATGCATTCAGGACATTTGGGACCTTGAGCAGCTCTACAACCACCATGCTGGGTGACCTTTGGTCAATCTTCAGCCTCTCTGGACTTCTGCTTCCCTATTTGGAAAATAAAAGGAATTGCTGTCATCCTCCTATTGGAAAAACACAAAAGGAGGAAAATGTATAGTGATGGTTTCTCTGGGGACGCAGAAAAAAATCCAATGAATAGCAACAATTAGGAGGGAGGGGGTTGGGGGGCCGATGAATCGGTAGAGTGCTTGCCCAGCATGCACAAAGCTCCAATTCCTAGCACCACATAAAAAAACAGGCATAGTCTCCCAAACATGTAATCCCAGAACTCAGTGGGTAGAGACAGCAAGATCAGAAGTTCAAGATCATCTTTCACTACATAATGATTTGAGGCCAGCCTGGGCTACATGAGACCCTGTAGTGAGAATTTTAGTGTCTTTAAAAACCCAGTTATGTGCCAGGCATGGTGGCACACGCCTTTAATCCCAGCACTCGGAAGGCAGAGGCAGGCAGATTTCTGTGAGTTCAAGGCCAGCCTGATCTACAAAGTGAGTCCAGGACACCCATGGATACATAGAGAAACCCTGTCTTGAAAACACAAAACAAAAAAAACAGTTATGTTATATAAACATGTTTTTTTGTTTGTTTGTTTTAATCCCAGGTGTGGGATATAGGGCTGCTTCAGATTGTCCACAGCAGCTGACTATCTGCCTCATGTGTGCTCTGGCAGGGCCGTGATTCTGCCAGTTGAAGATAGTTTAATTCTGGAGAGGGTATAAAAGGACCAGAGGCCCTAGAGAGGGGGCGCGGCTGTTCCTCCTGCTGGTTCCTGTTCCTGCTGGTTTGTCAAGTGGTCAAGAGAAAAGAGACAAGAAGTTGGATATACCCCGACAAGATGAAGATTGGGCTTGCCCCAAGGAACTCAACACCCCTTATCAGCAGGAAGTAGTCTAAAATGATCTCAACACCCCCTCTCCCCACTAACCTCCTGTCTCTCCTACCTGGTATTGGAAGGGGTTGGGGTGAAGAGGGGTGGTAGGTACCTAAATAAAGTAACATAAACAAATACATCTATAAAGACCTTGTCTCAAAAAACAAGCAATAATAATAATAAACAGAAAAGGAGGAGGGCTTGCTAGCAGCTGTAAAACCCTAAATAAGTCTCATGACTTTTCTAGTTTGATCACGTGCCAAACAGCCAATGTTGAGCTACACCTGAAGTTTGCCACCTTTTACTAGGTGCCTTTTGTGTTATTTCCAAACACAGACCTCACAGTTTGTAAGATTTTATCTTAAGTTTTATTTGGGTCATTACTATACACTTAATAATTATTAAGTAATTACTTATTGCTAGAAAGGATTTTTTAACTGAGTAACAGTATTTACAGGCAGATAGCACCCAGAAGCCTAGAACTGGGGATGGCTTCAGGTCAAGCTTGATCCAGCTGCTGCTCCAAATGACCTGTGTTTTTATGAGTGTCAGCTTCATCCCCTGTGATGGTCCCAAGGGAGACAGGAATCCCAGGCACCGATGGCTTCCCTCATCCATAATGAGCAGAAAACACTTTATTTCTTAGTTATCAAAAAGAAAAGATGCAGCCGGGCGGTGGTGGCGCACGCCTTTAATCCCAGCACTTGGGAGGCAGAGGCAGGCGGATCTTTGTGAGTTCGAGGCCAGCCTGGTCTACAAAGTGAGTCCAGGACAGCCAAGGATACACAGAGAAACCCTGTCTCGAAAAACCAAAAAAAAAAAAAAAAAAAGAAAAGATGCAGCTGGGTGTGGTGGCCCACGCCTTTAATCCCAGCACTTGGGAGGCAGAGGCAGGTGGGCCATTGTGAGTTTGAGGCCAGCCTGGTCTTGGTCTACTCTACAAATCCAGTCCAGGATAGCCATGGATACACAGAGAAACTCTGTCTTGAAAAAACAAAAACCAAACAAACAAACAAAAAAGAAAGAAAAAACTCAGAATTGAGTCACACTGAATAGCTCCCACACATCTAATTTGGGCTGGAATCTTTTCTGGAACAATGATTTTTTAACTTGCTTATGCAGACCAGCCCCCTCCCCTGGAGTGGGTCACTCCTGACCAAGTCACATGGCCAGGAAATTCCCTGTTAGGCGGGGTGTGGGACAAACAGTGCTACAGAAGCAAACACTGGCTTCTTACCAGAAGAATCACAGGTTGGTGAACTCCAGGGCATGTTGGGTGCTACAATGATGACACCTATCCGAGTGGGACCACGAACGAGGCTCACATGAGCTGACGTCAGCACAGGACACCCCCAGATCCCACAAGGTAGTCAAATATGGCCTCCTGACCTGTCCATTCTGACCCCACTCAGTCCTCCATTCCTGTGGTTATCCTCACAGGGAGCTAAGCTGGAGTCCTCCCAACCCCGTGAGCCCTGAGCTCCTTCCAGGTTTGAGTTCCACAGCCTTTTTAGACAGGAAATCTTCAGCTTGGTTTGGAAAGGGTGGGCAGCAGAGGTGGACATTCCAAAGCACCATGAGAGCACACTGGGGCGCTCTCCTATACCAATTCACCAGGAATGGGAGCTGACCACTCCTCAGCAGTCAGGCAGAGGGGAGAGGGCGGTGCCTCGGCTGGCAAGTCAGCAAGGAAATCCTCCAAGCAGCCATATATCTCTCCACAGCAAGGTAACTCAGTCAGACCCCTACTAACTGCCCTTGGGAGGACCACATGTCTTCTAGGAGCTTCCTGGATCTTACTGGAGTTAGGGAATTCAACCTCTAGTTAGAGGCCCAACCCTGCTGTGCATACTCAAGACTCCCACAGTCCTCTCTGAGCCCTTCAGGCCAGTGATTTGGGTGACGGCCTGCTACCTACTTTTAGGGCCACCTCTTCGTGGAGGTTCAAAACCAGGTGAAACTCATCTGTGAAGGACATACACTGTTGTCAATATTAAGCCCTTCAATCTCACTCTCCAGCCAGCACTTGCTGTTTGGAGGTGGGGTGGGGGGGGGTGGGGGGGGGTGGGGCGTCCAAGAAGAGTCCCAGGACTTGGGCCCAGTATGCAGCTGATGCTCAGCTTTGTACAAACAAGGCCAGGGATGCACAGGGTGGAGAAAGCCAGCCTCACCCTGTTCCCAGCATGACCTAACTGAACCCAGCAAGCCAAGGCAAGGCCGCCCATACACGCCAGTCTCTGGCCTATAAAACAGTTTCCGGTGGACCAGCCTGTAGGGACTTTCCAGCCTGTTGGGCCATTCCAGGGTCAAGAAGGAGGGAGCTGAGGCAAATGGACCAGGGCAGCAAATGGAGAGTAGACAGAAATGTCATCTAGTCACATGCAGAGGGGAGAGTACCAAAGAGGCCTCAAGTACAGACTTTGGATGTTGTCCCCACATGGGTCCAACTCAGGTATTGGACAAATAACCAGCAGAGATGAGAGAAGGCATGACCATCTCAGGTCAATCAGCAAAGTACAACCCTTTGTACCATTCAGAAAAAACACGCGTTTTCTTTTTCCTTTTCCAGTGTGTGTGTGTATGTGCACCCAAGCCATGTGCATGTGTGAAAGACACATTGAATGTCTTCTTCAATCGATCTCCACCTTGTTCTTTTTAATATTTATTTTTTGGGGCCAAATGAGGTGGAGTCACAGTATTCAGGAGGCGAGGCAGGAGGCTTCAGTGAGTTCAAAGCCAGCCTGATCTGCCTTGAGCTCTAGGGCATGACTACATAGAAAGATCCTATCCCAAAAAGAAGAGGTGGAGAAGAAAGAAAGAAAGACAAAGAAGTGAGATATATATATATATATATATATATATATGTACATATATATTATTTGCTTTGTTTTTCGAGACAGGGTTTCCCTGTGTATCCCTGGCTGTCCTAGAACTTACTCTGTAGACCAGGCTGGCCTTGAACTCTGAGAGATCCACCTGTCTCTGCCTCTCAAATGCTAGGATTAAAGGCGTGTGCCACCGCCGCCCAGATTTGTTTTAGGTGCATGAGTATTTGTCTGCATGTATGTCTATGCATATGTGTGTGCCTTCTGTACACAGACCAGAAGAGAGTGTCCAATCCATCTGATCATCTGAGATTGGAGTTACAGATTGTGAGCCACCATCTGGGTGTGGGAATCAAATTCAGGTCCTCTAAAAGAGCAACCAGTGCCTTTAACCCCTGAGCCATCTCTCCAACCCCCTTCAGCTTATTATTTGAGATAACACAAGCTGGAATCAAAATGTTCTGCTTTGCTATGCATGGTGGTGCAGGCGCACACCTTTGATCCCAGCACTTAGGAGGCAGAGACAGGCAGGTCTCTATGAGTTCCAGGCCAGTCTAGTCTACAAAGTGAGTCCAGGACAGCTGGACTCAAAGAAATCCTATCTTGAAAAACCATCCAAACAAACAAACAAAATGTTCTACTTTGTGTCCTTTGTGAACACTGCTCCAACTGTAGGTGCTGGAGCTCCACCAGCTCCCAGCGCCCTTTACCCTGTCTGTGCCTTTCTTCTGTGGTCGGAACCATCCAAAGTATCTGGTACTAGGAGGTACCACAGGCTCACCTTTCCCTGTCCCAGCCCCAGGATTAGACATTGCTCCAAACAGACAAATACTTTTTTTGGGGGGGGGGGGTTCGAGACAGGGTTTCTCTGTATATCCTTGGCTGTCCTGGACTCGCTTTGTAGACCAGGCTGGCCTCGAACTCACAAAGATCCACCTGCCTCTGCCTCCCAAGTGCTGGGATTAAAGGCATGCGCCACCACCGCCCGGCTCAGACAAATACTTTTAGCCAGGCATAGTGACACACCTGCAATCCTAGCTCTCAGGAGGCAAAGGCAGGAGGATTGTCACAATTTAGAGACCAGCTTGAGCTATATAATGCAGTGGTTCTCAGTCTGTGGGCTGTGACCCCTCTAGAGGTTGAATATCGGATATTTACATTATGATTCATAACAGTAGCAAAATTACAGTTATGAAGTGACAACATTTACCATTGGGAGTCACCACAGTATGAGAAACTGTATTAAAGGGGTCCAGCATTAGAAGGTTGAGAACTACTGATATGTGTTCCAGGCTAGCCAGGGCTATGTAGTGAAATTGTGTCTCAAAAGAACCAAGAGCCGGGCGGTGGTGGCGCACGCCTTTAATCCCAGCACTTGGGAGGCAGAGGCAGGCGGATCTTTGTGAGTTCGAGGCCAGCCTGGTCTACAAAGTGAGTCCAGGACAGCCAAGGATACACAGAGAAACCCTGTCTCGAAAAACCAAAAAAAAAAAAAACAAAAACAAAAAAAAACAAAAAAAAAAACAAAAAATCAAAAGAACCAAGAAACCAAAACAAAAAAGTATTTTAAAACAAGCAAATAATATAAATATATTGTGCCACATTTGAGAGAACCTAATTTTAAAAAAAAGTTAATTGTTCAGTTACCCTCTGAAACAGGGGCTGGAGAGAAGGCTTAGAGCAGTTAAGAGCATTGGCTGCTCTTCAGAAGACAGGAGTTTGAATCCCAGCACCCACACGGTACTGGCTCACAGCAGGCTCTAACAATAGTTCCCAGGGATCCAGCACCATCTACTGGTCTCCTTGAATACTGCAAGCATGTAATGCAAGCAAAACACTCAAACAGCAGCAACAACAAAAACCTTAATTTTTTTCTTTTTAATTAAAACATACACCAGATCCAGCAAGGTGGCTCAGCAGGTAAAGGCCCTTGATGCACAAGTCTCACAATTTAAATTCAATCCTTGGATCCCACATAAAGACTCAAAACACAGGAGGGTCCTTTCTCGGCTTTCAGGAGGCCTGGCCACTCTAAAGAGACTCAACTAAGACATGGGGGGGTCACTGTTCCATCCTCTAGAGAAAGCCCAGCTCCTTTGTCATCTCAGACTAAGCTGGGATCATTCCTGGGACCTTACCCTCTCTAGCCTTCCCCACTTAGCCCGAAGGAGTAACAGTCCGGAAGTTTCTAGACCTTCTCTAGGTGACCAAGGAGAAAAGATTCCAGGAAGGAAATGGCAAAGCCTACCCTCCAAGACAGGCATGCAAGAGGCAGAGTGGGATGTGGGTTTGGTATCATCAGATCCATAGGGCTCTTGGGAACTGGGACAGAGCTTGCAAAACCCAGTTGTACGTGGAGCACGTTTCTTAGGGGCAGCCAGGGCGTCTCAGGAAGGAGTCATCATCACAAACCGGAAGAGAGGGAGACTGTGGCTTACGGGGCACTGCATGACTCACCCCTGGCCCAGCCAGTTGCCTCTGTTAAGTGCTGGACAGCACAGGGTCTGGGAACACTGGTGGAATCCCTGTCTAGTCCCCTCGCCAGAAGAGGACCCAGGCAGGTGAAGTGGTTCTTAACCCAGATATGTCCACTTAATGTTTTCACCCTCTGAAAGGTGGTTGTCATGGAGAATGATGTTCCCTAACACTGAGCACAGACCCAAGAAGAGACACAGAAGGTGAGGGGACAGTGTGCTGAGCTCAGCAGGAGTGGCCATGAGCATGCCACAGGGCACCAGTCATGAGCTGGCACTCGGCAAGGAAGCTTTGGGTCCCCTCTTTGTTCAGCCGTCCAGCATAAATAATACAACCAGGTACCAATCAGCTACATGTCTTGATGACAGGCAGTAAACCTCAAGGAACAACCTTAGAACCAACTAACTAGCTGGGTGTACTTTCTCCTCCCGGCAGAATCCAGAAGCCTCCACAGGCAGGTTTCCAAGGGAGATGGATGTGTAGTGAAAGCTTCAGAATTTCCAGCCCCACCAACTCCAGGCCTTAACTTTACCCTTCCCAACCTCTGGGTGACATTGTCTCAATTCTTCAATTATATGAGGGCAAGCCATGGTGGTGTGTGTCAGTCTCTCACTCGGGAGACAAAGACAGGAGGATCACAAGTTGGGTTCAATTCTTGTCTACACAGCAAGACACTCTCAATACATAAATATGCAAATAATCCTATGCCTTAAATAAATAATAAAAATGAATTAAGGGAATACTTAATAAGTAAATATGATTTTAATCCCAGCACTTGGGAAGCAGAGGCAGGTGTATCTCTGTGAGTTTGAGATCAGACAGGTCTACATAATGAGTTCCTAGTGAGCTGAGGCAACATAGTGAGACCCTGTCTAAAAATAATACTAAGACAGACAATATCCCAAATCATAGAAACAACATCAAACACAATTAAAGGGAAAAAAAGTTCTGGGTTTCTCCATGAAGTAGGATGATGATTTTCAGCAGAAAAACAAAGAAGTATGCAGGCAACAGACATGGCCTTTCACCATCATGAGCCTGTGTGAAGAGGGAAATCATGTTACTATCCACAGAAGGAGTCTATTTGCCTAAAATTCTAAACAGAAAGCAAGGCTGTGACAATGGTAACAGTGTTAACACAAGGGGAATGACTGGTACAGATTCAAGACAGTAGCTCCTCCAGACAAAGGGAAGCAGTGTGGTAGGGGCACCCAGAAGTCCTTCACAGTACCATACTGGCCTGTTTTTCAACTTAGATGATGGATACATGGAAAGCCAGGCATGGAGGTCCATTCCTGTCAACCCAGCATGTGGGAGGTGGAGGGTGGAGGATTAGCGTTCAAGGATAGGTTCTTCTACACAGTGAATTCAAGGCGACGTTGGGCTCCATGAGACCGGGTCTCAAAAACCAAAACAGGGCTGGAGAGATGGCTCAACCATTAAGAACACTCGTTGCTCTTACAGGTTCAGTTCCCACAAGGCAGCTCACAATACTCCTAACTGCGGTCCCAGGGACCCTGACACCCTTTTCTAACCTCCAAGGGCATCAGGCATGCGTGTGCTATTACATGCAGGCAAAACACTCATATACTTAAAATAAGCCCTTAAAAACAACACAAAAGATGGCACAGACACGGTTTTAAAAGTTATTCTTGGGAGCTGGAGAGATAGCTCAATGTTTAAGAGCAATGGCTGCTCTTCCAAAGGATCCTGGTTTGATTTCCAGCACCCGCATGGCAGCTAACCACCATCTATAATTGCAGCTTCAGGGCTCCTAAGCCCCTTGTGCCCTCCTGGGCCACCAGGCATCCACATGGAGGTAGGTAAAACATCCATGCACATAAATAATTAAAAAAATAAATAAAGCCAATCAAAATTGTTTTTATCACTCTTTAGGCAGAACATGTGCAGTTGTATAAGTGGTGTCTTTTTAATACAAACCATTTTATGAAAACAGCCAGCGTTCTTGGAAGACACCTGCATTTGATTAGGCAGCTATAACAAGACTGAAGTATTGACACACAGTAATAAGCACTTAGCTTTGCCTGAGGCTGTATCCAAGCTTGCTGGTGATACAATAGACTTTGTCCTCCAGTGTACAGGTCCTTGGTTCCCTTTCTCCCTCTCCTCAGCACCTCTCTCTTCTCTGGCACACACACACACACACACACACACACACACACACATGCACGTACTCACACTGACAGCCAGGCTCCCTCTGCCCTGGGTCACTGGAGGCCCCCAGAATGCTCACAGTGGCCCCTGATGCTCTGGAATGAGAGCTCCTGGTCTTGGTCTCTCTGGCTGAGGCCCTTCAACTTTTTCTGCTTTTCTCCGCGGTTATTGGAGTCGGCATGATAGCTCACGTCTGTAACTGCAGCACTCAGGAAGCTGCGGGAGGGGGTGAGTTTTGCAGTATTCTTAACAGCATGCTTCATGAACTCTCCCATGGAGATTGGTGTCAATCTCTCTCCTTTCCCTGGCTTTCCCTCCACCACTGTGAATCTGTGGTGTTGGAGCCCTCCTGTCTTGGGAAGGTATTTATTTCAGGAAAAGTGTCTGGTCCTGAGTGTGGCTCCATCTTCTCTAAAACACCGAAGCGGAGTGGCCCCGTCTCCGCCAGGCACCAAGGTGCGACCTCCAACGGC
The DNA here is from genome assembly GCA_907164525.1 of Lophiomys imhausi. Classification (NCBI taxonomy): domain Eukaryota; kingdom Metazoa; phylum Chordata; class Mammalia; order Rodentia; family Muridae; genus Lophiomys; species Lophiomys imhausi. The sequence goes on along the minus strand of CAJQZJ010001750.1, from coordinate 7,432,394 downwards.
TGTGGCCTCACTTGTTCACCTGGAATCCTGGACCAGGCCGGTGGACCTGTCAAGTTGTTGAACTGAACCTTCGAGGCTGTTCTATTCCGGTTTTGCACGGTGCCCAGAACCTGCTTCTTCAGCGCCAGCCTTAAGCAGGCTCAGGGTGGTACAGGCTCAGAGCCGCCCAGATTTGGCGTGGTCGGGGGCGTGGCTACAGATGCTAGGGCGGGGCCTGTTCAGGGACGGGGCGGGGCCAGCGCGGGCCTACCGGGGGCGGGGCCGGGGCCGGGGTAGGAGCGGGGCGGAGCAGGAAGGGGCGGCGGCCCTGCCCGGCTTCCGCGTCACGGCCCTTAAAGCACCTGCCTGCCTGTCGCGGCTGCGAAGGTGCCGTCGGAGCCTAAGAGTCGGCTCTATGGAGGCGTTACGAGCGGCGTCCGGCACTCGGCAGGGTAAGTGAGAGCTACGGGGTGGGACGCGTAGTGCGCTGCGTTGAGTCCGGCCCCGGGAGGATTGCGGGCTGCTTCTCCATAGCTGATTACGGGGACTCCGCCGAGTTCACCCTGGTGTGGAGTTGGGCGTCTTGGGGCCCCGGCGCTCGAGAGGTTCTAGCCCGGACCGCCTCGCGTCACCGGGTCCAGTAGCCAACCAGAGTCGCCTAGCAACTTTTCTACCCGTGGGTCACCCTGGAAACTTGTTCTTCCCGGAATGGGACTCCGGCACCGGGCCCTTAGTATGGGACTCGGGGACGAAGGCGGTGGCCACAACGGGGAAGCCCCTGAGTCCCCTGCGCACTTCCAGCCCCCAGTTTCCTTCTGAGAGCCCCGCCCCTGCCTCCTGGGTCCTTTGGGTTGGCGTGGATCAGAACGGATTTGGGGTTGGAGTCAGACCGAGTTCAAATTTTTGTGTCACAAACTATGGATTGATGACCTTGAGTAAATTCTTACTGTCTGTGCCTCGGTTTCCCCCATATAAGAATAACGAGCCGGGCGGTGGTGGCGCATGCCTTTAATCCCAGCACTTGGGAGGCAGAGGCAGGCGGATCTTTGCGAGTTCGAGGCCAGCCTGGTCTACAAAGCAAGTCCAGGACAGCCAGAGATATTCAGAGAAACCCTGTCTCGAAAAACCAAAAAAAAAAGAATAACGTCTTGCGGAGAGCTCTTGAAAGTACAGCCTGAGCTGACACGTGAAGATGGCTTTGGATAGTCTCACCTCAGTTCATATTGCCACGTTCTGTGGGGGGGGGGGGGCTGAAAGAGACCTACGTTGGACATTCCTTGCCCCTAACCCTGTGGTCTGGTCAGTAGGAGCTGTGATGGACGCCTTCCAAGAAACTAAAATATGAGTGACCCCTGTGGAAAGAAGCCTGTCCAAGAAGCCAGCCCCACCATGAGTCTATGGGGTCTTGAGGACAGCCACAGCTCCCAGGGTCGCCCTCAGCCAGCCCAGGATTCTGTGGCTAACGAGGCCTCTGCTTCTGAGCTGCAGATGAAGGTGGACTTCTTCCGTAAACTGGGCTACTCGTCCTCTGAGATCCACAGTGTCCTGCAGAAGCTGGGGGTCCAAGCGGACACCAACACAGTGCTGGGAGAGCTGGTGAAACATGGTTCAGCTACCGAGAGACAGTGCCAGCCCTCCGCAGATCCCTGCCCCCAGCCTCCTCTGGTGCCCAGGGGTGGAAGCACTCCCAAGCCTTCCACTCTAGAACCCTCACTCCCAGAGGACAAGAAGGGCAGCGACCTGAGGCCCGTGGTTATTGATGGAAGTAATGTGGCCATGAGGTATGTGTCACTTCTGTGGAGATGACTTTTGGAGTAGTGTCTGTGGCTCTTCCTTTGGGAAGGAAGCTTTGCTTTCCTCGTGGACTGGTGGGAAAATGAAAGGCTCTCTTGTGAGGTCCATGTACCAGGAGCATCCCTTGAAGCCTTAAAGACTTCCTTGGGGTGTTTCATGAATGTCATACGAAGGAAAATAGAAGCTCAAACCCTTTGCCCAGAGTCGTGCTCCTTGATAAATGGGAGGCAAGAATTCACACGGAGCCTTCTTTGCCCAGAGTGTACCTTGTGCCATGGTCTCTCCTGAGACCAGTCCTCACCTTGCTTATGACATGAGGCTGGACAGTACAGGGGACTAACCCTGTGGGCTCAAGAGCTTTCTGGGAGCCGGTCACTTAACTAGTCCAGCCATTTCTTCACTCTTGTCAGACTTTCCACTCAGGTGGCCCTTGTGGGGAGAAAATGCATAATGTGGAGCGTCACAAATACTCAGTGAACAGTTGTTATCAGTCAGTGGCTGAGTCCTTTTCCTACTTGAGCTCCCCAGAAGCAGGACTTACTAGTTATTGAGAGTTTCCTAGCCCTAACCAGCTGTGACCTGTTGGCCAGATCTGGCTCTTCAGACGCAAATGAGCAGGTGGCCTGATGCTCTGGGCTCCCGTGAGCCCTGATGGGATCTATACTGACTGAACCTGAACCAAAGCCGCTTGGGCTAGTCTGAGGGTTCCCAGACCTCGGTGCTTGTCCCCTTTGCATATCTCTCAGGGAGTGGGATGGGGTGGAGACAGAGCCAGGTTGCCTCTGACCTTAAGGAGTTCTGACTTCTCCCTTCCATCTAGGCCGCACCCTCTAGCCCTGCTTTCTCCCAGTTCCCTGCTCGGGTGAGTCAGGACTGGGTGGATTGCTCACAAGGAAAAGTTCCTGTTGGCAGGGACAGGGGAGACCCCAGCAAGAGAACAGGAAGAGGGGAAGTCTCCTTTCTGGTTGCCCTGAGGCGTCTTCCAAGTGGACTGCCCGACTTGTCCTGGTGTCAGTCAGCTTCTTCCCTACCTGGCATTGGGTCCCACCTACTCTCAGCCCAGCTGGGTCAAGTGAGCTGTCCAGCTGGTCCTGGCCCCAGTTAGCTGGTGCATAGGGGCAGCCCTCTTCTACCACCTTTGGTCTGTCTTCACATCTTTAAGATGGGCTGATCCTGGGTGGAAGGCTAAGAAATGCTGGCTTCCATGCCAGAAGGCAGGAAGTCAAGCTGGTACCTTCAGAATCTGGCATTCTCTCTGAGGTTCTGAGCTAGGGTAGGAATTAGGAGGGGTCTGACTTCCCCTGGGAGCCATGTGCTGTGTGTATTTGTATTCTGGGCAGGGGAAGGAGGGGCCTGGACGGGAGGAGGGGCAGTAGTGGAGGGGTTCAGGAGAGCTGATACTAAAGACACAGACAGCCACTGCCTGCCTGCCTGCCTGCCTGCCTGCCTGCCTGCCTGCTGGGGGTTTCTGAGCTGGGGTGGCCACGGAAGGGGAATTCCAGCCTCACACTTCCTGTCTCAGCAGCTGCTTGGTTCCTACCCTGCTGCTCCCCACACACACAAGGGCAGGCCAGCTAGCCCCCACCATATGCAAATTGTGGGGAAATTCACCTCTGTTTCCTTCTAAGGGAATTTTCCTCCACTGGGCCCAGCCCAGGCAGCTCTTTTCACCTGGGGAGGCTAGCCCTGCCTTGTCCTTGGGCGGGAACTGGAGTCTTCCACATACAAGGCCCATCAGGCTGGGGCCCCTGACCTGTGGATCAGCCGGACTCTGTGGGTAGGAGGAAGTTGGTTTTCCTGGGCCAACCAAGCTTCCTGCAGTGCAGTGAGCTGAATGAGCTGTCCAGGCGTCTTGGGCCTCAGGCCTCAAGTGCTCTCCCTGCCAAGAACAGGGTTCTGACTACCTGCTAAGGGAACATTCCAGTGCCAGCACTGCTGAGCATAGACTTGTCCCCAGCCAGGGTTTTAAATGCCCAGAGGCAGTACACAACCTAAGAACCCTGGTACCTTGAGATCCTCAAATCTGACTTTGCTGGTCCAGAAGGGGCCCATGAGTCCATGGAGAGGTCAGGGCATGTGCAGACAGACGCTACACACTCGGGACAGCCAGCCATGGGGCAGATGCCTACCTCACATCAGGGAGAGACCGCAGATAGCCCGGGGAAGGAGAGAATATGAGGGGGCAGCACTGGGCTTTGTGAAGCCACCAACTGGGACCTGCCCTGGCAGGTGAGGGAGGGCTTCTTAAAGGTTTTGACATGTCACCTGGCCTCCAGAAGGAAGAGCAAGAATTTGCTGAGAATTGTCCTTCGTTTCTCTGGCTTCAGGGAAATGCTTCTTCCTTCCCATATGCAGAACACACATCATCGATACTTGAGTTGAGAAACTACTTTTCTCTCACATAAACTTCAGGTCTTCTCTAAGGTACAGCATGCAATCTAGTACCCCACATCCAGGTTCAGTTCTCACCTGTTAGTACCACCCAGTTATCTTGTACAGGTTGTGGAGTCTTCCCTCCCAGCACTGAAAGGGATGGTCTAGGTGGACCCTGTACCTTTCCCAAACATCAGGGCTCTCGGTACCTAAGCGACAACGGAGTGGTTCTGATCACGGGCTGCTGTGTGACCCTGGTGACTAAGTTACCCTCTCTGGACATCTGAACAGAGGGGGAAGGGGAAGGTAATGGCAGTATACTTCTTGTGAGCCTGTTGATGATTCGGTGTAGAGCACAGAATGGCCAAGTTCGCAGCTCCCAGTGAATGTTACCTCATTATGAGCAGGCTGCGTGGGACACGGGACCAGGAGGGCTTGAGTGCTACCTTTGGGATGAACTTTGTTTCCTCTACAATTCAGAGACCTCTAGACCTTGGAGCCTTGCCCCTAGAGAGCCTCCACGCCTCCAGTTGTCACACTTCCCACTCTGCGTTTTCTTGGGACTCCAGCTGTCACTCCCCCAAAGCTACCCACAGGATGTGGTCTGCCATGGACTTGCCTCTTTTGCGTAACATTTATTCTGTTTTATTTTGCCAAATATGAGTCTGAGTCGCTCACTATGGGGCTGACAAGAGGCAGGGCTTGCTGGGGAGGGAGCCGCAAGCCCCAGTCCTCCTCCAGCACTCCCAGGAAATTCGCCTTGCCAGCTGTCTTTGGCCTCAAGCCCTGGCATGAAACAGCTTGTTGAAGAAAGCTTTTGTCCACCAAGCTTGTGGCCAGACATGCAGAACAGGGCAAGCAGTTAAGCTGCTTCCGAGGTTAGCCATGTTTAGATAGAGCAAGGCCAGGGCCAGATGCCCTAACCCTCCTTCTGAGCGAGCAGAGTTCCCCAGCAATTTCCTGCCCATCTTTCTGCCAGGGGTCACACCCTCCCTGGGTCAGTGGGGGGAAGGGGGAGGCAGGGAGGGGCAGGCTTGCAGGGAAGCAGCCTCTGAGAGAAAAAGAGGTGGCCTTTCACTTTCACACTGAAAAGCTCCTGGCTCTGTTATTTCCTGACCCCTCTATGGAAGGGTGACTCCCTGGTGCTCCTTCCCTGCGCCCTCTTGGGACCCAAGCTGAGACCTTGTATACAGAGTGAACTTTAATCCGTGTTTTTGGGATCTGTTTTTTTGGGTTTTTTGTTTTTGTTTTTAACATGGCTGGTGCCTCCCTGCTATGTGGTGTTGAGGGAAAGAGGTGGGTGACTCAGCCTCCTTGTGCACATCTCTGTCCCCGTGGTCCCTGCAGCGCAGGCAGGGTAGGATCCCCAAGTCTCTGATCACTTTTCCCCACCCCCAGGTATGTTGCAAATGGCCAGACCCTCCCCCTATACGTGGGGAGCCAGTGTGGCTAGATTCCTGGGTGGATCCACACTTTCAGGAGATGGAATTGTAGGGAAAGTCCCAATTGGGGTTGTCTGTCAGGCGCTGTGGGAACCAGCCCAGGGACAAGGCCTTAGGCCTACTGGCAAAAGGCCACAGGCTAAGCCCTGCAGCTACCCAGCAAGGGCAAACAGGGCTAGAGTGTGGCCCACTTCTCACTTCTGCTCAGGCCTGGGTGACCACAGACTGGCTACTCTGTGAACTAACCTGTCAACCTGTCCCTCTTCTGTGCAGCCACGGGAACAAGGAAGTCTTCTCTTGTCGGGGCATTCTGTTGGCTGTGAACTGGTTTCTGGAGCGGGGCCATACAGACATCACCGTGTTTGTACCATCTTGGAGGAAGGAACAGCCTCGGCCAGATGTGCCCATCACAGGTATATGTGCCCTCTGGAAGTAGGATAGCTTCACTGTACCAGCAACCCTGGTGTGCCACAAAAAAACGTCCTTGAATAGGGCCAGCACCTCTAGACTGTAAGCAAGGACTGGCCTGTCTTTTTCAATTCCTGTTGCCTTCAGCAGCCCAGCTCAGAAGGGAATGGCTAGAAGTCACCTTGTGTAGCACCTGGGGGTCCTTCATCCTACTAGAGGGTCATCCCTCTTTCAACATCCCCAGTGGCAGAGGGGCAGTGCAGCTTCATGACTGAGACTGTGGGTGCTTGGCCAAGAAGACAGGGTGAATGCTTGAGCCCAGGTAACCCAGGCAAGGGCCTTAAGTAGCCATGAGCCATGGGCTCGGCATCTGTGAAATGGGGGGCAGGGTGGAGGTGTGGTGACGGCATCCTCCAGACACCACTGAAGGAGCAGTTGAGATGGTACAAAAGTGCTTAACCCAGCACAGAGTGAACGCTCAGCACAGCGTGAATGCCCAGCTGTGGCCACCACTCTCATGAGAGCCCCCACTTTGAGGAGGAGGGAGTGACAAGAGGCAGCTTTTTTTTAGGAGACTGCACATCTGGACCAGGCTAGGGGCTCCTGAGCCTCTTCTGAACAGAGCTGAGAGTGTTGTTCTGAGTATGCCGGGGACAGGGCCAAGACACTTCTTCCTGGACCCTTGTGGTACTGGCCAGGCATACCAGCCAGAGGGGAAGCAGAAGGAACCACTCTAGGCTCCGTACTCATGCGACCGTGATGGTCCTGCATACAGGTGCACCTGGCTTCCACACGGCTGGTTTCTGTCCTCTAGAAACTGACGTGAACAGCCTCTGAGCCTGGCCACCATGAGCCATGGAGCCCCGAGGGTCCATCTCAATGGGCCTTGACCTGCACCTCTGTCATCCCCCAGACCAGCATATTCTGCGGGAGCTGGAGAAGAAGAAGATCCTGGTATTCACACCATCCAGGCGTGTGGGTGGCAAGCGTGTGGTGTGCTACGATGACCGCTTCATTGTGAAACTGGCCTTTGACTCTGATGGGGTGGTGGTCTCCAATGACACATACCGGGACCTCCAAGGCGAGAGGCAGGAATGGAAGCGCTTCATTGAGGAGCGACTGCTCATGTACTCCTTTGTCAATGACAAGTACGTTACCACTGGAGGATGGGAAGAGATACGGGGGTGGACTCTCTGGGCTCATGGGTCTGGGTTGCAACTTTGGAGGTGAGTAGCAGAGAGAAGGCTGGAGCTTCTGATTGGGGGCTGGGGATTGAAGCTATCTTGAGACTGGCCCAGTAAGTTCCTAGGTGACTCTCTTGAGTAAGTCTGTGGCAGCATACATCCCAAGTTTGATAGCCTGAGAGCTCCCAACCTAGGGAATGCCCTGAAGGTGACCCTGGGCAATACTCTGTGGACTGAGGGATCCCCTCCTCTTTTGGGGTGACCCAGTTGCAAATTCAGAAGACTTTGGGGACATCCTGCAGATAGGTAGTTTAGGGGCTGACTATCTAGCCCTTTCCTGACTTCTGTCTCCTGAGAGTGCCTTTCATTTACTGCAGGTTCATGCCCCCTGACGACCCTTTAGGACGGCATGGGCCTAGCCTGGACAACTTCCTTCGTAAGAAGCCATTGCCTTCTGAACACAGGAAGCAGCCATGCCCCTATGGTGAGACCCATTCTCAATAGCCTTGTTTACCCTACTTTTCCTTTTTCCTGCCCCTCCACCTAGGCCTGCTTGTGGCCTGGTTTCCTTGTGAGGACCACCTGTACTAGACTACCTAAATCCCAAGTTTTTGTGCCTCTTCCTCCCTCTGGCCCCATTTAGAGACCCTCTTTGTTGTTCTTGCAGGGAGGAAGTGTACCTACGGAATCAAGTGCCGATTCTTCCACCCTGAGCGGTCAAGCCGCCCTCTTCGCTCTGTGGCTGATGAGCTCCGAGCTAATGCCCTCCTTGCGCCCCCCAGGAGTCCAGTCAAGGACAAAAGTGGCCAGCGGCCTTCCTCTGCCTCTCAGCCCAGCTCTGTATCCCCAGAGGCTGAGCAAGGCAACCTAGATGGGAAAAAACTGGGGCCCAGATCATCCCCAGGCCCCCACCAAGAAGGCTCAACACAGACCTTTGCTCCAGCCGGCAGGAGCCTCCCTGTTAGTGGGAGCAGCTTCGGGCCCACAGAATGGCTCCCACACACCCTGGACTCACTCCCATACACCTCCCAGGAGTGCCTTGATTCAGGCATTGGCTCCCTGGAGAGCCAGATGTCAGAATTATGGGGGGTGCGAGGAGGCAGCCCTGGGGAGTCAGGCCCCACTCGGGGTCCTTATGCTGGCTATCATACCTATGGGTCTGAGCTCCCAGCAGCACCCGCCTTTTCCCCCTTTAGACAAGCCATGGGTGCTGGCCACTTCAGTGTCCCTGCCGACTATGTGCCCACGCCACCCACCTATCCAGCCAGAGAGTACTGGTCTGAGCCATACCCATTGCCCCCACCTACCCCAGTCCTTCAGGATCCCCAGAGGCCCAGCCCAGGGGCTGCTGGGGGTCCCTGGGGCAGGGTGAACAACCTGGCCAAAGAAAGGGCTGGCGTGTATACCAAGTTGTGTGGCGTCTTTCCGCCCCATCTGGTAGAAGCTGTGATGGGGCGCTTCCCGCAGCTCCTGGACCCCCAGCAGCTGGCCGCCGAGATCCTTTCGTGCAAGTCCCAGCACCTCAGTGAGTAAGCCAGAAGGTGGCTTAAGGGGCTGTCAGGCATCACAGATCTGTCCCCAGCCCCCAGCCCACCCTGGAAGCTGGACAGAGGGACGAGTGAGCAGGCAAGGGAATCCTCAAACCAAAGATACCATAGGATTGATTCTGGCCCTGCGGCACCTCTATCCCGCATGGGTCAGAGGCGATCACCCTGTTGATACACATTGTATCTCTGTCATTTAAGGAGACGCTGCCGGTCAGGCCGTCCATCCGTGGCTGATGCCCAAACCCTCTTTTTTTTTCCTCAGAGGGCAGGGAGGGAGGCCTGGGGGAGCAGAGGCCTGAGCTGGACCCCACCCTCCACCCTGTCCCTGGGACGCCGGCACCACCGGCTAGTTGGGCACCATGTGCCTGCCCTCCGAGGCCCCCCTCAAGCCAATGCGGTCTCATCCCTGTTCACGGGGCATGAGGCTTCATGTTAGTAAGCAAGATGCTTCTTATAACCCACTCGCCCACTCTGTCCACCTACCCCTTCGCCCCACCAGGGCTCCAAAGGCCCTCTGTTCCCACACCTTACCCTTCCCCATGGGCAGAAGGGCACATGTATGCTGTGTACAGATACAAACTTTAAATATTTTAAGTGAGAAGAATGTTAAAAATAAAGGACATTACGAGTTCACTTAAGAGGTAGTTAGTTGTCTTTGTTGTGCTTGGGTGTGTATGTGTGTGTGTGTGTCTGGTGTGACAAGCCAGTATGGCAGGTGGCCTCAAGTTTTTACCCTGGAGGTTTCCATTTGATATCACTCCCTGTCCTCAGAAAGGGGGGTTTCCAGAAGCCGTTGGTCCCTTGGAGCTGGGCCTGCATAGGAGGTGAGGTGGCCTTGGACACAGCAGATGACAGGTGCAGAAAGCAGTAGAGCCCTGTGGCTTCTGCTGGATAGGGTGACATGGAGTGGTGACAGGGTGGAACTGGTCCCCTTTCCTGTGCTGACAAGAACTGAGAGTGGGAGGTAAGGAAACGACCTGACAGAGTGTAGCTGGAGTGGTGGGGGATCTGAATGGGTGAGGGAGCCCTTCGGTACTACACTCTGGGCCCTCCTCCCAGATCTGCTGCGTCCAAAGAACCAGGGTTGCAGAGCAGAGGTGGCGGGGGGGGGGGGGGGGGGGGGGGGGGGGGGGGGGGGGGGGGGGGGGGGTGGCTGGGAGAGCTGCGGCAGCTCAGAGAGGCCCTGCCACTGACTCTACCAGCTGGAGCAAGGGACTGTTCCTCCCACACCTGTTTCCTCATCTATGAAATGGGACTACTAGTGGCAGCTGCCTTACAGGCTTGTCATGACGATTCAGTGAGATAATATGTCCCGGGTGTGTGCCACACAGGAACTGCTCATTAAGAGGCCTCAATAAGTGTGACTCCTGTGGGCGAGATCACAGGACTGACCCCATCCACCATGTGAGGCTGCTCATCAGCTCTAGACAAGCCCAGGCAAGATGACACCTCCCTCCGTCCCTCCTCCTCCCTGCTCCAACCTCAAAAATGAACATGAGTATTAAATATTTTAAATGAAAGGCAAGGCTATCACACAATCCCCAAATACTAGCAGCCATGGAAAATAGAAAAAATTACAGCTTTAATAACCCTACCTTTGAACAGTTCCTCTGATTTGTACTTTATGGTCAGTGCAGCTTGTAGTGTATTTTCTGCTTTAAAAACTACTTCAAGCTGGGTGTGGTGGGGCACACCTTTAATCCCAGCATTCAGGAGGCAGAGGCAGGTGGATCTCTGTGAGTTCAAGGCCAGCCTGGTCTACAGAGTGAGTTCCAGGACACTCAGGGCTGTTATAGAGAAACCCTGTCTCGAAAAAAATCTAAAAACAAAACAAAACTACTCCAGTACAGAACAGCTGTGAAGCTCAGGAAGAAAATGTCACCCCAGGGGCCACCAGCTCCACCCCACTCTTCCCTGACCACCCTTCCACCAGTTCCTGCTTAAGGCAGGAATCAGGACTCCTAGACATTCGTGAGCTGAGAGCCTTCCTCCCACAGCCATTCAAGATGTCGGTCCCATGTGTGCTTCTCCCAGCCTCCTCAGGAGCTTTTATCAGCATAAGGAGAGAGTAATGTTTACTTATACTTTATAATGGACCAAATCTTCTAGTCCAGGGGCCTGGGAATGTAGTCAGTCATGCACAGAGTTCAATACTCAGCGCCTGGCAAGATGCAGGAGGGCCAGAAGTTCAAGGTCGTGTTTGGCCTGCATGAGATCCTGTCTCAAGCAGCATGAAACAAAACACACAGACATACAAACACTCCGATGTATTCTCAGGTTAAAAGGCTATTTATGGGCATCTGTTTGTCTTTACGGGATAGGAAGCTAAAATACCGGACAGTCTACTTCATTATCAGTTGCTTGGCAATGCTGAGTGACTTGCCCAAGGTCCCATGGAGGAAGGCTGGGGCAGGGCTTTCAGTACTTGTCTCTGATCCCAAAACCTGACACCAGTTTCTGGTGACTCAAACCCCTGCAGAAATGGGAAATGGGTCTGTCCTCCCGACTAATGATGGCCCACTCAGCTGCTCAGCAGGGCCCAGTCTCTGTTCGACACAGTGGAACTTGGGGGCCGTGAGACTCGGGTCCTCTGGAAGGGGAAGTGGGAAACTCTCCCACTTGCTTCCAGCTGGAGGTGGAGTCATGTGCTGACAGCCCTATGGGGTTGAGAAATGGGGTGATCCCACAGGCAGGCAGCAGCATTAGTGCCAGCTAGCTGTGGCCAATGTTAGGAGGCCGGGCCTGGCCCTGCCAGTTCACTGACAGGAACCAATGAGGACTGCAGACCCATACAGTAGATGCCAGCTGGGACTGGCCTCTGGGGAGGACAGGATCAGCTCAGGCCCTCCCCTGCCTGCCCTGGCACCCACGCTTCCTGACAGCTCAAACTGGCCACAGAGCCAGGCCTCTGGGCCTCTTTCTCAATCTAGCTTCCGGGCAAGGCTACCCAGGCAGCCAGGCTCAAAGCCAAGGCTGTTTCTTCTGATTTGCTTCAGCTTCCTCCAAAGCTCTCGCTACCTCTTGTCCCCTAGCCCACTAAGGCAGCTTATACAGGTGGGACTGAGTCACAAGGCCTTGGCCTCCCACCTAGGACTCAGATATTACAAAAGGATACCTTAACTAGTGGCAGCTAGAGGCACTCACTAGCTGGGCAGCCCTGGACAACTCAGCACCCTTCTCTCAGGGCCTCAGCTGCCTGACCCACAGTGATCCACATGAGTTTAACGGGAGAGGGTGGCAAGGACAGAATGTGACTCCTGAGACCAAAGCTCAAACCACCAGGCATGCTGCAAGGGATCAAATTCCAAGTAGCTGTCCCAGTTGCTCTTTCCTCCTGCTTTTCCTGGTTACTTGAGCCAAGAGGCTGATGGGGAAACTGGTGTGTATGCAAATTCCCACTGTTGGGAAATAATCCCTGGGAGCTGGGCCTGCCCACCCTCCCCTCACTGGCACCAGCAGGTACTACTGACCCCTTGGTGCTTCAGCAAGTTCTGCCCCGCAACATTAACCCCTTTGGGGTAAGGGTGGGGCGGCCTGCTCAGAAGCCAAAATGACTGAAGCCTGTTTTCATGTGTAACCTGAGACAGGAGATCCGTGCCAGACTGAGCCAGCCCAAAAGGAATGAAGGACCCCCTGTTCTGAATGTCACTATCCACTGGCCCCATCAGGCTTCTTCAGGATATGGGGAGGAGACCTGGCAGTCCCTGGAGATCCTGGTACTTATAGAGAAACAAAAGAGCCACTTGGAGTTGCTAATGACCCAAACTGCTGGTGTCTTTCATGGGGTTAGGGTAGCCAGCAGCAGAGACAAGGCCAGCACCCATCTCTGCAGCTCCACTTCCTCTTTCCCCCACCACCAAGGTTCTCTGGCCACCTTCCCCAGGAACAGCCTGCACAGAAGGTTAACCCTTCTCAAGGAGGTACTGAGTAAAGAAGGGAGCAGACAAGAACTTGGGTGGAGGATCATCAGCTAAGCCCTGCCAAAAGTAAGTTCCCTCAAGGATCCCAGAACCTTTGTCCCAGGTTTCTTCATCTCCTGGCTCATCTTTGGTCATTGGTCGATAGCAGTGGGCAAAAACCTGTCCTGGGGACCTCCTAGTTCATGGGAAGGGTGTGGGAGATTTGGCTGAAAGAGGCAGGAAGTAGGGCCCTGTAATTAAGGAAGCCCAAGCTATCCTAGGCCATGGCATGTAAATCCTTCCAGTCAGTTCCTGGAAGGGGGAGGAGGCCCAGCCTGTGACCTAGGGTGTGCCTCCTGAATCTGCTCTCAAGGCAGCAGCTGGTGATCCTAAACAGCAAGGAGACTCTGTGGGAGGAACGGCTTAGCCACCCCAGCAGACAATACACAAGGCATGTAGCACCCTAATGCCGCCTTCTGGCAGCTCCTGGTACTACTACTGCTGCTTGAAGCCGGTGGTTTGCTCATCTGGAGCTGCAAATCCCCCAAACTGCTGGTGGGGGTGAGGGTAGGAATGACTACACAAGGTTTGAAATAATGGGCAGTGGAGCTATGGCTCTACCTGGAAGAATGCACAAACTGGAGCACTAACATGGACAGGGGGACTTCTTTTGGACAGGGTCTCAGTAATGTATCACAGGACTGCCCTCTTACCTCAGCTCCCAAAGAAAGTACTTAGATCACAGGTGTGTGCTTTTTGTCTAAGCAGTAAAATTTCAAAGGCATTTGGAGAAAGTTCTGTCTAGGCAATGAATTATCCAAGAAATACTCTTGGGCAGGAGGTACAGCTGAGTGGTTAAGTACTTGTGCAATGTGTCAAGCTCCTGGTTCGACAATACGTTTACACGCACATGCACAAGAATGTGTGCATACATACATACATACATACATACATACACACACACACACACACACACACATCATAAGCTGGAAGAATAATCAAGGAAGAAAAAAATACAATTACATATACTTAATAAAATCAAAATGAGCTGCCGTTCCAAAAGCATTGAGTTCTAGGCTGGGCGTGGCCCCGCACACCTTTAATCCCAGCACTTGAGAGACAGAGGCAGAGGATCTCTGAATTTGAGGCCAGCCTGGTCTACAGAGTGAGTTCCAGGATGGCCAGGGCTACACAGAGAAACTGTCTCAAAAAACCAAATGAAACAACAAAGAAAGAACTGAGTCCTGTTGTTTCAGCAGGGTATAAGAAAAAAGGCAATGCCCTACTGCTAGTGTCCTCACGTCAACACTGGAGGGGACCTGGTACTCCAGGTTACCTAAGAAACACACAGCTTTTGACCCAGACATCCCACTAAGTTATCCTGAGCCCTCGTCTGCAAAATGGTGGAAGGTATTACTACAACAGCAAAAGCTGGGAAGCATCAGCACCATTAACAGAATGCGAGTTAAAGGAACGGGTACACAGCAGTGGAATAGTAAAGTCAGCACAAATCGGGCAGCTATATACTTGAAATTTGTTTTGGTTTGTGTTTTGTTTCTCTGGTAGCTTGAGACAGGAAAGCTCCTCCTGACTCAGCTTCCCACTTACTGGCTGAGATTACAGGTGTGCACCACCAAGCCTGGCTGTATGTTTTTACATTTGTGTGCGCACGCACATGCGTGGATAGCTGAAGGCAGTTCTCTGCTTTCATGCTGTGGGTCCTACGGATTGAACTTAAGTCATGAGGCTTAGCAGCAAATCCCTTAACCTGCTGAGCCATCTTGCCAGCCCAGGACTGACTCTGGAATATTTTCTAATTTAAGAAGCCACTTTAAAAAGGAGAGCTGAACAGCCGGGCAGTGGTGGCGCACGCCTTTAATCCCAGCACTTGGGAGGCAGAGGCAGGCGGATCTTTGCGAGTTCGAGGCCAGCCTGGTCTACAAAGTGAGTCCAGGACAGCCAGGGCTACACAGAGAAACCCTGTCTCGAAAAACCAAAAAAAAAAAAAAAAAAAAAAAAGGAGAGCTGAAGCAGAGCCAGCTCCCGACCATCTCTGGAAACAGTGTTTCTGGAGTGGAGGTGTAGGGCGGGGAGAACACTGACCAGGGACCTCCAGTGAATTCTTGGACATGAATAATAAACACACAGAATACACACCTCCAACACATGATGGCAGTCACTTCCATACATGAAAACAATCTCACTATTAGCAATTTCTTGTGGTTCAGCCTAATATTTATTTATAAATTACTCACATGTATTAATGAGCTAGTATTTAGGTTTATTACACAACACATTCAAAGTGAAGAACTACAGGTCCAAAGTGAAAACACTGAAGATCTGACCTTTCCCTCCCACACCCCACGCCATCCATACCCATGCCTCCCTTGGACATACAAGAAGGACCAGCACCCATGTGGTCACACTGCTTCCTTCCAGACCGACTCTGCAGAACAGTGCTAACAAAGAAACCCGTGCTTCAGATCCTGAGACTGGCCCTGAAGATCCAGAACTGGAACACACACTATGAACACAGGGCTAGACCGACATGCCCTCCCTACACTGCTGCTGCACACTCCCTCCCCCTACACACACACACACACACACACACACACACACGTGCATGCACAGGGTCTTCCTAGGCACTACTCACAGCGCCATGATGGGAGGAAGTAGTGCACACAGAGCACTGCCCTCCACTTCCTTCTACCAGAACACCAAGTTACAGCTTCTGAAAAGATCTGCAAGTGTGCACATGCCTTCGTGATCTGGAGTAAGGCTGAGGGTGGGAATGTCTAGATAGGTGCAAAAACCAAGCCAGAGAGTGCTTTAAAACCACACACCAACTACTTACAAGGGCAGGCTCCTTAATGCTTCCTTTATACAGCACAGGTGGAGACAGGAGCATCCTCCCTACACTTCCTACACCCAGGACCAAAAGCTCACATTTTGAGGTGAAGATCCCATTGCCTGCTTCATACTCTTGGAACAAAAGATCTTCCTGAGAGCAAACAGCACAAACTCAAGCGTGGAGAAATGGTTTAACCAGTGCAAGGTCAGACCCTCCCTACCTGTCCCCAGAGGTTCTGGAGACCTGGGGCCTCTCTTAGGTCAGCACATCAGCTTTGAAAGCGTCGCTCTTGGCCCACGTTGGCTTGTCCCAATTCCCAAGCCTCCTGAGGTCCCTCCTGCGGATCCCAACTCTATGGGCTGGTCCCGCTCCCTACCCTCTTCCTCATGCTCCCCAGAAGCGTTGGGAACACTGACTTTAAACAGAATGGCCCCTTCCTCAGGCCTGAGAACAGTACGCTTGACACTCCCATTACAGGCCTGTGCCGTCACACGTGACTCAGGAGTTGGCTTACTCCTTTAAACCAGACCCTCCCACAACAGGTAGTTGTCACTTCAGTTCAGGGACTGCTGGCTGGCTGGCTGGAATGAAAGGCAATCCTATCCACTGAGATTAGTATCCTTCTGTGTAAACACATTCGCTCTTCCCATCAATGACTTGTAAGCAAACTTAGCTGATAAAAGTCAGTATCACAGCATGGTTCAGAGAAGCAGGAACCCATTGGAGTTGGTCTTACTTTTAAAGCAAGGTTTCTTGTAGCCCAGGCTGACCTCAAACTCCCTATGTAGCCAGTGATGACCCTGACTTCTGATTCTTTCTGAAAGCTAGGATTAAAAACTGTACCACCATGCCCAAGTTTACATGGTGCTGAGGATCAATCCCTAGAACTCCATGCACGAGAGACAAAAATCACTCCATCAAGTAACTCACATCATTAGTCTTGTTGCCCTTTCCTAAGCCACCCCAAAATAGAAAAGGAAGTAATCTCTTACAGCCTGAGTATCATTGACCAGTTTACAGGACAACTAGAATTGGATCAATCAACGGTTAAACCTTAAGGGGATGGGTTTGGGAGAAGGGGAGGTATAAAGCAAATAGCCCACAAGCCACAACCTACACACACAGGTACGGTCACATCCACAGACATCCTTTACAGAACACACCTTTAGGGACTGGGAGGGTACTCAGCGTAGATCATTTGCCTAGCATGGGTGAGTCTCTGTATCCAACTCTCTACACTGTAATAAATAAATAGTACATCTTTTACTGGGCAGTACCACTATCCCTCTAGCACGCAGCCAACTATGGAGGTCCAGATGTTTTAAAGTCTATTATATGCTTTCCTCAGAGTTAAGGACAGAACAAAAAAACTAACAGAATGCTTCTGGGATCTTCCTTTTCAAGGAACAAGCTACGTATTACAAACTACTTCCTTAAGAAGTGGGGTGCTGCTGACAAAGACATGGCCAAGGATTGGGAAATCACCAAAGAAAATGGGAGACTATCTAATAACAAAAGGAAAGGTTTTCCCACATCCGACAGGGCGGTTATGTACCCAGCCCAGCAACATGACCACGATGGCCCAAGTCACCTACAAAGACCCAGGCAACAGAAAGAACTGTGAATGGACAGTCAGGACAGGCAGGGCCCTGACTCTTACCCCTCAGGTTGTATGGCTCAATCTCTAACACGGTGGCCTCAAGAAGGCTCCTAGTCAGCAGCTTGGACTCTGCGGAAGAACCTCAAAACTGAGGCGCACTGGGCTTGGGGTGGCAGCATTGGCACCAGGCTGACCTCCCTACATGACTGCAATGGGCAGCCGGGGCCACTGCACTGAAGCCAGCCTAGGACATGAGCAGGGGCTCAGCTCTGCAAGGAGGGGTATCTGGGCGCCATGGACTCCTGTGAGGCTCTCACTCCATTCAGTGGAAGCTGACTTTCAGTAGTTCAGGGCTTTTCTATTGGCTTGGTGATTTTTAGGCCAATATCTAACCAAGTGAATGTCAGCAAAAAGAGGAAAGACGGAAAAGAAAATCTCCGAGACGCATGATAGGAGTAAAATAAAGAGGAAAAATGTTGTTTAGAAGGAACGCGTAAGAAGGGAACCAGGGAAAATTTATTTCTGCAAGTTGTCTATTCTAGCAGGAAAGCTTCAGTGCATGCTTTTCAGCTTTCTTGTCCCTCAAACATGACACTGGTGCCAACAGGCCATCATTAGACAAAAGATACTCCCTACCTTTCCCCTGCAGAAATCAAAAAGCCAAGGAGCCAAGCTGCCATTAACTTCTAAAAGACACTTTAGTTTCAGTTATGAACATTGACACCACATGAAACAGACGATCAGATGCACACTCAGGAAGGTATAGGCATCACAAAATGTCCCAAAAGAAAATCAGATGGTAAAAACAACAATAAAAAAACAATATGACACAAAACAAAACAAAAGAATGGCAGATATTTACAGCCTCCATCTGCAATGGGACTTGGGCTCTACTTTCAGAAAATCAGAGATGTGCATTTCTCGATGGGGGTCACAGGTGGAGCTGGTGCCAGCCAGTTTGGGGGGAGACATTCATTCTAAGAGGGGAGAAATGCACAGTTAGCCACCCACAGGGACTGCAGCCGACGACGGGTCTTCCCGCTGTTGTGCTACTAATGATGACAACACCAAATGACCCAAAGTCTCATAGAAAGAACTCGTCACTATAGTTAGGACAGACTAGCCAGTTACAGGCACTGAGTCTAGGGGGCAGAAGCAGTGGCCACAGTCAAGTGAGGGACCTATGTCGCTGTGAGGTCAGAGGGGAAGCAGGGCTCCACAGCCTGGAAGCTTCTACTGTCAAGTCTTCTTCTAATAGTCCTAAAGAGAAAGAAACAAAAGTCACAACTGACTTGCTGCGTGGTTTGATCAATTACATACATACATACACACACACAAAATAAATCTTGGCAGAGCATATGCTCAAAGAACATTATACAGCTGGATGAAAAGGACTTTTTTTTTATTTTTATTATGTATAGTGTTCTGTCTGCATGTATGCCTGCAGGCCAGAAGAGGGCACCAGATCTCATTATAGATGGTTATGAGCCACCATGCCATTGCTGGGAATTGAACTCAGGACCTCTGGAAGAGCAGCCAGTTCTCTTAACCTCTGAGCCATCTCTACAGCCCTTTTTGTTTGTTTGTTTGTTTGTTTTTTGAGACAGGGTTTCTCTGTGTAGCTCTGGCTGTCCTGGACTCACTTTGTAGACCAGGCTGGCCTCGAACTCACAAAGATCCACCTGCCTCTGCCTCCCAAGTGCTGGGATTAAAGGCGTGCAACACCACCGCCCAGCTGAAAATGATTTTAATGTAAACCTACAGAATAAAAAATTTTTAAAAAATATCACAGACAGCTGTGCTAGGGAATTTCTGTGTAGCTAAAGGTTCTATTTCAGGTGTAATACATTGCGTTTCACATGTGCAGTGACCCGCCTTTGAGGCCACAAGTACCATCACTGCAAATATCAATTCTGCTCACTACCTACCAACAAAAAAGAAAGAGTCAACATTATAGTTTTCTACGATAAGAATGGACTCATTTTCTAATTGTTCTGATACAAGCTCTCATGCTGCTCTGGCTGGCCTGGAACTCGCTATGTGGAGCAGGCTGGCTCCAACTCCCAGAGATCCGCCTGTCTCTGCCTTCTCAGCGCTGGGATTAAAGGCATGCGCTGCCATGTCTGTTTTAAAATAGTTTAATAAAGAGCACCTAGAAGTTGAAGTACCCGGATGGACCCTCAGGCTCTAGAAAGCAGGGTGACCCTAGCTCAGGAATATTTAGACTCTGAAGACCAAATCACCACAGACCCTGAAGGGGGCGGGGGAGGGGGTGACATACATCATCAGCAAGGCCCTTGTTTAGCATGCATGGAGCCCTGTGTTTGGACCCACCACAACAAACATTCTCCAACCAAAGCATTGCCAGTCTTCCTGAGTTGTCTAGCTGATACTTACAGCTCGGGGCTTTTTGTTTAGCTTCAGATCAATCCTGCGGTAAGAAAAAATAAGAGATATTTGCACTTTAATTTACAGAAACAGGGCAACAAGCAGCTACGGCATAGGGCACAAGCTATGACAAAGGCTCCTCAGTTAGGTCCACATTCTTCATTAGACTATGTCATAATTTAGTTGTTTTCTCAGATATTAAGCAAGTATTAAAAAATGAGCAGATATTTTTGCCAATAACACAAACTGAGGTGACTCAAAAAGGAAATATATAGCAGTTACAAAAGCCGTAATTTTTAAGTAAAAACTATTGCAAAATTACAGAGACTGGAGTAAGAGGCATGCTCACATCAATTGTGTTAGCTCTGTACTGACGTCACTGACAGGCTCTGAGGCAGACAGTGACCAAGAGCAAAGAGTCTAAGAGTTTGTGTTTCTGCATTTGAAACACAAAAGAAATTACAAGAATTTCAAGTTTTAAATCTTTTCAAAGCAAAATATCAAAATCTTAAGCTACTAATCTTCTTACAAAGCAAAGCCAGAAAATCAACTTAAATATGAATTAAAAGTACAGGTTATCTATTTTAAAAAGAAATGGAAATGCATTAAAGTGAAGTTTACTTAATTTTGCTTAAGTTATTAAATAAAATGTTACCTCCATCACGTTTTTCTGTTTTTAAAAAAAACTTCCCAGCCTAACCTAATATACATACCTACAATTAAACAGATAAACTATGGGTTAGAAAAATCTCAAAACGGCATACCGGTGTCTACACACTAAACAACACAGCACAGACACTAATTCAAATCAAACTTACTCAAAGTCATAATCAAACATGCCAGACGGGCTGAGGGGCAGCATTGGAGAGGAAGAAAGCAATAGAAATTAATATACTAATTAAATAAATTAGTCCATTAGCCATCCTAGCAAGATTTGTGGAAACAAAGTCAGCTTTAAGAATCTTAAGCCCATACGGTTTCAAACATCAAAACACCAAAGACTGTGGTCAGGGGATTCCCTTCCCTCAGTGGACACCAGAGCAGAGGTCAGCTACAGTAGAGAAAGTGACTGCGTTAGAGCACTACAGACAGCACAGCCCTGGGGTTAGCTGCTGAGATATCTGTACTGAAAACAGAATTAGTGCATTAGAAGAGAGACAGAAAGAGAGAGGGAGGGAGGGAGAGAAGGAAAAAGGGAGACAGGAGGGAGGGAGGGAGGGAGGGAGAGAGAGGTTTAGTCATACAGTAGAAGGTGGTAGAAGTTGGCATAACATTATCATTAACACAAAAGGTGATAAAAACACTTTGCACTTTGTAAACAGCAAAACATGTAACTTTCTGTTCAAGCTCATGTTGTAAACACGCCAGTACCACCAGCCCCTGCTACAGAGCTCCTCCAGGGTGGCATGCGTTGGCTGCAGACCTTCAGGGACAGCCCTGTTCTCACTAACTCTGCCCCTGCACTGCTTATGGTAGCTCACTGTCCCTTCCCTTTTTCTGTTTTTTTTTGTTTTGTTTTGTTATTTGTTTGTTTTTGTTTTTAATGATGTGTTACAATATAGCCCACACTGGCCTCAGACTTGGTACCCTCCTGCCTCAGCCTCCACATGGTGTGACTGCAGACATGAGACACCTTGCCGAGTACGGCAGCTAACCGTTCACATCTGTGCAGCAACAAGGGGGACACCAGGGTCTGCAGGGCTTCCAGTAAGACACAGGCAACGGGGGCCCATGAGCACACAGCAGAGGAGGCCATTCTGGCTGCCATCGCCGACAGACCATGGGCTGCACAGGTCTCCAGAGCTACCATCAGCCTGGATGATGACTAGCTCTCTGCTGCCTTCCAAAGTGTAGACAGGCAGCCAGACAACATTCGCATGGCCACTGCTAGAGCACGCTTGTGAGGCATATGAAAGCTGAGCTTCAGTGCCGCTCACAGCCATCTCATTAGGGCCTTCCTGGGCACACACACCAGGGACAAGCAGGACTTTTACAGTATTTTCCTTTCAAACTGATTAAATTTACAAATTTAATCACAAATTATAGTAGATAGTAGCACCTGGAGGTGTAGCTCACTGGTAGGTGCATGCTGGGTTCAACCCTAGTACTGGAAATAAATACATACATAAATAAAAGTGTACCTAATTTAGCCAAACTTGGGTTTGGAGGCAGGCATGATAATCCTGGATAATCCCAGCATTCGGGAGGCTAAAGCAGAAGAAATTAGTCTGAGGCCAGCCAGGGTTTCATAATAAAACGCTGTGTTGAAAACAAAGACTTACAAAAACAAATCTTGGATCCAATGTATTAGTAAAATCCTATACAAGCAGCCCACACTTTTTTTTTTTTTTTTTTTTTTTGGTTTTTTCGAGACAGAGTTTCTCTGAATATCTCTGGCTGTCCTGGACTCGCTTTGTAGACCAGGCTGGCCTCGAACTCACAAAGATCCGCCTGCCTCTGCCTCCCAAGTGCTGGGATTAAAGGCGTGCGCCACCACCGCCCGGCTGCAGCCCACACTTATTTTTTTTTTTTTTCTCTTCAAAGACAGTGGGACTTAACTATTATTTAGACATGTAAAATATAAGAATTCAGAAAACCGATCGTTTTGATTTGACTAGCATGATGAAGCTTGTGCTCACTCCCAGTTCAGGGAGGGGGACCACTTGATGGGTTTTGATATTCCAGGAGACAGTAAATTCAAATGCTTCCCCCTCCTGCTCCTCCGTAGTGTCTGCCATGTGGAGACATTTGCTGAAGATCCTGTGAACACCATCTGACTACACAAGCCACCACACAGCGGAGAAGAGAACACCGCTCTGGGTGCCAACTCACCAGCGTGTCCGGATAATGTGCTCCACCCCTGCCCTCGAGTGTGCAAAGGCAGCAGGGCTCCAACAACATTAGCCCTGATGTGCCGCTCAGGGCAGTCCTGACCCCAGCTTCCTGAGAAAGAAAGCAATTCAACGCCACTGGCCTCTTTGGGGGCACATGAGCACATAAGGCCCTGGGAGGAGATCAGACAGATAGGAATTCTGAATATAAAAGCTCAGTCCACCTTCTGAGCAGGACTCGCCCCTTAGGAGACCACTGTCCAACAATGATCTTTCTATCTAGTGTGTTTCCGGAAGGAACTCATTCCTGGAGCCAGGAAACGGAGGATATAAGGAAGAAGTGTTATTCCCATGGAAATGTTCTAAAAACCTGCGAGGCCAAAGTTAAAGTGAATGCTTCTCTAGCTCCTGTCACCAGCTGGTCTCGTCACTAGTGCAAATGAGGTACCACGCGAAACCAGCAGGATCTAGAGAGGACACGGTCAGTGAAGCAGAGTCCCAGGGACTTTCAAGGCTGTTTTCCCTGCTCTAGACACTCTGAAATAGGAAAAGATTCACCAAATGACAACAAAGTCAATGTAATAAAAGCAACACAGAAGAAAACACTGAATTATCTTGCCAATTTGTGTGTGTGTGATATATACATGCATAGACACGTGTGCATGTAGAGGCCAGAGGTCAATGCTGGGTACCTCTCCTCCATGTAGTTTTTTTTTTGGTTTTTCGAGACAGAGTTTCTCTGTGTATCGTTGGCTGTCCTGGACTCACTTTGTAGACCAGGCTGGCCTCGAACTCACAAAGATCCGCCTGCCTCTGCCTCCCAAGTGCTGGAATTAAAGGCGTGCGCCACCACCGCCCGGCATGTAGTTTTTAAGAAAGGGTCCTATCATCTCTATTAGACTAGCTGGCCAGCAAGCCTCCAGGATCTCATCGGCCTAATGGGGGGGGGGGGTTACAGACTCATACAACTCACTGAGTGCTTTGATGTGAGTGCTGGGATTAGAACTCAGGTCCTCACGCCTGCAGAGCAAGTACTTTACAAACTGAGCCAACTCCCACCCCACAAAATACTTGAGTATGGCTCTCTGCTGTCTGTCAATTAGTCCCAAGTCTATCACAATGCTCCAAAAACCTATGGCCTTATCACGGTGGGGGGAGGGGGGAATTCTTTGCTGTTTTCCACTACAGTTTGAAATTAGCAGCAGTTTTTGGTTTGCAGAAAAAACATAGTGGCAACCCTTCATCATTATTTATTGAGAGGAAATACTATCTCTTCAATTTAAAAAAACAAGAAAAGTTCAAAAGAATTCAAGAATCTGTTAATGCCAAAGAGGTTCAAACCAGTTAAATTTAATTCTATAATATCCACAGTGCCAGGTCTGTGAAGTGCACAATGTGACACCTTAGGTGCAGGAAGGGACATCCAGCAGGTTTCTAAAGCAGAATAATTCATTAACCAACCAGAGGACAGGGAGCCCCACACAGCCCTGCACACCCCTCTCAGCCCCAGTGTTCACACTTCCAAGAACAGGATGAGGGAGAGCCCCTTGATCTAGGTACTTCATTACCCTCTGAGTCAAGGCCCAGCATTAGCATACAAACCCAGGCAGAGTGACCACTAAAACCCCTGAGACACCTGACCTCTCTGTCCACTGGTGTCAGTCACTCCCATCTCATTTCCCACTGCAAAAGTAACAGTGCTCAGAAGATTCCTACGAAGGAATGCTCACACTTAGGAGCTTTAAGTGTTTCCCCGTATCTGAAGGCAGAGTACTCAGAGAGCTACAAAATAGAAAAGTCGTAACAATCAAAACCAAACCCATATTTACAAAGTCAGAGAAAGGCATGTCAACTCAGCTCTCCCTGGAGCAGACAGGTCCTGGGATTGAGAGTACTCTATCCTAGGACATAGCTTCCCAGCAACCAGGGTCATTTCTCAAGGACTCATTTCTATTTCCCTGTTTTCCTCTCAGCAAAGGACCCAAAGCTCATGACGTCAGGTGGCTTCTGGGAGTCTCATTCAATCCTTCAGGGCCTCTCTAATGCCACCCACTCCTCCCTCAGAGAACACTAGCTCAGCTGACTTGTACCAAAAGAATTTCTGCCACCCGAAACATGAGGGCTCTGCCACTGTCCCAGGAATTTTCATTCCAACCAAGGCCTTCCCAGTAGTTGGGGGGGACTCTGGGACTGGCTGGGACCCTGCCACTAACCTGTGTCGATTTTTATTCTTCCGTTTTTTGTGGCTGCTGTGGTGGCTCCCTGAGGAGGTAGAAGAGGCAGCCTTCTGAGGCTTCACTCCCTGAACGGACCCGTCCAGGTCCTCAGGGTCTTCCTGCGCAGGCTCGTTCTCCTGATTGTGGAAATCTGGAGAAGTGTCGCTTTCCGTCCCACTGCCTGGTTCCCCTAGAGGAACGAAAACAGGTCCCAAAAGCCTAATCAGTCAGTATTCCTCAAGTTCCTGTCACCAACAAAGGTTTTCTTTTGAGCCTATAGGAAATGTGACAGAGAAGACAAGCTGCCAGGGGACACACATTGAAAGTTTGGAAGCTGGAGAAATTCTGAAAACCATGCAGTCTGAGACAGTGCAACCCGAACAACAGTGCTGGGGATAGACCTGACCATAACCCAAGCGCAATCCTCTACGTAAGGGCGATTTCAACACGGAGTGTGCTAAGGAGAGGAAGAGTTACACCCGGAGGACAGCGGACTTTGGTGACCTTGGAAAAACCGACAAACCAGAGGACCCTGCCTTTTTCCAAGGAGTTGCTGGGGGTCAGGAGAGCTAGAGGGAGGACTCCACGGTTAAGGGCACTCTCTTGCAGAGAGCCTGAGTCTAGTTCCCAGAACCCACGTCATAAGGCTCACCAACTGGAACTTCAGCTCCAGGAGATCCACCATCTCTGGCCTCCTTGGATACCTGCATTCACGTGCACATACCACAGACACATACATATGATTAAAAATAATAAATAAAAAACAAAGAAAAGGTACCCACTGAGGAGGAGAGTCTAGTCCAATCCCTGAGTTGCTGAGGTTTTGGGTATTGGGGGTGGGGAGGTGGAGAAAGAAGGTCTCACGGGACTCCGGCCTTGGACTTCCTAGGTCACATGGTATATCCCTGAACTTTTTTCAAGAGAGATTATTTATTTCACTTTTAAGTTGTATGTATGTGTGTTTGGGCTGGATTATGGGCAGTGGAATACAGGTGTCTGAGGAAGCGAGAAGACATCAGACCTCCTGGAGCTGGTATTACAGGCCCTCAGACACGGTGCTGGGGACTGACCCGAGTCCTCTGTAGAAGCAACAAGTGCTCTTAACACTGCATTTCCAGTTCCCCTCCTTTCTTTTTCTTTTTTGGTTTTTTGAGACAGGGTTTCTCTGTGTAGCCTTAGCTGTACTGGACTCACTTGTAGATCAGACTGGCCTCGAACTCAGAGATCCACTTGCCTCTGTCTCCTGATTGCTGGGATTAAAGGCGTGCACCACCATGCAAGCCTTATTTTTCTTAAATTACATTTTACTTATTTGTGTGTATGTTGGGGGAGGACGGTGCCACAGCAAGGGGTTTTGAACATCTCGTTTCTAGGTGATAGAGCTGCTTAGGAGGGTTTATAACCTGCTGAAGGAAGTATATGACACTAGGGGTGGGCATGGGGTGTACAGCTTCACCTCACTTCTTGTTCACTCTCTCAGCTTCAAGTGTGACAAAATATAATCAGCCAGCTTCCTACACAGGGAACCCATCCTCAAACCACAAAGGAAGCCAAAATAAACTTTATTTTATAAGTCACTTTTGGTCATGGTATTTTGTGGTGAGTTTATTAAAATAACCAATTATGACAATGTTTTTGTTTAATCCCAGGTGTGAGGCTGCTTAAGACACAGGTGTAAAGTATTAACTGCCTCGTGAGCTAGCAGGGGTGTGGCTTAGTCAGCTGAGCAAGTTTAACTCTGAGGACTTGGGAGAGAGGACAAAAAGCCAGATGTTTTAATTGTGGTAAATTTAGCCATTTACAAAGAAATTGTAAGGCTAACGGTCTCAGAGGCATATTCAGCATGGTAAGAAATATGGTACTTTTTCAAGCCAGATGTCAAAATGGCCTGCGTGTGAACTCTGGGAAATACAGTAACAACACACAAGCAGTTTCTAGTGGCAGAAAGTCGAGATTTTCTGGAATTTGTACACTTTTTGGGAAAGGTTAGCATTGGACAAATGAATATATGTCCAAGAAGGACATACAAGGTAATCTTTTGCAATCAGAAAGAAACTTTAAGGTCCTACCTCAAAGCCCCACAGCAAAATGTGCGAGTCATTTCAGACAAGAGCAGCTGAGAGTTGTCACCAAGATAGAACAGCCGAGAGTTAACAGGTTATAAAAACAAAACTACTGATACAAAAAGCACTTATTTCATTGAAAATGTCTTTGTTACTTATTTAAAAATGCAATTTTTAGCTCCAGTCCATTTGAAAGCTACTGTTGAAAACTGTATAGAATTTAAGAACTTACAGTTTTGTTAGATATTAGTTTAGTTAATTGCAGAAATATGCTGTATTTAGTCTCGTAGATGCTTTTGAAGTAGAAAATACATAAATTTAAAAAAAACAAGCAATGTTTGTTTATTTAGACAGACAGGTAATAAATGGTTTTCAAAAACCTCAGAGACCTACAGAAAATGGCATTTAAGATGTTTTTAATAAGGAAAGATTTTTCTGACAGAGAGACATCTGCTCCTGGCAGCTCCCCAAATCTACTTGATAAAAGATGATGGGCATTAAGGAAACAAATGTGACAACATAGTCACCAGAGAAAAAACTGCTGATAGCAGGCTGTCTGGCCAAGTTGTGAACAAGCAGGACATTGAAAAGTCAACTGACCAACGTTACAGAATTAAGGTAGGCCAGTCCTTTAATATTCCTGCTTCACAGAAAAGCTAGTCTGATATTCTGGGCCAGTAGGCTGAAGGCTGGATGCCCCAACAACATAGAGAAACCATGGGTGACTGTTCAGGTAGCCAGCAACCTCTGTCATTACTATAGTTTTGGAAGTTGCTTGCTGTACACTTCCTACATACTTAGATAATAATTTAATTTCCTTCTAAAGTCTCTGATGGGGTTGAAGTCTAAATAATTATAATCTCACAATCAAGCTTAGTTGTATAGGATTTAAAAAATGTTTCAGGAGCTAGGCGTTAATCCCAGCACGTGGGAGGCAGAGGCACTCGGATCTCTGTGAGTTCAAGGCCAGCTGGTCTACAAAGTGAATCCAGGACAGCCAGATATACACAGAGAAACCCCGTTGTAGGAGTTAGATAAATTAGATTTAGGAAATATATAGGAGTTTCTGATACTGTCTCTGTAGGAGTTAGATAAATTAGATTTAGGAAATATATAGGAGTTTCTGATACTGTCTCTTAATTCGGGGCCTGAAGAACATTATCAGCATGAAGTCAGCAAAAACAGGAAAGACTCAATAGACTGAAAAACAAGTTTAAAGTCAGAAAAAACAGGAAAGACTCAAGACTTGAAAAAACAAAATATCTGGCCTGACATTGTTTTCAGCTGCTAAGTGGGCGGAGCCCAAATTAAGCTGAAACAGAGTTCCTCCTATTTGAGGACAGTGCGTGGAGCCCAGAGGAGAAGAGGCCCCTGATGCTAGAGAGCTCCAAGAGTCCTGCTGAAAAAAGGGCTGGCCATTGATGGCCAGCTCTCTCCCTGAAGCAGAAAGAAGCCGATGAGCAAAGAAAGCCTGAGCAAGACACCAAAAGGCCAAGGACTGGACCCTATGGCTCAGCTTTTGCCTAGAGGGGTTTGATCTGTCCAAACAATGGCCTAAAGGAAACGGTGCCTGGCTTTAAGGACTGAGGCAGAGCAACTGAGTTCCTGATTCAAAAGAAATAAGTTGGCCTGCAGACGGCTGGGGTCTCCCACAGAGAAGAAAGCATAAAGCCTTATTTAAGGTGAGACTGCAATAACCAACTTACCCTGACGAACCTGCATCTGAGAGATCCAGAAGAAGGACTGCTAAGTGTGTTAAAGAATCTACAACAAAGACTATGTTCCTGACGACTGAGGACCTGCCCCAGAGACTGTATCATTCTAAAAGGTTATGAAAGTAGTTGTTATAATTATTAATAGGTTTAATGGATAGGTTAAAGGGGTTGTAGGAATTTATAGGATTAATAGTTAAGAAATTGTTGGTGTTTGTTATAAATAAATTTAATAATAAATAAATAAATGTTAAATAAAAATTTAAAAGTTCGGTTACACCCCGTCTCGAAAAAAAAACAAAAAAACAAAAAAAACAATGTTTTAGGTCTAAAAGATGTTACAGGTTGATAAATGCAAATAAAAATAGAAAATGATATAGGTACAGAATGCTAAGCTAGGTACAGATGACAGATGCTTTCTCAAAGATTGCTAAATACAAATGGACTGGACATTCTAAAAATAATTCTTGATAGATCTGATAAATATCTTTATATGTAGCATATATATATATATATATATATACCATTTTTTGAACTAAAAGGGGGAAATGTGGTATGAGTTTATTAAAATAAACAATTATGAGAATGTTTTTGTTTAATCCCAAGTGTGAGGCTGCTTAAGACACAGGTGTAAAGTATAAACTGTCTTGTGAGCTAGCAGGGGCGTGGCTTAACAAGCTAAGCAAGTTTAACTCAGAACTTGGGAGAAAGGATACAAAGCCGGACCCCTGAGGAGAAAAGGGGGCTCTACAAAGAAGTAGAAGAAAAGGGGCCACAAAGAAAGCAGTTGCTGCTCTCCAGCTGCTGGCGATCCCCCAAACTACTATTTGTTCTTCCTGCTGCTGTCTCCTGGTTTGCTGGACTTTTCTACTGAGATTGGTGATATCCTCAAAGAACCCAACAACCCCAATCAACAGGAAGCAGCTTAAAGAGAACTACGCCCTCTTTCACTTCTAACCTTCTTTCTCTCTTGCATAGTGTTGGGGGGTTGGAAGAAACATGGGGTGGAAGGGAAATATCGGAATTAAATATAGTAAAGTAAATTAGAGTGTCTGATATGGTACAAAAGTAATAAAAGCCTCTTGATACAGTATTTCCTTACAGCAACAAAAAGTAGCTAACGTTCACAGCAAGAAAGAGGCCAGAGAACACCCAAGGGAATCAGCTCTCCATTTCCACCTCTCAGGGATCACACTTCGGTGCCACAGTGCGTTTACAACTTACAGCATGAAGTTCTGATCTTCCCGCCCTCACTTCTGAATGCTGAGATTACAGGCATGTGCCACCCGGACCCCCATCTCTGGCAATCCTGAGTACTGAACCCAGACAGTAAGCTAGACCACCAGCCCAAGAATGCTTGAACAAAGTAGTAATTAATATTCTTTAGCTGACATAAATTATCGGATTTTTAAAAAGATTTATTTATGCCGGGCGGTGGTGGTGCACGCCTTTAATCCCAGCACTTGGGAAGCAGAGGCAGGCGGATCTTTGCAAGTTCGAGGCCAGCCTGGTCTACAAAGCGAGTCCAGGACAGCCAGAGCTGTTAAACATAGAAACCCTGTCTCGAAAAACCAAAAAAAAAAAAAAAGATTTATTATTATGTATACAGTGTTTTCTGATTGCATGTATGCCTGCAAGCCAGAAGAGAACACCAGATTCCACTATAGATGGTTGTGAGCCACCATGTGGTTGCTCAGAATTGAACTCATGACCTCTGGAAGAGCAGTCAGCGCTCTTGACCTCTGAACCATCTCTCCAGCCCCAAATTATCAATTTTAAAACAGCACTTCAGGCCGGTCATGGTGGCACACGCCTTTAATCCCAGCACTTGGGAGGCAGAGGCAGGTGGATCTTTTTGAGTTCGAAGCCAGTCTGGTCTACAAAGTGAGTCCAGGACAGCCAGGGCTACACAGAGAAACCCTGTCTTGAAAACAAAAACAAAACAAAACAAAACAAAACAAACCAGCACTTCAAGAGCCAGGTGAAGTGGCACATGTCTATAATCCTGGCACTTGGGAAGGTGGGATGGGAAGCTGAAGTTCAAGGCCAGCCTGGGCTACATAAAGAGATCCTGTGTCCAAAAATTAATAATGATGATGATGATGATGACTTAGATATATTTAAACAGCAGAAGCAAGTTCAAGAACATCTCATAAATACTGTCGTAGGGGAGGGTGGCTACAGAGTAAAGCATTCATACAGCATGAACAAGGCCCTATGTTTAATCCTTGTACCAAGAAGAAGGAGAAGGCAGGAGCTGTCCCAAGTCCATGACCAGCCTGAGCTACAGTGAGCTCCATGCTGTCCTGGGTCCCATTCCCACCTCTGCCTCCCCAGGGCTGGTGTCACAATCACACATTACCATGTCCAGCTTCTGGAAACTGTCACCAGATAAGGATGGGGAGAGACCTGCATTCTACTCAACTATTAATAATGGGCCCCAAATATGTAAGTATTTGCCTCTAAAAACAGTCAGAAGGGTCTATGTCAGCAGCAGGGTCAGAGGTCAGTGGTTTCCTTTCTGTCATTTTTTTTTTTTTTTTAGGAAGAAGTATGTGGCCACCAGAAGCAGAGAAGCACAGGCTCAAACAGACAGAAGTAGGGATGTTGAAACAGAAGTACCGTCACCAAATTCAAGGTCAGCCTGATCGATCTATCAAGTTCCAGGGTGGCCAAGGCTACAAAGGAATACCTGGTCTGAGAAGAAAAAGCAGGAAGGGGCTGAGCAGATGCTCAGTGGGTGAAGCACTGACGCAGAAGTGCGAGGACCGACGTGTAGATAACTTGCATGACGCTGGACGCAGAAGTGCGCGTCTGTGACCCCACCTCCTGTAAGGGGATGGGGAACTGAGGCAGGAGAATCTCAGGAAGCCCCTGAGCCAGCATGCCTGGCACATGTAGTGTGGTGATGAACAAGAAGAGAGATCCTGTCTCACAGGAAGTAGAGGGTGAGGACTAAGATCCAAGGTTGTCTGTCCTCCAACCTCCATGAGTGCACCATGATGTCCACGCACACAAAAACACATAGAAAGATTAAAACATAAAGCAGATAGGTGCAGCATAGTGGCATACACCTGTAATCCCAGAGCTGGGAAGGCTGAGGAAGGAAGACCAGGAGTTCAAGGCCAGCCTGAACTACATCTCAAAACCACATTCAAACAAACAAACAAAAAGCCCTTGAGAGTAGAAGAGCCCAGCAAGATGACTTAGCAGGTCAGCGTTTTCTGCGAAGCCCGAGAATGTGTGGTTGATCCCTAAAGCCCCTGGCAGAGAGAATTAACTCCTAAAACTTGCTCACATGCATTCCATGGAACACATATAACCACACTCCCAACACAGTTCTTCACCACCCACGAAAAGGCAAACAGCCAAGTCTCAGAAATATTGCAACTAAATTGAACACGATGCAGGAAGCACCAGGAGAGGGAGCTCCAGAGCCATGAAGCCAGGCAAGACTAGAAAAGCACCTGATTTCACATAAAATTTATGCAAAAACCTGGTGTTGGCTCCAGCCTGAAATCACAGCACTTAGGAAGCTGAGGAAGGAAGACCACAAAATTCAAGGCCAAACCGAGCTGAAGAACAGGACCCTGCCTCAACACCAGTAAATCAGTAGAAAAGACTAAAAGGATTTTAAGTTACCCTCACAAAGCTACAGATATCGGCACTACGCTGTTCATAGCTTAAGGATAAACAGAACAAGGGAATGAGGTCAGTCCAGCATCGAGCCTGATGTTAAGGTCAGCTGATCTCTGACAAGGTTCATGAGACAATTCAATGCAGAGAGAAGTTCTGTTTGTTGAAGACCAGCCAAGACCTCATCTCAGGAAGATAAAACAGCCTGGAGAGAGGCTCAGCACTTAAGAGCACTAGCTGCTCTTGCAGAGGATCTGGGTTTGGTTCCCAGCACCCACATGGCACCTCAGAACAATTTGTAACTCCAGTTCCAGGGAACACGAGGTCTAGGACTGTATGCACTTGGTGCGTGTGTATATACAGACAAAACACCTTATACATAAAATACAAATGATTTTTTTGTTTTTCTTTTTCAAGACAGGGTTTCTCTGTGTAGCCCTGGCCATCCTGGAACTCACTTTGTAGACCAGGCTAGCACTGACCTCACAGAGATCCACCTGCCTGTGCCTCCCAAGTGTTGGGATTAAAGGCATGCGCCACCACTGCCCACCTGAAATACAAATAAATTTAAGTCTTTTTTTTTTTTAAGATAAAATGAGGCCAGATGTGGTGAAACACACCTCTAATCACAACACTAAAGAAGCAGAGGCAGGTGGATCTCTGTAAATTTGGGGCCAGTCTGTTCTACATAATGAGTTCCAGAACAGACAGGGCTGTTTCATTTTTAAAAAAGACAAAAACATGTATCAATAATGAATTCACATAAAAAGAAACCAGGAGGGAAATCATAATAATTTCAGAGAAAATGAAATAGAATACTTAAAAATAAGCCTACCTCAGGATCTGAAGGATGCCTATAATTGAAACTTTAAGACACTCTGGTGGTAGTGGTGGTGCATACCTTTAATCTCAGCAGTCAGGAGGCAAGGTAGACAGATCTGAGTTCAGTGCTAGCCAGGGAGACACAGTGAAACCCCCATCTCAAAATAAAAGTAAAATAAGAAGCCTATAAAACACTGAAGAAGCTGGGGGCGGGGGTGGGGGTGGGGTGTCACACTCCTTTAATCCCAGCACTCAGGAGTCAGAGGCAGGTGGGTCTCTGTGAGTTCAAGGCCAGCCTGGTTTACAGAGTAAGTCCAGGACAGTCAGGGCTACACAGAGAAACCTTGTCTCAAAAGACAAAAAGCAAAAATGAAAACAAAATCAAACAAAAAACCTAGACATTCTCACAGAATTATTTTTTTTAAAATCTTAAAATTCGGGCTGGAGAGATGGCTCAGTGGTTAAGAGCCCTGGCTGCTCTTCCGGAGGTCCTGAGCTCAATTCCCAGCACCCACATGGTGCCTCACAACCATTCACAATGTGATCTGATGCCCTCTTCTGGCTGCAGGTGTACATGCAGATAGAGCACTTGTATACATAAAATAAATAACTAAATCTTTTTAAAAATCTTAATCTTAAAATTCATATGAAAGTACAAAAACCCCCAAGTAGCTACAGCAATCTTTATCAGAAAACAACAATGTTGGAGGCACCTGCTCTCAAATTATATTATAAAGCCATAGTAACAAAATCAGCATGGTATAGGCAGAGACAGACATACAGACAAAAGCCCACACACTCACCATCACCTACTCTGACATAAGCACACAATGGAGAACAGGCCCCAATAGCACAGGGCACTGGGGGACTGGATTCCCACGCACAGGAGAATGAAGCTAGATCTGTATCTCTCACACAATAAACTTGAAGCTTTGAAGCTATTGGGGGAGAACCCCTGAAGATACAGGCACAGGTGCTCCCTTGGGCTGGAAACTACAGCAGTTGAAAGCCTAGGACTGTTCTCAGGGGACTGAGGTCACTTCCTAGCAACTATGTCATGCCTTTCCACAATCACCTGGGACTTCAGCTCCAGAGAGCGCAATACCTCTTCTGGGCTCCAGGGGCAACATACTCATACCCCCCAACCCACATTATACACACAGAAAGGATGGATGGACGGACTGATGGACAGACGGACGGACAGATAAACAGACAGATAGACTGATACAGGCGAAGGCAAGAACTTTCTACCTAGGACTCTAAACAGCATAGAAAATAATCCCAAAATTTGGACAAGTGGCATTACAGGGAACTGAGAAGTTTCTGCACAGCAAAGGAAACACCAGAGTGAAGGACAAGCTGGCTACAGGGGAGGGGGAACATCTTTGTCATCTACACATGACATATGAAATTAATATCCTGGATACTTTGTTTTTCAAGTGGAGGCTAAAGGAAATGACTTGGGGTCAAGAGCAATTGAGGACCAGAGCTCAGATTTCAGAAATACATAACAGGTCAGACCTGCACATCCCTGTGACCCCAGCTCTGCAGCTACAGATAGAGCACTGGGGTTGGCTAGATTCAAGCCAAGCAGAGAAAATACAAGACTTGAGTTCAGGGAGAGACCCTGCCTCAAAGGAATAGGCAAAGAGTGCTAGGAGTACTCCTAATGCCTTTGTCTAGTTCCCACATGTACAAAGAACTACACACACACACACACACACACACACACACACACACACACACACACACACACACAAATTTTTCATACTGCAAAAATTACACATCAAAAACCCCAAAACAGGCTAGAGAGATGGGTCATTGGTTAAGAGCACTGGCTATTCTTCCAAAGGACCCAGGTTCAAATCCGAGCACCCATATAGCAGTTTATAGATGTCAGTAATTGCCAGGCATGGTGGCACACGCCTTTAATCCCAGCACTCAAGAGGCAGAGGGAGATGGATCTCTGTGAGTTCAAGGTCAGCCTGGTCTACAAAGAGAGTCTAGGACAGGTAAGGATACACAGAGAAACCCCGTCTTGGAAAAAAAGGGGGGGGAGGAAGGAAGGAAGGAAGGAAGGAAGGAAGGAAGGAAGGAAGGAAGGAA
>CAJQZJ010001750.1:7366627-7397533 GCA_907164525.1 Lophiomys imhausi | reverse complement strand
GAAAGAAAGAAAGAAAGAAAGAAAGAAAGAAAGAAAGAAAGAAAGAAAGGAAGAGAAAATTCAAATCATCTGATCAAAAAATGGGCTAATAAAACTGAAGGCAGTTGTCAAAGGAAAAAATGCAGATTAGCACGGAATAGGGAGCACACTTCTGATCCCTGCACTCTGGAGGCAGAGGCAGGTGGATCTCAGAGTTTGAAGCCAACCTGGTCCACACAGCGAGTTCCAGGACAGCCATGGCTACAGAGAAACCCTGTCTCAAAAAGAACAGAAAGAAAGAAAGAGAGAGAGAGGAAGGAAGGAAAGATATACAAGGGTCTGATCAATACACACCAGAAACAAGCACTCAGTTTCGTTGCTATCAAGGAAATGCAAAACTGCTTTGGGAGTCCACCGCATTCCAACACAAATGTTTAATCCCAAGAATACAAAAGACACTCATCCTGTGGAACAACAAACCTTTAATGCCAGAGGCAAAAGCAGGTGGATCTCTTTGACCCTAGGTCAGCCAGGGCTTCACAGTGAGACCTTGTCTCAAAAAAATAAATGACAACAACAAATGCTGGTGAGAATGAGAAAGATCCCTTAGTCCAAAAAAAAAAAAAAAATCATCTCTAAGAGGCTTTGAAGTGGAGGTGAGTGGAGTAGACAAGCCACATGTGGGTTCCTGGATAGAATGTTGTGGTTATTTGCCATAGAACAATATCCATGAGACATATACACCTAGATATAGGGAGAGGGTTGATTCAAACCAGGAGAGCACAGTCCAGGCCCACACTTAATACACACTATGTGGTCTCACAAATGAATGAGTCAAAGCTCTTTCCCCAAACTGGAGCACTGAGTATAAATATGGGGACTTGGTTAGGCCTGAAATCCCAGCTACTTGGGAGGCAGGAAGGTTACAAGTTCAAGGCCTGCTTTGGCTACAGTGTGGTTTCCATTGTACTAATAGGTCCTTGCTGCTGATAGGCAGCAGCATGGATTAAATACTTATATTGGAGATCTTTTCTACAGTCAAATGTTGGAAACACTGCTGGAAGATAAAGAGATAGCAGGGCAGGAGACCACAAAGCACGGGGCCATCCCAGAGTGAGTCATCAGGGCTTGGAAAGACTAGAATCTGAGAGACAGGCAAACTATGCCTAAACTCTAATTCTGAAAAACCCTGGGAAGCAAAGGCAGCTGGCTATCCATCTGCAGTCTCTGCTTCAGGAGTACCATGGAAACAGACAGCAGGTCACACTCCGTAAGCTCAATGTCCAACTGCTGGAAGCTCATGAGCAGAGAACTCACCTAGGTCTCTCCTCTCTGATAAAGTGATATTCAAAGCAATGACTCTTGCCCTAAAGGACTAAGAGAAACATCAAGAACCATGAAAACCGGAATGTAGCTCAGTAAAGCCTGACATACTCAAAGCCCTGGGTTCAATCCCCAGTACCACATGAATCAGAGCAGCATTCAGGATAAAAAGTAGCATGTCCAGCCGGGCGGTGGTGGCGCACGCCTTTAATCCCAGCACTCGGGAGGCAGAGGCAGGTGGATCTTTGTGAGTTCGAGGCCAGCCTGGTCTACAAAGTGAGTCCAGGACAGCCAGGGTTACACAGAGAAACCCTGTCTCGAAAAAACGAAAACAAAAAAAAAAAAAAAAAAAAAAGTAGCATGTCCAACATCATCCTTGGCTGCCATATGAGTGTGAGGCCAGCCTGGGCTATCTGAGACCCTCTCTCAAAGGATCAAAAGAAAACAAAAGTTAAAAGTAGGGAGGGGCTCTCTTTCAAGAGCTGTGTTTTAGTTGTTGGTTTGCATGCTGGGGATCAGACTCCAGGCCTCACACATGCTGGGCAAATGCTCTACCACAGATCAACAGTCCCTGCCCCAAGACTTGTGCTGTAGGATTACTAGTCTGCTGATGACACATATGACAGAAGCATGGGGACTAGAAGCTACTAAAATACAAACAAGAATTTTCTTCATTAGCTCATGGAAGCTCAAGAAGTGTGCAACCTTGCGTCAGCTGGTCCACTGACGGTGCCGCACTGAGGAAGACAGTCTGTTTCTCACTGACAGAAAAACAAGCAACAATCTTTAGAGCAAAAATGACAGTCTACACAGTAAAGAAAAGGATGGGCGGCTAAGGGCTGAGTCTGACAGAGGGCAGGTCTCCAGGAGGAAGAAAAGCCCTACACCATAGAATATGGGACAAAAAGCAGTTCTGCTGGGTGCCTGGGAACATGAAACAGCCCCTGCTGCCCCTGCCAAGGCAAAGAGAAAAATCTGCCTGTTTGCTTTTTCTCTTACTTAAACACTTTCCACTAAAATGTCTGATGCTTCACATGAAATTCCTCTTTAGGGGCCATGCAAATCCACTCTTTTTCTAGTTGGGGAAATATATGAAGCCAAAGGAAGCAGAAATAATGCATTTGGAATGGAAATTTTGGGGAGTGGTTTGAAAATAAAATGCTCCAAGTAGAAAAGTCTGAAATCTTCTAAATTAAAGAAGATATAAGGCAAAATCCTGCCTTTTCATTCCTGGAGATCACAGGCCTCAGCCACACAGGGCTCATCCCACAGCCCTGTTATTTCAAAAAACCTGTAGCATTGATGATCCTCATGCAGGGAAGCAGCTCGGGCCAAGGACACTGTCCCTCTTGTGGGACACAATCACAGTTTCAACCACCTGGGCTTCCAGGGACCCTCAAGTCTTGCATCTGCTTTATAGACCTCCAAGCAGAGGGCCCTCCAGAGGCTCCCACAGCAAAGTCTGAAGACCTGAGTTGATCCCTGGGTCCCAAGATGAAGGTAGAGCATCAACTCCCACAATGCACCTTTGACTTCCACATGTGCACCATGGCACATGTGTGTGGTTTCATACAGTAATAAATGAATAAACTGATATTAAAAAGCGAAAGGGGGGGCTAGAGAAATGGCTCAGCAGTTATGACCACTGGCTGTTCTTCCAGAGGTCCTGAGTTCAATTCCTAGCACGCACATCTATGATCTGCAATCTGATACCCTCTTCTGACATGCAGGTGTACATGGAGATAGAGCATATATATTAAATAAATAAATCTTTAAAATAATTTTTTAAGTGAAAGAGG
The DNA here is from genome assembly GCA_907164525.1 of Lophiomys imhausi. Lineage (NCBI taxonomy): Eukaryota > Metazoa > Chordata > Mammalia > Rodentia > Muridae > Lophiomys > Lophiomys imhausi. The sequence continues at coordinate 7,394,432 of CAJQZJ010001750.1, read as the reverse complement.
GAAGTAAATAAAAATAAACAGAAGGTAGGCATGGTGGTACATGCCTTTAATCCCAGCACTCAGGAGGCAGAGGCAGGGGGATCTCTGTGAGTTCAGGGCCACCCTGGTCTACAGAGTGAGTCCAGGACAGCCAGGGCTACACAGAGAAACCCTGTCTCAAAAAAAAAAAAAAAAAAGCAGGATGAGCTAGCATGGTGGCACATGACTTTGATGCTAGCACTTAAGAGGAAGAGGCAGGAGGAGCACTGTGAGTTTGAGGCCAGCCTGGTCTACAGAGTTCTAGCTAGTCAGGAATACAGAGAAAGACCTTGTCTCCAAAATAATAATAATAATCAAATGAAGTTAAAATTTTTAGAAGGGCAAGGTGGTTTAACCCTTCAATTACCAGCACAGTGGGGCTGAGGCAAGAGAACCACCCTGAGTGCAAGAACAGCCTGGGCTGCACAGCAAGACCGTGTCTCAGAAATATTAATAAAAGTTAAAAAAAAAACCCAAAAACATTGAAATACCATAGATTTTGGTTACAGGAACTGAGCTGGAAACTTCTTCCCTCTTGGTTAGCTTCCATGGTATCATACGGTAGGTACTATGCTGGCTGCTGGAAGAAGATGTCATGTGAGGTCTTATTCAGCTATGGACCTCATGCACGACACTTCTAACATGCTAGCAAGAAGTGTCCACCAGTACAAAAATGGCATGACCGTCAAGGGGATAATTAACCACACGCTGGTGGGATGTGATGCCCACTCTGTAGTCCCTACTGTAATCCTGGTCAAAAACCTGTGGTGGGGGAGGTCACAGGCCCTAGTGGAGAAGCCACTGCTGTGGATTTGCTAAAGAACCTGGGAAACTACCTTCTGGATATTTAAAGTTATGCCCACAGACTGGCAGCTCTGGTCAACGAAACTTCTTTTTCTAATGAGTGAACGCTCATTAGACTGAATGTTCAGCCCTAATTGGGACATCTACATCACTCCCTCCAAAGGCTCAAGGAAGGATGTTCCTACAGGATGTAGGGGCCAAGTGGCAGGAAACCCCACCTTCTGGGCATGACATAGCCTGGAACCCCAGGCTCACAGCAGCTGTGATTACTAGGACAAGACTGAGCCTGTCACCCCTTCCTCATGGATCTGATCTGCTCACAAGTCCCCACCCCTCCCTGGTCTATAAGCAGGTAAGGGTTGCTAAAGGACATTTTCTTAAGCAGAGAAGCCATCAGCAAACTGCCCATACTCATGTGAATAACCTCCCACCTGTGTTCCTGTAAGTAACTCAGTGGCAGAGCGCTGGCCTAGTACATGCACGACCCTAGGTTCAAGCCCCTGTATCAAAACAGCTAAATAAAAATAAAGCCATGAGTGGGGTGTGCGGGCACACCCCTGCGATCCCAGCACGCTCAGCATTTGGGAGGAAGAGGCAGGTTGGGTCTCTGAGCTCCAGGGCACTCATGGATACATAGTAAGAGGGTGCCTCAAAACAACAAACACACAAAACCAACTAGCTGTCAGGGGAAAGCAGTCCTGAAGGAGCTTAACAGTCAGCAGTGATGAAGAGCACCCGCAGCATCCTCTTGCAAAACAGGGGACAAAGGCTGGAGAGATGGCTCAGTGGTGAAGGGCACTGGCTGCTCCTCCAGAGGACCAGAGTCTGCTTCCCGGCCCCCACATGGTGGCTGACACCATTAGTAACTTCTGTTCCAGGAGATCTGATGCATCTTTCTGGACTTTGCAGACACCAGACACACATGTGATGGATATACATACATGCAAAAAAAAAACTTGTAAAATAAAAATAACAGAGACATGTTTCAAAGTATGTAAGTCAAAATAACCTGACGCATAGTAAAACCCAGGCAATACCAACAATGTAGTACAGGTAAGTGGCTGGATGCTCGGTAGAGATTCCAAAAAATGGCTGACCAAAATAAACTTTAGAAAACCTTTACTAAGTTCAAGGCTAGCCTGAACTATATAGTGAGACCCTGCCTCAAATTTATTTATTTATTTTGGGTTTTTCAAGATAAGGCTTCTCCATGTTGCTCTGGCTGTCCTGGTACCCACTTTGTAGACCAGGCTGGCTTTGAACTCACAACATCCACCTGCCTCTGCCTCCCAAGTGCAGGATTAAAGGTGAGCACCACCATGCCTGGCAAAAAAAAAAAAAAAAAAAAAAAATTTTTTAAGGATTTGTAGTATCTGATGAGGTAATCACACAGGCATGGGGGTGCACAAGAGACACCGCACAGGGCTGCAGAACGGGGAAGAATGGGAGTAACATAACATGAAGCTGGACAGAAAACTTCTCAACTACACAGAACAATTCTGTCTGGACAAAAGCTGGAATTTGACTCTGAGTGGAAATGATGATGGGATAGGCAGGAGTAAGCACAGGAGAGTCTGGCTGGGATAGAAATCTACAAAAGTAACTGAAGTCACTGAGTGACTCTCAGATCTAAGCCCCTTTCCTCAAATCCCTGCCCAAAAGCAGGGCTCTAACCCCACAACAGGTCAGAGCCCTGAAAATGTACAGCAGCCACATAAACACTTTTTTTTTTTTTAATTAGAACTGGCTTCCACACAGAAATGATCTGTGTAAGTAACAGTATCTACTCCCCCTTCTATATTTAAGAATACACAGACACAGCTGGGCGTGGTGGCGCACGCCTTTAATCCCAGCACTCGGGAGATAGAGGCAGGCGGATCTCTGTTAGTTCAAGGCCAGCCTGGTCTACAAAGTGAGTCCAGGACAGCCAGGGCTACAGAGAGAAACCCTGTCTCGAAAAACCAAAACAAAAAACAACAACAACAAAAAAAGAATACACAGACACACACTTAGAATTTTTTAAATTGAGCACTAAGGGATTTATCAGGTCCACTTGAAATTTCCTATTAAATTATGTGGCTGTTACTTTGTTTTGAGATAGGGTCTCTGGTGGCTTGATGAGATTTGCCCCCATAGGCTCACATATGTGAACATTTGTTCCCCAGTTGGTGGAACTTTTTAGGAAAGATTAGGAGGTGTGGCTTTGTTAGAGCAGGTCTGTCACTAGGAGCAGGCTTTGAGGATTTGGAAGTCATTACCAATGTCTCTCTCTCTCTACCTCCAATTCCCAGTGTCAGTGTGTGTGTGTGTGTGTTTGTCTGTCTCTCTGTCCTGTCTCCTCTCTCTCTCCAGCCTTCCCTCTCTGCCTCTCTGTCGTGAGCTCTCAGTTACTGCTCCAGCATCATGCCTGCCTGCCTACTGCCATGTTCCCCACTATGATGGTCAAGAACTCTAACCCTCTGAAACTGTGAGCCTCAAGAAACTCTTCCTTCTAGAAATTGCTTTAGTTACAGTGACTGTCACAGCAATAGAAAAGTAACTAAGACAGAGTCTTACTATGTAGCCCTTAAACTCGGGAAATCAGCCTGCCTCTCCCTCCTAAGTGCTGGGTTTTAAGGTATTTACCACCATATCCAGCCCTACGGGGTGTTTTTATTTATGTGTGTGTGCCTGCCGGACTTTATGTGCACCACATGCACACAGTGCCTTCAGAGGCCAGAAGAGGGCAACCAATCCCGAGACTGGAGTTATAGGCTGCTGGAGCCACCACATTGGTGACAGGATATGCTAACCATGATGCTCTGCAAGATTAGTGAGCGCTCATGACCACTGAGCCATCTTTCCAATCTAGATGACTTATTATTGGGAAAGTCCTCCTAGTGGATGAAGGCATATGCCTATGATCCTAGCACTCAGAGTAGTGGAGGATCAGGAGGTTGAGGCCAGCCTCAGTTATTAGCAGGTCTTCCAGGTCAGCATGGCTACAAGGGACCACCTTAAAAAGACAAACAAAATTCCTAAGAATTTAAGTCCTACTGCAAACAGTGTCAGAGCTCAGGGTCTTTCAGTATCTTTCCAGTTTCATGGAAAAGAAGTGGCAGGAAGCCAGTACATTCTCCTTAGAGAAAGATATAGTAGATGGCCTGGTGGCACAGGCGTTTAATCACAGTAAGTGGGAGGCAGAGGCAGGCGTATCTCTGAAACAAGCATGATCTGTATAGCAAACAGCAAAAAGACATGGTGATGATAGGTACCCGCAGGATAAACCAGAGTTAACTTAGGGCCCACAGCTGCCTTAAAATAAACTAATACACAAGGTAAACACAGACTCACTCTTTTCGATGAGCTGGTCCTGAACTCCTGCCAAGGCACTTACTGCCTAAAAGAGAAGTCACTAGTTACCAGACAAGTGACCACAGACCCCAAGAAACCAACCCACACAGAGAGGAAGGAAAAGCCCACACTCCTCAATAAAGGGCGAGAGACAGGCAGGTCCTCCACCACCGCCACTTACAGCAGCTGATGTGACTGAGGATTTGCTGAAGAGCCGCTCAGCCTCCTTGAACTTCCGGTTCCTCCTATCGTTCTTGCTGTTGGAGTTTCTGAAAACAGAAGAAACGCTTGAAGCAAGCACCACACTACGACATTAACATTGTTTGTGTATGATGTCGGGCGAGGGACCACACCTGTGTGCCACAGTATGTTTGTGGAGATCACAGGACAATGGTCCTCTCCTCCTGCCTCCAGCGACTGCACTCAGGCAGTCAGGCTTGGTAGAAAGCACCTTTACCTGCAGCCATCTTGTAAGCCCCATTCTTCTTTCTTTTAACCAAGTTCTAGTTAGGACATAAAACTTTGCCGTTTACCTACAAACAGCAATACTTTCCACTATGGGAGGTGAGGTGATTTTAGCTAGTAATTTTACAGACACTGTCACATTTGTTCCTTCACTTGTTTAAGAAGCCCAGGAGACCTGAGGACACAGCCACATCTTGCCTAGGATGTGAACACCAGCCAGCACCATTGCAGGAGAGGTAGCCTGGCCTGCACCCCACTCTATGTTAGTATGCATTTATGACAATGCGTATTGCCAAAAATGACCAGTGTGGGGACTGACAAGATGGTAAAGGCACTAAGCATTTGCTCCAAAGCTGGACAACCTGAATCCAATCCTCAGCGCATGAAAAGGTGGAAAGAACCAATTCCACAAAACTGTCCTCTGACCACACACAGTGGCACATGCATACCCCCACACACATTTTTGTGCCTCAGCAGTTGGATTAAAGGCGTGTGCCACCATGCCCAGCAAGTACAGACAGCTATGAACTGCCACATGAGTGATGGGATTTGAACCGGGGTCCTTTGAAAGAGCAGCCAGTGCTCTTATCCAAGGAGCCATCTATTCAGCCCTTTTTAAAAAGTCATTCTTGGAGCTGGGCGGTGGTAGCGCATGCCTTTAATCCCAGCACTTGGGAGGCAGAGGCAGGTGGATCTTTGCGAGTTCAAGGCCAGCCTGGTCTACAAAGTGAGTCCAGGACAGCCAGGGCTACACAGAGAAACCCTGTCTCGAAAAACCAAAAAAAAAAAAAAGTCATTCTTGGGCCAAGTGTGGTGGCGCAGGCCTTTAATCCCAGCACTTGGGAGGTAGAGGCTGGCAGATCTCTATGAGTCCGAAGTCAGCCTGGTCTACAAAGTGAGTGCAGGACAACCAGGGATACACATAGAAACCCTGTATCAAAAAAACAAAACAGAAAAAGTCATTCTTGGGCTAGAGAGATGGGCTCAGTGGTTAAAAGCACTGGATGTTCTTCCAGAGGTCCTGAGTTCAATTCCCAACAACCACATGGTGGCTTACAATCACCTACAGTTACAAGCAGAAATATTCTTCTCAGGAGGTAACTGCTAACGTACTTAGGTGCAAAGATTTACAGTGTAAGTGTCTAAATTTTCAACAGTTAGCAGCGGGGGAAAAGCACAGGGAAACAAATATAACCACACAGGAGTAGAATAAAGAGGATCCTGTGAGAGCAGTACAGTTCTGCATCTTTATGCGCACACTCAATCAGGGGGCAGCTCTCCAGCACTGGTCCCTGCTTTCTACCTTGTCCAGGGAGAGTCAATCTTGTCATTTTGACAGCACTGCATATTCTAGGCTGGCTGGCCTGTAAGCTTCCAATCGACTTTCCTGTCCCCACCTCAACTTGCTAAAATTCCAGATGTGTAATTTTTTAAGGAATTGTATACATGTGTGTTTAAGCTGTGTGGGTGGGGAGTATGTACTTGTGTGCTGGGAATCAAACTCTTGTCCTCAGCCAGGGCATATGTGCTCTGAACTGCTGAGCTGTCTCAGCAGCCACCAGATGTGCACATTTTAACACAGTTCGGGGAACCGAACTCCGGTCGGTCACCAGGCCTGCACATCAAGTTCTTACACACTGAGCCATGTCTCCTGGACTTAGTTTAACATCTTGTGGTTATACACATGTGATAAAATGCCATACACCTATACACACACATTATACCAGTACTGGTAATGTACTATAGTTGCGTAAAACATAACCATCAGAGAAAACTGTGTGAAGATACAAGACTTCTCTGTTTTTCCAGCTTCCTATCAGAATCTGCAATTATTTCAAAACAAAAAAAATCTTAAGCATGCATAATGTTTTCATACATTAGAGAGAGCATGCACCCACAGTAAATTAGCAACTCACAAAATAGAACAAATACAGATCATGCACTACATCATCTCGATTTTTCTACAGATTTGAAAATTTCTCACAAGTTTAGAAATTTTTGTAGAATCATATTAGCAAGTCAATATTCGTACAGTTAGCATCCAGGTATGGCAAAAACTGTAACTGGATATCACGGTCAATTAAAATGTAGAAGATAAGCCATGTGTGGTAGCGCACGCCTTTAATCCCAGCACTCGGGAGGCAGAGGCAGGCGGATCTCTGTGAGTTCCAGGCCAGCCTGGTCTACAAAGTGAGTCCAGGACAGCCAGGGCTACACAGAGAAACCCTGTCTCGAAAACAAACAAACAAAAAAAAAATGTAGAAGACAGTTAAGTGACATGCTGTTATTTCATTAACACCTACACACCCCTGCACCATGGGCCCTACTTTCCTTAGTCACCAATATGGCTTTGTCCAAGGTGCCTCTTTGAGACAGTCCAGTACAAGTTCAAGCTAAGACCTCACTCCACACTACAAATGTATCTTCTCCCTGCAGAGTGAAGACCAGGAATAAACATCCCAAGCTGTGCATGGCAGTTCATACCTCTAAATCCAGCAACTGGGAGTCAAAGGGAAAAGGATCTATGTGATCTGAGAATTGGAAGCCAGCCTGGTCTACATAGTGAGTTCCAGGCCAGCCATGGATACATAATAAGACCATGCTTCTAAAACAGCAAAACAAAACAAAAACTCAACAGATAAATATTAGTAGGGGATAAAATGAATACTACTAGATTCTGAGACTCACTTTTGGTTGGTCAAATACCGATCCCAGCCACGGATAATATTGCCGTACATCTGAGTGTCTTCCAGGTAGCTTCCTTCAAAAGCATAGATCTGCCTCTCCAAGTTTGCAAGTGTCTCCTAAGTGATGAAAACAGGGACACAGAAAAGCAAACATTAAGCACGAGCAATCTGAGATCCCGATACAGACTTGTAACGTCAAGCTTACCCACACTGAAACACTTTTTATGGAACGGTGCGGATGATGGACCCCTTTGTAAATAGAATGGAACATGTAGTCTAGCCTCAGAAAAAAATGCACACAACATGCAAGATTGTGCATCCACTTCAGAGACAGCCCTAGCTAACGTAAGCAGAGATGAGACAGAACGGGAGCTGTCTCCATTGTCACTCGCTAAACGTGTCGCTACTAGCACAGAGAATGGTGAACAGCTTTTCAAAACCGTCTTTTCTACCTCAAGTGCTCCCTCCCGGCTAGTTCTGGGCTGCCCGCAGCGGATGCCGGTTGCTATGGAAACCTGGAAGGGCAGCTTCAGGTGAGCTTTGCCTCTCGGATGCTCCGTTGCAAAAGGCGGGAGGGAGGCTGCAGGGCTAAGCTACCACCACCAGGGTGCCGGAGGCTCCGGGTGCGCGTCACCATTCTAAATTCCCTAGACTACGTCCTGCGTCTCCCGCCAGCCCCCTCCCTGGCATCCTCAAACACACCACATTCCCCAGCCATTGAGACGCGCCGCCCGAGGAATTCGCCGTGGGTACCTACCCGACACGCTCCCGCCTCTTCTCCAAGGCCGGGGTGCAGCCGCCTCCTCCCCTCCAGCTCAGCCCGGCAGGAGTGTCGTCCTCGTCCCCGCCCCCGCCCCCCCCGCCTCTCGCCCTTCCCGCGCCCTCACCGCCCCGCCCCGCCCCGCCGAGCGCAGGCCGGGAACCGCGCCGCCGCAGGGAACCGCGCCGCGCCCGGCCGCCCAGAGCGCCCGGACCCCGGCCGCCCGCCACTCTCGCCTCCGGGGCGGCCTCCGAGGCCAGGCGGGGACGGCGCCCAGGCCTCGGCCACTCACCGCCAGCTCCTGCTTCCGCTTCACCAGCTCGGCCAGCTCCCGCCGGGTGTCTGGGATCTGCGGCGGCGCCGTCTTGTTGTGCATCGCCATGTTGGGCTCAAGCGGCGGCGGAGGCGGTGGCGCGCGACCGGTAGGCGGACCCTGCGCACTGCCGCCGCCGGCCGCCAGGGGACGCGCCGCCACTGCGCCTGCGCGCGCGGCTTCCGGGGAAGCTGGCCGGCTCAGCGCGCGAAAGCCAAAGCAAAGTGGGTTTGCTGGTTCGCCTGGCATCGTCCTTGCTGCCCTACTGTGGGCCTCTGAGCTTTACAGACGCCCACGGACTTTCACTGCATCCGAAGGCCAGCTGTAGTATAGGCCTGTTAAGTATCCCGTGTGCTTCACCAACTCAACTGCAGGTGGGAAACCTGAGCAAGGTCCGGCCCCATCTTCCCGGTTGGAGATTCCAAAACCCAACCCTTTCCTGGATAGTAGCCTTTAATCCCAGCACTCCGGAAGCAGAAGCAGGCAGATCTCCTGTTGTACGTGGTGTGGTTTGCCGGAGGGGAAGGATTATAAAATAATTAGCTTTTATCTTTAGGTCCAGTACTGTATCCCATGCTGGTATTGAGCAGAACACACAGACCTCGTTTATCGTCCTGCCCTGCCTTTGCCTTCCCAATGCTGGGATCACAAATCTTGAGCTACCTTGACCATTGTTAATTGGTGCTGGGATCGAAACTCAGGATAGACTAAGCAAGCACCCCCAGCCCAGCTGTGCATTTCTCAGTGCTCTGCAACTTAAGTTGAGTCTAAGTGATATTCTGCCCTCCATATGTGGATGTCCTTGAGTTTCTGTGCTCTAGGTGGATATTTAACAGGTCTAAGAAATTCCAAGTTTTCTTCAAATCCTCTTTCCTAATTTTTTCCCATAAACCTCCCCCTTCTCTCTTGTTCCTCTCCAAAGGTACAGGCCTATAATCCTTGCACCTGAGAAGTGGAGTTAAGAGAATCAGGAAGGTCAAGGTACTGAAAAGTATTTGGGCCAGCCTGGGCTACATAAGACCAGGTCTCAAAAAATGTCAAGGGCTGTAGATAGAACCCAGCTGATAGAATGCTTATGCATGTACAAATCCCTGATTTTGAGCCCAGCCTGGCCCACATAAAAACCTCCCAAAGCCAGGCGTGCTGGCACACGCCTTTAATCCCAGCACTTGGGAGGCAGAAGCAGGCTGATCTTTGTGAGTTCAAGGCCAGCCTGGTCTACAAAGTCAGCCCAGGACAGCCAGGGCTGTTCCACAGAGAAACCTTGCCTCAATAAATAAATAAATAAAAGTTCAAGGCTAGCCTCAACTACAGAGAATTTGAGGCGAGTCTGGGTTCAAAAAAATAAACGATCAGACCTTGGAAAAGTGATTTCTTTTTATGTATGAGTGTTTTGTGTGCATGTACCATATGCATGTAATTCCCAAGGAGATCAGAAGACATAAGATGCCCTGGGAATGGAGTTACAGCTGTGAGCTGCTATATGCCACTGCTGGGTGTTGAATCAGGGTCCTGGAGAAAAGCAACCAGTGCTGAGCCGTCATCTCTCCAGCAACCCCCTTTTTAATAACCATCTGGGGGTGGGGCCATCCAGTGGAATGTGATCAACCTACCAGGGACCACACCTTAAATAAAACTGACTCTCCCCAACAATCCATCCACTGTCTAGCTCTGCAGCTAGGGATGTGGGCTTGTGAGCCTTTTACTCCTACAGGCTGGAATGTTGATTGGCTTGATCGTAAGGCCAGAATTGTGTAGGTAGCCACAAAAGCAGATGCCCACATCTCAGTCTCACCTCAGCCCTCTCTGAGCTCTGGCTCTTACAGTCTTAAATGGTTCCTAAGCCTTACTAGTGGTAGTGGTACAGATATCCATTTGTGGCTCATCATCTTTAGCTTTAAAAAAAAATCCTTTATCAGACTTATTTTTATTTTATGACTGTTTTGTCTGCATATGTGTCTGTATACCATGTGAACCTAGGAAGCCAGAGAGGGCACCAGATTCCCCTGAAACAAGTTATAGACAGTCAATGTGGGGTGCTGGGAACTGAACCTGTGTCCCCTGTAAGCATAGCAAATGCTCTTAACTGCTGAGTTTATGCAAAACACGGATACACATGAAAATCAACAAATCTTTAAAATAACAAGAACTTCACAAATCAGTATCACCTATGAACTTAGCTGCAGAAATCCATAAAATATTAGGAAAGTAGGTCAGGTGAGATGGTTTGGAGGTAAAGCACTCGGTGTGAAACCTGAGGACCTGAGTTCAAGTCTCAGAACCCAGGTCCTGGAAGGAACGAGCCGACTCCTGCAAGCTATCCTCTGACCACTACACTTGAGCCCTGGCACTCACACAAATAAGTGTTTAAAAAAGACATTTAAAAATTAGTAAATTAACCCAGTAAAATAAGAGAAAATGTACATATAGAGAGGTATCCACTGAATTCAACAATATACAAAATTAAGCAAGATGGCCAAGAAATTTTATTCTTGACATTCAAGGTTGACACTTGAAAGTCAACATGCTGGGTGTGGTGGCACACGCCTTTAATCCCAGCACTCCAGAAGCAGAGGAAGACAGATCTTTGTGAGATCAAGGGCAGCCTTGTCTGCTAGTCCAGGACAGCCAGGGGCACACAGAGAAATCCTGTCTCAAAAAGCAAAAAAAAGAGAGAGCTACAGAAGAACTCCAGAGATGTTGTGATGTAAGAGAGCACTGTCTACTCTTCCAGGGGACCCTGGTTCAATTCTCAGTACCCACAAGGTGGCTTACAATTTTCTGTGGCTCCAGTTCTGGGGACCTGACTCTTCTAGCCTCCCTTGTGTACCAAGGCTAGATGAGACGCAGACCCATATGCAGGCAAAACACCCACACACACAAAACCATTTTTTAATTAAAAACAAAACATGGTATATGGAGCTGGAGACATAGCTCTTGCAGAGGACCCGAGTGAAGAGTCCCAGCCACCCACATGGTGGCTCACGGCTGACTATAACTCCATTTCCAGGGTATCTGACATATTCTGGCCTCCACGGGTACCAGGAATACACAGCATACAGACCTACATACAAGCAAAATAGCCCCCCACACACACAAAATGTGCCTTTCAGTTTTGTCCCTCGGCTCTCTCATTTGCAAAAGTTAAATCCTGTTTAACTGAGGATAGAGAGTACTGGTGTGAGCTAGTACATGTTTAAAGTGCTTAGAAGTTTATTTTCCTAGAACATGTTCTTTTATACCAAAATGTTTGTGGGGTTGTTGTCTTAAGGCTCTTAAGAAGTTGAAACATTCCATCCTGCTGAGAAGCTCAAGCAAAAAGGTAAACAAAAACAGCTTTAGGAAGTCCCTGAAACTGACCAAATTCAACCGAGGCTCTCCCTGCCAGAATAAACAATAGAAACTGAGAGTCCCTCTGGGAGGAAGGGACACGGAGAGGCAAATAATTTAGACCAGCTGCCTGGAAAAGGTTTGGACAGTTGAGACACCTGGAAGGGACACTCTCCAACCTGTTGAGCTGGTAGCAGGCTGTGCAGTGTGCTCCAGGTTCCCAGAAGCCTTTGTGAGTTGTCACTCATACAGGGGTAGGCTTTGGGGATGTCTGAGTCATTTCTGCTTCTGTGAGCAACCTCTCACCCATACTACTCTAAGAAATCTCAATAAAACTCATTGGTTCACCAAGTTGGACTGTTGTGGGATCCCTATCTGGATTGAGTAGGTATGTGTGTTGCCTCTCCTGGGCGAAAGTTTTGTCACACAACAGCGGTATGCACATGTGTGTGCATGCATGTGAGTGCATGTGGAGGCCATCCTTTATCACCCCCCCACACCTTATTTTTTGATGGAGTCCCTCACCTGAAGCTCAGCTGACTACATTGGCTGGCTAGTGAACTCCAAGGACCCACCTGCCTCCACTCCCCAAACACTGGGATTACAAATGCTGTGTGGTTGGTTTTCACATGGGTGCTGGGGGCCCAAATTCAGGTTCTCATGCTTGCAAAGCAAACAGTGTATTATTATTATTATTATTATTATTATTGAGACAAGGATTTGCCTGAGCCTGATTTCCGTGACTCCGAGGTGTGAACAGCCCTACTCAATTCCTTTGCCTCCTCCACACAGCCCATCACACTCTGCAGGTGACTGTGATCTCATTGCCACTAACCACTGTGGAACTTAAGCATAGCATGACTTACAGACTCAACTGTCCCAACTGGTACAGGGGCCCTCACCTTCCGGTCAAAAGTCCTCAGACGTCACCCATTCCAGGAGCATCCTTCCTTCAGAGCTGCTGTGTCTCACAGTTGCAAACCAACGGCTAGCATGCTGTGTTCAACTGAGTCACTTTAACTGTTCAGTAAATGAACTCAACTGTGTCACTTTGTAAACTATATTTCTGGAAATTTTACTTGAGACAGAGGCTTACTCTGTAGTCCTGGCTGGCTTCAAACTCCTTGTGTAGACCAGGCTGAGATCTACTTCACAGATCTGCCTGCCTCTGCCCACCAAGTACAAATAATAAAGGTGTGAGCAGCACACCCAGCTGTCTTACCTTCATTTTCTTTTAAAAGTCTTCAGTGCTGGAGACTGAACTCACACCAATAAACTAATGCCCAGCCTTTTAAATTACCCTTACACACAGGGTAGTCTGTTTAATGGGCTCAGGACAAGACAAAATACAAAATTTTCTAAGAACTGGCCATAGAAAAAGGCAGCAATATAGCCAGGACTGCTGAGTGAGAATGTTTCTAGGAAGTAGGAGCCTTAATAACCTGGGAGACATGGTGTTGGATACTCCCTGGGATTAAAGGGGTAAAGCCCAGCAGACTGGGAATGTTTTCCTAGCAGCTGTAGATGGAATCCAGGAACTGGAAGGAATACCCTTGGGGCATGAGAGTGGACTGCACTACTGGAAGGTGGACCTGGAACCAGTGGCAGTATTTGGGGAGGCCCAGGGGAGTAAAGAAAGATGCAGAATGGGCAGGAAAAGGTTACTGGACAGGGTAGGGATGGGGGTTTTTGAGCAAGGCAACCAGCAGTTCATGAGCAAGAGTGGGGCTTCCATGGAGGAAGAACTGCTTAGTCTTGAAGGGTGCGGTGGGTTTAGGACTCGTTCTCACCCTTGTCAATCTCCCAGCCAAGTGTGGTCTCCTTAGGGCTTGGTTCCATGATCCTCCATCCTCTGCCCCTAGGCAAACATGAAACAGTTGTGACATGATATTCTCCGTGGTCTTAGGGTAGCTGACCTGAAATGTAAATTCTGCTGGTCCATTTCCATGTCCCTCTGCCCACTTTGTAGCCCTACTGGTCAATCTGTATAAACTCAACCTCCACACTGACCTAGGGTGCAAACCTCTTGGCCACCGGCAGGGCCAAGTTGGTCTGATGTTTCTTTCCTTGGGTATGGATCAGGTCTGGTAGCTGTACTCATTGTGCAGCATCAAGCAGAGCTTACATTCAAAGGATCCCAGGTGTCTGTGCATAAAATACAGGGCCTTGTTAATGTTGATGGCTTCTAGGGCCAGCTGCTTTGGGTGCTCAGATTGCTGCTGGAAGACCATAGTGAAGACCTGGGAGTGTTAGGGGACAGGGAGAAACTTGCTGAGATGGGATTGCCAATAGTGTGAGGACAGACCAGACTACAAGGCGAATTCCAGGCCAGCCTGAGCTACAGTACCCTATAGTATGTAGTACATAATATATAAGTATAGTTAAAACAAATGCCAGTATCTCAACTGATTATCTCTACTGTCCAGATATCACCAAAACACACAGTACAAGGATCTGAAATACCATCAGCATTGGCACTCAGTGAGCTATCTTTGATAATGTCAGAACAAGGAAACAACTGTTGGTGAGAAGGCTGGTGAGGACTTCTACAGTATTTCGCTTGTGTGCACACACAGGTGGGGAGGTCTGAGGACAGCTTGTGAGAGCTGACTGACCTTCCACCGTGTGGGTTTTGGGGATCCAGTTCAGGCCATCAGGCCTGGTGGCAAGCACCTTTACTAGCCGAACCATCTCACTGCCCACATTTAAAGACATTTTCACACCTCTGCAGAACTAGGGACCACCAAGGAGAATTTGGTGCAACAGCTCAGCAGCAAGTTCTTCATCAGGGCGAGGAAAGATAGTGAAGACTGTGCAAACAGCTGAGATGAACAGGTCTCCAAGAAGAAAAAAGACACCTTCCCAGATGTCTGACATGAAGTCCTTAACCCAGGATGCCATTGCTCCACTAAAGCAAACATTCACAATCAGGAGAATTGGGACATTTCTGCTGTTGAGATGAAAAGTCCCCCTCTGTAGACCAGACTGCCTCACATTCCATGTCCTATAACATTGGCAGCAGTCCTCCTGCCCCAACCTCTCCAGAGCTGTGATTACAGGCATGAGTTACACCAATTATGGTTCTGGGACTGCTTTACTAAAAAATGTAGGCAAAGTGGTCACCTTCCACAGTGTTTACCAAGAAAACAAATCCACAAACGACCACTGGACAAAGAGGGGCCCTGAATGAAGTAGGGCAAATTATTGTGGAATCCCAGACAGAAAACCTTGTCTGGATTCAGAAAAATATCCGAAGTCAATCTGCTTTCTGGATGCACTATGAACTGTGTCTCTCTCCCGCACTGTCCCTCCTGTATCAGCCAGCCTCTAGCCTAAGAATAAGTGAGACTACAAAAGAAAAGACAGTCTGCTCATCAGCACCCTAAACTCTAACCCCAGGAGGAAGTGAAGAGCAGCACAGGTTGAGTGGTGTCACTTCCGTGTCCCCGCCCCCTCGTCACCTGAGGATGAAGTGGTCTGAAGGGCCACCCACACAAAACCTTCCCTGACAGTTCAAAACAGCACTGGTGATTTCACTGACCCATACCCTCCTTGCTGAGACATGAGGTTCCTATCCTCAGCACTTCTGGGACCTCCCTACATACATACTACTTTTACCACAAAACACTGTTTACAAAGATTCATTTAGGAGCAAACACACCTATGAACAAAAGTCCTTTATGTGAGAAAAGTTATCTAAAATGGGGCTATATTTACAAATTTTATTTTTTTAATCTCAAAAATACATATAAATGAAACCTGTTCTCCAAATACAGACAGGCCTTGGCCTATCATGTGTATTACTTATATTATCACAAAACACTGTCATATGAAAATCAGCACACAGCTCTGAAACACACCATTTAGAAGCACATATGCTGTAAGTAATATCTTTCTACTTACACAGACCCCAAGGTGGGAAGCTCAGAAACGGGGCTGTCCCTTGCTTTCCACCCCTGAGAGGTAAATGCAAACACATGGTCAAAGATGAAACAGCAATGTGGAAGGAACACAACCGCCTTTGGAGACATTCACACATCCCTAGGCCACAGCTAGGAACACAACCTCCTTTAGATACATTCACACATCCCTAGGCCACAGCAAGGCCCCTGCTACAAAGTCAGTGTTAGCATGTTTCTCAAAGGGAGAGAAAGGGAGGTAACATTTGAATAAAAATGCAAAGCTGAAGAGAAAGACCAGATGACCAAAACTGTTCTGTCTGTGTTTCATAGGGAAATCAGGAATCTTCAAGGAAGCAGATCCACAACCCAGCACATATGACTCCAGCACCCGGTGGTAGCAGCCATGACCTCCCTACACAGCCATGTCTACACAGTCTCAAAGGGTCTGTTTAGAGCAGTCAATAACGAGGTCATGTGGTAAATTGTCACCCCCAAGAAACGAAGTGCAAAATCAACTTATATGACTCAAGAGCTGAACCAGGGCAAAGCTTTGGTATATGCCGGAGGTTGTTTTGGTGACAACCGAAGCTTACTAAGATTCTCTGCTCTAGGGTTTGTCCTCAAAACAAAACTCCTGGTCCACAAAGCTCAAAGACTATATAAATAAGAAGCTGTACAAAGAGAAGAAGCCACAGTCCCCCTTAAGGGCTGTTCCCTGTGCAGCAGTTCTGAAGGTACCCACCACAACCACACACTTGGACCAAACTGGACATGCTGTAATTGGTGAGACTGTTCGGAAAACAAGCACCCGCGGGCAGGTCGCTGCTGTGCCAGGTTCAAGGAAACACCGAGGGAGAGCTCTCCTACGGCAACCCCAGCCGGCCGGCAACAAAGGACAGACTTAAGGCAACAAAGAGACACTGGAGTCACCTCCATGGCCTCCAGTGGGAAGGTTCCTAATCGCTGAGGCTGCTTCTCAGTAGCTAGCTGTCAGACACCATTTCTTCTTCCTCATCATCTTCATCTTCCTTCCTGTCTAGTTCAGAGGTGTCTGAAGACTCATGGAGCAAGACATATTCTCTGCTACTGAACCCAAATTTAAGTACGTCTTTTTCTTTCAGTTCATAGTATCTCTGCGGTTCAATCCGCTTGTTGTTCAAGAAGGTCCCATTGCCTGAGCCAAGGTCAATGATGTAGGGCTTCACTCTGCGACCAACTGTGCCATCAGCACGGGTGTACTCCACAAGCCTAGAAGAGACAAGGAGAGACCCTGTGAGCCACGTGCTACCGGGGACCATCTCTGTTCTCTAAAGCTCTCTGCTACAGATCTAGATGTCACTGACCTTGCTTCAACATGATTCAAATGAAAACCACAGAAAGTTGCAGAGGAAATACTGGCACATAGGGAAATTGGGAACGGTTTAAATATACCTAAGAGGAAAGGTAAAGCTGGTTGTGGTGGGAAATGAGGGCCATAAGGATGGATCCCAATGCAGAACTCAGGGCCTCATGCTAGGGTTACACATATACTTCCTATAAAAATATAACATGGACACGGTAAGATATATGGGTAGATTATTGAATCTGCTCTTTAGCTTAGGCCCATTGTTATTCTCAAAATAGGCTATTTTTGATACATTGGTATAGATTATTGAATGTTGATACAGATTTAAGGTTATTTTGATACATATACGTATATATGTTTCATCTCTTTTTTTTTTCCCCAAGACAGGGTTCTCTGTGTAATAGCCCTGGCCGTCCTGAACTTACTTGGTAGACCAGGCTGGACACAAACTCACAGAGTTCCACCTCCCTCTGCCTCCTGAGTGCTGGGATTAAAGGCGTGTGCCACCAAGTATATCATATGTTTCAACTCTTGTAAGGTATTGTACCTATACAACTCATTTAAAAATACAAAGTTTACTTATAGTACTTTCATAACCTGCAATTACAATCTGTTTAGGATAATTAAGTAATACAAGTTAATGGTTAGCCAATCAAACTCATAGTCATATCAGATACTAATCTAGTTTAACACAGAAATATGCTTCCTAGGTTAAACAGATGGTAAATAACTAGAAACATGCTTGCCTGTTCAAATTTACTATAAATAAATATGACTACGCACTAAATAAATATAAATAGATGTTTTTAAAAACTTCGTAGGCCTACAGATTATGGCATTTAAGATGTTTTTATTGGGAATGGCTCAGTGATTAAGAGCACTGACTGTTCTTCCAAAGAACTCGGGTTCAAATCTCAGCACCCACATGGCAGTTCACAGCTGTCCTTAATTGTTGGGCATGGTGGCACACACCTTTAATCCCAGCACATGGGAGGCAGAGACAAGTGGATCTCTGTGAGTTCAAGGCCAGCCTGTTCTACAGAGTGCAGAACAACCAGTGATACACAGAGAAACCCTGTCTCAAAAAATCAAAACAAAAGAAAAAGATGTTTTCATTAATTTAAGACCTTGTTGACTTAGACATGTCAGCTCCTGGCAGCACCCACTGGACATGAAAGATTATGAACATCAAAAAAAACCCTCTGTTTAGAGTTGCTTTAAATGTGATAAGTAGCCATTGGGGAAAAATGTCCCTGTTCGGGCTGGAGAGATAGCTCAGCAGTTAACCAGAAGACCCAAGTTCAATTCCCAGCACCCACATGGCAGCTCACAACTGCCTGTAACTTATGTTGAAGGGGATCTGACACCCTCACATAGACATACATGCAGTCAAAACACCAATGTACCTAAAAATATAATAAATTATTTTTAAAATGCCCCTGCTCTCTCAGCAGACAATATGCTGTCCGAAAATGTACAAAACTTAAAACAGGTTAACTGGATGGCCTACCTCTGCCAATCTCCTTTGTCCTGCTTCAAATTAAGTCTGTGAGATTTATAGGATCAGAAAGCAGAAAAAAATGTTCCAACATTAGAGAAAGATACTGGGATTGTCCAGGAAGCCTGCTGTCTGTCAATTCTATAGTTTTAGAAGCTACTTGACTGCACTTCCTACTTACTCAAAAATTTACCTCTACTTATGTTTCTGATGGAGTTGAAGACTAAATAGTCTCATATTAAGTTTAAGTTGTTTAGGATTTAAAAAATGTGTTAAGATTTTTTTTTTGATCTAGAAGATATTTTTAGGTTGTTAAATAGAAGCTATAATAAAAAATGATTTAGGTTCAGGTACACCAAGTGTCACGTACACTGAGTGATGCTATGTCACTTTGCTTGCTAATCCATTTCGCTGATTGGTTGAATAAAGTTACCTTGGTCTGGTCTAGGCAAAGGAGAGGAGTGGTGCTAAGGTTTGAGGGCCTGGGAGTCAGAGAAGCAGCAGCAGAAGAAAAGATGTGAAGAGGAGGGCCGCATGGTACCCGGTACCTGAGCACAGGTAACCAGCCACGTGGCAGAACTTAGAACAAATAGGTTATTTTAAGTTAGCTAGTCAGGAAACAAGCCTAGCTGTATATTTTGAGTCTTATTGAGTCTTTATTCCAGGAGCTTGGGGTCAAGAGAAAAAAACGCCTACCTACTACAACTTCCCCCAATCCTGTACATCTATTTTAGCACCAACCCAAATGGGGAGGAAAAAAATGGACAAATTAGGAGTGAAGAGTCAAGGGCTAGATGTGAGATAGATCTTTTACTGCCTTCAGGTGCCTGGACTGAGCTGCAGTTTTCTCAGCTGTCAAATGACAAGTTTACCACTGGCCCTGCTTTCCTCACAGGACTGTTGAGGATCAAATGGTAAAGGTCTATTCCAAGCAGCAGAATCAGCCCACGCATACCTGGCATTCTGACTCTGCCCTCTTTCTATTTGGTCCTCAGACAGCCCTGGGAACAGGTGGAAACAGGTTCAGAGCGTGGCA
This sequence comes from Lophiomys imhausi, assembly GCA_907164525.1. Taxonomy (NCBI): domain Eukaryota; kingdom Metazoa; phylum Chordata; class Mammalia; order Rodentia; family Muridae; genus Lophiomys; species Lophiomys imhausi. The sequence goes on along the minus strand of CAJQZJ010001750.1, from coordinate 7,374,941 downwards.
GGATTTTTTTTTCTTTTTCTTCCTTTCTTCCTTTTATTTTTTTCAAGATGGGGTCATGGTACATAGTCCACACCTAGAGGGTACACCAACCATCCTGCTCGGCCTCCTGAGAGCTGGGATTATAGGCCTGCACCATCATGCAATGCTAGAGCTAATATCTGTGTTTCTGACCAAGTTCAAGCCTTTCATGCAGATGTTAAGAGATTACACATGGGCTTTTATACTTATAGCACTCCTCCATCCCAGCTCATTAGATAGAAGGGGCAGTGAGCTCATCTGCACCTCTACACAGACAGCCTTAGGAATCCTAAATGACACACTCACCCAGCTCCCTTTCCAGTTCTCCCTCTGGTCTACCTACCGGTACTGGAAGACTGCATGCTGCTTTGAGCAGGAGGGATGGTCGATGGGAATGTCAGCGATGCGGCGATGTCGACCCAGAAGGTAAGCGCTCTGCCGATGGATGTACATGACTGGAAGTACTTCATCATTTTTAAAGGGGTAGAGACGCCACCGTTTTTTGGGGATCCGGGCTTCTGGAGGCTCACTGTATTTAATAACCACACCCCGGAAAGTATTAGTGTCCTCAAGAAGTGCCCCAGAAAGCTCAAAGCTTGGCTTTTCTTTAACAGGCATCTCTTTGCTTCTGTTACCAGCAGGGCGAGGGATCACCTCCTGAGCCTCACCGCCAACACCTTCATTGTGCTGGCGATGCTCCCGGCGCCTGGCATTATGAAAGTCCCTCTCTTCCTCCTGGGCCTGAAGGTTCTGGCTGTCTCTATCCCGACCCTGCCCACTGACAGGCCTCTCATTAGAGTTCCTCCTTTGGCGGGAATGGCCCCAGTGCCGGTCTCGATCACTGTTCCGTGCTCTCCTGTGCTCCTGTTCCGATGGCTCCCTGTGCTGCCGATCCTCTCGTCCTCTCCGTGGATGGTCCTCACGTTCCTGAAATTCAGATGGATTCAGTAAAGGAAATTTGGCTTTCACTCTGTGAACAAAGGCTGCCAGAGCTGCAGAAATGGCTTGGTAGTTAAGACCACTGACTGCTGTTCCAGAGGACCCAAGTTCAGTTCCCAGCACCCACATGGCTATTCACAACCATCTGCAACTACAGTTCCAAGAGGATCCAATGCCCTCTTGTGGCAACTGCCTCTATGTGGTGTACAGACATGCATGCAGGCAAACCGCACCCCCCCGCCCCCACACACACACACAAAATAATTAAATCTCTAAACCAAAACAAAAAAACCTACACCAACAACAATGCATCTGTGACCTGGACTCTGGTATTCAGAACAAATTCCTATCCACACAGGCTATCTGTGTGTTTCTTTCCCCTGAAGGGCATTAAGACTACATTCCATGCTGTTCCTCAAATACAGGCCTGATAACTCAAGCCCACAGAGCTCTCAAAACAAGACCCTTCTCAGTCATCTGCATGCAACACACAGGGCTGCATGTGTAGAAAACAGAACAGTCAGTCACATTTAAGATATGTAAAGGGAAAAGTTAACTTCCTCATAGGCCAAAGGGAAATCGAAATAATTTCAAAACTTCAACTTCAACAATTACAAAGATGATTCAAACATCTACGGATAAACCTAAGAAACATGAACACCTCAGGAAACCTACAAGAAGGTATTACTTGGCAGTTTCCAAACTTCTGACAAAATGGAGACACATACTGAAATTCAGCTTGGCAGAAACAGTAATACACACCACACATCAGTAGATCAATGAGAGCCTGGCATAGTGGCACACACCTTTAATCCCAGCACTCAGGAGGCAGAGGCAGGCCCCCTTGACTTTGAGGCCAACCTGGTCTACAAAGAGAATTTCAGGACAGCAGGGCTACCCAGAGAAACCCTGTCTTGAAAAAACAACAAAAATACATCAATGAGAAATCAAATCAGTAAGGCAACTGCTCCAAAGGGCAAAGCATGTCAACAGCAGTTCTAGAAGAAACTAACCTAACCTGAAGATGTGTTTCTTCTAATAACCAGAGCATCAATGCTAAAAGAAACAGGAATCTTCTCAGAATAGCAAAACTAAAAGGTCAGAAATAGCTACTGACAAGAGAGAAGGGACTGGGGCCATACACCTTCAATCCCAGCACTCAGGAGGCTGAGGCAAGAGAATCATGAAGAGTTCCAGGCCTTCAATCCTGGCATGGGCACATGTCTTCAATCCCCAGCACTCGAGAGGCTAAGTTCCAGGACAGCCAATGCTGTTATACAGAAAAACCCTGTTGTGGGTAAAGGTGGAAGAGTTACAGGCCTGCTTGTGCTACCAAGCAAGTTTCCAGCCAACCTGAGCCTAATTAGCAAGAGATACCCTGTTTCAAGTACAAAAATGTGGAATCATGCAATTTTTGTCTTTTTCTGCCCGATATATTAAGCAAGTCATCAGAGTTCAGGTGCCTCTACAAAGATGTTGCTAGGAAATCTGGAAGATAACTCTGCAGTTAAAAGCACTTTCTGTTCTTCCAGAGGACTTGGGTCAGTTGGTTCCCAGTACCCACGAGGTAGCGGCTTATGGCCACCCATTACCCAAGTTCTAAGGGATCTGGTTCCCTTTTCTGGACACTGTGGGCACCAGACATACACACAGTGGACATACATACATGCAGGCGGGGAAAACACTCATACACATGCAAAACACTTTTATTTTTAAAAGATCTTTATCACACACATACTCATTCAAGTCTGGTCTAACATTTACAGAAAGGAACTAGAACAGTTAGGATAATTTTTTGAAAGAATAAAGTAGAAGGAGTCCAGGCACTCAGTTTCAAAACTTATTATTTAGGTGTGGTCATCAAGACAGCGTGGTACATGCAAAATGATAGATATATACCTGACTGATTTTCAATGTGAGAGCAAAGTAACAATCCAATGGAGAAAAACAATGTCCTTTGAAAAAATGGTACTGGAGCACATGGGCACTCACAGGCCAAACCTGACCCACCCCCACCGTGCTGGCTTAAACAGCACCATAAATAACCTCTAAATCTAAAGGTCACAGGGTTAAATGTGCATCCAGGAAATGAGAAACAGAGAAGTGGCCAGGAGGTAAGGAAGGATAAAGGTGGAAAGGAATGAGACTCTAAAGAACATCATCTAGCCAGGCGTGGTGGCACCCGCCTTTAATCCCAGCACTCAGGAGGCAGAGGCAGGCAGATCGCTGTGAGTTGGAGGCCAGCCTGGTCTACAAAGTGAGTCCAGGACAGCCAGGGCTTGGTTACACAGAGAAACCCTGTCTTGAAGAAAGAAAAAAAAAAAGAACATCATGAGGCATCCTGATGGCTATGAGATGTCTGTCTATGATGTGAGTCGTATGAGAAACTACTATTCAGAGAAACATGGAAATGTGCTTTATCTCTCTGCATTATTTCTGACGAGTTATCAGAATCATATCAGTAATCACCTCCAAATTTAAAATTTCAGGAAAAACAGCCCCAAATGCGTACCCAGTTTTTAGGAAAGCCCACTACAAGGTCAAGGAAACATTCACACAAATGGGTGCAAACCTCTTTAGAACAAGGAAACATGCACACAAATGGGTGCAAATCTCTTTAGGTCAAGGAAATACGTACACAAAGGGTGCAGACCTCTCTAGGTCCAGCAACACCTCCAGCCTTGAACTTCCTGTCAAACACTTCTGCCCCACTCACTCACCTGCTTCACTTTGACGGTGGAGTAGTGAGGACTCCGGCTTCTCTTAGTTCGAGGAGACTTGCTTCTTCTCCCTGAGGACTTGTTTTTCTTTTTGCCTGGGGACCTTTTCAGAGCATGATACACAGGATTTTACCTCAATGTCCCTTCCCTCAAATAAATTAGCTTCAAGTATCAGGCTCACCTACTAAACACAACACATTTGTGAAATCACTAGCTGAGTCAGGTCTTCAATTTCCCAGTGACTTCTCCCAAACTCATACAAATCCTTCTCACTTAGATAACTTAATTCTTGAACCCCCAATGCCTCAAAAACCTTTCTTTTCTCAGTCTACCATCCTACCAATTGATGCCACTATCCAAGAAGTCAATCTTGCCTGCTTTTTCTAATACACTCCCTTCTCCAACAACCACATCCAATCACTTGGCAGGTCCCAGGGCCCCACCCTGTCCTGTGTCCCACAGGCCATCTCACGTCATTCCTACCAGCCCACAATGCTCCTCCATCATTCAACTCCAGATACACTGGCTGTTTTGTTTTTTCAACTTCTAGAACAGACATAATTCCACTTCGGGTTCTTTGTATATATTTTTCTCTGTCATAATCATGTGTATAACTACATACCCCAGCCTGGAACCCAGGATCCTCCTGCCTCAGCATCCCCACTGAGATGCCCTACCACATTAGGTGCTGCCTAGATTGTCAAGACTCTTGACTCAAGAAGATGGATCAATCTTTTACCGGTCAGGTCTCAGCTTAAATAGTATTTCTGCAATCGCCCTCTTTTCTTCCCACCCAGCCTCTCCTTACCACATTACCGTTTTAATCTATCTTTAACATGGATTGAAACTATCTACTTGCTATTTTTCCTTCTTGGGGTTAGAGCATGCCCGACTTTCGACAGAGTAAAAGCAACTCTCTTCTTCACCCTGTAGCCCGGTACCTCAACTGATCTTTAGTCCACACTATGCACTCAGTAAATGGATGCTGTCTGGAGGCATCGGCGAATGAGTGCTGCGCGGAGAGGTCGCCAAGACCTAACGTGAGACATTCTTTAGCGGCAGACAAGTAGAAAGACATTCCCACCGACCACCATGAGCAGGCGGGGGAAATCTCATTTCAACTCAACAGGTGCTCTGCACCCGGAGTCGCTAGCATCCCCCCCCGAGACCAGCGCCATCGCAGCCGCGGCCCGCTCACCGGCTCGCTCCCCGGGCTCGGCTCCCGCGGTGGCTGGCGCGGCCCGGCTCCACAGCTGGTGGGGACGGGCTGGCGGCGGGGGCGTCGGGCCGGCGGTGCGCGACGGGTTCCGGGCTCAGACGTTCCTGCTTCACCACCACGGTCGCCAAAGCGTCGCCTGTCCGGTGTCGCCGCCGGCCGCTTCGCTCCCGCTCGCTCTTCCCCGCCTTCATCCTGCGGCCCGGCCGAGAGCCACTATCACGATCCGTTGAGCTACTTGAGCCAAAGGAAGTGACGGACCAACCTTCATACTTCCGCTTCCGGACAGCGCGCTCTCCCAGAAGCCCTCAAGACGCCAGCCCCCCTAGGGGGCGGGACCGCAGGTGATTGGGTTCAAACGCTGGGGACGTCCGGGCTGGTGGCCCTGGGTTCCACACTGTTAGGGAGGTGAACCTGGAATACTAAAAAGCTGAGGTAGGGGGATCGCTGTAATTTCGACGCCAGCCTGGGCAATTTAGTGAGACTTTGTGTCAAAGTTTGAAAAGGTTGTAGCTCAGGTAGAGCGCCCGAGCCCAAAGCCCTGGATTCCATCCTAACCAAATACAAGTTTAAAGGGGAGGGAATGCTGAGGATGTAGCTTAGCTATAGAGAGAGTATTTGCCTCTCGTGTGCGAAGACCTGGACTTCAAAAATGACTCCCCCCACCCCAATTTTTTTTCCGACACAGGATTTCTCATGTAACAGCCCTTGTTGTCCTAGAACTCACTCTGTAGACCAGCCTGGCCTTGAACTCAGAGAGATCTGCCTGCCTCTGAATACCAAGTGCTGGGATTAAAGGCGTGTGCTACCACCGCCCGGCTTGAAAGAAAGAAAAAAAAAAAGAGAGAAAAAAGTCTTATGTGGGAAAGCTAATACAACGCTGTTTTTTGTTTGGTTTGGTTTAGCTTTTCGAGACTTGGTTTCCCTGTGTAGCCCTGGATGTCCTGGAACTCACTCTGTAGACCACGCTGAACTTAAACTCGCAGAGATCCGTCTGCCTCTGCCTCCCAGGTGCTGGAATTAAAGGCGTGCGCCACCATGCCCGGCAATCGTTGTCTTTTTTTGGAGGGGGGAGGGTTGTTTGTTTGGTTTTTTGTTTTGTTTTGTTTTTTCCCTTCGGACAGGGTTTCTCTGTGTAATAGCCCTGGCTATCCTGAACTCACTTTGTAGAGCAGGCTGGCCTCAAACACTATCTGACTGCTTCTGCCTCCCGAGTGCTGGGATTAAAGGCGTGAGCCACCACACCTGGCTCGTTGCGCATTGTGAATAGTTACAAAACACAAGTACTCAACAATATGAAATTCTTTTTTTGTTTCTTGAACGAGACACTGTCTCTACATAGCCGTGGCAGTCCTGGCACTCAGAGAGAGATCCGCCAGCCTCTGACTTCCAAGTACCAGTTGTCGCCAAATACTCTATGGAGTCAGGAGATGACTTCCATTTTAAGGCTCAGCAAAGGTGGTCTGCCTATTATTTCATCACATCCCGAATCAGACCTAGTGCTATGGCTCCAGTCTTGTTTACCAAGAAGCCTAAAGCTTGTGGAGCAAGCACAGTGGTTGGAACAAAACTTGCACGCGGCCGGCACCACCTCCCTACGAAGCCCCGCCCCATCTATGGGACAAGGAGAGGAGGGGTTTCCATGGTGATCGCAAACAAGGCTCCACCTGGAGGGGCCGCTACGGAGTTACTACCCCTGCTGCCACCATGATACCCCCAGCAGACTCTCTGCTCAAATATGACACCCCGGTGTTGGTGAGCCGGAACACAGAAAAACGGAGTCCCAAGGTATGAGCAGGTCTCAGGGGGTGCGAGATCCTACCAACTCCCATGGGGAAAGATACCCCAGCTTTGAGGATCTCTGGAATTTCAGGAGACAGAGATTGCTGGGCCTGATAGCCAAGGGAATTGGAATAGGGACTGAGGTTGGAAGAGGGGTACAGGGAGCCTAGTTGTGACCCCAAAGGACAAATTTAAGATGAGAAATCACATGGAAATGATGGGATTTGTGGTGCTCAGGTCCAAGAATAGGTCCCCTGTAGTGACTTCTCTAGAGAGTCAGAGCAGAGAGTGACCTCTCATTGTAGAAACACCAGTTCAAACACAGGGTCAAGCTGGGCGGTGGTGGCGCACGCCTTTAATCCCAGCACTTGGGAGGCAGAGGCAGGCGGATCTTTGTGAGTTCGAGGCCAGCCTGGTCTACAAAGTGAGTCCAGGACAGCCAGAGATATTCAGAGAAACCCTGTCTCGAAAAACCAAAAAAAAAAAAAACACAGGGTCAAACACAGATATCCCTCGTGACCTCCTCAGATCATATTTCTGTTAGGACCACAGATGAGGGAAGTAGATTGGAAATGGGGTAGATTGTACAAGAGACCTGGAACAATCTGGAGGTACCCTCTTACCTGTCTCTCTTTAGGCTCGGCCACTGAAAGTCAGTGTCCCGCAGCCTGGACCCTCTGGTCCAGTCCCACAGCCACCCAAGACCAAGCTGCCCTCAACTTCCTGTGTCCCAGATCCTACCAAACAGGCAGAAGAAATCTTGAATGCCATCCTACCTCCAAGGTAAAATAAAATAAAATAAAAGCAGTGACTGGGAGAAGGTCCAAGCTCTTAGCCCCAGAATTTAGGTGTGGGGGACCAGGAAATCTACCTGTGTTCTGCCTTAGCTTTCCTCACAGCCTTCTGGAGTTCATGGAGTCTGAATATGACTGGGTGCTCACAGCCAGGCAGGAAACCTCTAAATCCATATCCTCCACGTTCTGAGCAGTCTTGTGACTTCAGATGTCAGCTATGCAGTCAACTTTCAAATATGGGTCTCTAGCCTAGCCCTGTTCCTCCTAAACTCCATTCCCAATATATTAGTTTGTTTGTTTTGAGAAAGGGTTTCTCTGTGTATCCCTTGGCTGTAGTGGACTCACTTTGTATACCAGTCTAGCTAGCCTTGAACTCACAGAGATCCACGTCTCTGACTCCTGAGTGCTGGGATTAAAGGCGTGTGCCACCAAGCCCACCAATTCCCAATATTCTGCTTCTTTGGTACTTCCATAAAGATACCTCATAGAGAGCCTGGTGTGGTGGCATGTGCTTAATCCCAGAATTCCACTAGACACAGGAGGGTTGCCTTAAAGTCAAGGCCAGCCTGGTCTACAAAAGGAGTACTAGGCCAGCTAGTACTACACAGCAAAGTTGTATCTCAAAAAAACCCATAAATGTCCAATAAGGCAAGGGCCAGTGAAGCTCACCTTTAATCCCTGAACTCAGGAGATAAGAGGGTAAGAGTCTGAGGCCAGCCTAGACTGCATAGCCTAGGTGTCTCAAAAACTTCCCCCATTAGGACAGTTTTTTTTTTTTTTTTTTTGGTTTTTCGAGACAGAGTTTCTTTTTTTTTTTTTTTTTTTTGGTTTTTTGAGACAGGGTT
>CAJQZJ010001750.1:7343941-7366527 GCA_907164525.1 Lophiomys imhausi | reverse complement strand
CTGCCTCCCAAGTGCTGGGATTAAAGGCGTGCGCCACCACCGCCCAGTTTAGGACAGTTTTATACCCAAGACAATAAAACATTCTCTCAGAATAAAAGAACCACAGAAAGCCGGGCGGTGGTGGCGCACGCCTTTAATCCCAGCACTTGGGAGGCAGAGGCAGGCAGATCTTTGTGAGTTCGAGGCCAGCCTGGTCTACAAAGCGAGTCCAGGACAGCCAGAGATATTCAGAGAAACCCTGTCTCGAAAAACCAAAAAAAAAAAAGAACCACAGAGAACCTGTGATCTTCTCTGAGATGGAGACCAAGAGAGAGGTGTCATTTATTAGTGGATTCTCTCCCACCATGTAGAAGTTCTCCCTCTCTTGCTATTCTGCCTGCAAGTTGGTCATTGAGAAACTGGCCATGCCTCTAGCACAGAATTCACTGTGGGCAACCATTGCAAACGCAGAAGTTCAAGAGCCTCCATACTCCCAACATACACAAATGCTTCCTAGTGACTTACATGAACTTTGGGGGGGGGGTGTTGTTTTGTTTGTTTGTTTTTTGAGACAGAGTTTCTCTGTGTATCCCTGGCTGTCCTGGACTCACTTTGTAGACCAGGCTGGCCTTGAACTTATAGCGATCCTTCTGCCTCTGCCTCCTGAGTGCTGGGATTTAAGGCATGTACTACCATGCCCGGCAATTACAGACAGCTATGAACTGCCATGTGGGTGCTGGGATTTGAACCCGGGTCCTTTGGAAGAGCAGCTGGTGCTCTTAACCACTGAGCAGTCTCTCCAACCCCTGGATTATGATGTTCTGTGTCTCTGCCATAAGCCAGTGTGGGGAATTCGCACTGCATCTTCTATTTGAATCAAGCAGCAGGACCATACATCTGTCCTCCACATGCTGGGCAGATACAATCTGGAACAGAGGGTTGTAGTCTCATGGAGAGTAGAGCTCGCCCATCTACCCAACCCTGAGGTAGGTGGCCTGTGGAAGCCACATAGTGGGATTCTGGTGATGATAGCTATACTGCCCCCTGCTCCTGCTTAGGTAGGGAGTTCCAAGGACCCTCTGTGCACATCTGGTGGCTTGTATTTGTGTCACAGGGAGTGGGTAGAAGACACACAGCTATGGATCCAGCAGGTGTCCAGCACACCCAGCACCAGAATGGATGTGGTGCATCTACAGGAACAACTGGACCTGAAGCTGCAGCAGAGGCAGGCCAGGGAGACGGGCATCTGCCCTGTGCGCAGGGAACTCTATTCTCAATGTTTTGGTGAGTCGGCTTGGTAGGATGAGCACTATACACTCACATAGTACAAAACCAAGTCCTGGTTACCCCAAACTAACACCTGCCCTGTTCAGAAATCATCCCTTCTCCTTTTGCCTGATTCCCCCCTACAACTGCTGAGTACATTCCCTTCCCCTCCCAGGCTCACTGCCTCTCCACCTCAGCTAGTCATCCATCTGGCAAGTTTTCATGGTCACCTGGGTACCTGATCCCTCCCACATATTTGATTCTTATTTAGATTTGGATTTATTTTGGGTGTGGGTGTGCACACATGCATGAGGACACACGTGCACGGTGTGTGGGATCAGAAGACAACCTGCAAGAACTGGGTCTCTCCTTCTACCACGTGGGTTGTGGGGATTGGCTCAGGCCATCAGGCTTGGTGGCAAGTGCCTTTACCCACTGAACCATCTCACTGACCCCCTTAATAGGTATTTGGACTTAAGGTAAGAACTTCCATTTTAGCCAGGCATGGTGGCACATGCCTTTAATGCAGGCCCTCAGGAGCCAGAGGCAGGCAGATCACTCTGGCTTGAGGTCAGCATGTTCTACAAAGTGAATTCCAAGCCAGCCAAGGCTACTTTTTAAAAAAGACTTTTCATTTTGAGTCTTTGGTTTCTGTTTGTTTTTAATGTCCATAATAAGCCTATGCTAATTTTTTTTTAAGATAGAGTCTCAGTATCTAGCCCTGGCTGGCCTGGCCTCACAGAGATCTGTCTGCCTCTGCCTCCTGAGTACTAGGGTTAAAGGTGTGTGTCACTACTCCTGGCTCTAATTTTATTTTATTTATTTATTTACTTATCCATTTATTTATTTATTTATTTATTTATTTGTGGGTTGTCTATTTATTTGTTTGTTTGTTTGTTTGTTTGTTTTGGTTTTTTGAGACAGGGTTTCTCTGTATAACAGCCCTGGCTGTCCTGGACTCACTTTGTAGACCAGGCTGGCCTCGAACTCACAGAGATCCGCCTGCCTCTGCCTCCCAAGTGCTGGGATTAAAGGCGTGCGCCACCACCGCCTGGCTTCTATTTATTTTTTTATTTATTGGTTTTTTGAGATAGGGTTTCTCTATGTAGCCCTGGCTCTCTTGGACTTTGTAGACCAGGTTGGCCTTGAACTCACAGAGATCCACCTGCCTGTGCCTCCTGAGTGCTGGGATTAAAGGTGTGTGCTACCACACCCAGCCATTATATAGACAGCTGTGAACTGTCATGTGGGTGCTGGGATTTGAACCCGGGTCTTTTGGAAGAACAGCCAGTGCTCTTAATGGCTGAACCATCTCTCAAGCCCCTGGCTTTAATTTCTTTTTTTTTTTTTTTTGGTTTTTCGAGACAGGGTTTCTATGTTTAACAGCTCTGGCTGTCCTGGACTCAATTTGTAGACCAGGCTGGCCTCAAACTCGCAAAGATCCGCCTGCCTCTGCCTCCCAAGTGCTGGGATTAAAGGCATGCGCCACCACTGCCCGGCTGGCTTTAATTTCTTAAAAACTTATTTTTCAATACCAAACGATCAGCCCTGATCAAACATATACACATAATTAACATTCTATGGAGTGAGCAAGTTGTACTTATATTTTTAAGAATATAAGCCGGGCATGGTGGTGCACACCTTTAATCCCAGCACTTGGGAAGCAGAGGCAGGCGGATCTATGTGAGTTCAAGGCCAGCCTGGTCTACAAAGTGAGTCCAGGACAGTAAAGGATACACAGAGAAACCCTGTCTCAAAAAAAAAAAAAAGGGAAAAAAAAGAATATATACATGCAAGGCTGGAGAGATGGGGCTCAGAGGTTAAGAGCACTGACTGCTCTTCCAAAGGTCCTGTGTTCAATTCCCAGCAACCACATGTTGGCTCAAAACCGTCTATAATGAGATCTGGTGCCCTCTTTTGGCATACATGCAGACAGAACACTGTATACATAATAAATAAATAAATCTTTTTTTTTTTTTTTTTGGTTTTTCGAGACAGGGTTTCTCTGTGTAACAGCTCTGGCTGTCCTGGACTCGCTTTGTAGACCAGGCTGGCCTCGAACTCACAAAGATCCGCCTGCCTCTGCCTCCCAAGTGCTGGGATTAAAGGCGTGCGCCACCACCGCCCGGCTAAATAAATAAATCTTTAAAATAAGAATATATACACACATATAACAACAAGAAAAGAATCTATGAATTTGAAAGAGAGTGTTGGGAGGTGTACATGGGACAAGTTAGAGGAAGGGAAATGGAAAATGATATAATTATTTTATAAGTCTCAAAAATAAAAAAATATTTTAACACCATTTATTTTAGTGTCCGTGTGCCCTGGAGCTGGAGTTACAGGCGGTTGTGAAGCACCAGACATGGGTGCTGGGAACCAAACTCTGTTCCTCTGGAAAAGTAGCAAGTGCTCTTAAGCACTGAGCTAGCTCTCCGGGGCAATGTGCTAATATTTTAATCAGAAACTTAATGTCGAACTTTGTCTATCCATCAACACGCCCCCCACACTCCAGAAAAATACTGCTGACTTGTCGTTGGGATGCCGTGAGGATTGGAGATGTACCCATTGATTGTTGATGCCAAGAACTACCCTGACGCTATGGGCTATCACTGCAAACTCCCTCTCAGGCAGCTGCACATTCAGCAAGCTGGCCTTAGTCTGCTTAGAATGAACATGGTTTGCCCTCCAATTTGGTCACTTACAGAGGGAGAGAAGCAAGTTCTTTTTCTTTCTTTCTTTCTTTTTTTTTTTTTTTTTGGTTTTTCAAGACAGGGTTTCTCTGTGTATCTTGACTGTTCTGGACTCACTTTGTAGACCAGGCTGGCCTTGAACTCACAGAGATCCATCTGCCTCCCTCCTGGGTGCTGAGATTACAGGCATGTGCCACCACATCCGGCGAGAAGCAATTTTTTTTTTTTTTTTGGTTTTTCGAGACAGGGTTTCTCTGTATAACAGCTCTGGCTGTCCTGGACTGGCTTTTGTAGACCAGGCTGGCCTGAACTCACAGAGAGATCCGCATGCCTCTGCCTCCAGAGTGCTGGGATTAAAGGCGTGTGCCACCACACCTAGTTTAACAGGATCACTACCATTTGGGAAGGCCAGTTCCTATACCCTGTTTGTGCCTGAATATGGAAGCGAGGGAACCAACTACCACCAGCAAACCTGGGGCTGCAGTCTCTCTCTCCATGCTGAGCTGGTTTCATGCTTCTTCCAAGTATCAGGTTCAGAGAAGTGGCTGCGTGCCCTGTTTCTTGGGTCATGGAAAGCACCCTCTCATAGTGCCTTCTCATAGTCCATATTTTTTGTTTTTCTGTGTGCTGTATGCATGTGTGTGTGGTTGTGCTTGAATGTGTGTGCATGTGTGTGGAGACCAGAAGTCAACATCAAACCTCTTTCTCTGTTGTTCATTCTCCACTTCTTTATTTTATTTTTTAAGGTGTGCGCCACCATGTCCAGCTTTTTTTTTTTTTTTTTTTTGAGATGCAAAAAGAAAGACTTTGGGCTGGAGCGATGGCTCAGCGGTTAAGAGCACTGGTTGTTCTTCCAAAAGACCCGGGTTCAAATCCCAGCACCCACATGGCAGTTCACAGCTGTCTGCAATTGCCAGGCCTAGTGGCACACACCTTTAATCCCAGCACTAGGGAGGCAGAAGCAGGTGGATCTCTGTGAATTCAAGGCTAGCCTGGTCTACAAAGTGAGTCCAGGACATCCAGGGATACACAGAGAAACCTTGTCTTGGAAAAAAAAAAAAGGAAGAAAGACTTTGTGCGTGGGTGTTTCACCTGTGCGTGTGTCTAGGCACCACATCTGTGCAGTACCTGAGGAGGTCCCAAGGGAGTACTGGATACCCTGGACCTGGAGTTACAGATGGTTGTTAGTTGCCAAACATGGATTTTCTGGAAAAGCAGTCAATGATCTTAACTGCTGAATCATCTCTATATCCCCACTACCTTATTTTTTGAGACAGGCTCTCTCACTGACCCTGGAGCTCATTGGTTTAGCAAGCCTAGCTGGCAGGCAAGCTCCAGGGGACTTTGTCTCCACCTCCCCAGGGTTAGGATTCCATATGTGTGCCACTGTGCCTGGCTTTTTACATAGGTGTTGGGTACCCTGCTTTTCCCAACTGTCATTTCCCCAGATCCATGCCTGTGAGAACACATTCTAAATCCTTCCAGAGAGGAAAGATGGCCAGCTATAGACAAAGTGCATGTCCCCTTACCGCTGCCTTTTTATCTCCCTGCGTGCGTATTGGAAGATGAGCTGATCCGCGAGGTCACCATCAATTGTGCAGAAAGAGGGCTGCTGTTGCTGCGAGTCCGGGACGAGATCCGCATGACCATCGCTGCCTACCAGACTCTGTATGAGAGCAGCGTGGCGTTTGGCATGAGGAAGGCGCTGCAGGCCGAACAGGGGAAGTCAGACATGGAGAGGAAAGTGAGTGGGGTTGACCGTGTCCCCGTGGCTTTTCTTTTACTTTTCTGTAAATCTTGGGCCATCAGGTTGTCATTGCAACCCTGAATCTGCCCCTACCGGTGTCCTCCACACTCCGTGGTGGTCTTGTCAGAGGATCAGTGTCAGTCACCGACTTCCCACTGGGTGGCAGTACATACCCTGGCATTGTCTTGGGTTGCCTAGTCCCAAGTCTCCCCACCCAGGCTCTTAAAAGCACTCATCCACTTTGGGGATGTCCCAGGATGATGGCCATTCTATCTTCAGATTGCAGACTTGGAGACAGAAAAGAGAGATTTGGAGAGGCAAGTGAATGAACAGAAGGCAAAATGCGAGGCCACAGAGAAGCGGGAGAGCGAGAGGCGACAGGTGGAGGAGAAGAAGAACAATGAGGAGATCCAGTTCCTGAAGCGGACCAATCAGCAACTGAAGGTAAAAGAAGCCCAGCCAAGTTCAGGCGCCCCGACCAGGGTAGGGGGCCAGACCCACTGATCCCTTTCTACTCCTGACTTCATGTGTTTCTTCATTATTTGAAGTAGTGGAGATTCAGTGTCGTGAAGAACACTGGGCAGGTCCTATAACCCCAAACTCCATCTCCAGCCCTCCTTTTTGGACTTTTTTGTTTGGATTTGGATTACAGAGTTTAATGTAGCCCAGGCTAGTCTCCAAACTCACACTCTTCCTTCTTAGCCTCTGTACTGCTGGGATTATAGGCAAGTGCCACCATGCCCGCCATCCTTTTACTTTTTAAAGCTTTTTTTAAAAATCTGTATGAGTGGCCTGTAAGTTCATACATGCACCACACATGTGCTTGTTGGATCCCCTGGAATTAGGGTTATGGATGGTTGTAAGCCATCTTGTGGGTGCTGGGAAACAAACCCAGATTCCCTGTAAGAGCAATGAGTACTCAACTGCTCCAGCCCTCCTTTTAGTTTTCAGTTAGAAACACGACCTGCATTTCCCAGGCTAGCCTTGAACTCACTGTAACCCAAGGAAGCCTTGAACTTGCAATTCTGCTTCTGCCTCTCCAGGAGCTGGAGTTACAGGCCTGTGCCCGTGGCTTTTAAATGTTGGCCCACTTGTACTGCCAAGGAATAAGGGAGGCTGACTGGGGTAGGTTGGGGCTCCTTTTCTCAGTTCTTTATCCCCTCAGCTGTGAAGGAATCAGCACCTCAGCCTGCCTCTCCATTGTAGGGCCATTATTGCCTGCCAATCTGGGAAAGAGATGCTCATAACCAGAGGATGCAGCAGCTTTTGACCCCTCAAGCTGGTCATTAGTCTGGCTGCATGGGCCAGGTTTTCTAGTTAGGCTCCAACAGGAAGGAGTGCTACCCACACTAGCATCTTGATGCTCTGTGACAGTGGAGCCTTTGAGAGGAAGAGTATGTGGGAAGACCCTTAGGTGCATGCCAGAGAAATTCAGCTACAGGTGGTTTTCCTTAGCCCGCCTGGGTGGGAAGGAGACCAGGCCACAGTCTGTAAAGGCTGAGCCCCAGACAAGCATCCTGCTTTATCACAGGGCAACTTTTTTCCCCCCTTCAAGACAGGGTTTCTCTGTGTAGCCCTGGCTGTCCTGGAAGTTGTTCTGTAAACCAGGCTGGCCTCAAACTCAAAGATCTGCCTGCTTCTGCCTTCCGAATGATGGGATTAAAGGCATGCACCACCACTTCCTGGCTACAGGGCAACTTTTATAAGTACTTATTGACCACCCCCAGATATGCCAAGCAGAAGCTATGGGGCTAGTGTCCAACAATGCAGCTTAACAAGGCCTTGGAAGGTTCTGGGGCTTGTGGGGTCGAGCATCACTTTGCTAAATTTGGTGCCTGTAAACAACTCTCTCCTCCTCCCTTCCAAGCCAAAGGTTTGGCCTTCGAGGTCAGGAAGGCTTTGTATGAGCCATCAGCAGAGAGAAGATTTTGATAGTTGCCAAAGAGTCTGTTAGAAGCAAAGCTAGACTTCACCAGCCAGATGTGGATGTTGACTCAGCAGATTCCAGGGCTGGTTCCTTAGTTCTGACAAGAGCAAAGCTGAATACCTTAGCATCCTTCTAACATCCAACAGCAGTCTTGAATGCCCCAGGGCAAAGGATTCCTTACAAGGGAGTTCTTTTTATTGGCTCAAAACTGCACTACAAAGAAAACAGTGTTTTCAGTCCCCAGGACTTAAGGGTCTGTCCACTTATCACCACAGTGAGTCACTGTGGTGCTAGAGGCACTGAGTGAATAACCCCCAAGTGTCATATGCTTTCCTACTCACTGGTAGCAACTTCCTCTAATTGAGTGCCGAGTTGTTTCAAGGCTGATAATTTGCTGTTTCCCAGACTTCTGGTTCCAGCAGAGCTCCATGTACTAAACCAGAGGGGGCCACATGTTTAATTTAGTGGACAAACTCAGGCTTAAAGTAGGAGTGATGGAAAACCACTATTTCAACAACTTTTATCCCATTTCCTTTTCTGTGCTTTCTATTATACACTGAGCTATTATTGTATGGAAGCCAGGAGAGCTCTGGTTTCTGCTCATGTAACAAAACCATGCCAAGCCTGTATCTAGCTAATCTAGAAAATGTGGCACTGGGTGAAAGGGGGGAGCTCAGAGTGGCAGCCTTTGGGCTCTTCCTCCCAGGCTCAGCTAAATGTTGTTAAGGTGTAATATGCAAATATTAATGGAGCTTTGTTTTGTGTTTCAGGCCCAACTGGAAGGCATTATCGCACCGAAGAAGTGATAATTTCCATATGGATCTCAGCAGGCACTATGCCCCATCATAAGCCCGTTGTAATAAAAAGCTGGTTTCCTGAGTGAACAAGCCATCCCCTTCCCCATCACCACTCATGTAATTGTTAGTACTGTTACTCCAGTGTCGTGAAATATTAACAGTCTGGCAGCCAGGCTCCTGGTTGGGCAATGGAAGGTGGTATAACCCTGTGTCCTTGTGCAGCTTATAAACTGTGCTGGGGATTTGTCATCTCAATAACTTAAGCAGCAAGCATTTCCCCAAAGAAGCTACTTAAAGTTCAGTTAAGAAAGCCGGGCGGTGGTGGCGCATGCCTTTAATCCCAGCACTTGGGAGGCAGAGGCAGGTGGATCTTTGTGAGTTCGAGGCCAGCCTGGTCTACAAAGCGAGTCCAGGACAGCCAGAGATATTCAGAGAAACCCTGTCTCGAAAAATCAAAAAAAAAAAAAAAAAGTTCAGTTAAGAGTTCACCTTGTGCTGGGCCGTGGTGACGCACGCCTTTAATCCCAGCACTTGGGAGGCAGAGGCAGGCGGATCTCTGTGAGTTCAAGGCCAGCCTGGTCTACAAAGTGAGTCCAGGACAGCCAGAGCTGTTACACAGAGAGACCCTGTCTCAAAAAAACAAAAACAAAAAAAAGAGTTCATCTTGTTCCTTGGGCTTCTCTGGGCCCATCCTCATCACTTCTCTAGTGTGACCTTTACCAACTCATCTCGGAGTTTGGTTTTAGACTATGTCTCATTCCCACCCACTAAGTCAGCAGAACTATGTCCTTAGTCTGCCTGGCTCCATGAGGAAACAGCAGCAGTCAAACCCGTGCTCTATCTTGAGAGCTATCTGCAACCAGCTCCTCACACCATTTATTCACCGTCTGCAGGGCATCAAAGCCTAACCAGCATTCCCATTAATGAACAGCTAAGGAGGTAGCCACATCTCACACGCAGTTCTAGTCAGGTTATGGCCTGAAGGGAGTTTTGTAGATCCAGAAGCAGTTCTAGTCAGGTTATGGCCTAAAGGGAGTTTTGTAGATCCAGAAGGGTTAAATTACAGACAAATCCCCATTCAGGAAAGCCCAGGGTGGGCAAGGACAGTGAGCTCGCTGACATCCACCATTCAGTCAGGGGTCAGAAGTACTGTTCTCATGGCGGCACTAACATTTCCTTCCAGTTGGTGGGACTGCCTCAAGCACACGGCAACCCTGAAAGGGTGCCAGAAAGGATTTACTCCTTAGCGGCTCTGACCTCCATCCCAGTTAAGTCTTACTTCAAGGCCTATAATCCTCACAAGAGCCATTTAGAGTTGAACACTCTGACTTTATACTAGAAGTCACACCTTTGACCCTCATCCAGTATCCTGAAAAACGTCTCCACAACCTGCCCTGCAGCCACACTCCCGGAAAAGCATGTTCGGTGTGGTATGCTAGCTCTGTGGCCAGTGCAGGAAAGCATTCGTACCCTGACAGGCCCAAGTAAAGTGAAGGAGGTTGCTGCTGGAGCACACCTCATTCCTCCAAGCCTCACCCTGAATGTGTCTGAAGCAGCCTGCTTTCACCGCTCTGACCGCTCCTAGCCTTAGCACTGCTCAGTAGTGTAAGAGAAACACACATGTCTGTAGACCCAAGAGTCACACGCTGGAGGAAATAAGAGCCAGGCCAAGTGCTTCTGGTGCTGAGGATTTAATGTTGCCATGAGCACTGGGGTGCAGCCTCAACCACTAAGCTTTCCCAAGTATGTTGTGCCTTACAGATGCCAACTGGGCATGAGAAAGTGAACACAGTTCCTAATAGCGTATTTTTGTATAAATTATAAACCACTTTCTAGATGTTAGTGCTTCTGTCTGAATTTCTTGTGTTTGTGTTTCTGTCCCTCTGAGTCGTTCGTCTTCTTTTTGTTCCTGTTTCTATTTTTCACATTGTGGGTTTCATAGTAGCGAACACCAACTTTTTTGGATTGCTGCTGCCTTGCTGCTCTCCTCCGCTGCAAAACAACAACAAAAAGAAAACCAGTCAAACACTGAAGGCCATGAAACAGGAGCCCATCCCAGCCCCCTCTCCATGCCCGTGCAGCTCCCAGAGCAATGGCAGCAAAGCTGGAGGAGTGTCCACCTCAGAGCTGATGAGCAGCAGCCAACTCTCACTGGCCCAGCCTCTCTCGGCCCTCTCTCCAGCAGGGCTGCTTTCAGCTCCATACAACGCCAGTCCAAACCTGTCCTTCCTAGGGGTCAGTCATCTGCCTGCCTTATAAGTTCTCTTTTTTTGTGTGTCACCTCCCTAGAACCAAACAAAACCACCCAAATTTTTAGTCAATAGGACGGACACAGGTGTGAAGATGGTAACCTAGAATCCTGAAATTTAAGACTCAGTCCCGGGGGCTGGAGAGATGGCTCAGTGGTTAAGAGCACTGGCTGTTCTTCCAAAGGACCCAGGTTCAAATCCCAGCACCCACATGGCAGTTCACAGCTGTTCATAATGGCTGGGCATGGTGGCACACACCTTTAAGCCCAGAACTCGGGAGTCAGAGGCAGGTGGATCTCTGTGAGTTTAAGGCCAGCCTGTTTTTACACAGTGAGTCTAGGATAGCCAAAGATACACAGAGAAAACCCTGTCTTGAAAAACCAAAAAAAAAAAAAGACTCAATCTCAAGGTCCTTTATTCCATGGGCCATTTCTTGACCCAAATTAAATTACTTACATCAGGTCACCTAAGAAGTGGGATTCCTAGGACTCTCTGCCCTAAACTTGTTTCAGAAGAAAATGGGTTTGGGAACGGGACTTCTAGCTGGGTCTGACAGTTTACACCTATAGCCCAGCACTTGAGAGACTACGGGGACTGCTAACCCCTAACCCTGAGTTTGAGAATAACCAACCAGGGTCTGAATACCAAGACCCTGCCTCAAAAAAACAAAAAGCCAAAAGAATGACTCGGGTAAAAGGTGTTTGCTACCAAGCCTGACTGTCTAAGCTCCGTTCCCCAGGACCCACCGACAAGCTGCCCTCTGATCTCCAGGTGCTTACAATGCATGCATTCAAAAGCAAAAAAAAAAAAAAAAAGACAAAACCCTCAAACTGGACTTCTACGGTTGTTTTGTTTTTCCCCCATGACAGGGTCTCACTATGCAGCCCTGGCTGTCCACGGACTGACTCACTCCCAGTGCTGGGACTAAGAGTTCAGTGGACATGCAGTACTATGCCCAGCTGGACTTCTACCTTTCATGTCCGTATCTCATTAAAAGATAGAATACTTACGTCTTTACATGTCAGCATCCTCTGAGTTTTATTTGAAGGTTCTTCTTCCATCTGTGCATTCCGCTTCCTCCCCTTTTTGGTGGATGCTGGAAGAGATTAACAATAGAAACAGCATTTCAAAATCTATCTGGATGCTGATGTGGTGGTGCACACCTTTAATCCAAGCACTCAGGAGGCAGAAGCAGGTGGATATCATTGAGTTCAAGGCCAGCCTAGTCTACAAAGAGTCCAGGACAGCCAGGGCTCTGTTACACAGAGAAACTCTGTCTGGAAAAACTAAAAACTTAAAAAAAAAAAAAAAAAAAAAAAAGTGTGTGTCTGGAAGACATTGAAAACTAGCCCTGTATAAGAAGTCAGAGAGAAGCAGGGTTACAGCAGAAGGTCAGAGTCACAGTGGGGTCCAATTTGCATCACATATAAACTACCAATAAGTTTATAAAGTATCTACTGGGCGGGGGGTCTGAATGAGAATGGACCCCATGAGCTCAAAATTTTAAATACTTGGTCCCTAATTGATGGAACTGCTTGGAAAAGGTGACCTGTCTCATAGAGGTGGGCTCTGAGGCTTAAAAAGCCTTGGACATCCCCAGTGAGCTTTCTGTTTCCTGTTTGTGGATTGGGATGTGAGCTGCTGCTCCAGTAATAAGTGGCATGTCTGCTTACCTGCCGCCATGCTCCCTCTACGACACATAGACTTCTAGTCCTCTGGAACTGTAAGCTCCTCTTAAACCCTTCCTTCTGTTAGCTACTTTGGTCGTGTGCTGATGATCACAGCAATGGAAAAGTAACTAATACAGACCCCCTGCCCCAATTTTTCTGCAAATTCTTCTCCTCCACTCTGAAGTTATAAATATGCACTTTATTCCTAAGCCATCAACTTGATCATAACAAATGTGCAGAATTTCAAGTGTACAGTCCAATCTGCATGGTAAGGAGAATGTGGAAGGCAGAAGCTAAGTATCTGCCTGTATGGAGGAAATTATCCTAAAGCTACAATCATGTTAAGTGGTTCCAAGAATCAGTCTTACCTGTATCACTGACTTCTGCAGATGTTTTCTTCTCTTCTTCATATTTTGCAAAAACCCTTTCACTTAAGCCCTTGGATATTCTGAAAAATAAAAGCAAAGTCACAAAGCTGCCCAGGACTCCTTTCTTACTGCTCTGAAAGGCCAGTCTGGAGAAGTGCAACACTCTGGAAGAACAGGAAACTCCACCATGCTTGCGGCGATCGCTGGGTGATACAGCCAGTGCCTGCCTAGCACTTTGTATAGCTCTTGGGCTGAAATACCAAATAATCAACCTCCAGTGACTGAAGATGACAAATTCAGATTTTTTTTTTTTTAAGCAACCACTCCCAGCATCCTGTTTAGCAAGGTGGTGGAACAATTGCCAGGCGGACACAGGCCCTGGCTTCCACCCTAACTTCTTTTTTTTGAGACAGGGTTTCTCTGTGTAGCCCTGGTTGTCCTGGACTCACTTTGTAGACCAGGCTGGCTTTGAACTCACAGAGATCCACCTGCCTCTACCTCCCGAGTGCTGGGACTAAAGGTGTGAGCCACCACGCCCAGCCCATCCTTAAAACACTAACGCCAAAGCCAATGTTCACAGCAAGTGGGAACAGAACAGGGAAGCTAATTAGCAAGAAGAAAATATTACCTGATGGCAGAAAACTTTTTAGCTTTGGCTTTATTTAGAAATTTCTGGTATTTGGCGATCTTTTCATCTAGGGCTCTAATGACAGCTTTGGAGTCATTTTCCACTGGTTCTTCCTGAAAGGCCCAGGAAGGATCTTCCTTGGTGTCCTCTCCTGGCTGTTCCTGTTCCTCCTCTTCTGCAGAAAAGCTTTCTACTTCTTCTTCTTCCATATCTGACATCTCCACAGGAACTAGGTCATCAGCAGAAAACTGAGGCCCCACGTTGATTTTGCCGAAGTTCTGGCGAACCCGTGCAAGAATCTGCTGCATCTCTGAATTTGCATCCTGGGAACGGTCTGCTTCTGGCTCCTTTCCAATGATAGAGTCTGGCCCGTCACCCATGGTGTCTGTGGTTTCTTCTTCTGGGTTGTTCTGGGTTGTTTCTGTGGGAACTTCCATTGGTGAGGAAGGTGGAAACTAGTGAGACCAAGAGAAGTAGGAGAAGGGGAAAAATGAAATCAGAAAGGACCATGCTTCAACTCCTACCAGCTCTCAGATGAACATTACTCTCAGATTTAAGCCAAAAAGGAAGACCCTCAATTTTTTTTTTTTTTTTTTTTTTTTTGGTTTTTCGAGACAGGGTTCCTCTGTGTATGTATCCCTGGCTGTCCTGGACTCACTTTGTAAACCAGGCTGGCCTCGAGCTCACAGAGATCCACCTGCCTCTGCCTCCCGAGTGCTGGGATTAAAGACGTGTGCCACCATGCCTGGCTGACCCTCAAATGTGAACTGCAGGACTGGAGAGCTGGCTCATTGGTTGAGAGCATTTGGCTGCTCGTCCAGAGGTCCTGAGTTCAATTTCCAGCAACCACATGGTGGCTCACAACCATCTGTAATGGGATCTGATGCCCTCTTCTGTCTGGTGCTCTCTTCGGTCATACAGGCATACATGTAAATAGTGTTC
This sequence comes from Lophiomys imhausi, assembly GCA_907164525.1. Lineage (NCBI taxonomy): Eukaryota > Metazoa > Chordata > Mammalia > Rodentia > Muridae > Lophiomys > Lophiomys imhausi. Next base: position 7,352,261 of record CAJQZJ010001750.1, on the reverse strand, counting down.
ATATACATAAATAAATAAATCTAAAAAAATTTTGAACTGCACTGTTCATCTACTCTGAGCCAATGTAACTCAACACAGCAGCCAGTGCTATAAAAGATCAAGCAGAGCCGGGCGGTGGTGGCGCACGCCTTTAATCCCAGCACTTGGGAGGCAGAGGCAGGCGGATCTCTGTGAGTTCGAGGCCAGCCTGGTCTACAAAGTGAGTCTAGGACAGCCAGAGCTGTTATACAGAGAAACCCTGTCTCGAAAAACCAAAAAAAAAAAAGATCAAGCAGGAAAGGTAGGAATCCAATGAAACCAACTGACTGTGTGCTCCTTGGGTATCAGGAAAAGGGGGCAGAGGTGGCACACAGGAAAATGAAAGACACAACAAGTCCAAGACGGTGGAAGCTGGGTTAAAAGAGGACCAGGAAGTGTAAGGGGACACACGAGGAAGCATCTTTTCAAAGAGTCCCAGGACAGAATTCAGAATGAGCACTGAGTAGAAAAAGTCTATTTTAGGTACCATGCAGGGTCAGTATGTGCCAAGCTTTACTGCCTGTGACCCACACTCATATGATGATCCTCCACAGTGGCAAGGTCAGATGTTAAACAAGTTCAGAATGCAGGAAACTGCACCAAAGTTTGTACGTTCTGAGCTGGCAAACTGGCTCAGCAGGTAAAGCATCTGCTGCCTAACCTTACAGTCTGAGTTCAACCCCTCGGAGCCCACATGGTGAAAGGGAAGAACCAACTCCTCAAAGTTGTTCTCAGATCCTCATATGTGAATCGTGGGATAGCTGTGTATACATAAGCACACATATACTAATTTTAAAAGTTTGTACATTTTGTAGTGAAGCAATTTCTAGATTTCTATATTTCTTTCAAGACAGAATTTCTCTGTGTAGCTCTGGCTGTCCTAGAGTTGCTCTGTAGACCAGGCTGGCCTTGAACTCAGAAATCCACCTGTCTCTGCCTCCTGAAAGTTGGAATTAGAGGTGTGAGCCACCATGTCTGGCGATTTCTAGCTCCTCGATCTTCAAGAAATTACTACTTCACCAAGAAGAAAAAAAAGATGAACCAAAAAAAGATAAAAAGGAGAAACACTGAGCAAGTGCACATAACTGTGCTTAAGAGTTGGTGTTCTCTGTAAGGTTCATCTTCCTCAGAAGCCTTCCCAACTTTCCCAAGTCTCACAGATCTTCCTCCGACTCCTTCGACACCATATCCCGGTGGGCTCCTCACAGTACCCTCAACTCCCCGAACACCTGGCTGTATTCAAGTACAATAAACATGTTCTTGGCACGATTCTCCCAAACCCTCTGGGCCCTCCTGAGGGGTGTGTTGTCTTCTGGTATCCACGAGGAGCGCCTTTCCGGCACACTTGAATAGAAGCTAATATGTTGCATGGTGGGAACCTAGCCAGCTTCAGGTAGGACCTGGCCACCAGAAAGACTCAGCAAGCACATATAGTTCCATCTCCAACCTCTGGGGAAAGAAGAGGGGCCAGAGACTGAGTTGAATCATCCATAGTCACTGATTCACCTACGTAATGAAAAACTCCTCCAGGATGGTAAAGGCACTATGTGCCCACCCAGTTCGAGAACAGAAGTTGCTGTCTCTTCCTCATCTTGCCTAGGCATGGCTTCCACTAGACTGTTCTGACCTTTAGGCTTTGTAGTAACCGGTAGTCACAGATAAAGTACTTTCCTGAGTTGTGTTGCTCCTCTGGCAAATCCCACCCCAGAGCACTGAATTTGTAGTTGACCGAGTGTAACTGTGATGCCAAAGGGGAGCAGGCTGTGGACGCCTGTCCTTGACTTGTGGGGTTCTTCACTAATTTCACAAGTTCAAATCAAAACCTCATCAGAGTCAAAGACAGCAGAAGTGGAGTGGAAAAACAGCACACACTTGACACCCACCACGGACATGCACTTACACACCTGACCTCTATCCCCACTAGGATCTAAGTCCATCAGGAGAGGGACCTGCCTGCTTTTCACAGTAGCCCCTCTGGTACCTAGAGTGCTAGGAGGCCACCTGATACGAGCACAGAAACAAAACCCAAAGTCATTTCTTCCAAAGACTTGCTGAGTTCTAAAAAAGGACCCTAGAAACAAAAAAGTCAAGATTCTTCACCAATCCACAAGGACATCTCAACTTTAGCAGCTTTATTTGTAATAGCTAGAAACTCGAAACAACACAGATGACCTTCAATTGAACAATGGATTTAAAAAAAAAAAAAAACTGTGGTACATTTACACAACAGAATACTACTCAGCTATCAGAAACAAGGAAATCATGCAATTTCCAACCAAATGGATGGAACTAGAAAAGCTCATGAGTGAGCTAACCTAGACTCAGAAAGATACACATGGCATATATTCACTTAAAACTGGATTTTAGTCATTATAGTATAGGATAACCATCCTACAATCAATAGACCCAAAAGAGCAGGAACAGGGACTTTGTTACCTGTTAGTGGGACACTCCACCCTAGTGGAACTGCCATGGAGCTGATACACAGAAACACCCCACACCAGAGGCATGGGAGGGGTGAGACAGGGGGTAGAGGGTGGGAGGGAGGGGCTGGGAGAGGGTGGAGGGAGAGTGTGGCAATGGAGACATAACGAAGTAATAAATAAACGTTTAAAACAAAAAAGAAAGATTGAGTCTTAGGCCAAGCCACATTAGGGTAAGAGCCTGGGGCAGCAAGGTGCTTCCTGTCCATGTCCCAGTTCAGTCCCCGAGCCTAACACCTCCTGGCCAGAACATTATCAACTCTACTGCTCCCCTCCCCACATGCTCCTGGCTTTCTTTAAGGCAAGGGCTCTGATTCCCTCTCTTGTCTTCTGTGGTCGTGGTTAGTATGAGTAAAGCTTTCTTCATGAATGGAATTCGGCAGCACCTGTGGCCCCACAGAAGACAGACATTCACCGAATATCTATTTTTCTTCTTCTCCCAGCCCCAAAGGCTGGTACCTACATTTACTCTTCTGTCTTATATCTGCCCATTTCTTTCTTTTTTTTTTTTTTTGGTTTTTCGAGACAGGGTTTCTCCATGTAACAGCTCTGGCTGTCCTGGACTCACTTTGTAGACCAGGCTGGCCTCGAACTCACAGAGATCCGCCTGCCTCTGCCTCCCAAGTGCTGGGATTAAAGGTGTGCGCCACCACCACCCAGCATTGCCCATTTATTTCTAATGCTCTTCAACAAGTCTATACAATGGCTCCCTGGAATGATACAAACATACCAAAGATGAAGAAGAAGCTCCGTGAAAGAAGACAACCATTAAGTTACATCACGTCAGGGTCATCTGACCCAGCATTCCAGGAGCTATGTTCAACCTGTTCTTACCTGGGGAGCTGCCGGCATCTCTGCATTGGGCGGCTTGACAAAGAAAGGAATCCGGCCTCTCTGCCAGTCATTGAGAACCATCTTACCCACAGTCTGCAAGTCAGGCTCTCCACCCTGAGAAGACAGGACAGACTCCCAGTGAAACCCAAAGAACAAAAGCACTTTCCCACAGGGTCATTCTGGTCATCATGGCTGCTCCTCACCATCTAGCTGACACAGATCCTAATGGTCTCACAATGGCAGGTCTGTGTTCCAGACCTCATCCGCAAAGGCACTGGCTCAGTGTAGCTGATCTTTGCCACTCTGTGGGTTCTTTTTTTCCTGCCCTTTATCCCTCTAGTTTCACCCTCTATCACTAGCTAGGAGAGGAAGGAGGATAGAAGGGAGAGAGATCCTTGAATCTACTTTCTTCTTTGAGCATGACTACTAACAAAGTACAAGCAACTCCACTGAACAACCAACAACCCCACCTCTTGGGGCCCCAGCATTTATATACCATCTGAAAAGTTCTAGAATTCCAAATGGCACACAACAGCAGACACTATCTGCAGCCGGCAAAAACCACACCTCTGCTGGAGCTCAAGGCAAATAACAGCTGCTGCGGACAGTCCAAAGCAGCCCAATAGCCCCACACCCGGGATTAAACCAAAAATACATTCTTACAATATTTCTCTGTTTTTAAAGAAACCAAAATTCCAGAATTCTCACTACAGTGCACCTTCAGTAACTTCCCAGTGCAGAAAGCTAGCTTCTCAAGAAAGTCCTCAGCATTCTCCCAGGAGTCAATCTTATATGTCTTGCTGATATATTCTGGCTTTGCTCGTTCAAGGACAGCACCAATGTGGTCTTGAGGAGCCTTAATTTTTTCAACTTGAACCTAGAGAGTAACAGAAATGTCGTGTTCAACTCTTCTTCACAGACGGGAAAATTCAGTGATCTTTATGAAGTGAAATGGTTCCCATAACACAAGGTGAGGGGGGCCTGCTGGAGTCTGTGTCTGATATAGTTTGGCAGGGCCAAGGAGCACCAGTGAGGGCTGAGCAGTCACGGAGCCCAGAGATCAACTCTCTAATCCTACTTTACCACAGACTGACTGTGGCCACCACAGGCAGTTTGAACTTGGAATGCTTTGTGTTACCCACTGCCAGGAATCGTTAAGATGCCTGCTACTCCCAGAACCCAGAACACAAAGAAGAACCTGAGAAATTGAGGAGGAAGGGAAGGAATGTGCAGAGGATGTGTATTAGCAGCATGGTTATGGTTAAGGGGAATCATTTTAAGTTTTCAGTCACATTCAGAACCAAGTGAGGAAATGACTGGGTTCCAAGATGACTCAATCCATAAGCCCACAAAGATGAAATATCACTAAGGATAAACAAGCCCGCTTCCCTTTGGATCCCAAGTGGAAACTGCAGAATGCTGTGGGCTGACACTGACCAGATATGCCCACAGCTCCTCGACCTCCGGAGGCAGGCTGAGAGGAAAGGAGGCTGCTCTGCTCAGCATCAAGTTCCCGTGTCTGGTTAGACAGGCTGACCCCAAACTGCCTTCTGAACAATGAGTGGCAAAGGCTCTCAGGGCTCCCCACAAATGAAAATAGAACTGTTAAGGCCAAATACCCACCACTCCTTTGAGTACAATGTCGGTCTCTGAGTCCTCAGAGGGGTAAACCACGCCAGGGCAGTCAATCAGGAATATGCGACGCATCAAGGTAATGTATTGCCAGACCTGCAGACAGGAAATTCTAAAGTGCTGCCAAAGTCAGTTCTGGGAGCTTAACTTACTAATCTGTGATGTCGCAATATTAAGCTATAAAGGGGAAATGGGGGGCCGGGGAAAAGCAACCTGCCAAACAATCGGGCCAGATTCTATCCTTTACTTAAGCCCATTGTGACACACTTCTGCCAAGCACAAAGTAGAGTGCCATCACTAAGAGTCCAAGAATAAGAGGCAGGATTTCCATTTGGTATTGTGCAAAGCCACCAGAGCCTTGCCAAGTCTTAAAGCACTCAGCACAGAGCTGTTAGCTTCTTTGCCACTAGGCAGAACCATGCTGTTCCCAAAGCCCTCTATGTTGTAGCTACTGACTTCCAAATACCAGAACCTACCTAAAGACCAAGTTTTGTTCCCTTCTTAACCCAGACATCAATTGTTCTTGGGTTGGTTTTATCAAAGCAAAAGGATGGAGTTAGGGCCTCGAGGGAGGGCTCTGTGGTCTAGAGCACTTGCTGCTTCTGGTAGAGGACCCAGGTTCCATTCCCGGCATCCACATGGCAGCTCACAACTGTCAGAAACTCTAGTTCTAGGGAACCTGGTATCTGTTTCTGGCCTCTTTTGGCAACAGACAGGCATACAGTGAACATGTATACATGCAGGCCAAACACTTATATGCATAAAATAAAAGTGAATAATAAATCTTTAAAAGGTTGCAGTGGCAATTTACAAAAGACTTAAACATAGGCTATCAAACAAATCACACCTACCAGCATACAAAGCATGCTCAGTCTTGAGAAGCAGACAGGGAGTGAGTACCATGTTCACTGCAGAACACTTGTCTAGCATGTGTTTGAGGTGTCCTAGGTTTTACCCTCATTACTGTTAGAGAAAGGAAGATGATAGGAAGGGAAGGAGGGAGCGGAGATATCCATATCTTAAACAGTAAAATCTCCACAGAATTAAAACATGGAGCAGAACCCATACCTTTGTTTCTCCTGCAATGGGGGCCACATTACAAACTTTCTTGGATCGTAATGTGTTTATCACAGAGCTCTTGCCTACATTTGGATACCCAATAAATCCAACGCTGATTTGTTTCTTGTCTGTGTGCAACTGTGAAAAAAATAGAAAAGAACATCCTTCACATATATCCAGTCACAACACCCTTAGGTCGGTCAGACTGTGTTACTTGGCTAATGGAAGGACTACCACAGCGCAGAACACTTAGCCCCAGTCTGATGAGTGAGATACAGTCACGTATGAGCAAGTCCTCAGGCACCTATGCAAAGCATCCTTGCTTTAGGTGAATAGCATGTAGATCAGGAAGAGGCAGATAGTCCATCTCCTCATCTCAGAGAATCACCAGCCACTGCACAGACATCTTTAGGGAAGGAGACTAAGAGATCCCCACTTGGGTCATGCATGTCTGACCACAGTCTTGGCTGAAGCAGAGCAAAAGGCAGGTCTAAACAAGTCTAAGCACCAGGCAGTGAGACCAGCCCTCTAGCACCCTGCTCCCCCAGGGTCTCATAGCTAAATCTAGAAACTGGAAGACTCTCTTCCGGAGACATTCACAAACTCAAGTAAAATGTCAGGACTAGAGAGATGGATGGCTCAGTGGTTAAGAGCACTGCTGCTCTTCCAAAGGACCAGAGTTCAAATCTCACCACCCACATGGCAGTTCACAGCTGTCTGTAATTGCGGGGCGGTGGTGGCACACACCTTTAATCCCAGCACTTGGGAGGCAGAGGCAGGTGGATCTCTGTGAGTTCAAGGCTAGCCTGGTCTACAGAGTGAGTTCCAGGACAGCCAGGGTACACAGAGAAACCCTGTCTTGAACCCCCCCCCCCAAAAGCCTGTGTCTCTAAATAATATTACCCTTCACTGAGATCCACCACCCAACAATATAGCTACCTAGCAGTCCCCATAACCAAAGAGGCACCAAGAATCTATCAGAGTTGTGGGAACTTTTGCTTTCAAATTTGATACCAGTTCTATGTTGCACAGGGTGGTTTCAAATTCCTGAGCTAAAGTGTTTTTTTTTTTGGTGGGGGAGTGGTATCCTGTCCCTAAGTAGCTGAGACTATAAACCTGTGACTGTCCCATCATAGTACTTGAAGGCAGACCACAGGCTGGAAGCAGCCAGGTCCCACTGGAGAGGGCTGGCTGCAAAGTGGAGTAAGTACACCAAGTATAAAGTACTCTACCAGGGTGTCTGGCCAAATATTAAACACACAAAGAAACAACACAGCAAATAAACTGAAGAGGAGACAATAATCCCTAGCAGAGAACTACATGGCAATGCCCTGAGTGGCACTTCAGTCAGAGTACTGTGAACACCAATGACAATCAATCCAACATTGTTGTCCAGAGTACAGAGGAAGCAGAGGGAGTGGAAGATGCACAGAAGGAACCTAATCGTACCCAGCATCAGGAGGCAACAGGAAGCTGAGGCAGGAAGATGGCTACAAATTCAAGGCAGCCTCAGCTACACAGTGACTATGAATCACAGTGAGATCTAGTCTCAAAACACCACAAAATGAAAATGTCTCCCATAAAAAGTGAGTTCGAGAGAAAGAATGGCGAGGATGCATGAGAGCTACTTCTGACTGAGCATGTAGCTTAGTAGTGACAAGTGCTCTGGGTTCAAAGTCTAACATCAAAAAAAGAAAAAGGAAGAATTAAAAGAAAAACATCCCCCCAACAAAAAAATTGGCCCTAAATTTTTTTTTTTTTTTTTTTTTTTTGGTTTTTCAAGACAGGGTTTCTCTGTGTATCCTTAGCTGTCCTGGACTCACTTTGTAGACCAGGCTGGCCTCGAACTCACAGTGATCCGCCTGCCTCTGCCTCCCAAGTGCTGGGATTAAAGGCGTGCGCCACCACCGCCCGGCGGCCCTAAATTTTTAAAGCAGGAAACATTTAATAAGTATCTAAAACTATGGGGAAGAGTTGGGGAATCAAGAAATAAATCATAAGTATGTACTAACAGCATGTAGGAAATACCAGAAATGATGGCTAAGAGTCAAAAGTATTGCTTCTGGGCAATAAGGAAGGGTGGGACAGGAGTTGTATTTTGTTAGAGCCAGGGAGCCATCTGGTTCCAGGATGTCCCTGAAGTGATGATGATCAGAGTGTGGTATGGCCATCTATCTTCTAGCAAAGGTAGAACCAGTAGGTGCTAGAGATAGGGCAGAAAGGCCAAAAGTGAAATGAGAAAATATTTCAGATCCCTCATGATCCAGAGTGCCTGTAGGTTTCTATACCTCTAG
>CAJQZJ010001750.1:7321224-7343931 GCA_907164525.1 Lophiomys imhausi | reverse complement strand
TCCCTCATGATCCAGAGCGCCTGTAGGTTTCTATACCTCTAGAAAACGGTGAGAAGGGAATCAGATCCCTCATGATCCAGAGCACCTGTAGGTTTCTATACCTCTAGAAAACGGTGAGAAGAGAAGCCAACAGTTGTATTGAGACAGACTTCATTATGTAGCCCATACTGGCTTTAAATTTTTTTGATCCTCCTGCCTCAACCTTCTAGGTGCTAACCTGGAGTTAGCAACTTTGGACACACAAGCCAGGCCCTCATATAAACTTAAGGAGCCCCCCTACCTTCCCAAATTGCCGCAGAAGCTGAATGAATGCTCCTTTCCCAAAGGGGTTAGTGAGACTCGCATGGAAAGCCAGAGTTGGGGAGTCCTGGGAGAGCACAGCAACCCATCGTTTCTAAAGAGAGAAGCAAACATGCTGGTAAATTATAGCTTGTTTGTTACAATATTCAGAAGAATTAGAGTTGGAATTACTGGATGGCTTTAAATACAGTGTTGCTTAAGGGAAACAGCAGCTGTAATTCTTTGAGTTGCTCTTTCAAGTATGACAGTTAGTGCTTTGTCTTTCATTAATTACTAACTACAAAACAATATTCCAAAAAAGCCATCATAACTACTAGATGCAATTAATGGAACACAATGGGGAAGCAGTCGATGACTGGCAACCGCCTCCACTGAGGGAACAGAGTCTGGTAGCTGCCTCCAGGCAGAGGGTGGAAGGTGGCTCTGCCCATCATCCGTGCACACTTTAGCCTCTCTTCAGTAAGGACATGGCAGTGACTACACTAGCATAAATGGGCACTCCAGGGCCCCGTGTCCAGAATCCATGCATTACATACTAGTGAAAGGCTTCCCCTCCTGGCCTGCACACAGTTTCAGTCATGAGCTGAACTTACTGTTGCCCAAGTTGGAACAAGGTCACACTTATTAAGTACAAAAATGAGGTGTTTCCAGGGTTTTTCCTTTTTCAAGTAAGCTTCGATGTGAGGGGAACGAGTGCCCACTGGGTCTCTAGCATCAAGAACTTGAACTACAACATCTGATGAGTCTATCACCTGCAAATCAAAGAGGCAGAAACAGTTGGCTATAGTGCATACAGAATAAAGGGGGACATTTATGGGTGCTCAAAAGAATAAAACAGTATTTAGAAGCAACTGCAAACAGTCTAGTGAGGGGAGTGGATGGCATCTAGTCTCAATGCCCACTGAGTAGAATTCAAAAGCTTTTCATTTTCAAGAATATTCAAAATGTCAAGCTGGGTGGTGGTGGCACATGCCTTTAATCCCAGCACTTGGGAGGCAGAGGCAGGCGGATCTCTGTGAGTTTGAGGCCAGCCTGGTCTACAAAGCGAGTCCAGAACAGCCAGGCTGTCACCCAGAGAAACCCTGTTTCGAAAAAAACAAAACAAAACAACAACAAAAAAAAGAATATTCAAAATGTCAAATTTCAAACAGGAAAGCTAGCTTAGATCAAACCCATCTGATTCACAAGTCTTTATGGTACTAGTTGCCGATTATGACTTTGTTTAATGACATGGCCGTACTGTACTTGGAGCTTCGTATACTGTTCCCCTACAGACATAAATCTCAGTCCGTTCAACAGCACTAGGTCAGCACTCAGGAATATACACAAAGTCTTTCTTCCCTTCCCCACAGAGCTAGGCAAACTGGCTAAGGTATTAACGCTTCCCAGATGATGTGTGCTCTCATTCATAGAATGAGATAGTGAGGCTAAATGACTTACAACTTCTTCCCCATCCCCTTTGGTTTTGGTGTAACAGCCCTGGCTGTCCTGGAACTCACAGAGATCTCTGCCTCCCGAGTGTTGGGATTAAAGACGTGTGCCAACTTCTCATGCAGCACTAAGCACATGGGGCCTCATCCTAACAGGTACAGGCAAGCTAACACAAGTGCTCTTCCTTTCAAGCTCAGCAGCATGCATGGGGCAACATCACAGTTCCTTCACGGAGGAAAGAGGATGACCCAGGCAGTAGAGAATACTCCATCTGAGAGCTTCATTTGCTCAGTCACTTTGTCTGCAAGCTCATAAAGTCAAAAGGTGTTGCTCAGTGAACGTCATGAGCCTTACCTTGTAGAGCTCTCCCCATATTCTTTTCGACTGCCCCTTTTTATATATCTCTTCTTGAGCTTCGTCTCTAGGTAAGAAAAGACCAGAAATAAGCAACTGAAGCGCTATCAACATGAAAAGGGAGCAGTGTGGAGCACATCTGTGACCCCAGCACTCACAGGCAGCAGGTGGGGCTTTGTGAGCTAGACAGCCTAGTCTACACATCAAGGACCACATAAGACTCTGTCGTGCAAGCGCGCCTATGCGCGCGCGCACACACACACACACAGACACAAAAACTCAACATATCAAAGGGAAGGGTATCAAAGTGAATTTTCAAAGTCACTGCACCAAAGCATCCAACAGCAGATACACCTGCCATGGTACATATATACAACAGAGTGGTACATGGCTTAAAAAGGAAGGACACTGATGGGTGTGAGGGTGATGCCTTTCATTCTAGTAAAGAAGCAGAGGCAGGCAGAGCTCTGTGAGTTTCAGGCCAACCAGGGTTATACAGTGAGACCCTGTATCAAAAAAAAAGTGGCTAGAGGTAGGGCCCATGGCTCAACAGTTAAGAGTACTTATTGATCCTGCAGAGGACCTGAGTTCACTTCCTAACACTCATATGGCTGGCTTGCAACTGTCTGGTCTCAAATGACCTGCTCCTATCTGTATTGAGATGGGGTGGCAACAGCAATGAGGTAACATCACTGCAGTCCAGTCCACACGTTTCTGTGAGAGCCAGACCAATCTGCACATTGTTAAAGGAATGTGGGGAGAACAGGAGTTCCCAGCATTGTCCAAGAGAAGCTAAGACTTTCTGCAGGACAAGGTGGCAGCTGTCTATCAAAAGTAGGCATACCCTTTGACTTGATTATGACTTATCTCTCAATAATCCTTTTCTTTTTGTTTGTTTTTTAGAGACAGAGTTTCTCTGTGTAACAGCCCTGGCTGTCCTGGAACTCACTCTGTAGACCAGGCTGGCCTCTATCTCACAGAGATTCACCTGCCACTGCCTCCCGAGTCCTTCCCGAGTCCTGGGATTAAAGGCGTGTGCCACTACACCCAGCCATTACAGACAGCTATGAACTGCCATGTGGGTGCTGGGATTTGAACCAGAGTCATTTGGAAGAATACCCACTGCTCTTAACCACTGACCCATCTCTCCAGCCCCTCAATAATCCTTTTTGTTTGTTTGTTTTGGAGGCTTTTTTGGGGGGAAGGGAAGATTTTTTAAAAATATAATTTATTTATTATGTATATAGTGTTCTATCTGCATGTATGCCTGCAGCCAGAAGAGGGCACCAGATCTCAATATAGATGTTTTTGAGCCACCATGAGGTTGCTGGGAACTGAACTCAGGACCTATGGAAGAGCAGCCAGTGCTCTTAACCTCTGAGCCATCTCTTCTGCCCGGGAGGGCAGATTTCAAGACAGGGTTTGTCTGTGTGTAGCTCTGCCTATCCTGGACTCATTTTGTACATCAGGTTAGCCTTGAACTCACCGAGATCTGCTTGCCTCTGCCTCCCAAGTGCTGGGATTAAAGGTGTGAGCCTTCACCACCCAGCCCTCCTAGAACTTACTCTATAGAAAAGGCAGCCTCAAACTCAGAGCTCCCGCTGCCTCTGCCTCCCAGGTGCTGGGATCAAAGGTGTGCACTATGCCCAGCTTGCCTCTCAGTAATCCTTAAGGATGAGGAAGACTCAGTGTCACTGATGACCTCAGGGAGAACCTAGAAACAGCACAACTATAAAACAGCAAAGCTCACTACAATCAAGGTCTACTGAGAAAGGTTTATCTGTAAATAAAAAAATGGCTATGGCCACATGTGGCGGCACTTGGGAAGCAGAGACAGGAGGATCTCTGTGAGTATGAGCCTATGTAATAACTCTACATAGCAACTTCCAGGTCAGCCAGGGCTAAATAGTAAGATCCTATCTCACAAAAGGGGGGGTCCGTATCAGTGATCTGTAATCTTCAGCATATGGTTCCCCACGATAATGAGGAAAGGTCAAAATGATCCTTCCTCTCCAAACAAATATAAAACGAAAAGAAAACAACTCGCTACCCCAGGGACACATACATATGAAACCGCCATAATGAAAGCCCATTCATTACTCTGCTCTAACTTTAAAAAAGGGGGAAAGGCACCAAGACGGCTTACTGATTAAAAATGTTTGCGCTGAACCTGACAACCTGAATCAGATGCCCAGGACCCTTGTGGGAGAACAAGGGAATCAACTCCTCTGACCCCTATATGTGCACATATGCATACAGAAAATAATACAAATTTTAACAAACAAACCTTTTTTTTTTTGCCATGACCTTTATGCAGGTTCATCACTTTTTCATATTTTCATTGGAGTATCAAACAAAGATCAACTATAAACTGCAGTGGTCTAGAGACCCAGGAAGCCTAAGTGTCAATTTCCTACTTAACTACCTGCTGTAATTTCCAAATGACAGTGCACACCACTGACTAAGGAAGAAGAAAACACTACTCCCTTTCCCTTGGGAATGAAGAGGGTATGTGCTGATGAAGCCATGTGAAGTTACTTTTGTTCTGGCCTCCACCGCACTGATGCCCCCAGTCTGAGGGAAGAGGACACTGGCTGTGAGTGTGATCACCACACCCCACAGCAGCAGGAAGAACTCAGAGAAAACATTCTGTAGCACAGCAGCCAAGACGAGAAAGTCAAAGGCATACCTCACACCAGTGTCCTCCGTCACCAGATCACGGTCTTTGCCCTGGTCATAGCTCTCAGTGGACGTCTCAGCGTTTTCTACAAGGGACTGCATGTCACTTGCAGACAAGCTTGGCCGCTTTCTCTGTGACTTTGGGCCAAATGTACTTTCAAAACTTTCAGTATCAAGAATGTGGACTTTTGCGTTCTAAAGACAAAAGAGAAACGCAGGTAACACTTAGGAAAGAAAAACACTGAGCCAAAGCAAAAAGCTAAAAACCACCTGAGGAAGGATGTCTGTGTTTACATTTCTGGAAGCTCAAACCACACCAAAACCTACAAGAGTACAGATCCAGTGCGGTTTCAAATCTGCAATGCATTTTAAATTGTGCAAGTGCTTCTTCTATTCTGAAATGCTATGCGCTTCCCCGCAGGAATCTAAAGGTAACACAGACACCAAGGAAGAACAGCCACAGAGACTTGCCAAACTCTGTTTTCCTTCACCCATCATAGAGTTCTGTCAAATGTAATCAGTGCTACAATGATGAAAATTAACTTATCTTTTCTGACCTTTCTTTGGAGCTTTCAAACAAGTGCATAAAATTCGCCAAATTCACAGGTTTTGTCAAGGACAATCACTCAAATGTGTGTGTTTTTTTTTTTCTTTTTTAAACCAACTGTAAATGCCAACTTTTTCTTGGAAGTTAAGTTCTCTCATGGCTAAAAGGAATTGCTTGTTTTATAAGATGCATTTTAGTTTCAGATAACATTCTCCCTAATTTAGGTAACGTTTTTTATTAAATGCACATGGAAACTCTTCAGATGAAAAACATCTAGCAAAAGTCCAAAATAATAGGTTAGATGTGATAAAAGGAACCTGATACTAACTAGAACTTGATGCGCCTGTAAAGGAGTTACAGGCGTAGGAATTCTTGAAGCAGGATAAAAGTCCAAGTTTGAGTTAGGATCTACCACGTAACAGAATGTTAACGGCTGCAGAGACTTGCCTTTAAAACAAAACAAAACAAAAAACACACCTTCCTCCCTTAGCACAAAGCCCTAGGTAAGTACCAGCTAGGAAACTCATGAGTGATGAACCAGCTCCATGCCTTCCAAATGTCCACTGATCCTCCAACCTCCTCAGGTCTTTACGTGGCCATCATTTACCTGGACTCACTGACCTCTTAGCTCATTTTATTTTCCCTTGCTATCTTCTAACTGATGGAACTTCCACAAGGAAACTGAACTTCCCGTGGCAATGGGTTCAATGAGTAAATGAAGTCAATGAGTAAAACTTGAGTATGACTAGGCTGGGGAGACGGTGGGTAAAGACCCAGTTTGTTTAACCCCTGGAGGTCATGTTAAAGCTATGCGGAAAGATGTAGTGCTGTGTACTGGAGTCCCAGGGAGATGGAAACAAGTGACACTCACAATCAATATCAACTTAAAAATTAAGCATGAGCAAAAATTATCCTTGGATATCTCATAATGGGGCTAGAGAGATGGCTGAGCAATTAAGAACACATATTGCTCTTCCAGACGACCTGGGTCAAATTCTAGCACCTACATCACATGGCTCACAACTGCCTACATCCAATACCAGGGGATCTGAAACCCTCCCAGGGCACTTGTACTCACACACACATGCACACACAATCAAAAATCAAAGCTTAAAAAAATCTCATAATCTATGAAACACAGTTTGAGCCTATAAGCTTCCTATAACAGTACACAATTAAGGCACACGTGCAAAATTAGTTGGAGTATTTTTGCTCGTCGTTACAGAAATACATCTAGCACAGAGAACTGAATGCACACAAGTTAAAACATTTGATTTGAGTCCCCTGCGCAGAAGCATCTCAGAACTGGAGTCCATACCACGCCACAGCCACCAGACTAAAAAGAGAGCGGGTTTTCAGCCGGGCGTTGGTGGCACACGCCTTTAATCCCAGCACTCGGGAGGCAGAGGCAGGCGAATTTCTGTGAGTTCGAGGCCAGCCTGGTCTACAAAGTGAGTCCAGGACAGCCAGAGATACACAGAGAAACCCTGTCTCGAAAAACCAAAAAAAAAAAAAAAAAAAGAGAGAGCGGGTTTTCAAAGTCAATACAGAAAGCCCATCAACTATTCGGAGTATTTTCCTGCATCAAAACACAAGCTGGCCGGGCGGTGGTGGCGCACGCCTTTAATCCCAGCACTTGGGAGGCAGAGGCAGGCGGATCTTTGTGAGTTCGAGGCCAGCCTGGTCTACAAAGTGAGTCCAGGACAGCCAAGGATACACAGAGAAACCCTGTCTCGAAAAACCAAAAAAAAAAAAAAAAAAACACAAGCTGACTCCTGCAACTGAAGGTTCCTTCATTCCACACATCAGATATCTGAGCAATGAACAACTGGAACAAGCAACAAAGCAGTAAATCCACAATAGGACCTCTGTTCTTCCCAGAAATGGATTCAATAGTTGGTTAGAAGATGGCTTTAGGGAGAAGAGACCAAGAGAACAAGGGAAATGAGCAACTTGTCTGTGGTCCATGAATTATGCTCATGTGTTTCCCTGAAAGAAAACAGTCACTCCACTAATAGCTACCATTCTTCTTGAAACAGCATAATTGACAAACCTGAGGCAATAGCAGCTTTGCTTTTGATTTTTGTCCTGTAAGTAAACACTTTTCTTTGAACTGCTTAATCCTTGTATGCATGTCAATGTTTTCCTCCCCTCCTCAGACTGGCACTGAAGCATGTGCACTGGCTGTATTTCTGGGAATTATTATTCAATGCAAGTTAAAAACGTGCAGACAAACATTAGGGCACTTCTTTGTTCCGTGTGAACGCCTTCCACTCCAGCCAGATTCAGCCCTTACTGTACCACACAACTCCAGCAATCAACAATCTCAACAATACCCTTCCCTGCAGCTGAAAAAACCTCCAAGGAGTTCACAAAACACTGAAGAACTTCTTCCATCTCAAACTCCACTCTCCATCTCCACAGGGTTGATGAATTATCACTGACAATCCAGGAGCTTCACAGCCAGCCCAGCCTACTTACTAAGTTTCAGGCCAGTGAGGGAACCTGCCTCAAAAAGAAAAAAGAAAGAAAAGAAAGGGTAGATAGTTCCTGAAGAATGACAGCCAAGATTGTCCTCTGGCCTCCACATGCACACGTGAAGGCATGCACACACAAATGGCATTACTAAAAGCTATCGTCTCTTCATCTTATTAGGCAGAGTGCTGCACACTTATTAGACCAAGCACTTACAGGTACTTCAGCTGTATCCAAACACGAAAAGAGCGAAGTTCTCTTTATAGCAGGGAAGTTAAGGTTCATGGAGAAAGCTAATAAAGGATTGTGGAGGGGATGAGGGAAGATGGAAATTCAGGTCTCACTGCAAAGCCTTGCTTGGATCCACACAGTGCTGCACCTCCCGGGTTGCACTCAATTCACACCAAGGGTGACAAAGGAGAGAGCCCAAGTCTCATAAAACCCTCACTGCTGCTTATGAAAGAAAGACAAAGACAAACTAAAGCATATTTCCCAGAGCTGGCCCAAAACCCACAGCACCAACACAGTGTTGTATCTTACATGAGGCTGGATTCGATCGTGCAGAAGAGACATCGGTAACTTGCTCTGTTTCATGACAACTTTGTATGGATCCTTCATAACTTTATCCATTTCCTCTTGAAATTTTTGTAATGATGCCTGCTTGATCACACGAGTGTTTCCTGTTTCAGACAGAGAACAATGCCATTTAATAAGGAAACTGGTTTTGCTTCTGTACTCACTTTCTGACAGGGGAAGGTAAGATGCTGGGTCATTCTCAACCACCCAAGTACCTGTATACCCATCCACTCTTAGAACTCTGCAAACTTAGGAAAAGAGGCAAAGTGTGCCTCTCCTGCACTCACTCAGTAGGAATTCATCCACCAACTCAGACACATAATGGGTTTTAAGTTTTCAGAGCCCAACTTCCTGACTGGTTGAAACCAAAAACTAAACATCACTGAATGGAACTAAGATTTGACAAATGTTTTAGTTCCTGTCAGGCCTGGCAAAAAACTAAAAACTGGAGCCAATCACAGCTGATCAGTTCACACAGAGAAGGAACTCCAAAACTCTTGAGTTAAGAGGGCTCAAAGGGACTACTAAGGTACCCAGACACATACAGGAAGGAAACAACACCTGGAGAACACCAGACCTTTGATGCTGAAGGAGCATTCCTGTCAACAGTAGCAACGCAGACCCAAGAGTCAAGGACTCACCACTTGCCCAGCACTATGCTAAGCACTTCACATGGAATGCTTTTAATATTTATGACAGGGCACCACAGCACCTGTGGGAGATCAGAGGACAACCTGCAGGAGTTGGTTATCCCCTTTCTGCCTTCTACTATGTGCATTCCAGAGATAGAGCTTAGGTGTTAGGCTTGAGGGTAGCCGTCTCCCCCACCCCTTTGAAGACAAAATTTCATGTAGTCTGGGCTAGCCTTGAACTTTTGATTGTCCTGCCTCCAACTCCCAAGTGTTAGCATTATAGGTGTGTCCCACCACAACCATCCTGAGATGGTATTCCTATTTTATAAATTATGAAATTGAGGGACAGAGAGTTAATAACTTGCTTCTAGCCACACACACAACTTGATGCCAAATTCAGATACTCCAGACTTGGAGTCCCAGTACCCAGCTCTATGATAAATAACCCTCCACAGTCTTCTCTGGTATACACACACATCAACATTTCCTTCCTTTTGCAGCAATGGGGATGGACTCTAGGGCTCTACAGATACCAGGCAAGCACTCTCCCCTCAGCTCCCTGATTCTGCCTGTGAACAGATTTTTGATTGTGTTTCAGTTCTTAGGGGGCAGCCCATCAAAAGGCATTAAATACAGTGAGAGGCAGGGGCTACCTGCACCTAGCAGAGGTCAGATGCCAGGCAAACAATGGCCTTCTACAGTGGAAAGCAGAGTTCCCAAAGAATCCCCAATCTCCCTATGACTGGAGAAACTCTCTTCACTCCTTCAAGAACCAACAAAGGACACCCGCCTGCTGCAAAGTAAAGGGAACAGAGCACCTGCAAGGCCGCTTCTTTTACAGCCATCTCTGCAGCCAACTAGAAATAAAGAGACAAACGGTCCAAGGTCTGCAGATGCTTTCATAGGGAAAGCTGTCATCACAAGGGCTCACTGCTCACTTCCAACTAGGAAATGAGCTTTCTTCCGAGGGAACGGTGTGAAGAGCCCACTGCTTTTCTCCTTTTCATGACGGGGGCAATTTCACCCACCAAAGCCTTCCTTTAGCTGTTTCAACATTCAGCACACATTCTGTAGAGTAGATACAGGACGACACTTACCAAACCATTTAATATTGGGCTCTACTCGCGCCACTGTGCCAGAAGCCACACTTGACTGATACTGCAGTGGCTTGATCACTTTACCACGATTGTTCCTAAATTGAGGATATAAGAGATTTGGGTCGACAACAGAAAAAGGCAGCAAGAGCTCAGTCTGCCTTACAGAACATGCTCTCCATCAAAAGGACTATGGGGAATTTGAAGTGATCATGAAGTACAGACTTCAGTAAACCAAAGTCCTTCTACATTTGAGACAGATTGCCCAAAAGCTGCTTAACCTCTTGCAACAGAGCACATAATGATTTCTGCTAAATGAGCAACAAGGCTGATGTTTAAACATCTGTTTACTGTTTACTTAAAAAAAATCACATACTTGGGTTTTTTTGGGTAATTATTTAAAGGCTGGTTTAAATGAATTTTAAGTAGAGGGTGATTTTTTTTGTTTTGTTTTGTTTTTTTGTTTTTTTGAGACAGGGTTTCTCTGAATATCTCTGGCTGTCCTGGACTCGCTTTGTAGACCAGGCTGGCCTTGAACTCACAAAGATCCGCCTGCCTCTGCCTCCCAAGTGCTGGGATTAAAGGCGTGCGCCATCACCGCCCGGCTAGTAGAGGGTGATTTATCCTGGAACTCAAAATTCTAAAACAAACTGCAAAGTGGGCGGGTGACTTAAGACAGGTAAACTTACTGACGCTTGTGTTTTACACACAACTTTTAGAAAAAAAAAATGAATCTAATTACCAAACAAATTAAGAGCAGCTAGCAAAATGCCACTCTTAGTAAGTCCCTGGAGTGGAGGCTGCCTCAGCAGAACTCGAGCTGTGATGAGCATCCCAGTGCCACAGAGCTGAGATCTGCAGTCTGGCTCTGACAGCCGGCTTTCCTGGCGGTTTTCATACGTGTCTCATACACTTTGCACTTGTGCAGACGGACATTTAGCTGGGATTTGACACAACACTGCTGGAGATCAGTGAGTGAGAAATAGCATGGCCACTTGCTGGGAAGTGTTAGGGAGCTACCATTGCTTCACCATCTACAACCCACGCCTTTAACCGTACTGACTGTATCACCATAGCAACACTCCTAGGAGCTGGTATTTGAAAACATCCCACTCTTTTTTTTTTTGGTTTTTTTTTTCGAGACAGGGTTTCTCTGAATATCTCTGGCTGTCCTGGACTCGCTTTGTAGACCAGGCTGGCCTCGAACTCACAAAGATCCGCCTGCCTCTGCCTCCCAAGTGCTGGGATTAAAGGCGTGCGCCACCACCGCCCGGCTAAACATCCCGCTCTTATTTGGAGAAAGTGGGGGTGGGGACAAAGGCTTAACTGTTGGGATTAGTCTTGTTCTCTGTGTCTTCAGATACTGAGTTCTGTGCCCCAAGATCAGGTTGCAGTCTGGACATGGTCATTGTGTTGACCAATGTGATGGAAAGTATCCTCCTCAATAATCTCTGATTGGTTAATAAAAGGGTGGAGCCTATGACTGGGCAGGGGAGATAAGAAGGCAGGACTTCAGATCGAGTGAGGGGTCTCAGGAAGGGACAAGAAAGAGAGGAGAAAGAAGTCACCATTAGAAAGGATAGACCATGAGCACATAGCCAAGAGAAGTTCTGCAGGAGGCCAGGTCAACTATAAAATGTAAGTAATAGGGCATTAACAACTTGGTCTGGTTAGAATAGCTCAGAATCTACCCAGCATAGTGCCATCAGTTTGTGAATTAAAATATGGTGTCTCTGTGTCATTTACTTGGGAGCTAAACAAGCTTGAGTGGGATAGTAATCTCCAGTAGATATTTAGAAGCTAGTCAAGCATAGCAAACCCATATTTAAAAAATTTAATTAAATACTTAACAGGTCTCAGTTTTAAATTTAGGGTATGAAGGAAAGGAAAGGTTGGCTGTGCCCAAATGCTCACCTGCGTTCTTTTTGCCTGTACATATTCAGGCGCCGAATTGTGGCCCGGTCCCTCATGTTCTGGCCTCCAGCTCCTTGCACTCGATCTAGAAATGGATAATAAACCATTTCTTATACAACAACTGTTAAGTACATTCATTGTTTAAAATGTGCCAAACTGCTTACCCAACTAGCCAAGCTAACCTTACCAGAGAATGTTTACTCTCTCCAAAAGCTGCTCCAATAAATGACTATGAGAATGTGGTATGACAAAGCTGGATTCCACCTCTGAACTTCCAAAAAAACTGTGAATGACATGATGCTAATATCACCAGTTTTCTGGCACCAGCACCATGCTGTCTTCACTACCAGCCTCATCTCAATCCACACAATAGTCATATAAAGAGATACGTTATGTCATGCTACAGGCTATGAAACTGAGACACAGTGATCACACTGTCTCAAAGTCACATGGCTGCTAATCGGCAGAGCCTGATTTTTAACACAAGCACTTGATCACATTCTGTACTCTCAACTACAAAGGACATCAATCTAGGTCTCAGTTTAACAAATAAATAAAATGGAACCAAAAACAAACAAGAGCACTGGCTGTTTTTATAGAGTACTAGGGTTCAGTTCCCAATACCCATGTGACAACTGACAACTGTAACTCCATCTCCAGGGAATCTAACACCCTTTTCTTCTTCTGCAGGTATCAGGGACATACAGAGGTGGGGTGTGTGGGTGTGTGTGTGTGTGCAGGCAAACCACAAATACACATACAATAATTTTTTAAAATCTTAACAAACAGTTACAAATTTGGCAAAACTGAAAAGGATGACTACACAGAGCCAAGAATCATCCTGGAGCTAACATGCACTCTCTAGATCCTCTGTCTTTTTTTTTTTTTTTTTTTTTTGGTTTTTTGAGGCAGGGTTTCTCTGAATATCTCTGGCTGTCCTGGACTTGCTTTGTAGACCAGGCTGGCCTTGAACTCACAAAGATCCGCCTGCCTCTTCCTCCCAAGTGCTGGGATTGAAGGCGTGCGCCACCACCGCCCGGCTGATCCTCTGTCTTTTTAATAGTGATGTCTGAGACAGGATCTTACTAGCTACCCTTGACAAGCCTCAAACTCCTAGAGATCAGCCTGCCTCAGTCTCTCGGTACAGGAATTAAAGTAGTGCACTACCAGACCCCTCCCCCGACTTTTTTTTTCCTGGACAAGTTCTCTATGTGTAGCCTAGCTGTCCTGGAACTCTCTCTGTAGAAAAGATGGCCTCAGATTCAGAGATCCACCTGCTTCTGCCTCCTGAGTGCTGGGATTGAAGGCGTGTGCCAGCACATAGAGCTCCAGATCTTTCTTATAAATAAGGACTTCAAGAACCATCCTGAGCAGCAGCATAAACAACCCATAAGACAACTTCACAGCACACTTGAGCACAGTCATCTAGACACTTCCTAACTCAACACTCAGCCGTCTGGGAATCTTATCTTGCCTTGCCCCAGAATGAAGTTACGGTGATAAAGGCCTTCGGACTATCACACATCAGAGCTCTCATGTGGCTTTACACAAACTGACTTTTCAGAATTCTGGTGTTTTCGTTTCTCTCAAGAAAGGATTATGTAAGTGAAAAACTGAGGGGAGTTATGATGAAAGGAACTTTGAGTGCCATTGTAGGAGGAACTGATTGTTTCGGCCATCTGATTTTTTTTTTTTTTTTCTTTTAAGACAAGGTCTCACAATGTAACTCTGGCTGTCCTGGAACTCAGAGATCTACTTGCCTCTGCCTCCCAAGTGCTGAGATTAAAGGTGTGTGCCACCATGTCTAGCTGACATTTCATTTTTAATCCTCAACCACACTCTACATTGGTTACACAAAATCAGTACCCACCTTTAACAAGTTTGATTTGACACTATTATGTGCACTATAATCATGTAGCTCATCTGGTACAATGCTTGCTTAGCATGTGCAAAGTCCTGGGTTTGAACCCTAGTACTGCACAAACCATTGTGGTACAGCCTATAATTCCAGCACTAGAAAGGAGAATTAGAAGTTAAAAGACAACCTTGGCTACAGAGTGGGTCAGAGAGACACATCCAGAGCCTGTCTAAAAATAAATAAAAGAGTGGGCCAGAGTGATGGTTCAGCAGTTAAAAGAACGTGCTGTTCTTGCAGAGGACCTGGGTTTAGGCCCCAGCACCCGCAAGGTGGCTCACAACCATCTATAAGGGTGAACAAGGTGTACAGACATATATGTAGGCAAAACTCATAAAGTAAATATTTTTAAGCCGGGCGGTGGTGGCGCACGCCTTTAATCCCAGCACTTGGGAGGCAGAGGCAGGCGGATCTTTGTGAGTTCGAGGCCAGCCTGGTCTACAAAGCGAGTCCAGGACAGCCAGAGATATTCAGAGAAACCCTGTCTCGAAAAACCAAAAAAAAAAAAAAAAAAAAGTAAATATTTTTAAAAAGGAACTTTTTTTTTTTCAAGCTAGGGTTTTACTGTGTAGCCCCAGCTGTCCTGGAACTCACTCTGTAGACCAGTCTGACCTCAAACTCACTGAGATCTACCGGCCTGTGCCCCCAAGTGCTGGGATTAAAGGTATGAGATACCACCACCTGTCTATTTGTAGTTTTAACTTTCAAGAAATGATGATGTTTTCTAAAAGTTGAGTTAACCTTCACAAATTATGGCTTATAGGACCGATACCTGCAGCTTCTGAGTTTGGAAGCAGTATATCTAGGAACTTCTTTGTGAACTCATAACTAGTTCTCTTGTCCTAGATTTTTAGTAATTCTATTTATTCTTATTTTATGTGTGGGTATCCTGCCCACATGTCTGTGTAACAAATGCACAGTGTCAGTGGAGGCCAGAATGGGGTGTCAGGTCCCTTGGAACTAGAGTTACAGATGGCTGTGGGCACCATGGGTGCTGGGAATCACAGGTGCTCGGCAAGAGCAGTCAGCACTCTTAACCCATGAGCCATCTCTCTAGCCCCTACTACTCTAAATTTTAAGAGAAAACCCAAAATAAAACTAAATCAGTAGAGCCCTCTATTGAGAAGTCCACACACACAGATGGGTATGTAACCTTTTCCTGAATATTTCTTCAAACTAACCCACAAGGCTTCTATCTGTATTTTAAATTTGCTAATAAACTTAATCTCTGCTTAAAAAACAACATCAAACTAATTACCAGCCAATCTTAAGTGTATTTTCCAAATAAATGGTAGTATATGGCTAAGTACTATTATAAAAGATAGCAAAGTAATGCAACAACTTTAAATTTGTGTGTATTCTCACTTAGTATCAGAACACAAACAGTGTGCTTGAGGGCTTTAAAAATCATTCTATGTATGTATGTGGGTAGATGCCTTGACGGTCAGAGGCATCAGATCCCCCTTGGAGTTGGAGTTACAGGCAGTTAAGAGTTGATTAAACTGAGTGCTGGGAATTGAACTCTGGTCCTCTGGTAAGAACATTATGAGTGGTCTCTCTAGCCTCCTTGAGTGGTTTCACTGTTTTTGTTTTTTGAGACAGGGTTTCTCTGTATAATAGCCCTGGCTGTCATGGACTCACTTTGTAGACCAGGCTGTTCTCGAACTCACAGAGATTCCCCCTGCCTCTGCCTTCCAAGAGTTGGGATTAAAGGCATATGCCACCAAGCCTGGCCTCACTGTTTGTTTGTTTTTAACTTATTAAAAACCTAATTATGCAAATTAGAAGAAAAATACTAACCTCAGCTATCCTTGCAGCTTTATGGAGACAAGAGTATATCTACTTTTTCTTTTTTCAATTTGAGACAGCTATGTAGACCAGGCTTATCTGGAACTTACAGAGATCTGCCTGCTCTGCCTTCCTAGTGTGGGAATTAGAGGTAAGCGCCACCAAGACCACCTATGTCTAAACCCTATTTAAACGCAGTTTTGGTAGCTAATTCAAATGCGAGGGGCTCTCGGGCCTGTTTTGTTCACCTTGCAGATGGGAAATTATCGTATCTCAAAAACACCTCTTTTGAGATCATCATATTTACCTGTGGGGGTTGCCTAATATGCATTATCTGATTCCAAGGCTCAATGCTACTACCATTTATCACTCAGGGGGTCAAAGCCAAGGTGGCACGAATGTCATGGTCAAGGGTAAAAAGGCCCCTGGCCGGGTCAACCTACTCCGCTTTGTGTCTTCCGAGTCTATGCCCTGTAGTCCAGGTGGCCTCTAACTCGCGATCCTCCTGCCTCAGCTTTCCGAGTACTGGGATGACAGGCGTGTGCCAGGGCTCCAGGATCCTAGTCCGTTTTCCACTTGCTTTTCTCTCCACCTCGGCCGGAGAGGCTGCAGGGCGGCTAGAGGCTGGCGGGACGCGTCCCCCAGCTTTCGAGCAGGTACCCACACCCCGGGCCCGCCGCACTGGCCGGGCCTTCCTCCCCGAGGGCTCCCGCGGCCTGGTCCCGCCCGGCCCGCCGTACCCGGGTTTGTGCTGGCCGCCGACCGGTTGACGGTGCTCCGTCCTTTGTACTTGGGCTTCACCATCCTGCCGACAATCCCGACACCGCTGAGCTTCCAGGCGCGGTAAACCACTTCAGAACGTCCCAGCCGGGAAATCGACTTAAGAGAAACACGTTGGAGACCCCGATCACGAGCGACGTCACTTCCGCTCGCGCCACGCGGGGCCCCGAGCCACTTCCTGAGAACGCGCGGCGTTTTCCTACAGCTGGCTCGGCCCCGCCTCCGCACTGCTCCCGCCTCCTCCGGGCCTAGCAACCGCCGAGCGTCCCCTCCATAGCAACGGACGTCCGGGTCACCCAGCAGCCCTGGGTTCCTAGTGAGTCCCACTAGAAAGAGAGAAGCCTCTGCTCAGGCCAATGCATGAGGTGATTGGAATTTGCCCTCTGAGCACTTCCAAAAGTGGCCTAGCAACGGCAGGCAAATATCAGAGCAAGTCATCGCCTTCCTTCAAATTTTAGGCTGGAATAGTGCATACATCTAGTGTGCACCAGGCTCTGGGTTCAAGCTTCAGCCTAAAAATAAAAAAAGACCTCTACTCTTCTAATGGCTTACTATCACAAAGAGACAGATTCAAACTCCTTTCCATCCCTACAAAACTTGTGATCTGACTCTGTTTCCTCTGACCTCATTTGTCCCTCCTTCTGACATTTATACTAAATGCTGCTCTGTATAACAACTCTTGAACCACTCTTTTCCTGAATCTGCATAGCTGGTTCCTTCTGGTCATTCCCTGCTCAAATATCACCTGTCTATAGGATTGAAAACACTAGCAAATAAATCAGCATGGTGGCACATATCTGTAATACTAGCACATAAGAGGCAGAGGCGAGAAGATTGATTGCTATGAGTTCCAGGGCAGGACACAATGAAGTTTGAATTTCAGATTAAAAATAAATAAACAGCCGGGCGGTGGTGGCGCACGCCTTTAATCCCAGCACTTGGGAGGCAGAGGCAGGCGGATCTTTGTGAGTTCGAGGCCAGCCTGGTCTACAAAGTGAGTCCAGGACAGCCAAGGATACACAGAGAAACCCTGTCTTGAAAAACCAAAATAAATAAATAAATAAATAAATAAATAAATAAACATACTTTCTAACTTACATTCCAAACATTGTTCAGGATAACTTAAGGAATCTAAGGAAACATGATACACTTGAGAGGCTAAGGCAGGAGGATTGTTGCAAGTTCAAAGCCAGCCTGAATTACATCAATTTTTTTTTCATTGTTTACTTGTCATTTTCAAATTGAACTACTTGCCCTTGATTTATCTGGCAACTTATCCTATTGGTAGAAGTCTTCCCTGATTTATTGATTTAAATGAACCACTTTCTTCCTGTTACCCTGACCCATCATAATTCACGGCACATGCCAACTAGCTGAAATGGAATTATTCACAAGAGCATTGGCTGTTTTCCCAAATCCACATCATAGCCTTCAGGAAAGTGGAAGCCTTGTACATTTATTCACCTCTGTGACAAAGCCGAGTGTGATAGTGTGAGCCTGTAGCCTCCCCATTTGAGAGCCTGAAGCAGAAGGATTGCCATGACTGCAAGGCTAGTCTAGCCTGGGCTACATAGGGAGGTTCAAGCCAGGCTATAGAACAAGACATTACATTTTGTTTGTTTTTCAAGACAGGGACCAGGCTGACCTGGAACTCAGAGATCCACCTGCCTCTGCCTCCAGAGTGCTGGGATTAAAGGCGCGCACCACCACTAGCCTGGTGGTGTTCCACCACATCCTTTGAGACATTATCTTAAAAAGACACACACACACACACACACACACACACACACACACACACACAGAGAGAGAGAGAGAGAGAGAGAGAGAGAGAGAGAGCAAAAATGTCATAAAAGAGAGAGCAAAAATGTCATAAAAGTGCAGTCAAGCATGTAAAGGCCTCTGGGCTTAAAAACACTTTGTACAAGCAACCTGACATAAAATAAAGTCTCACTAAATCTTTCTTGAATAAATAAGAAAGGACAGAGGAAAATGTCTCTTGTCTAAAGCTGAAGGAACACTGCAAAACCCAATGATTTCTGTTTCCAAAATTTCAATCAAGAGCCTTCCCTCTGTTTTGGTACTTCGAGCTATCTGGAAGTGCCTATCTGTGTGCCCTCAAGAAGAACCAGAAAAGTATTGGTTGGATGAGATCCATGAGAAGTGTGGATCCAGGAGTTTGGGTTCATTTTGTCAAAAGAAAACACTTGTTGTAAAGTACTTCAGTTGAGAAAGGCACGGTTGAGTGTTTCTCTGAGTCTAAAACAAACAAACCCCAAAATATTCTTTCTAGAGAAAATGCAGACCATGTCCCAGAGGACAGATGTAAATCCCTTCCCCTTCTTAAACTTTGCTTTTCTTTCCTCAAGGGAAAGTATCAGGAGCCTCAACTCTTCTACGAAAGCCCTACTCCCTAACCTGTGCCTAAGGGGAATATGAGAACCAATCAGAGAAAACTGCACATTCAGTGAGGGGCTGAGAATGGTCCTTCCTGCCATACTCTGTCCCTTTGATCCCCAAATGAGGGTATAAGAGCCTCCTACCAGAGAGATTAGATTAATGTGTTTCTGATGCCTCCATTTGGTGCAAACTAGAATAAACACGAATGGCAAAAATCAGCTCATGAGCTCATGCAGGCTTTGATCAGAGACATAATTTCATTATGAAATTTTGAATCAGGCTGTTGTGAAGTCTTGCCAAAGAGTTTTATTTTCCCAGATGATATGGGGAGTTGCTTCTCTCCTTCTCCTCTACCCTGCTTATGTTGACTGTGCAAGTGTCCCGTCTACTTTTATAGTCTGACCTAGCAACCCTTCAAACAGCATTTGCTGAGCCAGACAGCCACCCACGGTTCTACCAGCAGGTTTGGATCCTGAGGAAGGTGAGATAAGCAAGATAAGCTTGTGTCCCCCTGAATTTTGTCTGTCCCCTTCCCACAGATATAATGCAGTGACTACTTCTTCACTCATTTTCTTTTCCTAATGCAAGGCAACTAGAGGAGGCAAAACATCTCCAGGAGTACAGTTCCTGAGCTTTACAACAGACAGAATGATTTAACTACCCTGAAAGCCTGCAGGGTGACCCTGTGAGTTATGGTATGTGAGCACGTTGCAGACGCAGTTCATAGTGTGCACATGCAGGATTAGCACCTCATCCTCTGCAGTCCTGTTGTTCACAGCCACAGGTCTGTGCGGATGGGGAGAGTCCCCCAGACACCACCTAGACACTGCCTCTTTTCTAAAACAAGCTGGCGCTGTATACTGAACTGATGTTTCACAGGAAGTTGAGAATCCTGACCTTGAGTTCATACTGTCATTGATGTCAGGTGGGTGAACAACAGTTGCTTTTAAAGAGGAATTTTTTCAGTGTGGTCTGAGACCACCAGTATCAAAATCATTTTTCCAGGGAGTGGGATAAAATTGCAGCATCCTGAGCCTCTCCTCAGAGCTTCCCAGTCCCACCTGATTAAAGATAGGGGCTCAAATGTAAAATAATCTACCTTTTAATGAATTTTTTTCCCTCCAGCACCAGGATAATCTGCACACTAGGCAAGTGCTCTGCCACTGAACTACATGCTCATGTCCCAGTTACCCTAGTCATTGCTTCAGTAGTACTGGGACTGACCGTAGAGCCTCATCCATGCATGGCAAACACTCTACTACTAAACTATATTCCCAGCTCCCCTGTGATTCTTGTATACATAGAAGTTTTAATCTTTCTGTTGTTATTGTTTTGTTGATACTGGATCTCATATAGCCCAGTGTGGCCTCAAAGTTGGCACGTAGCTAAGGATGACCTGGAACTTCTGATTTTCGTAGCTAAGGATGACCTAGAACTTCTGATTTTCGTGCCTCTACCTCCCCAGCTCTCAGATCAGAGACATACTACGTACATACCACGCCTGGTTTATGCAGCACTAGAGATCAAAACCCAGGACTTTGTGCTGCTAGTCTAGTCTTCTACCAACAGACTCACTCCTGTGCAGAAGTTTTAGATATGAACATCAAACTCTTCCTGAAAGGTTACCCTGGGGCTCCCTGATGACCTGACCAGAAGATAGCCCCATAAAGACCTGGTTTCCTTTTCACCAATCTTGCATCCTCTCATTTTCTCCAGCAGAGCCAAGGTGGAGAAGGCTGGAGTGGGCTCTATTGCTCTCTGAAAATATGTCTTGGCTCTGCCCCAAGTGTCTGAATTTATGCTGCAGCCCAGGGTCCTTATCCTTTGGCAATTTTACCTCATAAGGCCATTAGCTCTTTTTTTTAACATTTTTTATTTATTTATTATGTATACAGTATTTGTTCTACATATATGCCCGGGCAGATCTCATTGTAGATGGCTGTGAGCCACCATGTGGTTGCTGGGAATTGAACTCAGGACCTTGGGAAGAACAGCCAGTGCTCTTAACCTCTGAGCCACCTCTCCAGCCCATTAGCTCTTTTTTTTTTTTTAAAAGATTTATTTATTATGTATACAGTGTTCTGTCTGCAGGTATATCTGCAGGCCAGAAGAAGGCACCAGATTTCATTGTGGATGGTTGTGAGCCACCATGTGGTTGCTGGGAATTGAACTCATGACCTCTGGAAGAGCAGCCAGTGCTCTTAACCGCTGAGCCATCTCTCCAGCCCCCATTAGCTCTTAATTAGTGCCAGCTTGTTGGCTTACACTTCCCAGTTGAACAGAGACATCTCACTTGTCCTCTTTAGTTCCATCTCCGACAGCAGATTCTTCTCTGCGTGGCAAAAGTCGCACCCTGAGAAGAGTCAGGTGCCACAGGCCTAAAATCCCAGAAGTCAGAAGGCTGAAGCAGGAGTAACAGGGCTGGAGAGATGGCTCAGCGGTTAAGAGCACTGCCTGTAGGATAATTAAGAAATGGAAACTAGAGCCGGGTGTGGTGGCGCACGCCTTTAATCCCAGCACTTGGGAGGCAGAGGCAGGCGGATCTCTGTGAGTTCGAGGCCAGCCTGGTGTACAAAGCAAGTCCAGGACAGCCAGGGCTGTTACACAGAGAAACCCTGTCTCGAAAAACCAAAAAAAAAAAAAAAAGAAAGAAATGGAAACTAATAGTCATGCAAACGTGTCATTTTGTTAGTTACTATGACAGTCTATCAGTTATTTTCTAAGCTACTCAGAAATCAAGTTGCTAAGAGACAAGCAATATTTGCTTATCTAAATATAAGAGATAGATAGGGCATCTTCAAAAACCTCAAGAGATCTGCAGAATATGGCATTCAAAGATGTTTTCTTTCTTTTTTTTTTTTTTTTTGGTTTTTCGAGACAGGGTTTCTCTGAATATCTCTGGCTGTTCTGGACTTGCTTTGTAGACCAGGCTGGCCTCGAACTCACAAAGATCCGCCTGCCTCTGCCTCCCAAGTGCTGGGATTAAAGGCGTGCGCCACCACCGCCCGGCCCAAAGATGTTTTCTTAACTTAAGATTTTTTGATATCGAGACATGTCAGCTTCTGACAGCATCCCCTATTCTACTCCAAGTAGAAGATGAGCATCGAAGAATCTCCAGTGGGAGATGATTGAATTGGTGGTAAGCCTTTCTCTTGGCAAGAAAAACCCCTTGCTTCAACTGTAGACAGACTTCTGTCCAAAAAGGACAAAACTTGGAAGCAGGTAGGTCGACAGCCTAGCTCTGCCAAGACAGGGTAGGTAAGTCCTTCATAATTCCTGCTCTACAATCAATGTCTGTCAGAGAAATGGGGCCAAATGGCTGAAGATTGATGCTGTAATGTATGGAGAGAAAATGGGAACTGTCCAGGCAGCCACTGGTATGTCATTTCTTAGTTTTGGAAGCTGCAGGCCCTGCACTTCCCATATAATCAGATATATTTATCCCTCTCAGGTCTCTGAGCTGGTTGAAGAATAGATAGCTAGAGTCTCATAGTTAAATTTTGAGTTGTTTAGGAATCAAGAGGGTGTTCTGGATCTAAGGAGATATTTTTAAAATTGTGAGGCAAGTTAGTATGAAAGTTGAGTTAGATATAGAACTTTAAACTCATGGAGATGGTTAGATAGTAGAATGTTAAAGTCAGGTGCCAAATACATATGGACTGGACATTGGGAATGTATGCTAAGCCATATAACTCTCATAATTGTGGCATTTTTATTTCTGTTGTTTTGTATTGTATTTATAGTTATAAGAAAAAGAACCATTTGTTCTTTTTCTGTTGGGGGGAAAAAGAAATACCTTAAACTAAAAAAAAAAAAAAAAAAAGG
>CAJQZJ010001750.1:7308798-7320570 GCA_907164525.1 Lophiomys imhausi | reverse complement strand
AGAGAGAGAGAGAGAGAGAGAGAGAGAGAGAGAGAGAGAGAGAGAGAGAGAGCTGGACAGCTTCAGGGGTTTGTTGCTTTGTTTCATCTGTAGAAAACAAACAAAACTGTACTGTATATAATCTGAACAGTTAACCAGAAAATATAAGGCAGAGTGTGTTAAAATGGGGGTTCACTGGTCAAATCACCCTCCATTTCTTTGTTGTTGCTGGTTTTTTGTTTGTTTATTTTGTTTTGTTTTTTTCGAGACAGGGTTTCCCTGAGCCCTGGCTGTCCTGGAATGTGGAGGGGTGTCTTGTATGTCTATTTGTAGCAGTGTCAGTAAAAGCCTATGACTTCTGTCTGGGCAGGGGGAGAAGTGGAAGTCGAAACTTCCTGGGAGAGGAGAAGGGAACTTTGGGAAG
Source organism: Lophiomys imhausi (assembly GCA_907164525.1). NCBI lineage: Eukaryota > Metazoa > Chordata > Mammalia > Rodentia > Muridae > Lophiomys > Lophiomys imhausi. Next base: position 7,320,167 of record CAJQZJ010001750.1, on the reverse strand, counting down.
AAGAAAGAGGAAGGTCTTTTCTCTAGGAGACACTGCAGGAGACAGATGTGACAACATGCCAGGAAGGTATAGCCAGCCACATGGCTGGATGGGGTTAGGTGGTCGGGTTAACTCAGATGAGCTAGTTGAGAGTCTGCCCAGCTAAGGCCTAAGTGATGAAACATTAAAATGTCTTAACATATTTATTTTATTGTCTAAGGTCACCCTGGGTCTTAGGCCTTATCACCAGGAAACATAAGCCACTGGGCCACGGGTCTTCTACATTTTCTACAGTCTCCCTCTACACAGGAATTCACTCTGTAGACCAAGCTGGCCTCAAACTCACAGAGATCCACCTGCCTCTGCTTCTCAAGGGCTGGGATTAAAGGTGTGCACCACCACCACCCGGCTTCTTTTTCTTTTTCTTTTTTTTTTTTTTTTTTTTGGTTTTTCAAGACTGGGTTTCTCTGTGTATCTCTGGCTGTCCTGGACTCACTTTTTAGATCAGGTTGGCCTTGAATTCACAGAGATCCACCTGCTTCTGCCTTCCAAGTGCTGGGATTAAAGGCATGTGCCATCACACCCGGCCATTACAAACAGCTGTGAACTGCCATACAGTACTGGGATTTGAACCCAGGTCCTTTGGAAGAACAGGCAGTGTGCTCTTAACCACAGAGCCATCTTTCCAGCCCTTCTTTTCTTTAAAAAAAAACAAAGATTAGCCGGGCGGTGGTGGCGCACGCCTTTAATCCCAGCACTCGGGAGGCAGAGGCAGGCGGATCTCCGTGAGTTCGAGGCCAGCCTGGTCTACAAAGCGAGTCCAGGACAGCCAAGGATACACAGAGAAACCCTGTCTTGAAAAACAAAAAAAAAATTTTTTTTAATTATTTAATGAGTGTTTAGCGGCATGTATGTATCATGTATATGCAGTGCCCATGGAGAGGAGGGCATCAGATCCCCTGGAACTGCAGTTACAGATGGTTGTGAGCTGCCTGATGTGGCTGCTGGAAACCAAAACCCACTCCTCTGCCAGAGCAGCAAGTGCCCTTAACCAATTGCTGAGCCATACCCCTTACTTCCATTTTCAATTTAGAATGTCCAGGAAGTTTTTATATAAGGACACAGCAAGCTGGCAGGCTGGCTCCCTATGGAAAATGGTGGAGAGAGTTCTCTCTTGGCATCTCTTAAATCTCAGGGTAAGAAGGACTTCAAGCGATACCCAGAGCTGCCCCCCTCTGCCATGCAGCAGGCACCGCCACAAGTATGTGAAAGAGAGGTGGGAAAGAAAGAACTGCAGCCATTTGTGCACTCTGAAGAGAGGTGGAACTGGAGACAGGACAGCAGTGAGGAACAGCCTGATGTGAGAGGCTGCCACCTGAAGATATGATGATGGTCTGGCCATACTGCCACAGATGAGGGCCATGTCCTTGCCCCTAACACAGCAGGGGTTTGTGTGGTTGTCCATGGTTTGTGTTACCACCAAAGGCCATGAGGACATCTGAGATCTGAGCCTGTTGCCTGAGACCATGTTGATGTCAGAGGGCATTTGGCCTAGTCCCTCACCAGGGCATTGGGTCCTAGTGGCATGGGTGCGGGACAGCTGGCAGCCTGACCAACTCAGCTACAACCCAGGCCCAGATCCAGGACTTTGAGATGGTGCACCCCAAATCTATCCCACCTATATGAGCTGCTGGAGCATGTGAAGGGAACCGTCCTGCAGAACCAAAGCTCAGGGATCTCCACAAATGGGGCAACAGCAGAATGTCAGAGAGGAGTCCTGGTGAGGATTCAATATTGGTAGTGTAACAGAAACCAGAAGCCTTGAGCCAGACCAATGACTCATTGCAATGAACATTTGCAAGTGAGAAATGCGGACAAAAGGGTACACTGTGTGACACACTGTGACACACTCCAGCTATTTTTTTTAATTTATATTTAAAAAGAATTTCTTTTGGGGAGAGGTTACAAGGGTGGAAGGCAGATATGGAAGGACTGGGAAATGAGTGGGATTTGGGTGCATGATGTAAAATTCACAAAAAATAAAAAAAAATTATGAGGAAAAAAAAGGTCTTCAAAAAGATCCCTAGATTAAGCTTTGGAATAACAGAGACCTTTAGCTCCTTCCTATTGCTGGCTCCCTGTAGTCCCTAGCTGCTTAAGACAACCCGAGAAGCAGTGTTCTGAGATGCTGTTAACAGCCTTTCATTTTCAGCCTGGTTTAGATAACTCCAAGTCACTGGCTGCATCCTCAGAAATACATCCAGGATGCTTAAGCTTACTGATGTGGGAATTGGAAGTCCACTTCCAAACTGTAAATAATTGTTAAGCTCCCAGGAGGCTGGAGGCCCATATTAAGTCATCTCTCCAGAATCAGTGTGTTTCTTATTATATTTGATATCTATCTGTCCAGTGAGCCTTTTGATTTGTAAGCTGTTAGACTAAATCTTTGTGTAATTTCTCCCCCTCACTGCCTACCTGCCCCTTCTTCCTTAGGAAAACACTTTAAAAAAGGTTTACCACGCCGGGCGGTGGTGGCGCACGCCTTTAATCCCAGCACTTGGGAGGCAGAGGTAGGCGGATCTTTGTGAGTTCGAGGCCAGCCTGGTCTACAAAGTGAGTCCAGGACAGCCAAGGATACACAGAGAAACCCTGTCTCGAAAAACCAAAAAAAAAAAAAAAGGTTTACCAGGCCCCTTGGACTATTTCTAGAAGAATACTGTCACACTGAAGAGTCTGAAAAAGCAACTCTTAAAACCATTGTGTTCCTGGGGAACTCTATCAGATGGCCAGTCTTACCCTTAGGGCAACTTCTGCCCAAGAAGATACAGAGGTTTCCTATGACCTCCTTTATCCTTCTTGCTACCATGTCTGGTCTAGAGTGGGGACAAAACCTTAATTGCAAAGTAGAGATTTATGTCAACGTGTAGAAGAAAAGTGAAGGTAAATAACTTCTCAAGCAGCCAATGAAATAGTGGTCTAGGCCGGGTGTGGTAGCATATGCCTTTTATCCCAGCACTGGAGAGGCAGAGGCATTTCAAGGCCAGCCTTGTCTACAAAGAGAATCCAGGACAGCCAGGACTACACAGAGAAACCCTGTCTTGAAAAACCAAAAAACCAAAACCAAAACCAAAACAAACAAACAAAAACAAAAAAGGGATCCGACTGTGTAAATTTTCATTTATTCCCATGTGTGTGTGTGTGTGGGGGGGGGGTGTTTGCATATGCAGGGCTGAGTGCTTGTGCGCACTGTGGAGAACTCCAGGTTGACATCAGTAGTTTTTCTTTCTTTCTTTTTTTTTTTTTTTTGGTTTTTTGAGACAACTGTCCTGGACTCACTTTGTAGACCAGGCTGGCCTCACAAAGATCCGCCTGCCTCTGCCTCCCAAGTGCTGGGATTAAAGGTGTGCGCCACCATCACCATCACCCAGCAGTAGTTTTTCTTGATCATTCATTGTTTGTTAAGTCTCAGAAATCCTGGCCAAATGGCTAACGGAGGTGCCTATTAACACATCAAAGCCAGCTCTTCCAGCTTTACTCAGTACCTGTGGCTCCTCACAGCACTTCTCACCCCACCCCCTACCCTAAACCTCTCCCTTCCAGGGATTAGATTTCCATTTCCCTGCTCTTTGCCTGATCCCTGTATAACTCAACCATTTTGGCTACCCGAGTTTCTGGCCTCTTGGCCTGGGCTACCTCTCTTGGCAGATTCCTTACCCCTCTCTCCTCTCCTGGTCTGGTTTGGTCTTCTAGCCATATTCAACCTGGACTCTTCTTTCTGCCTTTTTTCTCTCTTACATCTACAATAAAAATCGCCATACTTACCCCAGCACTTGGGAGGCAGAGGCAGAGGCAGGAGGATCACTGTGAGTTCGAGGCCAGCCTGGTCTACAAAGCAAGTCCCGAACAGCCAGGACTGTTACACAGAGCAAATCCTGTCTCAAGAAACAAACAAACAAACAAAAATACTCTATACTTTAGGAGTAGTCTTGTCTTTTTATTTCTTTTCTTTTTTTTTTTCCATTCATTATCTGTCTTACATTTTAAGTCAGGGTCTCTCAATTGAACCCAGAGCTCACCAAAATGATACAGCTAGCCAGCTTGTTCGAGAGATCGCATCTCCACCTTTTGAATGCTGGGATTACAGACAGGCTACCCTGCTGCCTGGCTTTTAATGGATGCCAGGGATATAAACCGTGACCTCACCATTGCAATGAAGGCTCTACATCTCCTGAGTCATCTCCCAAGCCCTTGTATAATTTGTTTTTTGTTTTTTTTTTTTTTTAGACAAGGATTCACTATGTAACCCTGGCTGTCCTAGACCACCTATGTAGACCAGGCTGACCTTGAACTCACAGATATCCACCTGCCTCTGCCTCTCCAGTGCTGGGATTAAAAAGAGTGCGCCACCATGCCTGACCCATGTGTAACTTTTAAAAAACCGGATTAGAAAATGATCGCTCTTTCATCTCTGGGAAGAAAAAAACAAACAAACTATCCTAACACATCTTACAAACCAGGAGGGTAGAGGAACTTTCTAGTTACTTTTAATAAATTTGAAGGGTTAAGAGTTGTCTGTGAGCCGGGCGTTGGTGGCGCACGCCTTTAATCCCAGCACTTGGGAGGCAGAGGCAGGCGGATCTTTGTGAGTTCGAGGCCAGCCTGGTCTACAAAGTGAGTCCAGGACAGCCAGAGATATTCAGAGAAACCCTGTCTCGAAAAACCAAAAAAAAAAAAAAAAAAAAAGAGTTTTCTGTGATCCTAGGATGCCTCTCTACCTGTCCAGGTCCTGGTTCTCAGATTCCTACCAAGACTTTTCCCTCCCACACCATCACAGTCCATAAAAAAAAAAAAAAACAAACAAACAAAAACAAAAACCATGAACTAAATCATTTAGCTTCTTTCCCATCCCAGGGATAAGCAGACTTACAACCCACTGGCCAAATCCCACCCGGTGCCTATTTTTATATGGCCCTAAAGCTAAGAATGGATTTTAGTTTCTTAAACGGTCGAAAAAATCAAAATAAAAATAACATGTTATGACGCATGAAAGTGATATGAAATTCAAATTTCAGGGTTCATAAATAAAGTTTTAGTGGAGCATGGCCACACCATTTGTTTACATATGGCCCTTGGCTGCTTTGGCATTACAAGGGAGAGAAGAATTGCCACAACAGACAACATATGGTCCACAGAGCCTAAAAATATTTTTACTCCCTGGCCCTTCACAAGCTCACTTGCCCATATCCCTATTCAAGGACACTGGTGTGCATTCCAAGTTGACTAGGCATGTACAGGACAGATGATGCAACTGCCATTGTTCACTGAGAGTGTTCCCAGTTCCAATATGCAATACCTTCCCCACCCCCAACCCCACATACATACACACTGCAGGCTGTGGAAATTCAAACCAGACACTCCTGTACAGCTGAGTGGGGCTGACGCTCTCATGGGCCAGCAGAGGGCTCTCTGCAGAAACTTAGATTTCCGGGGGAGGGGCAGAGAGGCTATCTGGAAGCCCAATAGGGTCTATCAGGTCTGTGTGTGTGAGCAGGGACCTGGAGGCAGGAACTGAAGCAAAGGCCATGGAGGAATGTTGCTCATTGCCTTAGTCTCCAGGGCTTGCTTAGCCTACTTTCTTAAGCACCCTAAGACCAGGGTACCACCAGGGGTGGCCCCACCCACAGTGGACTGGACCCTCCCATATCAATCATTAATCAAGAGACTGTCCCCACAGGCCTGCCTGTAGGCCAGTCTGATGGAGAGAGACATTTTCTCAGCTGAAGTTGCTGTTCCCAGATAATTCTAGCTTTCAACCAGTATAGTACCTTTATACTGGACACCAGTGAGTAATGAGAAAAGATGGACAGGACGTGGGGGCAGCAGGCAGTATCTCTGGAAAGCTGGAGATGGAAGGTCAGGTTGCTTTGAGCCCACTGTTCCAATGACCCTTAGTACTGACCCCACCTTCCTGTCCTCCTTTCCTCCTACAAGGGTGAAGGAGTTATCATCTCCAATAACAGGTGATAAAAACAAACAAACAAACCTGAAAACTGTTTTATCCCAGAGAGGTAGCTCAGTCAATAAAATGCTTCCCTTGCAAACATAAGGACCTGAGTTCAATCCCCAGAACCCACATAAAAAACTGGGTGTGGCAGCACATGCTTGTAGTCCCAGCATGGGAAATATGTGGACGAGTGAATACTGGAGGGCCCAGCTTAATTAGCAATGAGAGACCTTGTCTCTCAAAACAAGTGGATGATTCCTGAGGAATAACATCCAAGGTTCTCCTCTACCTTCCATGTGCACACACACACACACACACACACACCTGTGTGCCTTCAAGCCGGGAAGTAGTGGTGCACACCTTTAAATCTCAGAACTCAGGAGGCAGAGGCAGGTGGATCTCAGTGAGTTTGAGACCAGAGAAACCCTATCTCAAAGAGAGAGAGAGAGAGAAGCAAATGGAACCTTATCATTAATTCTCTTTTTTACATTCATCCACTATTTAGTCCATGATACCAGAAGCCAAATGCCCTTGGTCGAATATCCAGGAGACATATTGACAAGGTAAGTCAGGGGCAGAACCTGAAGAGCTTTCAAGTGCACATTTAGAAACATTAATAAGACAAACTTAGGCTTGTGGTGCACAGGACAGTAACATCTCTCCAGAGGAGCAGAAAAGTTCAACTCGGCCGGCGCGGAGAGGTCTCAGAAGGATCAGAGGAGGAGGCCTGTTTGAAAAAAAAAAAAAAAAGAAAACAAATGGTGCAAACAGGAGAAGAAGGGTAAACCATGGAAATCAAAGAGAATGTGTTTGTGAGAAATCGAGACTCCATGCTTGTGGACACTTTGTTGGTTTGGTGGCAGGGAAAGAATTGTAAATATGCGTGGTAGGCAAATACCTCATACAATAAAATATCTTGGGAAAATGAATGTGAGGGCAGGAGAGAAATCAAGCAGTCTATCGGCAAGGATCCTGCCCTTGGGAGAGAGGCCAAGTGTATATTCACAGCAGTCATTGCCAGGGTCTCCAAGCCTCCGGGGCATAGCAGAGGGCTGAGCCAGATTTGCTGTGTGTATTTCAACCTGGCACAGGCAACTTTTATCAGGCAGGGGGGCATGGTCACTCTTCTGTACTAGGAACACAGCCCTTGAGCTGGTGCAGTGAGCTGGGATTCCACCCCAGTGCCCACAGAGAATGGCTCTAGCTTCAGCTGGTTCCAGTGTCCCCACTTGGGAGCTTCTGAGATTTACAGTGAGTCCGGCCACATGAGTCAGGACCAGTCCAGTGCCCTTCAGGAAGAGCAGTCAGAAGTAGGTTCTGACACACGCAGGGACCCTAATCCTCGTGTAGGGCCCTCAGAGACAAATCTAATAAACAGAGATGCTCAGATTCAAATGTCAGGTTCTGGGCTGGGGAAATAGCTGGGTCAGTAAAATGCTTACCTTGCAAAGAGGAGGACCTGAGTCCGGTCACAAGAACCCACTTAAAAAGCCTCGGCATGGTAGCATGCACTTGTAATTCCAGCCCTGGGGAGGCTTTCTAGTAGCCAACCTAACCTACTTTGTGAGTTCCAGGCCAGGGAAGAAACTGTCTGAAAAAGTCAGGTGCATAGTTCCTGAGGAATGACACCAAGGTTGTTCTCTAGCCTCCACACACACTCACATGCACACACACCTACACAAGGGCACACACACACATACATCTGCACACACATGCACACACACATGTACATCTGCACACACATGCACCTGGCCTACACACAAATGTCAGATTTTGTAACAATCACGAGGCTGCTCTACCCTTGGCCTTGATACCACACTATCCCCTTTTCCAATACTGGAGATGAGATGGTACACAACATTGCCCTTGCCCAAATGTCTGTCCTGGTGTGTACCCCATCCCCCAGCAGGCCTGAGGACAGCTGGGCCACAATTCACTGACCCATAACCCCAACCTCCTTCTTTCCCTATGCCTTGCTTGTCCCAGCCCCCAATCTTTAAAAGAATACTTCGCATGGTCTCTGGGGGATGTGACACCCTCGTCATCACTACTTCTGCCAAGTTTGCCTTCCAGGGCTGCTGTCAGAAAGTGCTTCTGCCATCCCTTGAGCCACACCACCTCCCTTGCCAGACTTGGGTCTGGTCTGGCTGCCCCAGCATCACCTGTCTCCTCATCTGTGCCCAGTCTCTGGTTGGCCTCCTCCTGTCTCCATGCCCTGGGGCTGCTGGTTTATTCTTTTTGGAGATGAACTCATTGTTGACTTTAACTCACTTCGATGTTTCCCAGGGAAGCATGCTGGCAGGAGGCCCACCTAGCTCCTTGAAGAAGACAGCCAGGCTAGGGCCAAGATTGGGAGCCAGAGGCAATGGAACCGGCAAATACTTCCCATTTTAAGGACAGGCCTGGCTCAACCTGAACACATTCCAAATACTCAGTCAACAGCCATGGTCCATATGAGATTGGAGAGGGAGCCCCTAGAAACCATCCTTTTGAGGACACAAAACTCAGCTGGAGTAAGCTGCTGGCCTTGTCCATGAATCAGGTTCAACAAATGGGGAAAGTGCATCGCACAATCAATAATCAAAGGCTGGCAGCTTGCTGGGAGCTGGCCCCTGCCCTCTTTCCCACACAGGAGTGGGCCCGGCCAGGAATCCATCTCACCCACCTTCCTGCACCAAGCCCCGGGGAGGGCAGGCGAGGGAGGAACCATTTTTTGCATACTTTCTCTTTCAAAGCACAGCCCTGTTTCACAATTTCCTACTTAAGTTCTGGAAGGCTCTAGGGCATTAACGCAAGCTACCTTCCCCAGCCACAGGCCAGAGTCTCTTATGGTCAGGCACCAACCTGGTAGGCAATGCTTGCTGGAGGTAGGTAGGGAGGGGCTCACAATGCCATTCTCCTGTGCCGCACCAATAAGAACTCATTCCAGACAGAGCAGGTCACTGACTTCACACAGAAGGGCTCTACCACGCCCCCCTGCCGGGGGTTTATCCTTCACTCTCTTGGTTCTTTCTCTGGAGAGCGGGGAAGTAGGCCACACCGGAGCAGGTGCACCCAGCCCTGTTATGGTTGCAACTCAACATCCCCCAAGGCAAGCAGCCTTTAGACCTCCTCCTCCTCCTCTTTAGAATAAGGTTTTTGTTCTTGATCACTTCCACCTGCAGTACAGACCATGCTCCTGCCCTTTCCAATGAATCCATTTAGTCTTGCCAGATAGAACCTGTTCTCAAAACCACCACGAAGGTTTCCACCTCCCATCAGACCCATAGCCAGAGGGGTCTGAGGCAAAAAGCCAGCACCTGGGAGCCTGGCCCTGTGTCAGAGATGTGAAGCAGGGCCTTATTGCTGGCCCTGGCCCTGGCCCTGAATTCTCTCCCAGTCCTCTTAAACCAAACCAGACAAACCAGAGAAGAGGGGGAAATCCCCACTTAAAAAAAAAAATCTAGAAAGCACACAACTTCGTCACCCCAAACAATGGGATGGGAAACACACTAGAGCTGGAGGTGGGAAAGATGGCCAGAAATGTGTTGGTCTGGGAAAGTACATGACCCCATAGAGGAGAGAGCTGACATTTTCCAAACATGCAGGCAAATAAACACATAGAACTATGTGCTTTCACATCTGAACCTGGAACAGGGAGAGGCATCCTGACACAGACAGATGGCCCCGTCCAGCACTTGTTCACCCTCCAAAGCACCAGGTATCATTTCAGGACCATCCATGGCTGTTGCAGCCCTAGGGTTCCAGCCTCAGGTGGGTGTTTTAGGACTGTGAGCAAATAACCATTCCTCACTTTGAAGCCTACATCACCATCCAGCTCAGAAACAGACAAGAATAGGCCCATGGCTCCTTGTATTCACTATGTGTGAGGGTCGCATGCAGAAGTTCACAAGATACCCGGAGGAGACCTACCCCAGACCAGTCATCCTGCAGAGGTGGAGATATTTGCATACTCAGGACTTCCTGGAGCCACAGGCTCCCTCCCTGAGTGGCTCAGATTTCAGGGGCAGCTTCTAGGAATGGGGGATGGAGGAGCTGATAAAGAGAAGCTAAGCCGCCCTCCCCTGAGGACCCCCTTCCCTCTCATTCTGGGTCTTATTTGGGTGTGGTTTTAGGTGGGCTTATGTTGGTGTGGCATATGTGCTTGAATTCCCCAGGGTTGTCTTGTTGTAAGGCTGATTTGAGTTCTTTATATCTATATATGGTCTGAGAGTCTGTGTTTTTAGCAAGTTCCCACGTAATCCCATGATTGCAGGCTAATGGCCACACTTGGAATCACCTAAGTGCAGGGAGATTGAATGATACCAACTAGGACAGCCAAGGCACACTGAGACTGAGGATTGATTTAGAAGGGAGCTAGACCAAGGGAAAGCAATACATAAATGGAGTCAGAGACTAGGATGGGGCTGTAGAAGGACAGGACAGCAGCAACAACAAAAAGGGCCCAAGGAGGCAGTTAAAAGAAACTGTGAGACAAAAACATCTATGGAAAACTGACTAGTATGGAAAGAGTGCCAAAGACAGGGAGAGGAGGCAAGACATACAAAGACAGAAGCCAGAGCTTGCTATGGGCAGCCTGGGACCAGCCATCCCAACACAGGCCCCCAGCCTCAGTTAGCAGTGAAGGGACGGCAGGTCTGGGTGAAATGAGACCTGCAGGGTAGCAGGTGCCAGACCAGAGTCCTAGCTTCCTGTTTGTGAGCTTCCCCATTCATTTTTTTTTTTTTTGGTTTTTTTCAAGACAGGGTTTCTCTGAATATCTCTGGCTGTCCTGGACTCGCTTTGTAGACCAGGCTGGCCTCGAACTCACAAAGATCCGCCTGCCTCTGCCTCCCAAGTGCTGGGATTAAAGGCGTGCGCCACCACCGCCCGGCTAAGCTTCCCCATTCTTATGTCTCCCTCTCCCAGTCCCAGGAGAATACACATCTCTCCCAAACCTATTGCCCATTCACTCCTTTCACCTGTATATTCAACCTTTCCCTTCCCTGGACTCTTTTTTTTTTAAGGTTTATTTTTTTTTTTTATTTTTTTTTTATTATGTATACAGTATTTGCTCTACATATATGCCCGAGCAGATCTCAATGTAGATGGCTGTGAGCCACCATGTGGTTGCTGGGAATTGAACTCAGGACCTTGGGAAGAACAACCAGTGCTCTTAACCTCTGAGCCACCTCTCCAGCCCCTTAAGGTTTATTTTTATGTATATATTCTGTCTGCATGTACACCTTCATTCCTGAAGAGGGCATCCATCCGATCACATTATGTATGGTTGTGAGTCACCATGTGGTTGCTGGGAATTGAACTCAGGACCTTTGGAAGAGCAGCCAGTACTCATAACCGGTGAGCCATCTCTCCAGCCCCCTTCCCTGGACTCTTTTTTTTTTTT
>CAJQZJ010001750.1:7277652-7305668 GCA_907164525.1 Lophiomys imhausi | reverse complement strand
AAAAAAAAAAAAAAACAACTTGAGTATGCAAATCTCTTGTTTCTTTCAATCTTGATTTTTATGAAATCTAAATAAAATTTAAGTTTCTGGCAAAAGTTTTGGCAACAGAATGATATTATATTACACGTGTAAAAATATACACAGAATGTGGAAGACTTAGTTAAAAATACGAAAAGTTTCTCTAATTATCTCTTTTTTGTTTTGTTTTGTTTTATTCGAGACAAGGTTTCTCTGTATCCTTGACTGTCCTGGACTCACTCTGCAGACCAGGCTGGCCTTGAACTCACAGAGATCCACCTGCCTCTGCCTCCCGAGTGCTGGGATTAAAGGTGTGTGCCACCACACCTGGCCATTACAGACAGCTGTGAACTGCCATATGGTGCTGGGATTTGAACCCGGGAAGAACAGCCAGTGCTCTAAACCACTGAGCCATCTCTCCAGCCCCTCTAATAATCTTTTATGTTGGTGATATACTAAAAAGACAGTATGTTGCCTATATTTCTGTAGGTAGCAGATATTGGGTTGAGTACATTGTGACTAATAGGTAATTTGAAGTTCCATGTGGCTCACAGATTTCTACTGGACACACTGCTCTAAAATACCTTTCCTTGCCGGGCGGTGGTGGCACACGCCTTTAATCCCAGCACTTGGGAGGCAGAGGCAGGCGGATCTTTGTGAGTTCGAGGCCAGCCTGGTCTACAAAGCGAGTCCAGGACAGCCAGAGATATTCAGAGAAACCCTGTCTCGAAAAACCAAAAAAAAAAAAAAAATACGTTTCCTTGGTGCAGGCATTCTCTCTGCTTCCTGGAACTACTGAATGAGCAGCCCCACTCTGCCACACCCTTCTGAGCATGACGGACTGATGCCTCAATAACCAGGAATGGAGCCCAGAACATCCTATGATGTCCAGACAACGGGAAGCTGGTGCTTCAGAAAATACGCCACACGAAGTTCGTAGCTACCCCAGGAGCTGCCTATCTGACATCCCTCCCCACAGCTCCTTCTAGAACTCCTTGCCAGCAACCCAAAGGGAAGAAGATGTCTTTTTGATGATATCTCACACACTTTCTTTAGTTTGCTGACTTGCTTTTAAAAATATTTTATGTGTGTGTACTTGTGTTTAGGTACCTGAAGAGGTCAGAAAAGTGTGTCAGCTTCCCCTGGAGAGGGAGTTCCATGCAGTTGTGGTCCACCAGATTTAGGTACTAGGCACCAAACTCAGGTTCTCTCTCTTATTTTTTTTTCCTCAAGACAGTGTTTCTCTGTGTAACAGCTCTGGCTGTCCTGGAACTCACTCTGTTGACCAGGCTGGCCTTGAACTCACAGAGATCTGCCTGCCTCTGCCTCCCAAGTGCTGGGATTAAAGGTGTGCGACACCATCCTCCACCATTACAGGTAGTTTCAAACTGCCATCTGGGTGCTGGGATTTGAACCCACGTCCTCTGGAAGAGCAGCCAGTGCTCTTAACCGCTGAGCCATCTCTTCAGCCCCCGTTAGTGCAGCATTTTTAACTGTTGAACTCAGCATACTAGCCCCTCGCTTGCATCTTATTTGGTTGGTTGTTTGGTTGTTTGAGACCAGACCCCAGGTAGCCAGCCAGCCCCATGGCCTCCTTCTCTGTATGCTGTTGAGGACGACTTTGAACTCTGTTGCTCCTCCCTCTGACTCCCAAGGGCTGGGATTACCAGTGTGAGCACCGTGATAGTCTTGGCCTCTACTTGCTTATTTCTTTTGTGTGGTTCTGAGCATTGCTTTTGTGGTCTTGAGCGTGCCAGCCAGGTGATCTGCTATTGACCTGCAGCCCCAGGTTGCTGGCTTCATAACTAAATCTTTTTTCTGTCTCCCTTCCCACTAAGGATTTAACCTCTAAAAACATTTTTTGGAAGATTTTTAAATATTACATTATTTATTTACTCAGTGTGTGTAGATGTGTGCATGCCCAAGTCTCCTCATGCATATGGAGGTCAGAAGACAACTTTCAAGAGAGTTACTTCTCTCCTTCCACCTTGTGACTCTAAGATCCGCACCAGGTCATTTGGCTTGGTGGCAAGCACCTTCATTGCTTGAGCCCTCTTGCTGGCACAAGACTTTAATCTTTATCTTAAATCCTTCTACTCATTCCTCAGAGCTGGTCTCAAATCTCCGCTGAGAAGCCACCCTGGGATAAAGTCTTTGATTTTTGTTCATCATTTTCCCCCCTTCATTTCCACAAGCTCTGTGTATGTGCCAGAATCTTCCTGTCCTTGACTCCCTCTGTTTGCACTTGGGGTCTTGTTTGCACCTTCACTTGATGAACATCTGTCTCTCCCATCATGCTCTGAGTTTTGTGAGCGCAGGCTGAGTCTGGCTCTCTGTGGAAACCAAGTACTTAGTCCAGAGCCTGGCCTGTCTGTACTTATGTCAGCAGATACCAGATCACACGAAGTCATTCTTGCTGCACCTTTGGCCAGAACAGCCCCCTGACAGTGCACAGACAGCCTGACAATGGTCAGAGAGCCTGCTCTCTTTCCCCCAGGAGTACCCTTTGATATACAGACCCTGACCTCCCAGATGGAAGTCCTCCCTTGATGATGGCCTGGACTTCTTCAGAGAAGTGCTTCTTGATTAGGATGTGTATGCCCACCACCTGAAGCCCGGCTCAGGCACATGCTGTGATACACTAAGTCTGGGATGGCACTTGAGTCTCATTCCCAATAAGCTGCTTGCTGACAAGGCCACAGCTGGCCCACAGACCACATTCTGATGTACAGGAATGCAGAGGGGGCTAGAGAGATGACTCAGCAATTAAGAGAGCTTGTTGCTTTTGCTGAGGACCTGGGTTCGGTTCCCAGCTCCAACATCAGCAGGTCACAGCCTCCTGTATCTTCAGCTTTTGTGTGGCACTGCATGCACGAAGTACACAAACTCACATAGGTACACACACATTCACTTAAGTATTTAAAAACCTTTTTAAAAAACAAAGAGAAGCCAGGCGTGGTGGTGCATGCCTTTAATCCCAGCACTCAGGAGGCAGAGGCAGGCGGATCACTGTGAGTTCGAGGCCAGCCTGGTCTACAAAACGGGTCCAGGACAGCCACAGCTGTTACACAGAGAAACCCTGTCTCGAAAAACCAAAAAAAAAAAAAAAAAAAAAAAAAAGCACGCATACACACACACAGAGAAGCTGGGTATGGTGGCACATGCATTTAATCCCTGAACTTGGCAGGCAGAGGCAGGTGGATCTCTGTGAGTTCAAGGTTAGCCTGGTCTACAAAGTGAGTCCAGGACAGCCAAGACTACCCAGAGAAACCCTCTCTCGAAAAAAAAAAAACAAACCAAACCAAACAAAATGCAAAGAACCTGTTCATCATCCTCCAGGTTTCTCTGAAGTTTTCTTCCTGCCAGAGCTTTTAAATTTGGGTCGTGCCCCTCCTTGCTCCCATGAGTACCCACCAAACCTCACCCCATGAAAATGAATGCTGGTTTTTTTTTTCCTCTTTTTAATTTGAAATAAACCTTTAAGCAGTTTCCAAGTCAGGTCAGCCCCGACATGTGCCACGGATGTGTAATGACTCTCATCTCCAACAATCAAGTCACACAGCTGGGAGTGCCACTCTGGACAGGGGAGAGCACTCTACCCCTTGGCAACTGCTCCAGCTTTGGCTCTAATCTGCCATCCATCTGGCAGATGCTGTCTCGAAAGTTCCTCCAGAAGTTCCACTTCTTGAAGTTTAGGTTCAGATGCTGGGAAAAGTTCTCTCAGATATGTCTTCTAAGAGCATCATATACTGAGTATATAGCTGGGCCACAGAATGGAAGTATCTTCGGTGACCTCAAGAATATGCGTGTGTATTTGTTTGTGTGTGTCGTTTTCAGATGTGGCCATATGTGTGCATGGATGGATGGATGGATAGATGGATGGGTAGATGGATGGAGTATGTGTGGGCTTGCTGTCCCAGATGCTACAATTCCGGAAAGTTCTTGTTATGCAGTACAGCACTGGACTCTTCCACAGGGGTCTGGAGACTGGTCATTGTGCCTAGGTGGGTCCTACTGATGATGTGATTGGCCCTGCTGTCCCTGGCTGTGGCTGCTGCTGCCCTTTGTGTCTTCGAGAGTTGGAGCCTGGCTCCTTGCTGTTCTTCTTGGCCAGATGCCTATTGGCATTCTCTCTTCGGCCCTGGCCCCCCTTCCTCCTCTTCTGCCCTACAACAATTGGATAGTAGGGAAAAATCAAGAAAGGATGTACAGACATTCTGGGTGCCCAAGAATCCTGAGAAGGTCATGGCAAGGAAGCAGGGTGGGAAGGCAATAGGAAGTCACCTCAAAGCCTCCTTAGGCTGCAGCCTCTTCTGGGGATTTTATAGCATGAATACAAGAAACAATGGCCCCTAGAGACTTATTTCCACCTCACTCCCCAGTACACCCCAGACACTCTCCTCTTCAGTGCTTGGACCCCAAAAACCCTAGAGCATTTCCTGGCTGTTCAGTGAGGCTACCAGGACAAGTAGGACAGTCCCCACTCCCTGTCACCCGTCAGACCAGACATGGTGGGTAGCATCTACCTCGTTGCCAACTGCAGATTCTATGGCCTTCTTTGAATGGGTCCAAGTCTCTGGGACTTGGTCCACCTCCAAACTCATCTGCTCTCTGAGGGCCCTTCTAAAATGAACATCCTGAAGAAATGGGATAACTACAGGAATCATGCCTGCAGAAGTTATTCATTCCTGCCACACAGCACCCTGGGGTACTATCCTCATCCTGGATGTGCCCCCAGTTTGTACAGCATGGGAGACCCAGCAGGACACAGATGTAACTGGCTCCCAGGAGGCAGAGGGTGCAGCTCACCCTCGGGACATGGCGTCCTGCGCACTGTACACTTCCGGGTCTCTTTGGTGTCGGAACAGATGGTGTGGTCTCCCCCAGGAGCATGTAACACCCTGCGTGTCCGCTCTTCTGATCCCTTCCGGAAACCGCACAGCTTCCTCTTCTTGGAGCAGGGACCCCACGGGGACCACTCACTCATTTCACATTGTGCTGAAAGGAGGTAAGGTAGGGGGGAGGGAAGCAAAGGGGCCTCCCTGCCCCAGGCCCATCCCTGGCCTATCCCTGGCCCTGAGTACCCCAGGGAACCCTCACCCACCCACCCTCAGTCCAGACCTCAGGTCCAAGTTCATTAGCTCAGAGGCAAAAGGTCACAGAGAAAGAACCCAAAAAGGTGGTAGGAGAAGGTGAGCGTTCTCTTGCCCTCACTCCTTCACTTTGTGTCCATCGACCTCTGGGCCCTCTGCCTCAGGCCTTACCAGGACTGCCACACTCCATGGTGCTGTTGGCTGCTGTGGAGCCCTCAGGACAGGCTGGATAGCAGCGGCCCTTGTGCAAGTACAAGCCCCCTTGACACTTGGTGCAGAAGTTGTGACTGAAGCAGGCCTCACATTGCTCGATCTTGCATTCTGAGGATAGAAACAGAATGGAGTCTAGCCCAGGCCAGGATAGGCACATTGTTCTATCCTGAGCCCAAAAGCCCACCACTCACACCCACTCACAGAGGTCAGCATCTTGGTCTAGAGCTGGAATTCCTGCAGAGGAATCTTTCAAAGGGGAGGTACAAGGAGAGGACACTCAAGTAGCCACTCCTGAGTACTGACTGGGACTCTTGCCAGCAACAGTCAACCAGAACCCAAACGAAGTCTCAGATCCTGCAACTCAGTAAGAGCCCCAAGGGTTTCAGGGGAAGAGGGACCTTCTGGGCTTGGTGGAGACAGACAGGGCTGTTTCAGCATCCCATGGCAGCCCAGAGTCGGGCTAAGAAGAGTAGGACTGAATGGGAGAATGAACCCCCAGGCAGCACCAGTGTAGGACCCTTTCTCACATGGCTGGGCACTCACAGCATCCCAGTGCTGGCTCTCCTCCTGCTCAGAGAAGAAAGAATCTGCCCAGAGGAGTGGGAGCAATCCCAGGGCAAATTCCTCTCCCTGTGCAAATCCAAGTTCCAGGAACCCCTTGGGTTGGACTCCTGGGTCCCTCCCTACCTCTTCTTGCCAGCTCCCTCCTTGGTGGGAGGTGGGCAGAACAGGGCTTGGCTGGGAACAGACAGGCCTCTATCTCCTCTTTTCAGACCTAGGTGGTACTGGCTTCCTCCCCATCTCTGACACCTGAAGCCCCAGCTGCCAGTCCATCAGACACATCCAGGAGTCCCCTCCTCCCTCAGTGTCCTGAGGACCAACAGGGCATCTCCCAGCTCACCTTACCAAACTATCCACCCTCCTCCTCCTGCACTTTTGTCCTGGTGGCTTAATTTCAACTTTGCCTCCCTTCTTCCTTCCTCCCCTCTGCCCACTGCCCCCTCTAGATGCTTAGATTCCTAGGTTTGGTTGCCAGTACAATAAGAAACAAAATAACAATAAACAGCTACCATTTATTGAGTGTCAGACACCTAGAGGTTTATAGGTATGTCTCACAACAACTGGAGGGGGGGAAACTAACACTCCCAATTTAAGGGTGAGCTGTCAGGGGGGCTGAGATACACTCAAGCTCATACAATGAGCTAGTAGCCAAGCTTAGAACTCAGAAGGCTAAACTGGCACCAGGCATTTTCCCTCCACGCCTCCAAGTTATCAGCTTTAAGAAAGAAGAGATGGCCCCTTTTGCCCAGCCTCCCTCTAAAGGCTTTTGTGAGGATCAGTGAGTGATCTGAGAGCTGGAAACGACTTCTACAGTTCAAGGTTATGAACTGAGGGAGGAAATGTTGACGTGGTTCACATGTACTGGTTCACTGGGCGTCCCCCAAAATGTCACAGGGATGGGATGGGGACAGGACAGCATGTGTCTGGTAACACATGGAACTGGCTGGGGTAAAAAAGCAGAGCCAGAAGCCAAGGGGAGTCATAAAAGAGCAGAATGGCCAAACAGGGGCTTCCCTGAAGCCAGGATAGAGCTGACAGGGGGTGACTAGCAGCAGGAACAACAGGTGCCAGGTTTCAGGTCTCAGAAGCATCTCAGTGGCTGCAGTGCACAGGGTGGGCTGGAAGACAGATGGACAGGCTGCGGAAATTGTGTAGGAGGCAGGCGTTGGGAGCCCAGATACAACAACGGGAAGGAGGGGCATCAGTTGGGTTATGGCTAGTGAGGGGGTTGGGCATCACAGTGAGAGACTAGCTTTGGGTCTCTGGCTTGCCAGATGAGTGGCCTGTGGGAACAAAGGTAGGTGCACACATGAAGAGAGGAGGATGGTGGTTCTGGTTCGTACACAGTGGGATTATGGGTGGAGTAGTTAGGAAGATGTCTGCCTGGTAGTTGTATATTTGAATCAAGAGCCTCCTCCTCTTCCCTGCGCCCCCTCAACACTTCTCACTGGCCATCAGCAACTAGTGCAAAGCACAGTCCTCCAGGGTCCAGGGCCTCTCCAGCCGCCCCCACACTCACTGATGCACTTGTTCATGTCGGGGTTGCGGGCATCAAAGTATCCAGGCGGGCAGGATGGCAGGCAGACGCCCACCTGGCGGATGTCGTTCCTCTCCAGCAGAATGAACAGCTTGGGCGAGCACTTGAGGCAACCGTTGACTTCCGAACAGAGCTCACAGCCCTTGGCACAAGCCTGGCTCCCCTCAGCACTGACTGCAGGGTAGAGAAAGGATGAGACGGTGGCTGTAGAGGAGACCCCCGTATTTCCAGGCTCCCACAAGGATGGGATGTGACCCTTTGGTTTCACAAAGGGAATGTGTATCTCAGAAGGCAGGACGAGGCAGACAGCAATCTGTGAGGCTGCCTTAGGCACAAGTCCAGAGCCCCTAACTAGGTAGCTAGTGTAGATATCTAGGTCTGTGCCCCTAACTTCCTGGCTCTAGCACTCCCTGAGCCTGTACACTTGGTCTTTATCCCCAGAGATTAAAATCTGTGCCTTTCTGAAACTTATCCTGAGTCTCCCAGAGGAGGAAACTTCAGCCTCAGGTACCCAAGGGAGCTTTTCAATTGTTGGTAAAGTTTTAAGATCAAGAAGGATCCTGGATTAACTGATTCAAGAAAGACTGAAAGACAACCAGCATAACCTATGCCTAGAAAGATGGTCTCAACTTGAGAGATCTTGCTTCCTAGGAGACATTTGACCAAACTTTCTTTCTTAAAGACTGGGTCCCTTGTAGTTCAAGGTCATTCAGAAAATGACCTTGAACCTCTGGCCTCCTACCTCCACCTCCTGAATGCTGGAGTCCTAAGGAGATGCTACCACACATGGTTTATGAGGTACTGGGGACCAAATCCAGGACCTTGTTCATGTGAGGTATGCACTCCACAGAGTTAAACCCCAAGCTTAGGAACTATTTTAAAAAGACGTATTTTTTACTTTATGTGTTTAAGTGTTTTGCCTGCATGTATATATGTGCACCACATGCATGCCTGGTGCCCTCGGAGATCGGAGGAGGGCCTTGGAGTGTTGTGGGCCATTATGTGGGTGCTGGGAACTGAATGAAGGTCTTCTGCAAGAGCAACAAGTGCTCTTAACTGCTGAGCTATCTCCCCAGTCCCCAGGGATTTTTTAAAAAAATATTTATTTATTACGTATACAGTGTTCTGTCTGCAGGTACGCTTACAGGCCAGAGGAGGGCACCAGATTTCATTATGGATGGTTGGGAGCCACCATGTGGTTGCTGGGAATTGAACTCAGGACCTCTGGAAGAGCAGTCAGTGCTCTTAAGTGCTGAGCCATCTCTCCAGCCCCCTCCAGGGATTTTTTTGATCACTACAACCCAGGAGGCAGAGGCAAGTGGATCTCTGAGTTAGAGGCCAGCCTGGTCTCCAGAGCAAGTTCCAGGACAGCCAGGGCCACAAAGAGAACCCCTGTCTTGAAAAATAAATAAGGAAGTAATGAAGTAATAAATAAATTAATTAATTAATTAAAAGGTAAATCCTTGAACGTCCTTCAGGGTGTGGACCAATCCTGGACAAAAGTACAAAATGTCTCTGATTCTGAGGTTGAAACATCCTGGTTTAAGGGTCGCCTTGAAGGCAGGATGACCTCTCACAGAAGCATGGACTCTCAAGGTTCATTCTGTCCCTTCATTAACCTCACTCAGCCGTCACCTGCTATGTGCCACATGCAGGATGAGCTCAGGGTCAGGCACTGAATAAGCTGAGCCTCTCTGCAGAGGGACAGAACTTCAGCGGGACAGACACCCATCCATACCTGAGTGCTGCTGGTCCCGAGCCACCAACACTGTACTCAAGAGTCCGGGAAAGGTCAGCGTGATGGCTAACGCATGTAATCCCAGCATTCCGGCAGCGGAGGCAAAAGGATTATGAGTTGGAGGCCAGATTAGGGCAAGATAGCAAGAGACTGTCCAAAAAAGTAAAAAAGGAAAAGAAAAGACAAGAGAGAGAAGAGAGTTCTTGAAGGAGGTGCCATGGGGCCCCATCATGGAAGATCAGTAGAAATCTGTCCTTTAGAATTAAGGGTGCTTGAAGGAACAGAACCAGAGAGGGGCAAGGGGACATGTCTTGGCTCCACAATGCTGGGTTACAGATATGTCATCAGGCTCTGCAGCAAGTGATTTTACCTACTGAGCTATCTTGCATGGTCCTGTCTATTTGTTTAACATTTATTTAGTGTGTGTGTGTGTGTGTGTGTGTGTGTGTGTGTGTGTGTGTGTGTAAGCATATGTCACTGTACACGTGAGGAGGTCAGAGGACAACTTTTGGTTCTTTTCTTCCACCCTGTGGGTCCCTGGGATCAGATTATGGTCATGGTTCTGTTTTTAAATTTAAATTTTTTCTATTTTTTAATTTTATTTTTTAAAGTCTTTCTTTTGGAGAGAGTTGTTGTTGTTTTTGAGATAGGGTTTCTCTGAGTAGCCCTGGCTGTCCTTGGACTTGCTCTGTAGACCAGGTTAACTTCGAACTTAGGGATCCACCTGCCTCTGGCTCTGGAGTGCTAGGATTAACCCTGCTCTTATTTATGTCTTTTTTTGGTTTTTTGTTTTTGTTTTTTTCTTTCTTTCTTTTTTTTTTCGAGACAGGGTTTCTCTGTGTAACAGCTCTGGCTGTCCTGGACTCACTTTGTAGACCAGGCTGGCCTCAAACTCACAATGATCCACCTGCCTCTGCCTCCCAAGTGCTGGGATTAAAGGCATGCGCCACCACGCCCAGCTTGTTTTTGTTTTTTTCAAGACAGGGTTTCTCTGTGTATCCTTGGCTGTCCTGGACTCACTTTGTAGACCAGGTTGGCCTTCAACTCACAGAGATCCCGCCTGCCTCTGCCTCCTGAGTGCTGGGATTAAAGGTGTGTGCCACCATGCCCGGCCATTACAGACAGCTGTGAACTGCCATATGGTGCTGGGATTTGAACTCAGGTCCTTTGGAAGAACAGCCAGTGTTCTTAACCGCTGAGCCATCTCTCCAGCCCCTGTTTATGTCTTTTTGAGACAGGGTCTATACTATGAAACCTGACTGCCCCAGGACTTGCTATGTAGAACAGACTGGCCTTGAACTCATAGAGGTCCATGTATCTCTGCTTTCCAAGTGTTAGAACTGAAAGTGTGTACCATCATGTTCAATCCAACATTTTGTTCGTATTTTAAGAAAAGGTTCACTATGTAGCGCAGGCTGGCCCCAAATTCACGGTCCTCTGGCATCAGGCTCTGGTGGCCTAGGATGGCACACATCACCACTTAACAGAATCCTTCCCTGCAAGACCTTTTGCAACCCTGATCACAGGGTTTATCAGAGTAAAGGCTGATGACATTTACTCATGTAGCCCAAGCTACCCTTAAACTAACTCCCTGTGTATCCAAGGCTAGATTGAACTCCAGATCCTTTTTCTACTTCCTGAGTGCGGGGATGACAGGCTTGTGCCACCTCATCCAGCTCTATGAAGCTCTGGGGACTAAACACAGTGCTTTGTACATGTTAGGCAAGCCCTCTACCAATCAAGCTACTTCCCCAGCTTCATTCTTTGGCTTTCAAGATGGTATCTCACACTGTAGCCCAAGCTATCCAGGAACTGCCATGTAGCCAAGGCTTCCTTGGACTTGAAACAATTCCTCTGCCTCTGCCTCCCAAGTGCTGGGATGGCAAGTGTGAACCACCACGCCCATCCCATTACTATTATTCATTCTCCTTTTGACAGATGAGGAGATGAAGAGGTTAAATTACTGGCCAGGATGTGTTCCAGGCACAGGGAACACAGCATATGAAAGACAGATGGAGGCTGCTCGAGGGAGTGTGGAAACCGAGAGCATAGCTCGATGGCTTCTTGAATATGAAATTTGTTTGCACAGAATCAGTGGTACTGAGCTGGTAAAATCAAACATCACTTTCCTTTTGCCTGGTCTGTTCACTGCAGGGGCTGATGCACTCGCTGTAATGCTAACCTGCAACTCTATAGAGTCTTTAGGTCTCTGCTCAGCTGTGTGTCACTTGTGTGGGTCACTTTAGAGGTTAGGGACTGCTTCCACTTCATACAAGGTTCTTTGAGTCACTGACTTGATTCAGTTTGTTTTCAAAATGAATGTACACTCTGGTTTTTTTGCCTTAGTCTTAATGGTTGAGATGGCCCAGGTGTACCGCTGGCAGTCCTTATAGCTTTGTTTGGCTTTGCTCCTATTTTTTCTTTTGTTTTTGTTTTTGGAACTGGGAAATGATGCAAGGCCTTCAAATGCTAAGTAAACACTTTACCGCTGAGCCACATCCCAAACCTTCTTTTCTTTTTACTTTTCTTTCTTTCTTTCTTTCTTTCAGGTTTTGTTTTTTGTTTTTTGAGACAGGGCTTCTCTGGTTAGTACTGGCTATCCTGGACTTGCTCTGTAGACCAGGCTAGTCTCGAACTCACAGAGATCTGCCTCCTGAGTGCTGGGATTAAAGGTGTCCACCACAACACCCAGCACTTTTTACTTTTTACTTTGATATAGGAGCTCACTAAATTGTCCAGGTTAGCCTTGAACTTTCTTTCTTTCTTTTTTTTTTTTTTGTTTTGTTTTTTGAGACACGGTTTCTCTGTGTATCCTTGACTGTCCTGGACTTACTTTGTAGACCAGGCTGGCCTTGAACTCATAGAGATCCACCTGCCTCTGCCTCCTGAGTGCTGGGATTAAAGGAGTGCACCCAGCAATTACAGACAGCTGTGAACTGCCACGTGGGTGCTGGGATTTGAACCTGGGTCCTTTGGAATAACAGTCAATGCTCTTAACCTCCAAGCCATCTCTCCAGCCCCTGAACTTGCTTTCTATTTTGGGCTAGCCTTGCACTTTTTAAGCTTCCTGCCTCAACTCTGAGCCTGATAACGAGATTTCAATATTCATTCTCTCTTCTTAGTCTCTCTGTTAATAATAGATTTGTGCCGGGCTGTGGTGGTGCACGCCTTTAGTCCTAGCACTTGGAAGGCAAAGGCAGGTGAATCTCTGAGTTGGTGACCAGTCTGGTCTACAGAGCAAGTTCCAGGGCAGTCAGGGCTACACAGAGAAATCCTATCTCAAAAACAAACAAACAAGTAAACAGACAGAGAAACCCTATCTCAAAAACAAACAAACAAACAAACAGATTTGCATAGGCCTCCTCATAGTCCCAGTATTTACTGTTCACTCAGTCACACTGCATTTTTCTCAGTTGACACTGGTATTGGCTGAGAAAGTGTGGCACACCCAAGGATCAGTTTAGGAGGAATGTAGTGAGAATGGTAACACAGGAAGCTGAAAGAGAAGCAAGGCCAAACCAGGAAGAACCTCAAATCTTCAGAAGGCATAAAGACACTAGCCCAAAGGCAGCAAGGGAGGCTGACAGGAGCCATGACCAGGACTTTACTTTAGAAGGCTCCCTCAGTACAGTGGACAATGGGCTGCAGAGGAGACAGAGAGGAAGCAGGAAGATGTCCAGGTTAAAACTCCCAAGCAGGGGGGCTGGAAAGATGGCTCAGTGGTTAAGAGCATTGGCTGCTCTTCCAAAGGACCCAGGTTCAAATCCAGCAACCACATGGCACTTCGCAGATGTCTGTAATTGCCAGGTGTGGTGGCACATGCCTTTAATCCCAGCACTTGGGTGGCAGAGGCAGGAGGATCTCTGTGAGTTCGAGGCCAGCCTGGTCTAGAGTCCAGGACAGTCAGAGATACACAGAGGAACCCTGTCTTGAAAAACAAACAAACAAACAAACAAACACCTCCCAAGCAGGGAAGGCAGAGGTCTCACACACCTGCAGTCCTCTCTGGAAGCCAAGACAGGAGGATTCCCAATCTGAAAACTAGAATAGGATACTTAGAACCAGCTTCAAAAAGCAGTCAGCTAGGGTAGGAGTAAGAGCCAGGAAAAGGACAAACAGACCTGCAGATCTTCCAAGACCAGGTGCTGGTTTGCATGTGGTGTGAAGGACAAGTGAAGGCACTTTTGAGATGCTGAACTTGTTTAACAGGGTAATTGTTGACCCTCCATGAGGTCAGAAATCCCAGGAGAAGAACAGGTTTGGGTGGGAAGAAGAGATGGGGCTTAGTGGCCAGTTCCTGTGGGACACTCAGGAGAGGTGGCCATCAGGCAGCAAGGCCTGTGGGTCTGGAGCTCATGAGATGCAGTTTGTTAGTAGATCAACCGTGGAACAGCAAGTGAGACACTGGGCATGGTCAATAAAATTATAATCCCAGCATTTGGGAGGCAGAGGCAGGAAGATCTGGCCCTCAAGGCCTGTGTTTGGCTACACAGCAAATTCTAAGCTAGCCTCAACTAGGCTGCATGAGACCCTGCCTCAAAGAAACCAAAAGCCCAAACAGAACAAAACAACCCACTCCCACATGCATACAAAAAGACAAGTAGGTCTGTGAGATGGTAAATGGGTCTACAGCAATGGAGCCCTGGGGTACACAAACCTGCGGGTTGTGACCTCTTTAGGATGACATATCAGATTACCTGCATAGCAGATATTATTATAATTATATAACTATCATATATATATATATCACATTCATGTATTATATAATCATATGAATGTGATATGATTATATATATACACACAAACATAATATATATTACAATTCATAAAAGTACCAAAATTATAGTTTTGAAATAGTAGCAAAATAATTTTATGGTGGGGGTAACCACAACATAAGGAACCGTATTAAAGAGTTGCAGCATTAGGAAGGTTGAGAACCACTGGGCTTGAGAGTGAGAAGAGAAAGACAGAAAAGGAAGAGGTTAGCCTTAATGAACCTGAGAGACAGGGAAGGATTCTGGAAAAGCATCCTGTATCCCAGGAGCCATGAGAAGAGAGTGCTCCTCAGGAGAAGATAGAACCAACAATGTCCTAGTCAAGTAAGGAATCAGCAGCAGTCACAGTTGGTGACCCCACTGGGGGTGGCTTCAATACAGGAGGTGCAGAAGGTAGAGAGTGGGGAGTAAAAGGGAGGAAGGAATGTGAGGAGCAGTAACAGCATCACTTTCAAGAAGAGTGAGTGTGGAGGAGCTGTGAGTTGTGGTCAGTGGCAGTTAAATCCTCAGCAGTGCAAGGTAGAAGGATGAAGACAGCCATGTCAGCCAGTGTGCTCCACAGAGAAGCAGAGGTAGAGGGATCCTTGGGGAGGTGGGAGCTGGCAGAGTGGGAAAGGAACTGTGTTGAAAGGGGGGAAATCCTAAAGGCCAGGGCTGGGAGGGAGCTGAGCTGTGCAGCCTTGAAACGCACCTACAAGGCTGAACCATTAGTGGTCACTGCCAGTGTGGCCTTGAGGAAGAGGAACCAGCCAAACTCCAGTGAGCTGGAAGGGAGGGCTTCCACAGTGAAGCAGAACACAGGTGTGCGGGAGAGAGCAGCCAGCACTCAGGAGACCAAAGCAGGAAAGCTGCCAGGCACTCTCTCCAGACCCTGGGGTACAGAGGGAGACCCTGTCTCAAAGAAACAAGAGAGGGGAAGAAGAGGAAAACAAGAAGGAGGAAGGGCAAGAAAGAGGGAAAGGGGAAGAGAGGGAAAGAGAGAGGGTGGAGGAAAGGGGAGATATCAAAGCTCAGGGGCAGAGAAGCTGAAGAGATGGAGGGCAGGGTACAGAGGTCGGATGTTGGGGCTGGCTGGGCTAGAGGAGGCCCAGAAGCTGGCATGGAGGCTCTGAGGGTTTGGAAGCTCAGAAGTGGGGACTCAATGATGGGCAGGGGTCAGCTTGGTTGAACCAAAAACTGTGTACCAGGGTGGAACAGGAGCCCCAGGACACACTCAGCTTAGTGAGTGGCAGAGAGGGAACAGACAGCTATGGGAGGGGTTTCCATGGAGGCCGGACTCACACGTGGCAATAAACCTTGAATGGAGGACCCAAGGAAGCTGAGGAAGTGTTTGGGGGAAATACATTAACAAAAGGTTGGGGCTGTAGCTCAGTTCGGTAGAGCGCTTGCCTACCAAGCTGAATGAAGACTGGGGTGCCATCCCTGGCATCACATCAACCAGGTGTGGTAGTGTAGTCTGTCACTCCAATACTCGAGGCAAGAGGATCAGAAGTTTAAGATTTTTTTCAGCAGCCCAGGCTATTTGAGACTGTTTCAAAACAAAAACAGAAACAACAAAAAACCAAACCAAACCATCACCAACAACGAAGCAAAGGAGGAACACAGACTCCTTCACTCCCCAGGCCACTCACTACAGACATAACAGATTCCCAGGACTGCTGGGAGTTGAGTGCTAGGGTACAGTGACAAAGGTCTAGTCAGCAGTAGGGAAGCAGGATTGGCACTGTGACAGCTGCATAGGAAGGGGACATGGCACTCACTGTCTGAGCCAGCTAGCTAGGGGAAGGACACATGCCTTGCAGATGGAACAGCCTGTGCAAAGGCCCTAAGGTGCCGAGTGCCCTAGAATGCCCCTGGAGGGAAGACAACGTTTTTTGTCCCACCAGTGAAGAAGGGGACCAGATAGATCTCCTTCCTGCTGCTTTCTGTGATGACTGGGCCCAGGGCTGCCGGCCTAGCCGGGGAGGCTTCTTGGACTCAGGTTGGGGAAGGGGCTTAGAGATTTTCCACACCAGCTTTTCCCACTTGCCCCTCTTCAGCTTTTGCTGTGGAAGCCTTTGCTTCCCAAGCACATCTAAAGAGAAATTATGTGTATGGATGTTTTGCCTGCATGTTGGACTTTGCACCATGTTTGTGCCTAGTGCTGGAGGAGGCCAGAAGACAGTGTTGGGTCTCCTGGAACTTGAGTTATAGATGGCTGTGAACTGACATATGGGTGCTAGGAATCGAACCTAGGTCCTCTGTAAGGGAAGCCAGTGTTCTTAACCACTAAGCCGTCTCTCCAGATCCCCAAGCCCCCTTTTCTGGTCAGACAGGCAAGGTTGTGCCCGCATCGGCTGGTCCTGCCTCTGGCCTCTGTCAACCCTCGGTAAAATCCATTTGATCTCTAGTTGCAGGCTGGGGATGTGGCTCAGTGGTGGAGGCTTGCCTAGCATGTGTGACACCTAGGTTCAATGCTCAGGAGAGGCATGAAGAGGGCTGCTGTTGCCACGACATCCAACAGCCTCGTTGCCAGCACTGTATCTTTTTTGTTTGTTTTGTTTTGTTTGAGATGGGGGTTTCTCTGTGTAACAGCCCTGGCTGTCCTGGACTCACTTTGTAGACCAGGCTGGCCTTGAACTCACAGAGTTCCACTTGCCTCTGCCTCCTGAGTGCTGGGATTGAAGGAGTGCACCACCATGCGGGGCACATTGTATGGTTTCTAAAAGTAAGATCTATTTTGCGGTGGGCCATAAAGTTTCCCGGAGCTAATCCCACCTACCTCCTTCCTCAACGCAACTCTACACAGTAGCCATTTCCCAAACCACACACTCTTTGATCTTTCATGCCTTAGTCTAAATTAGTCCTTTAGCCTAGAACAGTCTGCAGCCTGCAAAGCCTCAGAGCTACATTCCTCCTCCAGAAAGTCCTCCCTGATCACTTCCCTACAAGTCTGGATAGGGTATTTTCTTGTGGTCGCCTCTCCCCAGCATTTGAATCCATCATGGCTGATGTAGCCTCTTGCTATTTCTGCTGAAATGTCTCCTCCTCCCATTAGAAAGGGCTTGGAAGAGCAGAGTCGGTCTTTTTCTGAATGGGAGCTCAGGGAAGGGTTGAAACGCACAAGAGGTGGAGCTGTCTAGTGGTGTGGGCAAAGACTGGTGAGCGTCCACTGAGTGTGGGGAGCGTGGGGCTGGGCGCCAAGTGGGAACTCAGGTGGGCTAGGTCAATGAGTGAGGCTGTGGGGCTGGTGGCAGGGTTTGTGGGGTGAACTGCAGCCTTGGAACAGCTGGATTCAGTAAGAGAGGTGTAGGGCATGTTGGTGGATACAGGACAGAGGGAGGTGGTGGGTAGAGGACAGAGGAGGCCTGGGGAAGGAATACAGGAAGAGGCAACATGGGCTCTTCTTGGGAGTGAAGATTCCAATTCTAACCCTGGATTCCCTGGACCAGAGGCTGTTTGTTCCATGCTCACTAAGCCCAGCGGGTCGGAAGTCTAACGCAACAGGAAGTACAGTGCAGACCCTCACTGATTCTCACAAAGGCCAGCTTCCCTTCAGCATGCTCCCTTCCCTGCCCCTGCCTTCCAGAGGCTGGCCCAGATCTCCCATGGAAGCCTCTTGGTGGCCTCCCAGCAGCCACAGCTCAAGGGAAGGCAAATCAGACTCCTTAACCTGGCAGGAGGAAAGAGCAGGGCCAGCAGGCCTCTCTGCTCCCCCTGCAGCAGGGATTCCCTAGCTTGGGTGCCACTCTAGACAACCAGGTACAGGGACTCCGGGCCAATGGTTGGGGTCGGCATACCAATGAGTGTGGGTTCCATTCTGATGAGTGTTGGCTTCCTTTGGGACAGAGCCCACCATGGAAGGGGATGGGGGAGGGGGAGAATGCCCTGTATTCCCTGAAGTTTGCTGTCCTCCTGGTTGTATCTACTTCTAGAGCACTCAAGTCCTCCCCAGCTCCTAGGGTTCTTTCAGCCACTGTGCTCCCTACTTTCATGACACTGAGTTGACTAGACTCTTCCCCATCCCATGTGCTTTTCAAGATCTGTCTGCCATAGGCGGGGAGCTCTTTCTTCCTCCTCTTCCTTTCTTTTTAGATAGGGTTTCACTCTTTGTAGTCCAGGTTAGGCTCACTATGTAGCCCAGGCTAGCCTTAAGCTCACAACAATCAACAATACTCCTGCCTCAACCTCCCCTGAGCTAGGGTTACAAACTTGCACCACCATGACTGTATCCACTGCTTTTCAGTACAGTCCCCAATGAGTGCGAAGCGGGCTGAATGAGGGGAGAGGGATGGGCAATGGGAGGAATGCAAGCACCAGAGTAGGAGCAGGCAGTGAGAAGGGGTAGGAAGGGCTCAGGGAAGGAAAGAGAGCTTCCCCTGACCAGGGCCAGCACTGAGGAGAGGGTCCTGCAACCAGATAGGAAAAGGAACTGAGGAAAGGTATGCTAGGTTGTAAAGGTCGGGGGTGAAAGAGGAATTACTGAGATTCATGGACCCAAAAGCAGGTGAGGGAAGAGAGAGGGACTGAAAGGGTCCTCAGGGAGTGGGAGGAGGGCTTCCTGGGGCTTCATGACCCAGGCCAACCCAGGGATGTTCTTTCTTAACTCTGCCACTCCGTGCAGGAAGACCATCTCTCAGACCTCAAGATCAGACACTTCCAAGTTCAAAACACCAAAGGATCAGTTCTCACAAGTGGTTGTTGGTGACTGACATGCGTGAGAGGGACGACAGGCAGGCCAAAAGCCAGAGACACCTCTGTACATGAAGCCTTCCTCCTGAGCTGGCCAATGCCCCCCCATCCCGGCCCCGGAAACCTTCCTTCTTCCCTCCCCCGATGATCAGAAACCACAGCATTAAAATGGTTCTCTCAAACTGAAGTCTGAATGGGACTTTATGCTGTATAAAGGTTGCTTAGAGAGAAAGAAAGAGAGAGAGAAAGAAAGAAAAAGAAAGGCTAGCTGGGCGGTCGGTGGTGGCGCACGCCTTTAATCCCAGCACTTGGGAGGCAGAGGCAGGTGGATCTTTGTGAGTTCGAGGCCAGCCTGGTCTATAAAGTGAGTCCAGGACAGCCAGGGCTACACAGAGAAACCTTGTCTCGAAAAACCAAAAAAAAAAAAAAAAGAAAGGCTGTGGAGGTGGCTCATCAGACAAAAGTGCTTGCTACAGAAGCCTGATCAGGTGACTTTGGATTTCCAGAATCTGTGGACATCTGTGAAATAAACCTGGACCCCAGCACCAAAGCATGTGTAGTCCCAGCACACCTGTGGAGACATTGGGAGAAGACATTCACAGGCCAGCTGTGAGGAGCTAGCCTGGCTCACAACAGTGAAGAGACCCTGTCTCAGACAAGGGGCATGCATGCCCACACATTCGTTATTTTTTAATTATAAAAATACATAAAACATTTTACATGTATATCTAAGGTTGGGGTGGGCATGCCTGAGGCCCTGGTTCAATCCCCAGCACCACAAACAAGCCAGCAGTGTTCTTATGCCTCTATTCCACATCCCCGAGACATCTGGCTGTGCAGGGACATCACAGCCTCACAGAGGTGTTTCAATGTCACCAAGTAACAAGTACCAACCAACAGCACACACTTTCATGCCTGGTGACACCCAGGGCATTGAGTTCTCCCCTTCCTTGCCCTACACTCTGACACCAGTCACTAACACAAGCTTATGTACTCACTGCCCAGGCACTAGCTGTGGCTGGGTCAAAATCGAGCCCATTGAAATTGCTATGTTTGATAGCCATGGCAAGAAGCAGTCTCTACTAAACCCCACGTCAGGGCTTGTGCGTCAGCCCCACTGACTTGAATCCCGATTTGATGGCCACCTGTGTCATTGGGCATGTGACCCTCTATGAGTGAGCAGGATCACTGTGCCAGTCACATGATTGAAGCTGGGCCCTCTCTCCGTCTCACTGCCTGGATGTCTCCCCCTTCCCCCCATTTCGGAAATAAAGGCGACTGATTATAAACCACTAAACCGTATCTGGCCTATGGAGTCCAAAACACTGGCCACAACAGAAGCATGGGGAGGAGCGCAAAGGCCTCGCTGCTGCGCAGGAACCTCACCATCCCTAATTGTTAAGCCAGTGGGTTTCGGCTCCACCAATTCCCTGAGCCTCCCTCCCCAGGCCGAGCGGCTCCTTTGGAGAGCCTTGGCCCTCAGTCTTCTCTGGCTTGCAGGCATCAGTCCCATGAGAAAAGTGAAGCAAGGGGGAACCGGGCAGGACTTCAGAACGACTTCCTGCCTGCATGACAGCCCTTGATGGGGGATGTCGAAAGAGGGACAAGGCCTTGGGAGTGAGAGGCCCCTACCCAACTCTCTGGCAGGGTCACTAGCACACACTGGCCACTCCCGGTACATGATACACCCCCCCCCACCCCCCCACCCCTGTCACTGCGGCTGCTGCGCAGAGGGTGAGGGATGCCTGGGTCAGGCCAGGAGGCTGACAAGTTAACTTTGAACTTTAGCAAACTGTTTTAAAGGACACTGGGCTCATGGAGCTCCACAATGAATAACTGCAAACCTGGCATTAGGGAGACTGAGGCAGGAGGATTGATACAAACTTGAGGCCTACGTAGAGCATTCTGGGCCAAGCAGGGCTACATAGCAAGACTGGGTCTCAAATGAACAGGGAGGGGAAGAATGGAGGGGAAGGAGAAAACTGGATTTGCCATTCTTTCCTTTCTTTCATAAAATATTTATTTTCAATTAAGCATAGGCATTTTTAGTTATGCGTATGGGTATATGCACATGAGTGCCTTCAGAACTCAGAGGCATCATATCTCTTGGAGCTGGAGTTACAGGTGGCTGTGAGCTGCCCATCGTGGGTGCTGGGAAACTGGTAGGAGCGCCACAAACTTTTAACCCATAACCCATCTCTCCATCCTGTCCTTTCTTTTTTAGTTTTGATTTTTTTTCTTTTTGGTTTTTCGAGACAGGGTTTCTCTGTGTAACAGCCTGGCTATCCTGGACTCACTTTGTAGACCAGGCTGGCCTCGAATTCACAGAGATCCGCCTGCCTCTGCCTCCCGAGTGCTGGGATTAAAGGTGTGCGCCACCACCGCCCAGCTAGTTTTGATTTTTAAAACAGAGTTTCTCATTGTAGTCCATCAAACTCTGGCATCAGAGTCATGACAATCCTGTCCCAGCTTTCCACCAAGACCTCAGGCTTTTCTTCTGCTCAGAACTCCTGCGGGAGCACCTTACACAGTAGGGTCATTCCTGTCTCGGGGAGAAGTAAGGCAGCCCTCTCTGAAGGGTGAGCTGGCTTCAGCTCGGGGGATCCCAGAGCCTCATTTAAGTTACTGGAGAAAGTTCCTACCCTCCTCTACTGTGCTGTTCTACTGTCTGTCATCTAGCGAGGAAAGCTGAGTGCAGAGCCCCTGTTCAGAGATTCTCAGTTCAGAGAGGTGCCCTGAATCCCTGAGCAGGAGGGGTGGGGAAATGGGGCATCCAGGGTGGGGACTCTCTTCACCCTTGGAAGCATCACCACCCTACAAAACTGGGATTGGGTCAAAGAACCTCCTAGAGAGGCATTGAGCCAGAAAGCAGTGTCTAAAAAGAAGGAAGGTCAATGGTAAGAGGGTTACAGACCAGTACATCTCAACAAATGAAACCGCCCACAGGATAATCCACAGTCCTCGAAGAAAAGCAGGAACAAGACCAAACAGCCATCACAGAAAAAAGCCACCCTAGTAGGTTCCCCAGTCCCGCCCACATTGAGGCCCCTCTGTGGCTCAGCCCAGTAGGTACTCACTCCGCCTCTGCCTCTTGCCCTTGATCCCCCGGCTGCCCAGGCTGCCCACAGCGAAGTGCGTCCAGCTCAGAACCAGGGCCACCACACACAGCCCAAGCCGCATAGTCACTGGCCAGCCCCGGGCCCCTGGCAGGAGGGGTGGTCTCTCGCTAAAGGCTCTGAGGCTGGGTCAGTGGCAGGAGGCACAGGCCAGGGCTGCAGCCCAAATCCACCATAATCTCAACTGGGATCTGGGGGGATATGGAGCCCGGTTCTCCATCTGCCCAAAGGGAAGTCTTGTCCTGCTTGAAGCCACCTCAGAGGGTCACATGGAAGGTCTTCACACTCCAACAGAGAACTACCCCCAAGATAGACCTGTGGGTAAGGAGAGAGAAGGGTTAAGTCTATGGTGTCTTGGAGCCCCTAATTTACATTTCCTCCCTTCCTTTGGGTTTTCCTACCCTGGACTTTGTAGAACTCAGGAGGTCTGGACACTGCACATTCCCTACCAGGCACCCCAGAAGAAGAAATCTCATTCTCCTGTCTCCAAGCATCCTGTATTTCTAACACTGGGGCCAGCTACCTACCTGAGTAACTATAATACAACGGATACCCAAATCAAATCTGTGCATCCCTGGTTATTTCTCAATAATAGGACCCAGCTGGTCCCAGTCCTGACTAAGATTGTCTAGTTCTAAGTAGAAGTCCTTCTTTAAGTCTACACTACAGACCTCATGATGCTAGGATATCCTGACATTTGAAAAGAGCTCTTTGTCCTCCTAGGAGTGAGTTCCTCAGTTTTCCCTTCACAGTGCTGAGTCACCCAACGTGCCTTTCACCTGTCCCAGCCCAGAAGTTAGAGCAGTGGCCTCTGGCAAGCAGGCAGACTCTGCATGGCCCTCTGGGGTTGGAGGGAGAAAAGGAAGTGAGAGTCCCCCCTCGAACACCCCCCCTTGCCACAGAAACTCTGACACAGCAGGCTCGGCGCGCCTGGCTTTTGTGAGGGGATAAAGACAGTCCCAATGCCCGCCCTGGCCAGAGACACATAGAATGGTGATAATCCCCCAGTCAGGAGAGAGCCAGGGCTCTGGACCCAGTGACCAGGGTGATGGGGGCAGGGGCATCCGTCCCTGCCTGCCTGGCAATGCAGTCTGTCTGAGA
Organism: Lophiomys imhausi; assembly: GCA_907164525.1. NCBI lineage: Eukaryota > Metazoa > Chordata > Mammalia > Rodentia > Muridae > Lophiomys > Lophiomys imhausi. Next base: position 7,282,845 of record CAJQZJ010001750.1, on the reverse strand, counting down.
AGTTGAGCATCTGTGGTTCAGGGTTCAGGAGGAACAACGGGTGAGCGCTTCTTTCCCGCTTGCAACAGAGGCTGGCCCACATGCTACCTATGAAGTGCACACCCACTTAGGCTCACAGGGTGAGCATATGACCTGTTCCCACGGGAGGCTCTGTCACAAGACCAGCTGTCTTTGGACCAGTCGTTTTTTTTTTTGCCTCCTTGACCTCAGGCTCTTCACCTAAGAAATGGGGATTGCTTCTAAGTTGTTTTGGCTTACTAATGAGAAATCTGAGATGCTAGCACGGAGCTTCCAGCCCCCTCTCCTCTTCCCTTCAGCTCCTCTGTGCCCAGTTCACCTCCCTGGCCTCCCAAAGAGGCCCCAGCAGAGCCCACCTGCACTGGAGATAAATCATTACCCCCTGAGGGAGTTCGGTACCTCCCTCCTCCCTCCTCGGCCTGGCCTCTCCCCATGGCTTTGAAGGCCAGACACACTCAAGTGGTTAAGCTGCCTGTGAGAAGTGTTTACATGAGACTGATGGATCCCACCTGGTGCTGGAGCTAGAGCCAGCAGAGATGCCCCCCACCACCCCTGGTGCCCGGTCAGCTGCCACTGCCTATGCACCACCTCCATGGTACTGTATGCCAACACTTCCCAGTCCCTATGTCACACCCCAGCCCCCACAGCCATGGCTATCCAACCAAGTTTACCAAACTGGAGTCCTCAGCCCCAACAGAGTCTCAGAGGCTGGATGTGGTCCCCCATGGTCATGGGTACAGACTTCAGAGTCAAGCTGCCTGGCTTGCAAGGCTAACCCTGTTGAATTAGCTGCGTTACCTTGGGTTACTGGCCTAGAAGCTCTGAGCCTATTTTCTTTTTTTTTTTTTTTGGTTTTTCGAGACAGGGTTTCTCTGAATATCTCTGGCTGTCCTGGACTCGCTTTGTAGACCAGGCTGGCCTCGAACTCACAAAGATCCGCCTGCCTCTGCCTCCCAAGTGCTGGGATTAAAGGCGTGCGCCACCACCGCCCGGCTCTGAGCCTATTTTCTAATCTGCAAGACTCTGGCTTAGATATAGCTTTGGTGCGCACATCCATAATGTGATCAGAACAGGGTGGGCAATAATGGGCTTCCGGTTAACATAGTTATATTCTTCATGAATGAGGTTTCATTGTGTGTGCTGATGTTCCTATAGCCCTGGATAAAGGAATTTAGCATCCTCTGGATCATCTGGGTAACATGCTAAATGTAGAGCCCTGGGCATGCGACTGCCACATTTGCATATGTCTCTGTGGTTGGTGGCCCTGGTCCTGAAGCTGTCACCTCCCAGGAATTCCTGTGTGAGATAGGGTGTTAGGACAGGGCAGCTGTGACCCACCAGGCCTTAAGCCTGAAAACACTGCCTCAAACAAGTCTGGGGTCAAGCCTGGGACTTTGACTTCTGCCTCACTGTATAGGGTTCATCGGTCAGGAGAGATCTCCTGGCTGTCTCTGTACTCTAGGTGGCCACAGAATGGCACCTGGTATAAGGGCAAGGGCTGAGCAGCCCAGCCAATGACAATTCCTTATCGATCCTTCTTATTCTCCACACCTTTTGCATCCTCCTAGCTTCCCCTCTGGCCTGCCCTTGCCACACTCACCAAGTCCCTGGAGTTGGAGTCCCTGCCAGTGAGAACTTCTTCCCAGCCCCCACCAGGACCTCCAGGAAACTGTCTTTGCTCGGCATGTAGAGGAGGGGCAGATGTGGATTTCATTGGCATAGGGGGCACTGACTTTCCCCCTGGAGTGGATGGAATTTCAAATACTTTCGCCATTGTGCGTCTTTATCTCAAACCAAGCAAATGAACTAATAGTTAGTCCACACCAGGGAGGACAAGCAATGGACAGGAGGAAAGCAGTGTGCGTAATGAGCAAGGCAGTCACCCCTATGAAGGTACACATACTGCAGCTGTATGATCTCAGACTGGAAACAATGGCCTGACATGGCCAGGCTATCTGACATTTGCTGGAGCAGCTGCTAAACACAGGGCATGTCTCAGGTCAGAGATTGTAGTGCCAAGCTCCAAAGATTCCTGCCTTTGAGGTTCCCTTTCCCTCTAGCTACTCTGGGTCCCACCTGGTTACTCAAGGGAACACTGGCACTGTGCAGGAGGATGGAGGAGTTAGGAATAGAGGGGCAACTTTTAAATACCCTTTCTTGTTTCTACCACAGTTTCAGATTTACCTTGGGTGTTGAATTGTTATAGTGCCTCCCGAATTCATTTTGGAAGGCTTGTTACACCCCTGTTGTAAAGAGCTATATGTTCAAGGCCCCAGGCATTGGTGGGGGTGAGACAAATCTTGCTGGCAGGGGTAGAATCCCACTTACTGTACATCTCCTCCCACCTGGCAGGGGCTAGACCTTCATTTACTCTACAAACGAAGTCTGGAACAAAGAAAGGTTGGATGACAGAGAAACATGGACCTGTGGAGGCAGGAGATCTTAAAGCTAATGTGTTACCGGGAACTGGGGGCCTGGGCGTCCCAGAGACTGGCCTTTGCAAAGAGCTAAGGAGTTTGGGCCACCACAGCTCTAGGATCTAGGGCCAGTGCAGGTGAAGGGTCTGGGGGCTGTTGAGTTGACCAGAGATTACAAACTGAGGTCATATGGGTGGGGGGGGGAATCCATGCTGATCTAGGGGGACTCAGCAGCGGGTGGAGCTGAGGGCGGGAATTCAGTCTGAGCAGGGGGCTGGAATAACTTTCACCTCTTTGCCTGCAACAACACTGTTAGGATAAATTGGTATTCCGTCAGATGTCGGATACAGACTCAAAAATGTAAACCATGGCTTCTCATTAGCCAACACTCCCATCTCTAGGATCGGCCGAGGAACCCGCTGCCAGGAAGAAGCCGAAGTATTTCGGGGCGGGGGCGGGCTGAGTGCGTGCCTGTGGGACCTGTGGGTATCACAGAGCCGTGACAGGCACGGAGACTATTCCCACCTCGCTGCCCTTAAACCCAGAGCGCGGAAAGAGGCTCTGCTCCGTGAGCCTGAAGCCCTCACGTCCATTCACCACCATTCGTGTTCTCTCTCTCTCTCTCTCTCTCTCTCTCTCTCTCTCTCTCTCAGGCCAACACAGGTGCCTGGGGAGCTGTCCCCATCCCTCCCCTGCCCATGTCCCCAGCATCCCCACGAGCACTGTAAATGCGCAAGATCCTGTCTCCAGAGCCCGGGTCCACCCTGACATCACTGGGTGGCCGCAGCACACATCTCTCCACCAGGCCACAGTGCCTTGTACCACGCCATCAGCCTTGTACCACGTCGGACTGGGAGGAAGGGACCCGGTTGACGCGAACCACACTGAGTCGCGTGGGTCGGGGCTAGGGACTCCAGGTGGGGCTGGGTCACAGCTGGGGTGCGTGGACATTGGAGTGAGTGAGTTGGAGCTGGGGACTAGAGGCGAGTTTGGGTCGCGTGGGTCAGGGTTGGGTCACAGCTGGGTTGCAGCTGGGCTGCGTGGGGGCACGGCTAGGGCGGGAAGGTCGCGGCTGGCGACTCGGGGCGGAGTGCCCGAGGCTGATGTGCGGCGGGATGATGGGATGGGGCCGGGCTCTGCGCTGCCTCCCCGGCTTCGGCTGCGCCCCGACGGGGACCCAGGACCGCGCGCGGGGCGGACGGCGCGGGCCGCGGGACTCACCTGGCGCAGCGGCCGCGGCAGGGCAGCCCGGAGGGGCGAGGGCGCGGCCACTGGGTCCCGCGCTGCCGTCGGCCCCGCGCTCTGCCCGCCGCCCAGTTGCTCAATGCCCTCTCGGCCGCCAGCGCCCCGCCCGGCGCATTGGTGCTGGGGCGGCCCGCGCGGGCCCCGCAGTCCGCCGCCCGGGCTCTGCGCCCCGCGCCCGCCCGGAGAGGGGCCGGTCCCCGGCTCGCACGAGGGAGGGAATCCCCCGGCGCCACCCCCGGCCGGCCCCCCTGCCCGATCCGCAAGAAAAAACGGACTGGAGCGCCGGGCCCCGGACTCCGTAGCCCCCTCCCGCACACCCGGGCTAGGGTCGCGCAGTCTGCACCGTGGCGAGCGAACGCTGAGAGCTCAAGTCGCCTCTCCCCGCCCCGCACCCCCTTTTCTTGGGTTAGGAGCAGGGGCCCAGACGCTTGCCCTCCATCAGTCTTGGAAAAGAGGCAGGTATATAGAATGGCAGGACTTGGTGGCCGGGCCACACCCTTCTTCCCTTCAGGGTCAAACTTTTAGAACATCTGACCAGTTGAGAAGACCCGGGGAAGGAAAGTTTCCTATCAGTCTGCGGCACTGGAATCAGTGTGGGCCATCCCACGATACAGCCTCCATCGCAGCCCCTGCTCTCCCTCATCCATCGCCTGTGTGGCCAGGGCTAAGTTATTTGGCTTCTCTGAGCCTCTCGGTTCTCATCTGTTTTGAGGGTCCCTTGAAATGAAAAATGCGGATTCCCGATTCCGGGCAGGAACTCGGAAGCAATGTTTGTGAGATGACGAAGTAAGGAGGAAGGAAGGGTTACAGACACCTGCACTACCTAGAGAGCGTTGAAGTCAGACCTGGAGGGAAGGAGGGAGCCACAAGTCCGAGGGTGGCAAACAGCTGCGTTCCACCCTCAGTTCAGACTGGAGGGAGAGAAACTCCAACTGCGTCTGCAGTGTGTTCAGTTCCAGCAGAGAGGATGGGCTGACTGGGGGGTGGGGGCCAATAATGAAGACAGGCTGTGGAATCTCCTTAGTGGAGGAGGGAGCCCTGGTAGTTGAACCAGGGCATAGGGTCGCTGGTAGTGATGGGAGGTGGTGGTGCTGGCAAGGATGGAATGGCCCCTGGGGTGTCCCGACTGACCAGATGGCCAGGGAGCAGCAGCAGGGTGGCTAGCCAGAGGAAGTGGAGGCACTGGCTCTCCAATGCCCAGTGTCTGGGCTCATTCTCAGAAGCCTCCCCAAGCTGCTCCAGGGCCCTCCCCGCTCCCACTGCCCCAGCCTCCTGTGTCCGATCAGCCCTTGGCCACGCTCTGCACCTAATCAAACAGCCCCAAATGCCGAAAATGCAATGTTTATTTTATTTTATTTTTTACACACTTGCATAACTCCCTGACCAGCCACGCCAGGCGTTGGGCTTTTGTTTGGTTTTATTTTGTTGCAGAGAGAGAGAGAGAGAGAGAGAGAGAGAGAGAGAGAGAGGGAGGGAGGGAGGGAGGGAGAGAGAGAGAGAGAGAGAGAGAGAG
>CAJQZJ010001750.1:7258535-7277552 GCA_907164525.1 Lophiomys imhausi | reverse complement strand
AGAGAGAGAGAGAGAGAGAGAGAGAGAGAGAGAAGGAGGGAGGGAGGGAGGGAGAGAGAGAGAGAGAGAGAGAGAGAGAGAGAGAGAGAGAGAGAACTCGCAGCCCTAGAAGGCTAAGCTGTCAGTGCTGGGCACAGGCTGAGGTTTCTGGCCTGAGGAAGTCTTTGGGAGTTGAGCAGCTTGACTGTTGCTCCAGAAGGGGTGAGAAAGGGAGGAAGGCCCCTGGATGTGAGGAGATAGGGGGTTAGAGCATATGGAGGCATAGGGAAGACCTTTTCCTATGCATTTAATATATTCCACACACCGTTTTGCAGATGTTCAGTCTGTGGCCTAATTTTCCCACCATAGACTTTCTCTTCCCTTTTTCCTCCCTCTGCCCCTTTCTTTTGCATTTATTTATTTGTTTGTTTATTTATTTATTCATTCATTCATTTAGTGTGTGGAGGGGTGCACACAGGCTCATGGAGGTCAGATTTCATGCGGGTCCTGAGGATGGTACTCAGGTGCTCAGAGTTGGTAGGAAGCCCCTTTACCTGCTGAGCCATCTTGAAGGCTCTTTCTGCCCCTTGCTTATCCATGTGAGTGCCTAGCCTCTAAGATGTCAGGTCGACTGCTCAGACATGCACAACCTATAGAGCAACTGGCCTCTAAACAGATTAGAGTTTCCCCAGCATGGTTCTGCTGCCTCAACACTGACACCCATGGATTCCTCCAGAGGCATCTTCTTCCCCTGCACTTCTCAGCTTCAAAAGGTGCCACATTTGATGCACGCGTCACTGTCACTCATGTTGGCCTGCCGTTGGCCCTGCCTGAGCTTCAAGCAGACAGGACTTGTATCTCACCTGTCCTTCAGACCTCAGCACCACAAAGGGACTCAGAGGCTATTTGATGGCCCAAGTTGTCATGGCAGCCAGGATGGTCCATGCCTCTGTGGTTGTGCAGGCTTAGTCAGGTGATACTTGGGTTGTATGGCTCCTTCTCCAAGCCCTAAGTCATCACCTCATCGGAAAACCAAATCCGTGGAATTGTTGCACATTAACAGATGCCCCCATGCTTCCTGTCACTTTCTCCCTAACAGGGACTGCGCCTGCACTGACTCAAAACAGCTTAGGAGTAGAGATTTCTTAGCTGTCCTGCCAAGAAGACTTGATGTAAGAATGGTGGAGAAGCTCAGCGATCCTGTCTGTCCTTTTCTCTCCCCTTCAGCCCCCCTTGCCAAAAGCCACTGTGGCCTCCCCTAGTGGCTCCATGACTCTATAAACCCCTCTCCTCAGAGTCTCCCCCTTTGCCTGAAGATGCTGGAAAACCTATTATTTCACCTTCCTGGCCAAGGGGGGACCTCAGTTCTCCTTCCCTTCTCCTTCTCTTGGGTGATTTTCCTGCACTGTCCCACAACCTCTTCCAGGCTCAAGGAACATGGGGATACCTGCTTGAAAGGCCTCTTTGTGGAAGGCTCAAGTATCCTCCTCATGACCCACCCTCCTCTCTCTACCCTCTGGCTCTTCTGAGACATTTGAGACATACTTGACCACGCCACTTCTGCCTCCCTTTCCATGACCACCCATCTTGGCCTCACTCAAATGGTTCCTTCCTTGAACTCACAGACCGTAAGAAGCCCAGCCTCCTCCTCTAGTCCTAGCTCCTCACGCCATCCTTGATTAATTGCTCTCTACCTTAGCTTTTGGGACTCATTTTCTCACTGATTTAGAACGCACCAGTTGGCTCTGCTGTCTGGGTGGTAAGCATTGGTGACTTGCTGTCTACACTTTCCCAGAGTCCGTGGTTACAGTCACCTGCTGTCACACCCAGCTCTTTAATGGATGATAGGGATCCAAACTCAGGTCATCATGCTTATTCAGCAAGCATATTACCCACTGGGCTATCTTCCAGGGCCTCTTTTGGTTTCCTTTTGAGGCAGAGACTCACTACGTATCATGTCAGGCTGGCCTTGAATTCATGGCTATCCTTCTGCCTCAGCTTCCCAAGTGCTGCGATGACAGAATCACACCATTACACCTGCCTGATTCTCCTCACTCTGGCTGCTGACTTATTTGCTGGTCTTTTCTTACCTGGGCATCTCAGCTGCCTGCAGCCCCCAGCCAGCCCCAGCATGCCCATTGTTCTGAGGGGTAGGACTGACTGACTGCAGGCTTCTCTTCTTCAACCTCTCAATGCTTGAGACAACAGAGATAGACCAGAGGCTCAGGGGCTGACATATTGTAGGTAAGGGCTCTACCACCTGGGTACTGTCCATACTGCCAGGGATTTTCCATCCCATTTGGAATCCTCCTGTCTCAGTCTCCAGAGTCCTGGCATGTACCTACCACCTTACCCAGCCTGGGCAGATCTGTTTTCCTGCTGGTTGAAGCTCACTAGAGGCTTCCTGCATTCTTTGGCTAGTGAGTGGTCCCTTCCTTGCATCGATTCTGCCCTCACAACTCCGATTTTATAAGAACCCCTGTGACAACACGGGGCCCACCTGAATGGTCTAAGATAAACTCCCCATCAGCGAGATCCTTAACAGCAGCTGTGAGTTCCTCTTGCCATGGATGGGAAAGAGCATGCTTGCAGACTTTGGGGATTTGGATGGAGATGGTTGCGCAGCTCTGCATCCCAGACAACATACTCAGATCCTTCCCCACAGGATCCAGCTGCACTTGGAGTTGAAGCCAAGTTTCCTACCTGACTCATAAATCCTCTGGAGCCTGCCCCTGCTTGCCCACCTTGTTCTCCCTGGCTATCCCTTGACCACACCAGGGCCCATGGTGCCTGATGTAAATTCTCCACATCTTTCTTTCCCCCCTCCTCTTCCTCTCCCTCTTCCTGCTTCTCTCCTTTCCCTTCCTCTTCCTCCCTCTTCCTCTTTCTTTAGGATGTAGCCCAGACTGGCCTGGAACTCTATGAAACCAAAGATAATCTTGAATTTCTGATCCTCCTGAACCCTGCTTCTCTGTGCTGGGAATGGATGTTTGTTTGTGTGAGCTCAGCAACCACTTTACCAACTGGGTTCCAGCCCCAGCCATTAAAGGCTTTCTTCTACTTTGATTTTTCCTCCAAGGTTTGGACACAGCCCACTCCTTGGCATTTGGGGTCTTGTGACACCTGCAGCCTCCTCAGAGGGTCTTTCCTCTATCTCTAGTAGCTCTAGAAGATTGTTTTATGTTGCTTTCTGGAAAGCTCTTCATCTCAGCCTGATATTTTCTTGTACTTTATTTAGTTTGGCAACACTGAGGACCCCAGAGCTTTGCTACATGTTAAGCAAGTGCTTGGCCACTGGTGGACAGCCCTACCATTCTCATTATGTTTTGTTCATTGTCTGCCTCCCCTTGAAGAACATGGGCATCTTCACAGCGGAGTTGGCCTGAGATCACAGCACCAGAACTCAGGGTTTGCTATAGATGTCAATACATCAGTGAGCCTCAGTTTCCTTCTTTGTTCAGTGGTTGTAATGAGACTGTCTCATAAGGCTTCTTTGAGAATGAATAATGGCTACAATTATTACCTGCAAAAAAAAAAAAGAAGAAAGAAAGAAAAGAAAAGGAACCCATTATTGTACCAGGAATTTTATCCTTAAGACGTGTTGCTAGGGCTGGAGAGATGGCTCAGAGGCTAAGAGCACTGGCTGTTCTTCCAAAGGCCCTGAGTTCAATTCCCAGCAACCACATGGTGGCTCACAACCATCTACATTGGGATCTGGTACCGGGCATATGTGTAGAGCAAATACTGTATACATAATAAATAAATAAATAAATGCTAAAAAAAAAAGACGTGTTGCTAGTGTTTTGGTTCAAGGTCACTGGGTGACAAAGGAACTTGTCACCAGTGCTCTGAAGCTGGGTCAAGGTGAAGGAAGTCTGTTCAAAGATTATGGTGGGTAAAGCACTTGAGGGGGGTGGAGCATAGGGGGGGGACATCTGCTTCCCTGAATCATAAAGCTGTTTACTCTTCATCTGTCCCTTGGAGGGGTGCACAGTCCCTAATCCCACCTCTCTCCTTGCACCTTCCTCTGTGAAGACTGACTCCTTCTGTCTGCACATGGCCACTCAGAGTCTTAAATGGCCTGGAACCTCTATGACCAATGGTGGAGCCACCCAAAATCTACTGTCATGGGGGTCCTGGGGCCCATTCCAGAAAGGGAGAGTTCAAGGCCCTGGATGAATTGTCTTGTTCATCTCTAATGAAATCACACGGAAGCAAGATGGTGAAATTATAGGGTATGGGTGGCTACCTGGGCACGTGACCTTAGAAGGGACACACGACTTTAGAAGGGATAGTGATTGGGGACAATTCTGGAGTAATGAAGCTGACAACTCACCTAAGCATGTTCTCTGTCTACTCACCCCAGGACTTCATTGTGCATCAGCATGCCTCTGATGCGTTTTGTCAGACCTGGGTCACTCATTACAACAGCCTTTCAAATAACTTAATGAATGATGCCAGGACTGGAGAGACGGCTCAGTGGGTAAGAACACTTGCCGCACAAGCATGAGGACTTGGGTTTGGATCTCAGCACCCACATAAAAGGTAGGCATGGCTGCATGCCTGTAACCCAAGCAATGTGAGGTTGGAGACAGGAAGGCTAGCTGGCACCAGTCTGCTGAAAACTAGTGAGCTCCAGATTCACTGAGAGACCCTGCCTCCCTCAAGGGAATGGGGCAAGGGTAGTGAGAGAACAGGGCATGTGACATCTCTCTTGGGCCTCCCCACGCATTTGGGTGTGGGCACCTGCACACACATCTGCACACTCCACACAATGTACATATATTATACACGTATATCATATGCACATATGCACACATGATACTAATAATTATTATTTGTTGGGTGAATTTTTCTGAGGAGTCTCTTCCTTTCTTTTGTTTTTGAGACAGGGTGTCACTCTATGTAGTCCTGGCTGGTCTGTAACTTGTTAAATCGAATGGGCTAGCCCCAAACTCATAATAGAGAGTCACCCGTTTTTGCCTCCTGAGTACTGGTATTAAAGGTGTGCATCATCACACCCACCTCAGAGGAATCTATTTCTATTCACTCCAGAGAGAGGAGAACAACAAACTGGAGAAAATTCTGACCAACCCCAGTATGGTGAACCAGGCTTATTGAGGTCACTTAGGACAGCAAGGGTGACTCAGTCAGTGGCATCCCTGTGAAGCCCTCTGCACAGCTTGTAGGCATATCCACCTGAGAGGCACCCTCCCCTTCGGCAGTGGTTTACTACTATAGAGCCTGGATAGAGGCAGTTTTGCCCTCTGAGTTGTGTGAGTTTCTAATGAGTTCCATGAGCCTCCCATGGCTCCCTCTCCATGACAAATGTAATCTCAAGGAAACAGCTAGAAGACAACATTTTGATTGTACATTTATGGGATCTAGTGTGATTACTCAATACACGTCTAAAATATGTTATGATCTCAATAGCTTAAAAAAAATCTCTTGCCTGGTAACTCCCTCTGGCAATACATAATTGTAATTAATGGTTAATTATATCTTCTAACATTAATTACTTATGACTATACATTCTATTCAATTATGTAATTACATGTAACTAGTTTCCAATTAGAACAATTTATGAGTCTTTAGCAAATAGGCAGGAGGGATAGAATCCCCTTTCGCATCCTACTGTGGGAGAGTCATCCCTCCTAGGTAGGCTGCTTGGCAGCGGTTGTCACACATTTGGAGCAGCCTGTCTCAAATGCCATTTTACAAGTGTTCAGCTATGTCATTTCAGATCCCTGGTTTGCTGTTCTAATGGCTTCTCTGGGTGAGGTGCTGGAAGCTGACCATGTTGACATTTATTTCCAGGCTCCCGGTTGCTAGAGGTGCCAGTGGCTTTTCCCCCTAGGGAAAAACAATGCCCAGAGAACATGGTTATTCAGCACAGGCTGTTCTGTGCGGCACCTGCTTCAGTCCTGACCTTTTACACTTACTCTTCCCCTTCTGCTCATGCAGACAGACATGGTGGCCTGGATGTTATTCTCCTCATGCAGCAAGGAGACCCAGAAGATGAGTCCAGCAGCTCCCCTGAAGTAGCAGGGTCACCAATCAGGCTCTGGGGGACTTCTTGCACTGCAGTCCTGTTTTTAAGGCTCCTGAATTATCTCAGATCTTGAGAACAGTGAGGGGAGTGCCTGGTCAGGATAGGGGGACGAATGAAGAAGAGGGACTAGGTTGCCTGTTCTCTGTGTTACCCACAGGGTATTCTCACTAGAGAAAAAAAAATAACTTTGCTCACTAGATTGGCAGAGCTGTGGTCCTGGCTTTAATTTGCGTGTCTCTGGTTATGGAGCAGATGCACGGTCTTATAAACGCCTGGTGCTACTCTGTCATCTTTTCTTGCCTGTGGATTTTGTAATTAACCTACTGGGCTCTGTGTGGTTCCCCCCTGACTTAAGTCGAGTACTGGTGTAAGAGGGAAAGGCTGCTAATTATTTGTTGGTTGTACTAATTTCTACGGTCTCCCCCCACCTGTTATTTTCTTTGTATCTCAGACCACAGTATTTGGTGCACAAGGCGCTTATGTATGTATCCATTGCCCTGGGTAACTGTGAGTTTCAGGGCAGGCAGCATTCAAATCAGATGCTTGCTGTCTTGCAGGTCCTTGACAGGAGCCTGAGAACATGGAGCTTTCCAATGAATGTATTTAGGGCCACACAACAGACAATGTGGTTTGTATGTAGATTCTCTTCTTCCTTCTTAAAATTCGTTTATTTCATTTGTTATTATCACATATGTGTGTGCATGCAGGTGCCACAAGGTAAAAAAATAACTCCATGGAGTTGGTTCTCTCCTACTTCTGTGTGGGAATCACAGTTTGAGCTCAAGTCAGCAGGCTTGCCCAGGAAGTTACCTGCTGAACCATTTTTCCAATCCTGCATCTGGTATTTTCTCAATCTGGCAATGCAGGAAAGCTCTGTGGGTAACCTTCTCACTGGGTTAGTCTCACAGCAATGGCTGAACTTTTCTTTTTTCTAGTCTCTAGGGGAAGAGAGAGAGACAGAAAGAGACTGAGTCAGAGAGAGACTGAGACACACAGACACAGAGAAAGGCAGAGAAGAGAGAAGGAGACCAAACGGCATGGCAGAGGGAGGGTAAAACAAGGAATGGGGGTTGGGGCTGACTGCACTGTGGAAGGCCTTGGATGCCAAGCCAGAGAGCCAGACTCCATCCTGCAAAATGGAGAAAGCTCTGCTTCCCCCACTGAATCTCTGCTTCCGTCAGAAACTAAGAAGCATCTCCTTTCATCTTTAAGGCTCATGACCAGGACACTAAAGCTGTGGGCACAGGAGGTGGCCAAGGATCTCTAGAAGCACTCCCGATCAGCTCTTGTTCTTCACAGAGAAGAGACCCAGGCCATAAGGTACGCTGATTTTCTCAAAGTTACAATGCAATACAGGGCTTCAAACCCAGCATCAGGCCAAGTGTAGTGGTACACTCCTGTAGAGAAGTAGAGAGGATAAGGAGTTTTATGTCATCCTCAACTACACAGCAAAGCTGGACATCAGCCTGGGCTACATGAAGTTGTCTCAAAAAAGGAAACAAAACACACACACACACACACATACATATACATAAACACACATAGATATATTTGTATATATGCGTACATATACATACATACACATACACACATACATGTACATATACATACATACACACATACATCTCCAAGCTCGTTTCCAGTTCTCAGCACAGTGGAATGTGGGCTAACACTATCATTCATTTGCTCACTCCTGTCATTTTTCTGATTGTGTTTCTTTCATTCATTTGTCCAATTCATTTTTCTTAAGTGATTGTTATGCTGTAATCATGAATTCTGTCTGTCCATGGATTAAACAAGTTGCAGATTGAAAATGTTAGGAAAAGCTTGCATCTGTATTGACTCTGTATGTACTTTTTCCTTCTTCTGGCACTTAAAAAATAGAATATAAGCCGGACATGGTGGCACACACCTCTAATCCCAGCACTCAGGAGGCAGAGGCAGGTGGATCTTTGTGAGTTCAAGTCCAGCTGAACTACAGAGTGAGTTCTAGGACAGCCAGGGCTACACAGAGAAACCCTGTCTCGAAAAGGAAAAAAGAAAAAAAAAAGATGGAGAGCAATGGAAAAAGATACCCAATGTAGTCACCTTCCTCTGGCTGGCCTACACATACACACACACACACACACACACACACACACACTCAAACATGAACACACACACACACACAAACATGCACACATGCACACAAAACTTAATGGCAGAATTGGTTTCTTCCCTAGTAGCCCTCAGGAAAGAAAGGCAAGCAATTGACAGCTGGAGCTGTGGCTAGAAGATGCTCCCTTTGAGAGAAACTGCAGTCTATAAGAACCTGAGCTGAGGTGGATAGGCTATCAGCATTTCCTGGGAAGTGACTGGCAGCTGGGATAAGAAGTCACAAGAGGCCAGGGCAAGTAAGAGGGAAGACCCATGTTGAGGACAAAAGGAGTGGGAAGTCCCAGGACCATGACAAATCATCATTGGAGACCCTAGAACAGGTTTCTCAACCTGTGGGTTGCAACCCCTTTGCAGGTCAAATGACTCTTTCACAGGATACATATCAGATATTTTACATTACAATTCATAACAGTAGCAAAATTACAGTTGTGAAATAGCAATGAAAATAATTTTGTGATTGAGGATCACCACAAAATGAGGAACTGTATTCAAGGGTCTCAGCATTAGGAAGCTTGAGAACCCCTGGTGTAGTAAGAGGAGAAAAAGTAGGAGAAGGTGGCAGTGGGTTGGGGGGGGAGGGGGCTCAGGGTGAAAAAGGGAAGGAACAGGAGGAGGAAGAGGGGGAAGAGAAAGTAGAGGAGGAGAAGAGGGAGGAGATGATGGGGTGTGCATTAAGGTGGAGGGGGCAACAATAGACAACCCCAGGAAAGCAGAGTGATCTCAGGGGCCCGAGTAGCCGTAGGGGTTTCCAGTCCAGCAGTGGGGATGTCACATGGGTGGCTGTCAGTGAGAGGCATGTCCCTAGAGACAGCAGCTAGAGTTGGTCTCACCTGGTGTGGCTGAGAGTCCCTGAGCTTTCATTCCAGCCCCTCCTCCTGCCAGTCTTCCCTACATGAGAGTTACCCAGAGACTGGCTGGACAGTTAATGAGGTTCAGGCGCTTCTAGACCTTGACTCTGGAGAGGGGACCAGCAAGGACGCGCCCCACCCCCACCCAGTGGAGCAAGCCCTGTGGCTGTGGAGGTCAGTCTTCTCTAGTGCAGTTCAGGAATGGAGCTCAGGTTCAAAGACAGGGGTGTAGGGGAGGACCAGGATGGACTGTGGAGGTAGGAGTCAGATGGGGCTCCTAGGAGGAGATTCAACAGTCCTTGTATATGTGTCTGAGTATACTGCTATCCATAAGAGTCTGTGTTGGTATGTATGTTTGTGAGTGTTGGTGTGTGTGTGTGTGTGTGTGTGTGTGTGTGCGCGCGCGCGTGCGCACGCGCGCGCGCGTGCACGGATATTTTCTAAAGGAGCCTGTCGTCTCATTTAACCCTAAGTGTGCTGTATCACTCCTGGGTTAGGATTTCTGACTGACATCTAAGACACACTTAACATCAATCCACTTCTGGGCTCACCCAGCTTGTCATCCTGTGTCATCCTCTCCCCTCCCCTCCCCTCCCCCTACACTGCCCCTCTACATCATGCTGAAAGTTGACCTCTCCCAGCTGCTTTGCCCAGCCTCCCTAGGGCTCTGGCTCATTTGTGAAGAGGCAGACCAGGGTCCAGGAAGCCTCAGCAACTGAGGCTCACACGCAAACACGCATGCATTCAACATGTGCACTAGCTAAAATGTGTGCACTCCAGGCATGAATGCTAAACACTCATGCTCCTGAGCACTGGCCTGAGAAAATACAGAAAGATCCAACTAGGGCTCTGTGTAGCCTCAAAACACCTTGTGCTTGTCCTGTGTCCTGGACCCTCTACCTCATATCCAGTCCATCTTTGAGACTGTCAGGATAAATACATTCTGGGCCTGACAGAGGTGCAGGTTTTCACACGGAGGGTGCATACAGGAGCCCTGAGTAACACTGAGACACAAGAGCACAGCAGACTGTGTGTGACCACGAGACATTGTGTGATACTTCCATGGTAAGGCACTAAACATCTCTTTCTCTCTCTGCCTCTCTCTCTCTCTCATACACACACACACACACACACACACACACACACGATATGGTCATCTTGGTCTGCTCCAAAGCATAGTGGACAAAGGGCTCTACAGAGGACAGGCCTAGCTCTGGCTTTGTGTCCTTGCACAAATCACATAACTTTTCTGAGCCTCAGAAGGTCATGAGGAATGTAGACCAGGCTGGCCTCGAACTCACGTAGGTCTGCCTGTCTCTGCATCCTGAGTGCTGGGATTAAAGCAGTGTGCCGCCTCGCCCTAGTTTCAATGTGCGTGCTTGGGTTATAGCAGTGGACCAAACAGAAAAACCTCTGCCTCTGCGGAGTTTGCATTTTGCATTAACTTATTTTGTGCCTCTGTGTACACACAGGTGGCGATCAGAGGACAACTTGTAGGAGTCAATTGTCCCCTTGCACTGTGTGGGTCCAGGGTATCAAACAGGCTGCCAGACTTGGCTGCAAGCATATTTATCTGCTGAGGTATCTTGCTGGCCCAAGAGTTTGCCTTCTAATATGCGCACAGGAGGAGCTCAGGAGGAGCTTACTGTTTACCCCTCCTTCCTGATAGACTCTCCCAAGTGAGAAGCCATGAAGAGGTTTCTCCCCTCTCTTCCCCTCAAGGCCTGGGCTGTAGTCCCAGTACCTCACAGAATTCTCAGATGCATCCCTTCTGGGCTTGGCAGGAAGGGGAAGGGTACCCAGATGCAAACACCGCAGCTGTATACTAGTGAGTAGCTTAGCAGTAGCAAGAGCTGTCCCTGGCCTTGGGGAGGGAGAGGAGAGAGGTTTGTGTCCTGAACACCCCGTTGCCAATCAGGAGGAGTTAAGATGGGAGGTATCAGGCAGACATGCTCCTTCCTCTTCAGACATGGAGGCCAAAGGGCAGCACTTGCTGAGCCTTTTGTGGCCCAGGAGACCCAGTGCAGGAGTTAGCTGAGCCCACCCGGAACATCCTATGCTGTAGAAGTCCGAAGGTGGGCTGGCCGAGTCACCGTGGAAACCACCTGTACTTGATGGGAGCCAGGGAGGTGGGAGGCCATGAAATGGAGGCCTTCCTTCCAGTCCGTGCCCACATCTGAAGGCTGGGATTGGTGGACAAGAGGTGCCGATCTATAAACTCTCTCAATGGAGGAGTCATCCCTTTACTCCTCCAAAAGCCTCTCCTGTCTCCCAGAGCTTTTACATGGAGCCAGTTCCTTAAGACACAGGGTGACGATAATAGACACAGGCAGCTACTTCCCCGCCTGCAGCAAAGCACTCAGCCTGCCTGGAAGGCATGGATCATTGGCTCCCTAATCTGTGGAGTCTACACTCCAGTCTCCACACCTCTCCAGGCCCCATCCAGGTCTTCCAGTGTGAAGGTGTGGGTAAGCAGACAGGTGGGCATGAGTGTGCACTGCAGCAACGTGCTGGGGTGTGAGAGCATGAGGGTGCATGCGCACCCAGAGAGCACCCGTGTGCATTGGCTTGGCTCTCTGTACGGGTGGGTGCTTCTGAGCACACAATGTCTCGTACAGCTGTGTCCCTGTGCTAAGTGTGCCCATAAAGAGTCACAGGAGATCAATGTCCCCAGGGACCCTGGAGCCATTCCAGTCCCCTCCACAGGAGCAAATCTGTGTGAATCGATACAAAGGAAAAGGCAGACATGCCACAGGGATCATTGCTATTCTACCCAGAGACCAGCCCTCATGGCCAGGCACCAACACACAAGGTCTTAAACGGTGCACACCGGCTCCATGAAGTAGGAGAGGTGAGGACCCTCCCGGTTGTAGTGTCTAGGCTGGACCTGGAACTCCATGCAACGTCCGCAGGCACTGTGACCCCCCCCCCCACGGGGCAGGGGATATGCATAAGGCTCAAGGAAGGTACAGGTGTAGGGACACATGAGCCTAGGGTATGGGCAAGCTGACTGAGGCTTAGATGCCCTGGTGGGCTCAACAGCAGCAGGGAAGGTGGGTGTGGAGGCTGGACCTTGAGGGCATAGGCCCGGCAGTCCGTGGGAGAGACGGGGAGGGGATGTAGGAGTCGGTGCATGTGAGAGAGGCTGTGTGAAGTGCAGAGACTTTTTCCTTGTTTCTTTCTCTTCTGACTTCAACCAGGAACAGATGTGCGAGGGGGCTGACGAATTGGAAACATCTGTAACAACTGTCCGAGCTGAAGTGTAATAAATAGGTCTTTCATCACATTCCCTGTAAGGGGGTCGCTGGGGACAGGATCAGGGGAGCACTGAAAGGGTTTGGCCGTGGCTAGTGGCCTGAGGAGGGGTGAGTAGAAGGACAGACAGACTGGCTTCTGAAAGTAGTAAGACAGAGAGGCTCCTGGCCTCTCCCTGCAGATGCAGCCTCGGTTTTCCTCACTGTGCAGTGGGTTGGGCATTCATCCGAGGTCTGAGACTGGACACCCAAGTCTCAGACCTCAAGGACAAGCCAGGAGGCAGTTCTCACCTGACATAGGCTGAGAGTTAGCCAGACCACGGGACTCAGAATAAGCCACCCCACCCCCCACCCCTTGGCCTTGCCTCTTCCTGAGCCTGGCCTCAGTACTCCCTGTAATGGTCTCCAGAGGTCTTAGCCCCTGGAACTGACACCAATCAAGTTTTCTGAAGAAAGGCACACTGTCCCTTGCAGCTAGGATGTTGGGTAGCATGGAGCTAGTAGGGACCTGGAGACCAGAGTTCACCAGTGTGGACATGGGTATGCTGAGAACCTTGTTGCAAACTTCATAGCTGGCTTTGCCTGGGTCTTTGTTTAGTGGAGCAAAGACACATTCCCCTGAGAACCCTGAAGCTGGAGAAGGGACAAAGGTTGTTTGCCACTGACCAACAGTCGGTGACCTGGGTCACCTAAGCCAGCTGCTGTGCCGCAGCTGCTCTGAGAGGCAGGTGTAGGCTACCCTCACCTCACAACATTGCTATAAAGGTGCACACTTGTGTGTGTGTGTGTGCAAACACATGTGCCAGTGTGTGTGCCTGGGTGTGGGGAGTGAATTGTTGTCAGTTAAGTACCTGCCATGCAAGCATGAAGGCCCAAGTTTGTATTTCCAGAACCCACATAAAAGTCTGGGTCAGTGGCTCGGAACTAGAACTCTGGTGCTGGGAGGGTAGAGGTGGAGGAAGATTCCTGGGAGTTGGTGGCCAGCTAGCCTAGCCAAAATGGCAGTTAACTCCAGGTTCAATTCAGGGATCCCGACACAAAAAATAAGAGATAGCAGCTGAGGAAGACGTTCAATGTCAACCTCCACATGCACATCCACTTACATGCACACACATTCACGGATACATGCACACACTCATACACATGCACACACATTCACAGACACATGCACACACTCATACACATGCACATACAAATACTGCATGCTTGGAAATTCAAGTTGAACCACAGAGACCAGAAAGTAACCAACACTGGATTCTACAAATGTACCTAAGACCTCAGTCGGCTCCACGTGGGCCTGACTCTGAGTTCGACACAGGGGACCCCAGGCCTTTATACTTGCTGTCTCTCTGTCTGAAATGTCCCCTTCCCAATCTTCCCCTGGCAGTTTCTGCATACCCTCTGGTTTCTGTCTTCTGCGGCCCTGCCCTAAGCCACTGCCCAGTCTAGGATCCCCTGCTCGTACTCCTCTAAACACCCCAAAACTCTACCTTTCTCCCCACAAAGGTCATCACATGCTTTGGTGAGCACTCCATCATGGATAACACCCACTCCATCAAATGCCTCCAAGACTTTGAACTTGATGGGGGCAGACATAACATCTTCCTCTTCTCTGGCGATGGCTGCCATAACTGTCTGGGTCTGGTGTGGGCCCTCTTACTCTTTTAAGCTAACATGTGGCATTTGTTTGTGCAAGGTGTGTTCTGTGAGCTTTACACTTCGTAACTCAATCAACTCTAACTACCATTCAAGGAAAAGCCTGTCAGCCATACTTGAAAAAAGACAAATAATGGCTGAACAAATGAGTGCGCGAATGATTCTCACTGTCTAGTGAAGGTGATGACAGGTCATTGTTACTCTGGTGCTGCCCGGAAGCCTCAGGAGCCTTGAGAAAACTCTGCCTTGGAAGGAATGAAGGGCAGGTTGATGCAGCCCTTGCAACCTAAAGCCAGGTCTCAGACTCCTGTCAGGCAGGACCTGTTCTGTTCATTTTCGGTTGATTGCTCTGTACCATAGGTTCTGAATCAGAGCCTCGGGACTGAGTGTCTCCCTTGCTTCCTCTCTCTTCTATCCTTCAAATCCCATGCAGGCCCCATGCAGATGCCACTCTAGCCTATGGGCTCAGAGCAGCCTTGCTGGGGTTTGCTTGGACCCCTCTTTTTGCTGAGGGCATCATGGGGACAAAGCACTTGCCCCGCCTTCTTCGGTTTAAGCAAACAAACAGACCAAATGTTCTCAGCTTGGACAGGGTGAGGTGTCCTCCCTAATCCAAACCAATGTGTCTCTTTGGCAAGAACCCCCAGTGGATCTCCTGACTCTCTCTCCACTCTCCATAGTCCCTTTCCCTGACAGCCTCAGGCTTCAGTGTTTGTGGTTTGGAGTCATCAGTGGTGATGTCTAAAGACCAGATGAACAAGGTTCACCTGATGGAATCGGATATCACGAGGATTGATAGGTCAGAGAACGAGTCCAGACCCCATTCATCCTGGGTACAGATGGGTGATGTTCACAGCAGGGAGAAGGAGGACAGGATGGGATGGGACAGACAGGTGAATGTTTAAGTTCCCTTTTAGGGAGTGAACTCTAAGGTTCTCTACTTGTGACCCTGCCCTGGAATGAGAAGATACTTAAGACTGTCTGCAGTGGTGTGACGGGCCATGCAGACCAGTGTCAGTGTGTATGAGTGTACATATGGACACGTGTAGTGCTTGAATGTGTAGTATTTGTGTGTTCATCAGGGATACAGACGTCTGCGTGTCTGGGGGAGTTTTGTTTGTTCATTTGTTTAGAGACAAGTGGTCATGTGACCCAGACTGGCCTTCTTACTCCATATCCTGAGTGCAGGGATTACAGGCTTGTGCCACCACGCCCAGCTCTGTGGAGTGCAACTGTGAGTGTGCGGGTGCATGTGCGTGTGTGTGAGTAATGACGCAAAGGGCTCACATGGGTCCCTGTGTGTCCACATGGCTATGGCAGGCATGCTTGTGGGAAATAGGAAGTGATGGGGAGCTCCCAAGACTTGACATTCACACCCTGACCAGCCTGGGCAGCCTCTGCCACATGGGGGTCTGGCTGAGTGTCTCAGACATGATCTGAGAAGGCGGTGTCCCAGCCCTTCGCAGTCACTCAGACAGACCCACTGGGTGGGGAGGAAACTGGAGCCTTTGCAGGCTCCTGTGGGCCTAACTCAGTTACACGCTCTCACTCTGCAGCTTCTGTGCCCTGAATCTGTGGCTGCTGGGTTGGGTGGGGTGCAGCATGTGCCACTCAACTCAGGGCCCACTGTGCCTGTGGTTTCCTCCTGTCGGGTGTGTCCTATCCTGAGGCTCTTTAATCCCCAGGAGCCTCAGTGTGAGCAAAGACTTGCCCTGCCTTCAGGGAGCCCTGATCAGACAAGAAGGCACATAGAGGAGCCTAAGATAAGTAGTTGGTCTGTCCCGGAAGCAAACAAAGACAGCGAGGTCAGTTGCACCATGCCCTGCCCTTCCCTCTGCCAAACTGTCTCTGGGAGCCTGTTCCTTAAAGCTCCACTCCAAGCTGGCAGTGACTGAAGGCTGGGGGCACAGCTGCCTGCAGGTTTCCAGGAGCCACTCTGGGGAGGAGGGGCTGACTGATCTCTCCCAACTTGAGAAGCAAGAAGAGCAGTTACTCACATACAAACACCCCCATCCCAACTTCACAATTAGACCTGTGGTTTGCAAAATCCAACGCCAGCTTAATGAGAAGCATATTGTCTCCCAGGAGAAGCTGGAGGGGAGCAGAGGGCACCATGCCTCCCTAGGGAGGGCCTCTGAGCCCATTGGAGCCTGGGGAAGAAGGCCAGCGGCCCTCTGCCCTCCCCACCCCCAGTCTCCCAACTCTTGTCCCTACAACAGGGTCCCCAGGCTTTGTTTTCCTCCTGGGAGGGGGGTCATTTGGGAGCCAGATGTGGAACTCCAGGCTCTGGAAGGGAGGGGAGCTGAGGCAGAAGGAGGAAGAGTGGCCTTTGGAATTCAACAGATGGAGACACATGAATGTGGGCTCTGCCATTTGCACACAAGCATTGTGATCTTGGACAAGTTGCTGAACCTTTCTGGGTCTTCATGGCATCACCCCCTTACCCAGGGATTCCCAGAGAAATATAGAAGGGCACTCATGCCAGCCCTGTACATAAGAAGTACTCCACATGAGGAGGCTCTGCGGGATGCCATGGAAGGGGAAACACTGGTTTCTCAGCCAATGTCAAGGCAGGACAGCAGATGCAGCACTTCCAAAAGCCCTAGCCTGAGCTAGTGCTGGGAGAAGGAAGTCTGTGGGACCCTTCTGTCTTTCTTTGTATCCTTGTTTGCCTCTCTCCCTCTCTCCCTTGGTCTCTCTCCCTGTGTCTCTCTCATTTATTTTTAATAACCACAATAATGAGAAAAGCTCCTTCCAGACCCTCCTGGGGAGGGAGACAAAAGGAGGGGAGCTCAGGGACAAGGGGGAGGGATAACTTCCCCTCTAGCTCCTGGAGAAATTTAATAAAGGGCCTGAGAAAGTGCTGGGCTCCAAGGCCAGCCAGTACCCTGGGAAAAGGGGCGGCCCCCTCCCCCACCACAGACAGGGCTCTGTGTGGGCATAAGGTCAGGGAAGGTGTTGGGCCCCCCTTCTCCAGCTCCTGGCCTTTATCTCTCCCTCCCTGCCGGTGGGAGCACTTCCCCCTGGCTAATCCCCGTGCCTGAATATGGGCCCTGCAGACCCCTCCCCTTACCCAGAGTTGAGGCTTTCCCAGGATAGCAACTCTGAGGGGAAAATCAGTCACAGTGCAGCCTCTGGACTCACAAGAGGTCAGGCAGCACTGCCCCACGCCTTGCTGTGTCCAACCAAATCCCCCAGGAGGCCATCCTGGAGGAGGCTAGGTCCCCCAACCACCCCTCAAGGCGCCCGTTGCCAAGCTGCTCCATTGGTCCCTAGCAGAGAGAACCCCAGATTGTACACAGAGCCTGAGTGTTTCTGACACTGGCCCTTGAAGACCAGCATTGGCAAGAGGAAAAGAGGTTGCACAGCATATCCAGCCTCCCCGCCCCTTCTTGGTTGCTCCCCACCAAGACCAGTTTCCTCTGGGTAGCCCTGGCTGTCCCAGAACTCACTCTGTAGACCAGGCTGGTCTCAAACTCAGAGACCCACCTGCCTCTGCCTCCTGAGTGCTGGCATTAAAGGTGTGCACTGCCACCAGCCAGTAGCGCAGTGCCTCTTGATAGTCCCCCATCTCAGCCTCCAAAGGGGAAGGTAGGTCAGAGAGTGAGGTAGGTCAGAGTGGAAGACTCCCCTGATTCAGCCCCTGCATGTGACTTCTGGAGCTGCAACAGATACAAGAACCTAGAAGAGGCGAGCTGGTAGTGATAGTTGAGAGAGGAGGAATCTCCCAGGGTCACAGCAAGGAAGTCCAGCTGCTGTGGAATCACTGATATGGACCAAGGCAGAAGCAGTGGACTGGGAAAGATGTCTCCAACTCATCAGATGGAACCTGAAGGCCAAGTCTACCTACTGTGCAAGTAGTCAAGACCAGGAATGTGCTCTAGGATCTTGCTTGCCCAGGGAGGCTGTGGGCTCCCAGGCTGACTGGCTACAGTCATCCATTACTCCCAGATGTCTGGAAACTCTACTCTGGAAGAGCCATGGCTCCTCCACTTGTTGAGGAGCAGGAGGGACTGGGAAGCTGAGTCCAGGACCAAACATGTATACACATGCTCTTGGGCCTTTGGTGCCGAGTTCCAGGGATTGAGGGGTGGTAATTATAACAAGTTATTGTTTGCAGAGCTTACAGAGTACCACGTTCTGTGTTAATGTATTACCTGCTAAAGCCTCGGAACAATGGGATGTGCTTTCTACACTTTTAAAGATATGAAACTTAGAGGTCTAGAGAAGTTAGGCCACTCGTCTGAGGTTGCACAGCCAATCTGCAAGACAGCACAGTTTGGTGGCATTGGATAGACTGTCACTGACCCCATGACTCAGGGAGAAGCTCATAGATAAGATAAATGAAGGCAGGCTGAGGTCTTGGGGAGAAGGCAGGAAGAAAAATGGGAGCTAGGGACCAAGGGTTTCAGTGATGGCCTGAGATAGGATTTAACCCTCCTTCATGAGAAATGGGAAAGCAGAGGGTGACCTCACAGGGTGACCTCACAGGCAGACTGAGCCCAGCATTGCCCTACAGGCTTTACTCAGACTAACAGAGAGGCCGACCTGCCCGCACACCCAAGTCACTGCCGCCCACTGAGCAGCTGGAAATGCCCCCCACTCTACACACCTAGACCCACCCTTCCTTGGGTCCCCTTTATCTAGGGCTACAGACAGAAGAAGAAAGAGGGGACCAAATGATGGGACAGGGAGGCAAATGTCTTCCCAGCTCCCTACCAGATTCTGCTAGACGCCAGGGCCTGCACTGGGCACCGTCATACCCCACAGTCAGACAGCACATCGCCTTGAGGAGCCACTGGGCTTGTGTCTAGGCCCTTCTCAGATGGCAGTGACTCTTCGAAGAGGAAAGCAGTGTTCCTAGAGAGGAAGCCAACTGGCTACTTCTGGCTGTAGAATAGTGCAGTGAGGGACTTTGCTTTTCTACTTCCTTTTCTAGATCTCAGGACAGATGGATACAGAGACCAGCAAAGTGAGGACGCCCCCCCCCCCCCCCCCCGACAAAAAATTTTGTGCCATTTAAGGCCCTTTCTTTTTTTTTTTTTTTTTTTTTTTTTTGTTTTTTTTTACA
>CAJQZJ010001750.1:7240514-7258435 GCA_907164525.1 Lophiomys imhausi | reverse complement strand
TTTTTGGTTTTTCGAGACAGGGTTTCTCTGAATATCTCTGGCTGTCCTGGACTCGCTTTGTAGACCAGGCTGGCCTCGAACTCACAAAGATCCGCCTGCCTCTGCCTCCCAAGTGCTGGGATTAAAGGCGTGCGCCACCACCGCCCGGCTTAAGACCCTTTCTTGTTCCAATAGATTATATCAATCCTCTAAATCCTTCAAGGAAAGAATTATAACATCCTTTTAAATTTTATTTTTATTATAAAAGCATTTGAGGTTCAGAACAGCAAAGGACTTTAGCTGAAGACATAGCCAGGCAGGAGCAGCACAAAAAAGCCTTCCAGCCTCTTGTACAGCCTGTAGAGCCCCTGGATCCTGCTACAGTTGGCAAACTTCAGGACCTGAGCCGGTTCTGAGCCCTCCTCCCACCAGCGGGCAGCTGCAAACCGATAGGCCACTCTCACCTTGAGTACAGCCCAGCCCTGTGGTGCAAGGAGGCTCTTCAGGACACGTGTTTCCACTTTCATTGGAGCTGAGGAGCACTAATAGCAAAAAAAAAAAAAAAAACCTGTGAAGCTGCTAATGGGATAATGGAGAAAGTATTTATTTATTTTTCAAAGGCGGCCTGTGAGGATGTGGGGGAGGTGGGAGGTCAGCTTGCTGTTAACAGGGATTAGGCACCATAGTGGAATGAGGGGGTTTCCAGAGCAGAGGCTAGAGGCCAGGCTGGCCTGGTCTGGAACCCCCCACATTTGCTCCCCCATGGAGAAAGCAAGGCTGGGCTTGGAGATTTGAGTCACCTTCAAGTATGGGGCTTCCTTCTGGGAGCCCCCCTCCATACTTTACTCTGATTTTCTGAGTCCAAGGTGTAGGTCCCCTCCCTCCAGGCAACCTCCCTCCTAAGGCAACCTATGCATCTAAAGGCACCATTCCTAGGGAGCGAGTTCCATGTGAGAAATGACTTGTTCCTGAGGAAGGTGCCCTGGGCCTGCTCATTGCCATCTCTGCTACCAAACAAGTCCCCAGTACTCTATCCAGGTGTCAACAATGCTCTTGAATCTCCCAGTTCAAGGCCACTTGGGAGCACTTGTTGATCAAGGGCAAGAAGTCCCTTAGAGGCCATGAAAGCTGGCTTCCAGGCTGTGTGTGTGTGTGTGTGTGTGTGTGTGTGTGTGTGTCTGTATGTATGTATGTGTATATGTGTATATGTGCACATGTGTATGTGTGTGTATGAATATATGTGTGGATATATATGTGTATGTGTGCATATATGTGTGTGTATGTGTATATGTGTGTATGTGTGCATGTATGTGTGTGTGTGTTTGCTCAGAGGCATAGGGGAGACAGAGCAGATGGGACCTCAGGTCCCTCCCTTCAACCAGAATAGCTCTGCCTTTTTTTTTTTTCTGGTTTACATATTGACCTAGATCTCTCCAAAATATCCAAAATACAAAGCATAAAATAAATAATAAGGGGCTGGAGAGATGGCTCAGCAGTTGGGAGCACTAGCTGCTCTTCTAAAGGACCAAGGTTCAAATCTCAGCACCCACATGGCAGTTCTCAACTGTCTGTAATTCCAGTTCCAGGGGATCTAACACCCCCACAAGACATACATGGAGGTAGAAAACCAATGTAAATAAAATTAAATATATATATGAAAATAATAAACTAATCATGATAATAATTATTATTATAAAATAGCAAGGGCTGGGGAATGCAGCTCTGTTGAGAGAGTGCTTGCCTAGCAGGAAGTTCTGGGGTCGATTTTCCAGCATCACCTAAACTGAGTGTGATGGCTGATTCTTGTCATCCAGTACTCAGGAGGTAGAGGCAGGAAGATCAGAAGTTCAAGGTCAACATTGTCTACATAATTTTGGTAACACAGGAGTTGGAAGCCAGCAAAGGGTGTATATATATATATATATATATATATATATATATGAGATTGTGTCTCAAAAAACAACAATAATAAGCAATAAAGTTCCCTGCTTTCTCTTCCTCTATGAAGGTGACATAACTCAGATTCAGAAGGGACTTCTCCACAGTCACATGAAGCTAGAATTTGACTTCAGTCTTCCATCAGCTGGTAGAGCAACCAGAGGGGCCAGAGTGGCTCTCTAAGAGGCCAGGAGGTGAGAAGAAGGGTTGGAATGTGGACTGTGTCCTCTGGTCACTTGGGAGGTGTCTTATCTTTCAGGGACCAGTATGAGATTCACATGGAAGAGGTAAGTGGCGCTAGGTTGGGGTAGCGGAGAGGGTAGATCACAGCCCATCTGTAATTGGGTCTGCTTTTGACTGTGTGATGGTCCTGCTTTCTGCCCTACCTGGGGGCCAGTCCTGGCCCACACATTCCAGGATCACGTCTATCAAGCTGGCCAGAGTGTCTCCTCTCAAATCCAGAAGGTAGTGATTTGATGACACCCACCCTGACTGCTTCTTCTACTGTGCGGATATCCTAGGACTCTGGATGCTCTGCACCTGTACCTAGCAGCTGCCACGCTGGGGGGGCCTGGCTGCCTGTGGCCAGAGAACCCTATGATTGGGGTCAGATGCAGGGTCTGCCTTGCCAAGTCGGGTTCGCCACAAGGACATTCCATTTCCTGAGAAACATAAGCTTGACATTCATCAGCTCCTTTCCCACCTCCCCATCTGTGCACCCCTGTTCTGGTCCCTCTCACAGTCAAAGCCAGTTATTCCCCTCTGCCATGTGCACACACACACACACACACACACACACACACACACACACACACACACAAAACAGTGGACCAATAAAGAGAAAAATAAAGTCAGCAGGTCACATGAATGACCAGGAACCTAATAGGTATCCCTAACAGCTCTACATTTTTAGCCTCTTGCCCAGCACACAGTAGGACCTCTGCATTTTGTTGTATGAACAGAGTAAAGGAGGACACTTTCAGCTAACAAGGGCTCACCGAATGGCGGCCTGTGCTCCTGCAACACCTGCGACTTCTCTTAGTTTCCCCAAGGGCCACATGAGGTGGGTACAGCCCTGATCTCCTGTGGCGTGTGTTCCTCACCCCAGGGTGCACAGCCTCCCTTGGGCTGGTGGGAAGAAACTCCTTCTGTGTACCCGTGGGGTGTCATGCACAGCTGGGGCCTTCGGTCCATACAATCAACAGAAGTAGAAGCAGGTACCACAAATCTCTCATAAGTGAGAAGATCCGATGTTCAGAGTGCAGGCACTTGCCTGAGCTAGAAGCTGGACTCCTGTATTTATCTCCTAATACTGTGTTCTCTCCCTGATACACCACCAGTTCCCTGAAATCTTTCCCGAGCTGCCCCCACCCCCACCCCCACAGCAAGCTTTGAGAAAGAAGCAGTTCCAGGAGGAGAGCTGGCCCAGCAACTCGGCAGCAGGATTTATGTCCTGTCCAGGGTGGACAGTTTGGCTGCTGTTATGAAGGGCTGAGCAGGGTGCAAGGATGGAACTTATTCCCTGTAAATGACTTCAAATGTCAGGCAGCATAGCCCCGAGCTCTTTGCGCACGCACACAGCTGCTGGAGCCCAGGCCTCCTTAGCAAGCATGCTCGCTAACCTCATGGCTACTCCAAAAGCCATCAGAGCTCACTAGGAGACAGAAGGTTCCAGTGAAGAGCTGGAGCATGTGCTCTGCAGGGGACATAGGGGTCCCTCCCACCAGAGAGATGGCACAGGGACAGAGGGTGTTGTTCTGATCTGAATAAGATCCACTCCAGTGCAGATGGAGCAAGAAATTACCTGCAGATGTGACTAGCCACCACCACTGTGACTTGCAGGGTTGTCACGAAGGCCAGGGAGCCAAGGGCCTCTTAGAGAAGGCTTCATTCCACACAAACCTCCAGGCAAAGTACACTTATGCCAGCCTGGGCCGAAGGGGGATTGGGCCTGGCTTGCTCAGAGAACCAACTGATGAATGGGTCTACACGGATTCTGGCTCATGGCCTCAGAAAGGGCTTCTGCAGGGGCACCCAGGAAGCAAGCTGTCAGTGGACTTTTGGGCACATGCCACACAGGGGGTGGGGATGTGGGGGGTGGCAAAGTCCTCCAGGAGTGGGTCATTGCCTTCCTTTCTGGGCATATGGTGGGCTATACAGCACAAGACAGCATGTTCTTTAAAGTAGACAGTGCAGTGGTTCACACATTGCAAAGAAAGGACCAGGCTGGAGAGATGGCTCAGTGGTTAAAAGCACTGGCTGTTCTTCCAGAGGAGCCAGTTTTGATTCCCAGCACCCACATGGAGGCTCACCGTCATCTGTAACTCCAGTGCCAGGGGATTGGACATGCTCTTCTGGACTCTGCAAGTACCAGGCATGAAAGTGGTCCTCAGATGTACATGCAAGCAAAACACAGAAAAAAAATTAAAAACAAAGAAAAGAAGGGACTCTTGTGGATAGTGATGGAGAAGTGGGTGCTAGATGGATGGATGGGTGGATGGAGAAATTTATTCATTTGCTCACTAATTAGTCTCATTAATAATTACTCATTAATTAATTCAAACTAGTATCTAAAAGGCTCCAAACTCTGTTCCTGGCAGAGATATGTGGAGAATCCAAACTGGATCCTGTCCTGAAGAAGTGCACTCCAGGGAAGGGAGAGAGACATACAGATGGCCAGCTACCACAAATTGGATAGGCTGTTATACTGGAGCACACGGCAGAAGGGGAAATAGAGGAGGGGCAATAACTTGTCTTGCGCAGAGAAGGTAATAAAGAAACTGATCCATGAAAGGTAACCAGAGGGTCAAGGGAGCGTTTCAGTCTGTAAAGCGTTTCCCTTGTAAGTGTGAGGGCCCCAGTTTGGTTCCCAGAACACACACAAAAAGCTCAGGGCATGCCAGTATACATTCAGCACAGGAGAAACAAAGACAAGTGGATCTTTGGGGCTTGCTGGTCAGCCAGCCTAACTCTTTTGGTGGGCTCCAGACCAGTGATTAATCCTGTCTCAAAAAATCGAGGTGATGGCATCCCAAGAAACAGAACCCAAAGTTGACCTCCACATGCATGTTCAAACCCACATACAGATGGACATCCCCTCCAACATACATACAGAGGCACCCCACACACACTAGCCCCAACCTCCCTGGACATCCCACAGACATCCTGGAAGATGTCCCCTGAGACAAAGGAATAGGGGCAGTGGAGAGAATTTTGTGCCTGTCTGGAGAGGACCTGAGACATGTTAGGAGATGAAGGGAAAGTGGAGAGCCCGGGAGGGGCCTGGAACACCATGCCAAGGACTTTTTGCAGGCCCTGGGACCTTAGAGAGACTTTAGAGATAACAGCACTGTTGGACTCTTGGAGTAGAGCCATCTTCTTGGCCAAGAGTAAGTTGGGAAGACAGAGACTGGAGCCAGAGGCCAGCAGCTGCCAGATAGCAAGTATGGAATAAAAGGACACACTGGAGAGGTTTGGAAGTACTGTCCCCTAGGGGACTAGTGTACTTGGGGGATGAAATTGCAGGACAAGCAGAATCAGAGACAACAAGCCTGGGTAGAGTGTGAGAGAGGCACCCTGTGGGGACAAGAAAGAGGACAGCGGGATGGCCACCCAAGGATCAGTCTAGGCTTGGTTCTGGCTGCCTGGGAATCTTAAACATCTTCCAGAGCATCCTCTCTTAGCATCTGCTTCCCCACTGTTGAAGTTGGTGTAGTTGGTGCTTTCTGAGTTCATAATGGAGAGAAGATAGAAAAGCCCCAAAACCCAGCTTCCTGATGGCACCCCTACCGTCCCACTGACCTTTTTGTTTCTTGTCATTCTCCAAGCCTCTATGCTATCCTGGTCTCCCTGAGTAAATGGCCTTGCCTCCAGCCTGTCCTCCTGGAACTTGTTGTAGCTGTGTCTGTCCTGCCTTCCTCAGCCTCCCTTGCTACCCGTGCTCTGTACTGCCAGCCACCACCCCTCATCTCACACTTCTCCGGTGCCTCTGCCTCCAGAACATGTTCCTGACTTCTCCATCCTGAGGTGCCACCTTCACCCGTTTCCCTGTCACCTCTGCCTGTTTCCCTGTCACCTCCTCTTTCCTCTCAATGGTGTTTTCATATTCATCGATTTTACTTCATCTCCACCCACTCTCAGCCCACTGCAAACCAGCTTGTACATTCCTGTGGGGATCATACCTGGACTCCAGGCCCTCACCTCCTTCCTGAAACCCCCTCCTTTCCTGTATCCGCACTGCCTTCTGCTCCCCCAAGAGCCTCTCCCTGACTTTGGACCACATCGGAAAGGTCAGGCACTCCCACCTAGCTCTATGGTTGTCTTTTCTACCTGCACGATCGCTCTCCAAGTTCATCCTCACTCTAGCCCTGACTTCTCTTGTGACCTCTGAACTCACACATTCAGAAGGCAGCTGGGTGCACTCCACCTGGGACATGGTTGTGACTCACATTCACTCCACCTCCTTCTACCTGCTCTAGAGTTCATTATCTTCTGTGTCTCTGACCTTGACCATAGACCCGGTCATTTTTTTTTCTACCCACCCTGCATCCACTGCATCACTGAGTCCTTCTAGAGAGTCAGTTTCATAGATTCTTTTACTGTCCTCATGCTGGTCTGTTTCATTTTATAGGCTGTCCAGCTATGAGCTCCGTCTCTTCTTCTCCCTTATCTCCCCCTACGTGATTATCCCATTATTACTCTTGTACACTTTGTTATTGTTTGAGGCGGTCTTCTTATGTAGCCCAATCTAACCAGGAGCTCTGGATCCTCCAGCCTCATCCTCTCAAGCACTGTAATTAAAGATGGGCGTCACCCATGACCAGCTGCTCTGTTTTTTGTTTGTTGCTGTTTATTTTCAGGTTTTTGTTTTTGTTGTTTTAAAGTGTGAATGTGTGCATGCTCACTGGAGTTGGTACCACCTTCTATCTCATTGAGGCAAGGTCTCTCTTGTTTCTGTCATACTTCCTCCTCCTGGCTAGTTCACTCACAAGTTTCTAGGCAATTTTTTTTTTTTTTTGTCTCTACCTCCTGTTCTGCCATAGACACACTGGGATTACAGATGTGGTCCACTGCATCCAGATTTTTGTGAGTTCCAGGGAACTGAACTAGGTTGTCAGGCTAGCATGACCACCACGTTTACATCCTAAGCCATCTCTCTAGCCTATTTCTGTGTTCTGTTTTGAAAGTTTATTTTATGTGCATGAGCATTTTGCCTGTATGTATGTGCACCACCCTTGTGCCTGGTGTCAGAAGAGGGTGTCAGGTCCTCTGGAGCCGAAGTTATTGATGGCCGTGAACCACCATGTGGGTACTGGGAACTGAACTTTGGTTCTCTGCAAGAGCATCAAATTCTCTTAACCACTGAGCCGTCTCTCCAGTCCCTACTTATGTGTTCTTTACCAAACTTATTACCCTCTGAAATTAGCTCCCACCCACACCTGCCCCTTGCTTATTCTATTTCTCCTCAGTAGAACACAGGCTGTCCCTGTGGTAGACACAGACCTACCTCCTCCTAAATGCCCGCTCTCTGCCTCTCATCTGACTCGTCACCTCCAGGCTCTCTTCTTCACTCTGGATCTGCTCCTTCCCACTCTGATGAACCCACCAAGCTGATGGGAGAACCTTCTAGAAGGCCCCCTCTCAGAGAATTTCTTCTCAGCCTCGACTCCGTTTCATTCTTAAAAGCCGAATGCTCCAAAGAGCTTGTGTGTGTTCCCGTGGAAATCTCCATTACTGTTTACCAAAGTTTTGTAAAATACACAAGGGCATATCCCACAATGATGTCATCACATACCACAAGACATCGGAAAACTCATGAGACAATGAGAGTGGAAAAGGCAAGCATGGCCTCGGCATGACCAGAAGTTTCCCCCTTGCAGGTCCCCTGACAGCCTCTTGAGCCCAGGCAACACTTGGACACCTCTGCTCCAGACAGCTGCACATCCTGCTCATGAACTTCATTCAGGTCCTAGTAACAATGGCAGCCCTTAGAAAACTTCCTTCTCCTTCTTATGGCCTCCCCAAATCACTCTACCCCATTATTCCGTGTTCTCTCTCCCTCTTTCTCTCTTTATTTTACTTTTCTTTCTAGGTAGGGTTTTGGTTTTTTTGTAGCCCAGGCTGGCCTCAATCTTGCAATGTAAGGGGACAATGACCTCAAACTCCTGATCCTCCTGCCTTCACTTTTTTTTTTTTTTTTTGGTTTTTCGAGACAGGGTTTCTCTGTATAACAGGTCTGGCTGTCCTGGACTCCCGTTGTAGACCAGGCTGGCCTCGAACTCACAATGATCCACCTGCCTCTGCCTCCCAAGTGCTGGGATTAAAGGCGCGTGCCACCACGCCTGGCTTCCGGCCTTCACTTTTTGAGTGTTGGGATTCTAGGCATGTGCTGACACATTCAGCTCCTTCCATGTTTTGTATCTCACTTACCACCTTCTGGCATGAGTCTTTTTTTCAATTGATTTTACTTCTCTCCACGACAGCACAAGCTCCCTAAGGCAAGAACTCAGACTCCGAGCCCCGCATGTATTTCCTTACTGACGCAGTAAACACTCAGAAAGAATGGTGAGTGAGAGTATTCCACTAAGGCAGCTGCTCTCTGCCCTTGCTGTGTTTTCAAGTCACTTGAGGGCAGGGTTAAATTCCTGTGCCCCAGCCTACTACACTGCAGTCTTCAAGGTGAACTTGAGTCTACTCGGTGTCAGTTTTATAAAGTCTCCCAAATGAGACCAATGTGCAGCCAGGAACCAAAACCACTGGTCAGTGTTGTTACATTCTTACTGATGGAGAGACTGTTTATGTCTCACTGGACCAGACTTTCACAGGATACAGATGGTGACTTTGCCAAGTTTTGCCTGCCTCCTTCTGGACAAGACAGCAAGGCTGGAGTGAAGCTGTACACAGGAAACCGTTGGGCTGTCCTGGGTGGGAACAACCCTCCTGAGGCCCAGGCACAACTCAGGTCAGAACTGGCAGCTTGCACGGGCGGTGATGGGTCCTATCATAGATGACTACTGCTCTTCAGCAAGGCTTCCTGCCCTGGGGACACTTCTTTGTGCTGTGGTGCTCAACTCAGGTGCTTTGGCAACTACTGGAGGATGGCAATGATCTCAGGTACAGAAACTCTAGGCCATCCCTAGGTTGCCCTGGACAGAGGCGCAACTCACACTGCCAGCCTCACCTCTGATATGTAGGCAGAGAGTGACACACCAGTGATCTTGCTTGGGCTGTGCTTCCTGGATGGGTTGTTAACACCCCAGGAGTTCTTGTCTGCTTCAGGGATCTTCAGGCCAGGGTTGGGAACTGAGAAGGCCAGAGCAAGCCACTGTCCAGCTCATAGCTGCTTCTGAGGCTGTTGACTATAATGCAGCTAGTTTTCTTTAGTGAATTAGCAAGCGTTTTTGGAATGCAGAATGCCTGGCACATGGCAGTGTACAGTCCTGGGCAAACAGATGTAATTGGTAATGCCCAGGAAACTGAGAGAAAGGACTTGGACGTTGCCTGTCTTCCAAAGACATTGCGAGGGGCCAAAATGGACAGAGCCAAATTGAAAAGCCTCATTTTGAAGCTGTGGCTCTGGAGACATGGAGAAAGTGTCCATGGATGTGCGTGGCCAAGGGCCACCAGTTACCTTGAGAGAGCCCACAAGCTGTGAGTTACTGCAAAAGATCTGGAGAACCATGCTGTATTTAAGACAGAGCCTCCAAGGGGGAGAGAAAGAGAGAGAGAGAGAGAGAGAGAGAGAGAGAGAGAGACCGAGCCAGCGGTGAGAGAGAGGCCTGCATGGGAGAGCATGGTGTACAAAGCAACATACGCCATCTGCCAGCCCGTAGGCCACAGTAACCCTGAGACAATAGGAATCGGTGGTCAGAAGCCTTGGAACATAAACTGAGAGGTGGAATTTGAGCCAGCCCTTGAAGGCTGGGGAAAGCCATGAAGGTAGCGGGAGCAGAGCAGCCTAAGGTAAGCTAGTGAGGCATGAGCCACGCCCGGACTGTGAGGAGACTGCAGACATAGCCCTGCTGAGGAAGCCAGGGGCCCACTATAGGCTTTGGAGCCAAGGTAAGGCCACAAAGCCAGAGACTAAGCTGTGTGGTACAACATCTGCCCTGAGGAGTTCAGCTAGTTCAAACAGCGGCCTGAGGTGTCTGTCCATGGATGGTCTTGGCTGACTGAAGCCAGCTCCAGGCTCAGCAGTTGAAGCAAGTTGGTTTCAGGAGCTGTGAAAATCAACACTAGGTCCTGAGCCTGAGGAAAGAGCTCAAACCTAAGTCGAAATAAGACTGCTATACTATGCCAGAGCCAGACTGTTGAGTGCTGTTTGAGGTGCGCCAGCAGATAGACAGCAAACCAAGTTGCCCTCACAGACCTATGCTAGAGAATCTTAACATCCTTTCAAAATGGTTAAAGATTATTTTAGTGTCATTGGATATTAGGTGTTTATACATTATAGTTGTTTTTTTTTTGTTTGTTTGTTTGTTTTTGGTTTTTCGAGACAGGGTTTCTCTGAATATCTCTGGCTGTCCTGGACTCGCTTTGTAGACCAGGCTGGCCTCGAACTCACAAAGATCCGCCTGCCTCTGCCTCCCAAGTGCTGGGATTAAAGGCATGCGCCACCACCGCCCGGCTACATTATAGTTGTTTATTAGGTGTTATTAAATATAGATTAATAAACTTTTCCTTTAAGTTGGCTCTGAGCAAGGGAATGGACTAGACACTTACTTCACCTCAGTGGTTCTCTGAGCAGCGTCTCCATTGCATGGGGTAGCAACTGAAGCATGGGTCCCCTCCCCATCAGCACCCTCATCTGTAAGCTCAGGAAAAACACAGAGCTCACGAGGTTGCTGTATTAGACATAAGGGCACTAGGCATGAAGTGTGAAGCAGAGAAAACATGATAAATGGCAGATGCGGCTTCATGGAGGCTCACAGATCTTTTTTCCAGCACACCCTGCTGCTCCTCAGAAGAATGCCACTGAGGTTTCAGCCAGATTTGAAGTGTGTTGGCTCATTTCCTCATTTGCACCAGTCTTTAACGTCAATACTTTTGCCTGCCAGCCAGCCCCTTTGGGTTTGATTGCCCTCTGATGAAGAACCTAGGTCTGGGAAGGCCAAGACCCAAGCTCAAGCTCCCACAAGGCTGACTGGCAGAGCTGGGTCAGGATTCCAGGACTTTCTCTGCCACACAGCAGCAGCCACAGAGGGCTATGGCCTAGCCAGCCTCAAGAGAGGTTACACCCCACTTCTCTGGGAAGAAGGGAACTGAGAAGCTTGAGGTAGGAGGGGTGCTGAGAGGAGGGTGGGGTGGGTCCTTAATGTGGTAGCTGGGCCCAGTCAGGGCTGTTGCCCCAGTGCTGGGTTTTCGTTGGGACAGCAGCCACCATTTCCACCAGTGTGGCAATGCTGGGTGGATCTGGTGTGTGGGGTTGGCGTAGGGAAGATGTCCTGCATAGCCTGGCCAGAGGCTCTTGGCTATGGAGATGAATGGGGTGGGAGGTCCTCTCATGCCATCTGTTTCATGTCTGTCATCCATCCAGCCTTTAACTCACAGGTAGCCAGGGACTATATCCAAAGCCCAGCAGGTTCCCAATAGGAAGAAGTGGGTCTCAGCCCCATGTCCTCCTCTAGAGATAGATGAAATGTCTAATTGGTTAAAAACCTAGCCGGGCGGTGGTGGCGCACGCCTTTAATCCCAGCACTTGGGAGGCAGAGGCAGGCGGATCTCTGTGAGTTCAAGGCCAGCCTGGTCTACAAAGTGAGTCCAGGACAGCCAAGGATACACAGAGAAACCCTGTCTTGAAAAACCAAAAAAAAAAAAAAAAAAAAAAAAAAAAAAAAACCTATTGGATCCTGGGCCTCATGCCCCTGCTTTGAATGCATTAGTTCATTTGTTTTTCATAGTAACCTAATGAGTCAGGTGTTGCTATCCTGATTTTATAGATATGAGAGAGGCAAAGCCCAAGGCCACAGTCATGAGTGGAAGAGCCAGGACCATCTCAAAGTCCATGATCCTTCCAGGACATTTTGAATTCCTGGAGGCCACAGCTAGCCAGCTTTGCCAAGGCCCACCACCATCCCTATCCAGTAGAGCAGGGCTTCCCCACAACAGGCCACACAGGGCCTCTGTGCTATTCCACCACTTGGTTCAATCCAAAAACGGACTGAGCCCTTGGCTGAGCTGGAAAGGAAGCAAGGATAGATACGAGTGTGAAGTGATAGAAAACTGGGAGGCGATGCTAGATGATTGAAGATGGGAGAGCTACTTTCACCAGGAGAATAAGAAAAGTCATCGGGGCTGGAGAGATGGCTCAGCAGTTAAGAGCACTGACTGCTCTTCCAGAGGACCCAGGTTCAAATCCCAGCACCCACATGGCAGCTCTCAACTGTCTGTAACTCCTGTTCCAAACAATCTAATGAAACGCATGTAGTCAAAACACCAATGTACATAAAATAAATAAATTATTTAAAAAAAAAAAAAGAAAAGTCATCATGGTATCCCAGCTGGTCTTGGACAAATGAAGTGCCTACCTTCCCATAGGAGGAAACGGTGTTGTAAAGGAGGAGATAAAGGTTGTTCTCTGTAGCGGGGAGACCCCAGCTCCATCATAGGAATAAAAAGCCTCCTCCAAGCAGTGTGCTGACTGGAAGACTGTTCTAGAAGGTGGTAAGAAGGAGAAGT
Organism: Lophiomys imhausi; assembly: GCA_907164525.1. Lineage (NCBI taxonomy): Eukaryota > Metazoa > Chordata > Mammalia > Rodentia > Muridae > Lophiomys > Lophiomys imhausi. The sequence goes on along the minus strand of CAJQZJ010001750.1, from coordinate 7,245,841 downwards.
TGATGGTGGATCAGTGAGTTGGGGCTGGTAGAGTCTATAGTTTATGGAGCCTGCCTGGGTAGAGAGATCTCTATGACCAGAAAAGTGGGTAACGGGGCCTTTGAGAAAGCAGTAGGAACCTCTGGCCTAGGAGTCTTCTAATCAAAAGGAAGAGAACCCACAAACAGGGAGGCCAGTAACCCAGAGTTACAGGCTGGAGCCCCAGCCTAGCTCCGCAGGGCACTGGCCGCCTGAATGGTTGCCTGGCTTCCTCTGAGAGTCCAGGTCCTACCTGGTTTAGGAAGGGGCATATACATTTCATCTTTGCACTGAGGGAACTCTGCTGGGAAAGGATGTCACACTTGGCGGCCATCTGGAGTAGAGGCCTCTGGAGCTGTTCCCTTCTTTCACAGAACTGACAAGCAAGGGTAGGGGCCCTGGCAAGTACAGAGGGTGATGGCCCAGAAAAGCATCCAATGGGCTCATTCAGCCCCGCCCTGGATTCGTGTGGCTGGAAAGCCTGATGTCTCTTTTTCAGAAGTGAGATCCAAACCAGCTCTCAGAGGGACACAAGCCAGGGGAGATTTTTAAAGCAGATGTAACTTTCTAGTTTCTTCTTTTCCTGCCCCTCATTTTTCAGTTGCCTTTAAAGAGGCCGCAGAAAGCTGAAAAACAAATCCGAGTTTAAAGAGACAAGTGCAAAAAATGCAAACTGGGCAAGAGGACAGAGCCTCCAGCTGGACAAAATGTGCCTGGGAAACGGCATCCCCTGCTTGGCAGGTGTCGGGGATTTATGGTTGAGTTTTGAAGACATTTCATCACGTTACGAGCCAGCTCAGGGGACCCTCATAAACCCTGCTTATATGAAAGAACAAACTAGCTGATAAAAGTCAGCTGCTGCCTATAAACTCACAGTGGGGATTGCTATTGAGTAGTGGATTTATTAGTCTGGGCTCTCCGAAAATGAAGAACTACTCCACACGTTTGAATCACAAGGGCTGGACCGCAGAGGATCACTGCCTGCTCACAGCGTGGTAGATGGACCATATTCCCTCTGCTCCCCAATTCCGTCAGAGACCAGAGGGTAACACTCTCACTCAGGATGTAGTCTTGCACTCCCCGTACTCCCCTCCCACAGAAAGAATCAGCCACTATCTCCATCCTCCGCACTCCCGCACATTCTTCATGATGGCCCTGCTCACACCAGACTTGCAGGGATTTCTCTTACTTACCTTATCATGGTGATCTATGCAGGGCTGGTTCCACGGAGAAGTCTTAGAGTGGGCACATTTGGATGTGGCTGACTTGTTATTAAGGCCCTGCTCCTGGCAGCATGCATGCAGGGGCTCTGTGAGCTGTTGGCTGGAATTGAAGACTAGCTGGGGGCTGGAAGCCTCATGGAGAGAAGCACAGTGTGGATATTAGGAAGTTGGCTCATCCTTGGTTCTACTCTATTCTGCCATCCCTGTATACATTGCTGCTTTTCCTATGGTTCATAGAGAGAAAAATATCTGAGCACAGTAGCACACGCCTTTAATCCCAGCACTTGAGAGGCAGAGGCAGGTGGATCTCCGTGACTTCGAGACTAGCCTGCCTGGTCTACACATTGAGCTCCAGGCCAGCCAGGGCTACATAGTGAGACCCTGACTCAGACAGAGGAGGGATGCTGGTTTTCAAGACAATGAACATTGCTTGTTGGAATGCACAGAATGAACCCCCTCCCCACCATGTGGATCCAGGCCTCTGGTTTGAAGGCTTTAGTTCATGCCACCAGCACCAGGCTCGGGAAAATGACTTTGCTCTGCGCTTTGCAGAAACTCAGAAGGAGCCTTCCAGGAATGCTGCTGGAGAGGAGGTGGAGTGCCTGGAAGGGTCATCCCCTGTCATTCTTTAAAAAGAACTGGCATCTCCTCCCAGACCCTGGCATAAAGGGTAAAGTATAAGGCTCTGGCAGACAGCCTTGGGACGCACTCCAACCCTCTTGGCTATGGATCAGAAGGGAGGGCAGCTGGCAAGGTTTGAGCTGCCCTGGAGGGGCCAGGACACTCCATGTGCTACTGCCGCCAGGTCCATTCTGTTGGTTCTGCACAGGGCAGGGCTCAGAGAATAGGCATTAGGCACACTCTCACTTTCTGGGACAGAAAAGGGACAGCAGCCCATAGGAAAGACCCTTTCGCCAGAGCCAAGATCCTGTGTAAATGCTGCGGTATCCTTGGCCATCAGTGGGGGCTTAAGAAATGCATTGTCTCCATAGTCTAGCCTCTTTATCTGACCAATGAAGAAATGCATCTTTGCATCAATGCTTGCAATAGCTTCAACAATATTTAAAAATGTAAAATAAGGTGGCCATGGTGGCTCGACCTGTAAATCCCAGCAAGGGGTTTGCAGTGAATTTGAAGCTTGACTAGACTACAGAAGGAGACCTTGTCTCAAAATCAAACAGCTGGGTGATACTAAAGAACATAGCAAAGTAGGCATAGTGGCACACACCTTTAATCCCAGCACTCAGAAGGCAGAGGCAGGAGAATCTCTGTGAGTTCAAGGCCAGCCTGGTCTACATTTAGAGTTCCAGGGTAGCCAGGGCTACAGAGAGAAACCCTGTCTCAAACCAAAACAAAAACAAAGAGCACAATGGAACTTTTGAAGAGCGGTGACTAATGAATCTCAAGAGTATCCTGATCCCAGGCTGGAGAGATGGCTCAAGGCTGGAGAGATGGCTCAGTGGTTAAGAGCAGTGGCTGCTCTTCCAGAGGTCCTGAGTTCAATTCCCAGCAACCACATGGTGGCTCGCAACCATCTACAGTGTGATCTTATGCCCTCTTCTGGCTGCAGGTGTGCATGCAGACAGAGTACTCATACACAAATAAATAAATCTAAAAAAAATTTTTTTAAAGAGTATCCTGATCCCATCGCCAAATCTGTCACATGTCCTTTTCTTACATGAACCTTATGACCCCACAAGGACATAGCAACCTCTCCATTATGCAAATGGGGCAACTAAGGCTTAGGCTTAGGGGAAATTGCTGAACAAGACCATACAGCTAGTTGGAGGCTGTGCTGAGAGTTGAGCACAGGACTAGGTGACAGGCTGTGCAGTGCACTTCATTACCTTCCTACTCAAAACTGCTCCTATGAATGTGGGCCAATCCCCCTCCTCACAGGGAAAAGGAACTCTAAAGGACTCAGTTCTTTGGCTGGCTGGGAAAGTACCTGGCTTCTTCCTCCTGATGAATGTCAGGCACAGAAGTCATCATTAAGCCTGGACTCCCCCTGCCCCTAGGCAGGGAGATCCTTCTCTAGAGTCCAGGCTTGGGACAACACTTACTTTGTCTGAGAGCAGAATCTTTTTCCTTGTTTTCCAGTGTTAGGGGTGAGTCTCACACATGCTAGGAAGCTCTTTACCACTGAGCCAAATCTCCAGCCATGAAAGAATTTCTGTGTGTATGTTAGGGGTATTAGGAGGTTATGTGCACGTGGGCACATGTATGCACATGTGAAGGCTGGAAGTCACTATCCACTCTAAGATTTTGTTTTGTTTTTGTTTGTTTGAGACATGGTCTCTTATGTAGCCCTGAAACTCCCTATGTAGACCAGACTGGCTTTGAACTCATAGAGATCCTCCTGCCTCTGCCTCTAGAGTGCTGGTATTAAAGATTAAAGGCGATTACCACCACACCCCGCTCTGCTTTAAGTTTTGAGACAGCCTCTTACTGAACCTGGAGTTCAGGTGCAGGCTCTAGATTGTGTGGCCAGCATGAGTCCAGTATCCTCCTGTTTCCACCTCCCAATGCTGGGGTTGTAGATATGCCTGCCCAACTGGGAATGGGAACTCAGGTCCTCAGACTTGTACAACCAGCCCTTTACCCACAGAACCATCTCTCTAGCCCCAAAAGAATCTTCAGGCCAAATTCTGAATGTGGATGGGGTAGGGACAGGAAAACCAACTTTCTTCATTCCACTGGAACAGACTATGGCTCACAGCGGCAGGGAGGGGTTTGACCAACTGAGGGATACAGAAAAGAACTCACCCCACCACCCAGCCATGCGCCTAGGTGAAGAGCTTTAATGGGACTCCCACATAGTGATTTTCCCTAAATTACTATAAATTTGATAATCTCAATAAAACTATTAATAGATTTTGTTGTTGTTGTAAGACATATGATTAGCTAAATGAACATTTCTGGACTGGGAACATAGCTCAGAGGCAGAGCACTTGCCTAGCATGGACCATGGCTTTAATTCCCAATTACCTCCCACCCTAAAGTATGGGGGAACAAACAGCATAACGAATAAATGTGGAAGTTCAGAGAGAGAGCTTACTTTGGGAACAACCTGAATGTCCATCAGTAAGACACAAGTTCAGTGAATTATAGCAACACGATAGCAAACTGTGGAGTGGCATTCTATGTTATATGAATGTATCTGTGGGTGTGTGCCCGCGCAAGTGCCTGAGGAGGCCGGAGGTCTAGTTCAGGAGTCTTCCTCTCTTGTTCCCCACCTTGTTTTTTGAGGCAGGGTCTCACTTTGACTGTGGAGCTTACCAATCTGCTAAGTTGATGGACGCCACCATCGCATCAGTTATGTGGGTTCTGGGGTCCAACCTCAGGTCCTCAGGCTTGTGCAGCGACACTTTACCAGCTGACCCAGCTCCCAGACTCTGTAACCGTTTTGAAAATGTAAACATACATATTTACACAGAATGAATTCCAATGTACGGTGGAAAAAAAGAAAACAGATAAAAACTGGTCATGTCACTATATATCGCAATACTCACTAAAATGAAGGAAAAAACAAACTCAAAACCGTTATTTGTTTCCTATATCAGCTATCTGCTGCCATGGGAGGGAAGTTACCCCTCAAGCAAAGTGATTTAAATAATTTTTGCTTGCATGTGCCAGCCAGGAATCCAAACACAGCTCTGCTGGTATCTTTGGCTCAGGTCCTCTATGGTCAGGCTGGCATCTAGGGCTGTGGACCCATCTGAAGGGTCAACTGGTGCAGGGAGAGTTTCCAAACCACCTCCCAGGGTGCTGTCTTCTCAGATGTCTCTCTACAAGGTGACCTCATAGCATGTCAGCCCACTCCCCCTAAGGGGGGTACAAGAGAGAGCAAGAGGTACCATCCAAGATAAAAGGGGTGTTCTCTTTTTTTTTGTTGTTGTTGTTTTTCACGACAGGGTTTCTCTGTGTAACAGAGCCTGGCTGTCCTGGACTCACTCTGTAGACCAGGCTGGCCTGGAACTCACAGAGATCCGCCTGCCTCTGCCTCCCGAGTGCTGGGATTAAAGGTGTGTGCCCCACCTCACCCGGCTTCCAATGTTCTTTTTTTTTTTTTTTGTTTTTTTTTTT